>CM034150.1:817915113-818515113 GCA_019776745.2 Taxus chinensis | reverse complement strand
CATCATTTAGACCTATTATTGTCACATCAAGACTTTCAGAGACCCACACGAGGCCTTGGAGGCATGCTCTTAGTGTTGAAGCTGTTGGAAGCGATTGATACCATTGTTATCCCCTTTCTTTGAGGCTCAAATCACTGTAATGTCTAAGTAGCATAGAGAAGCTATCCGTTGTGAACTCAGTGCATGAGACTTCATAGTGGTCTATGGTGCACAGAAACCCGAGGTAGAGGGGCATAAAAAGGATATTCCTTTCCCTGTCAAGATTGGTATGCACCATGACGGTGGACTGAAATTTTCCACAGAGATCATGATGCAAGTAGGTTCTCATTGACTACAGCATGCGATCCATAAAAATGTGTCCTTGTTGTTGTCAAGTATTTGACACCTCCCCGTACATCATGATACTAAGGATGTGTATGTTGGCTGAACCATATCCATGATATCATTGACATTTTGCATGCAGGTTTTTGAACCAGCCTTGACATAGTAATTCCTTTTGACAATGGTCATCACTATGAAGGATGTGCGGATGGAGGTAGATACGTGGAAGAGGATTTCTAAGGATGATTTCATGGTCATGTGACAACCATGGAGGAGGACGAAGTGAGTTCCCGCATGGAACCTATTACAACTGTGGATCTACGGAGCACTATAAGCGTAAATGACTTTGATATGCTATAATGTTCTTGGTTTGGGAAGAAACATAAGTATGAAGAGTTCCCTAGAGCTGTTTGATCATATGAGACTTGTAACATCAAAAGGATAAAAAGTCATCAGGAATAGTAATAATAAATAATGTTGACTCATAATGGATGCCAAGGGTAACGCACGTGAGTCAGAACTAGAGCTTTTACTAGTTACGACACTAGATCTGAGGATGCACATGTGCAAGGGAAGTACTAAGGTAAGATACCTTTTGTTATTAAAGAAGAAGTAGTACATGGAAAGTATCTAAACCCTGCTCATCAGAAGAAGGTGTATTAAGAGACCATGGATGTAATTCGGAGCTCTACAAGGAGAGATTTAGTGCCTAAAGGATCATTTGAAGATAGTTAGAGCAAAGGAAGAATGTGGAGGCTCCACAGAAGGACCTGGATGAGGTCAGAGAAGTATGCAAAATGTTGAGGTAAGAGAATATAATTCCCTTTCTAGGAGAGTGGTTACAGGAGAAGGTACCGCGTGTTAGAGAAGGAGAGCATGAGAGGTAGGTTTCTACATGTCCAATCTTCCTTTCCACATAGCTTCGACTATGATAAGGTAGATTACATTTGAACAGTAGTTGTTGATCGATGGATTCTAAGAAATATTTTTATAGATACGGGTGCATAGAGGTAAATGTTACTCACTCCTAGACGCGTGGCATCAAATACAAAGGCCCCCGTTAGAGCCATCTTCAAATGTGCTTGTACATGGAAACCAAGACAAAGGAAATGTCCCATTGGTGTTTTGAAGGATGTTGTTATTACTATCCAAGGGGTGAAGTTTATTGGGGATTTTTAATTCTTAGTGGTGTTAGCCAGAGGAAGACAACTTTCTAGCATTACTTTGGGCTGCCCTTGGTGTTATAAGAATAATGTTAACATACGGTTCAACAAGGGGTACATAATTTTTTTAGAACAAGGAGGAACAGGTCATCATCCCTTTGACCAGATGGAAATTTAGTGGCATTATACCGAACCCTTAGGGAGAATAAGTTCTTGATAGGATATATGTCCACTCTATCAAATACCCTGAGGTGATTAATCCTACGGACAGGGGTCATTCAGTTTGAAGATGCCCAATCCCTGTAGTGATAAAACTAGTGTGGCATGCGTTACAATTGGGCACACGGGACATATGAGTTAATTAGGTGAAATATAAGAGGCTTTGCGACAAGAGTAACAAAGGCATGCTCAGTTAGGTGCACTCAGGCAGAAAAGAAGTTACCAAGTTATTTTGGAGGAGTCCTACCCTAATGATTTTCTTGCAGAGAAATGGATGACTCAGTGGAGAAGATGAGGTCAAAAGAAGAGGGATGCTCAGCTATAACTTACTTGGGACCATAACATGCACTAATGGGTGACACATCGTGATAACCTTCTAGAGTGGCACGAAGTTCGAATCACATGTTCTCTGTTAGGTTTTCTTGAAGAAATGCACCCAATTGCAATACAAGACTACTATGGAAAGGAACCCACCTGATTTCACATCCAAGCATGTGAGAATGTCATAGATGGGAGGTGCAGAAGTCCTTGCCACCTTATTTATGGGTGCATAAGTTGTATCTCCACTTTGCAAGGTTGTGTGTCACACATGTGGTATATTCACTCTAGAGATGCACTGTCAATAAACAGGAAATTGGTAGGAGTTGACAGGACGACCTCCTTCAAGATTTTGAAGTATCAGAGTACTAAGCCATCATTGCGGATAAGGTGTTGCACATGATGTTCAACTACCTTATGATGGGAGATAGTAGCTCCATGGTAGAGGATAAAATACTGAATTTATTTGGTGAACACGGTAATATGGAGACGTGTTTTGATGAAGAGGAATCAGAAGAGATAAAACTTGAGTGCATGCATGCATGGAGAAAGAAAAAGGGAAGATTGGTCTACGTGATAGATGGTAAAGAGAGCTGGAAAATATGGATGCTAACCATATTAAAGGTACACGCATGAAGTCATGGATAGTGATGATGAGAAAGCACACGTTCCTACCATGAACCCCTAAAAACAAATAACGTTAACATTGGTTCAGAGGTTGAACCTAAAGGAGGCCACTATTGGAGACTAATTAGTCAGAGAAGGAGGTTCTCAAATATCATTGATCTATTACGTGGGTTTCAAGATTTATATTCCACATGGGTACCATGAGCTTAAAGGTGAATTCACCACTCCTTAGGAAAAATTAAAATCAAGTTGAAGGAAGGTGCTGCGCCCTGATTCAGAAAATTCCTTATCGAATGAATCTAAATATTTGCATCAAATTTAAGGAGGATATAGATAAGATGATCACTATCAAACATCATTGAGGCCGTTAAAGAATTAGAATGGATAAGTCTAATGGTCATGAGAATTAATAAAGGATGGAAGGATAAGGATATGCATGTGGATTACTAGGGATTTTAATGTAGTATGTGTTTCATTGAACCCTTTTCCAACCCCCTTCATTGAGGAGATCCTGGAAGGAGTAGCCAGGCTGTGAAATATATTCTTTCACAGATGGATTCTCAGGATATCATCAAGTCAGAATTGCTAAAGGAAGACAAAGAAAAGATAAAAGTTCACAACTAAATGGGGAATGCTTTTCCTACACAAGTCATACCATTTGGACTTAAGAACATGCACCTATTGTGTTTTCGCGCATTGTTTTATAGAAATGTTCCAAGTACTTCCTATCCATAAGTTTCTACTAAGTGTACCTTGATGATTAGATGGTATATGGACTAGTGAAAGACCATTGTTTACAATTTGAGGCTGATGTTTGAGAGATGTCAACAATTTAGAATATCTGACAACATTAAGAAATTTATTTTTGTCTACTCCATTTGGAACCCTATTGGGACATATTATATGTAAGGAAGGTTTTTTGGTAGATCCCACCAAATTTTTTATTATTATAGGATCTGGTTGAGTCTACCAGTCAGAGCACAGTGCATGGATTCCTTGGGCATATGGGGTACTACTAGAATTTTATCAAGGGGTATTCCAAGATCGTCTAGTGCCATTGGAGGAGTTACTAAAACACAAGAGTGACATTTCACTGGGAGATAGGCACAACATACGACGTTTGACACTTTGAAGGATAGGCTTGTCACTACACCCATATTATGTTTTCCTTCTTGGGATTAAGCCTTTCCATATGCATGTTGATGCCTCAAGGAAGATCCATTGGAGCAGTGTCCTAGCACAACCTAGTGAGGGGATTTTTGATCACTCCCTTTGTTTTACAAGTAGGAAGTTGACACCAGTAGATCAAAACTATACTACTATTGAGCGCAAAGAAACTATCAATGATATACGCACTGCATAAAGTCAGGCATATATCTACTAGTGCAACACCCTTTATATTCTACTATGGACCACATGGCATTAAATTACTTTCTTAACAAGCCTCATGTTGGCAAGGGAACATATGCCGATGGGTCCTATTTTTTCAATAATTTGAGTTTACAGTGGTATGGTGAAAAAAGTGAAAGAGTAACTTAAGGACCTAATCATGTGTATCAAGGATTGACTTAGGAGAGGACGCGTACATAGAATTGAGGATGATAATGTCAGATGTGATAATTTTTTATACTATGATGCGGTGTGCCCTCTGAATTGTAATATATCATTTTATGTTCCTCAAAAATGGTGTGGCACCAGAAGGAATGAAGGACTTTAGAAAGAAAATAGTTAGCCTATACGCATTGCATGCTCTACATGTTAATTAGTGGAGACTTATACAAGCTAGGCCGCGATGAGGTTCTGCATGTCAATGCGTGTTAGAACATGAGTGTGTTACAATCATGGAGGAAGCACATGGTGGCATTATAGGAGGGAACTATGTAGGAAATGCCACAGTGTGGAAAATTCTACTATCAAGGCTTTGGTGGGAAAGTATCTACCAGGATTGCATTGACATTTTACAAGTTTTGTGACCATTATCCAGTGCCTTTGAAAGCCAACAAAAAGAGATGAAATTCCCTTGAGACATACCTATCTAACAGTGCAGAACCATTTGAAAAATGGGATAATTGATTTTGCAGGACCAATTTCACCTGCTGCATGATGGAATAATTGGTTCATGTTATATCATTACTTGCACTAATTATTTAACAAGATGGGCAGAAGCAATGCCTACAAGAGATTGCATAGCAACATAAAAAACTGTTAGATTCTTATGGGAGAACATAATCAACACGGTATAGAATTCCTTTAATCTTGACTAGGGATAGGGGTACGCATACTTTTTGAATGAGACAATTAGGATCTTATTGGCAGAGTTCATGGTGGCCCATCACAAGACTACCACCTTATCACCCCCAAGATGAATGGAGCTGCTGAGGCATTTAACAAGATATTAAACCACACACTAACCAAAAATTTACAATGTGGGAAGACAAGATTGGGATGACAAGGTATAATTCATTCTATGGGCATATAGGACAACCTACAATAGATTGAACAAGGCCACACCATTTCAATTGGTTTTTGGTGCGGAGGCTATGTCCTACCAATTGAATTCATGCTACCATCATTGTATATTTCATATGCAGGAGGATTGGCTGATGAACAAGCACTTGAAGAAAGTGCATATATAAGTCAAGGCTAGTTAGATGAAGGGCTGATCACTTGTCTAGATGGAGTCAGAAAGACTGAAAAAGGTACAAAAAAAAATCATGAAATGATTGTCATAATCAAGAACAAACAATTCGAGGTTTGGAAGATGGTTTTGTTATATGATTCCAAGTTTCTGCATGCCATCCTAGGAAATTAAAATTCCATTCGATGGGCCCATACATTGTATCTCATATATACTTGAGTCAAGGACACTTGTCTAGTTACAAGTGCTATATGAAACGCAGGTTACCAGGCCATTTCAATGGGAATAAACTGAAGCCCTACTATAAATAAGTCTTCCTTGTGTTTTTGAATAAGGTAGTATTTACCATTTAGCTTAGGATTTCCTTTTATGTATTTCTTTTCCTTGTGTTTCCCCTCCTTGTTGTATTTTTCCCTTCTACTTGTGTTTTTGTATGTTTGCACCTTATGTGTCAGTAGCAACTTATTATTTTTTAAATTTTGTGTATGTGCAGAGGACCAAACATCTATTTTTGTGTGGGTTCGAGATGGCCTAGAAAAATGGAAGATGGTAATTGAATTTGTATGTTTATGGCCCGGATTGAAGGATAAAAAGTACGTAAGGTAGGAGAGTGCACGTAAAAAAGGTGGACATAGAGGAAACTTTGGTGTCATGATAGATTTCACAAAGACTGTGTACAAAGGATGAGAAGTGCATGAAAAACATGAGGTAAGTGAGGGACAAAAATTAGGTCAATGACAGAAGAAGTGCCTTCGGTGCTGAAACATGCGTGCACATGTGAGGAGTCTTAGGTCATTTAAGGATTTTTGCATGTGCTAGAAGGTTGTAAAGGATTTTTTGCACAGGATTGGGAGCGTGGTGTAAGAGGTGCTTAAGGTTAGGATATAGTGGAAAAATTTTCCTTTAATTGTAAAGGTACAGTTGGTAGGTGGTGTAGCATTTATTTCGGGAGAGAAAAAAAAAGACTTATACAGTAGAAGGTTGGGTACATTATTGTTTACCTTGTGTATTATAATATTGAAGAGCTCTTGCGAACTAGGGAATCCACGAAGAAGTATTCATGCGAAGGAGGATATTGTGAAGATATGAGTGTGTGACTAGTGTGATTTGCAAACCAAGGGAGGAAGAATAGGTACATAGGCATAGAGGAGAGGGTTTTTGGAGTTTCCAAAACCTGTAATAAATTACATTGTCTTAGTGGAAGGAGGGATTTTTCCAAGGTTCAAGGTTATGTAGCTAGGGTACATGGGAGTAGATAGGATTTTTCATGAAGGAAATTTGAGCCTCAGATCTAAGCAGAGTGAAGAAAGAGGAGAAAGGGAGTAATTTTTTGTTAGATACCCGACTAAAGAAGATGACACAAAAGAAGGCAACCATCTCACCAAAGAAGGGAAATGGAAAAGGGAAACATACTACTGCCACTACCAGTTTCAACGAGGAGTGGTATGCAGAGATGCAATACCCAGATGGCAGTGTTTCTTGGGAAGGAATGGGTGATCTTGTGTAAGGAATATGGCCATGAGTAAGAATTTATAACCATCGCATAAGTACCATCGAGAAGGATATGGCATTTAGAACTAGTTCTCCCAATAGGAAAACAGGACACTAGAAGGGATGTGAATCTACAGTGATGAAGTCAAAGTGAAAATTGGAGAAATTCTGGGTTGCTGTAACTTTACGAGTTGGCCTTACTTTGGAGAATCCCAAGTGACTGTACCAATGGATGATGTCACGCTGTGCATGAGGATCATTTCTACTTTGTAGGTCACAAAGGATGTGCATAACCCCTCAACTGATCTCTAAGTTTACTGGCCTTGTCTACGAAGCGGAGTCATGCTAGATGATGACGTAAGAGGATTAGGAGGTCATTAAGGAGACAGTGCAAGGAATATGATTATAAGAAGGGCTCATGCTACTTAGATATTTTATCCATATCTGACCCAGTGATGAGGATGGTTCGCACACCTAATATCTAAGATTAAATGGGTAAGAGAGGTGGACACAGATAAATAAGGCCTGGTTAAATGTGTGTCAAAAAATTGTCAGAAGGAATCATCTATATCTTGTCCACCTTTATTGTAGAATAAATCACCAGTGCCACACATGAAGGAGAGAATATAATGTTTGGCAATGTCCTCCTCACCATTGTCTTCTCAAAGATTGGAGTTTCGAATGGGCTAGATAAGTTTGTATGGGAGTATCTAGATGAAGACCCTTTCCCCATGAAATGGTTTGAAAAATACACTTGTGACACCATAATGGCCACCCACAAGGTGCGCCTAGAGAAAAGGTACAAGAGAATGCGCGATAAATTCAGAGCTAAATGGATGATACCCAAACAATTTCTAGCACTAGTACAATGAGAAGTTGAGTTTTTTATCTTCCAACATTTCTACATTCACAAATTCACATTGATATATGGGACCAAGATTCCATGGTGCAAACTGCCTTTCTCTTTCACCACACAATACTTTCAAGCATGGGTCGATCACTTTAGGGAGGCCAAAAGACTAAGGTTTGACCTCAACAAGGTAGACCAAGACCATCCTAAGCTACAAAGGATGCTAGTTTACGCCAAAAAGAGCATTTATGTGGAGAAGTATGTCTCCCATGAGGTGCGCATGACAAAACTAGTGATGCTGCCAATTACTAGAAGGACCGTAGGAAGGGTATACTTGCGAATCAGGTGAAAGTATGAGAAGGGTGCCTACTTGGAGAGTGATGTCTCCATCCCGGAAGACCCTACCAAAAGAAATAATGCCGTGCTAAGAAAGAGGGAGAGGGAAGAGGCACCAGAGAAGAAAGAACCAAGTGTGTAGTCAAAATAATCTTTGGGCGTAGCAGAGTCGTGTGTCAAACCAAGAACATACACACAGAGGAAGAAGTCCCCCGTCAAGGAAAAATAAAATTCACCTGAGGAAGAGGTGCTAGAGTAAGAAGAGCCTCCTGCACATGATAAATCACCAAGGAAGGAGTCACCTACAAAGAAATAATAAAGGGAGGAGTCTCCTATACTGGAATCACAAGTTAGGAAGAAGCAGAAGGTAGAAAAAAAGGTTAAATCAGAAGAAATGAAGATCTTAGAGGCCTATAGAGGTGAGAGGGTTGATGACGAGCATGAAGAGGCTCAATATCATTCAGTGTAAAATGTGCACAAATCCAAGGATGAAGAAAATGAAGAAAAAGGTGGAGAAGAGGAAGGCACTCAAGGAAAAGGGGGAGTGATGAAGTAAATATAAAGGATCAAAGGAACCCAAGCCTTACTAAGATAAAATAGAAGAGGCCGTGGAAAGAGTAGTAGTGGGAATAATAGAGAAGTTAGTAGAGTAGGAAGTGGAGTAAAGTGCTGATGAAATACTCAAGGAGATAGAGGAGGAAAGTTTAGGATAAGAGTATGGGAGCATGGGTGGAGATCCAAGCTTAGAAATAAGCTTTCCAATGGTGGCGTGCATAGGAGAGAAGAGTGTGGTAGTGGCATAGGATCAAGGGATGAGTTACATCAATGATCCAAGTAAGGTAATGTGCATGTGCTTTTAGAAAACCATGCCCACAAACTAACTCCTTGTGTGGTCTTCCTTTGAAGAAGAAGGAGTGTACCCACAAATAAGGAAGATACTATCTGTTGTTGCAAATTAGCAGCACTCCTGGATGTTGATCAGACTTCAAGTTTGACATCTTGGACATCCAGTGTGATTGCACAACATTGAATCTTTTCCCCAAGTGTGGAACTTGTAAAATGGGAAAATAATCTCCAGTTTAAAGGCTGGTTCTTCAACTCCTCTGATCAGATATATCACTTACAAGTTATACAAATGTTTCAAACTCAAAATCCTACTCTAAATTCCAAAGTGGACAGAGATAGAGAATGCAAAAAATTTAAACTAGTGCTAATAAGGTGATGCACCAAAGGATTGGTGAGCATTTCTTACTTCTGCAGATTGACATAGTTCATAAAAATGCAACAAAACTTCATGCACAAACTGATAATTGCAATGGAGGGTCAAAAAATGAGTCAAACAACACAAACAGAGGATTAAAACTCATTCACAGAGCCTGTATTTTCATTTCCAATATAAAAATACATACATTAAAACATCTGGGAGGCAGAAAACATGTTACAGTCCTGGAAGAGGTTTGATTTTTCCACAAAATCACTTTCAAGGTGAAAGAGGGAGCCTGCAATACATAAAAAATGTTCAACCCTTTGAAAATGAACCAAATCTGTCTTTTTCAGTGCAAGCCACGACCCCAAGAGAGAGAAACGTGGGAAAATGTGGGAGAGCTTCAACCACCAACCCAAAATGCATTAAAACAATATGGGCATCCTTACAGGCCCATCCCATGAAATTTTTTGCCATGCTAGGAGAGAATGCGAGCCATTCTTCATTAAAAATGGTGGTTGAAATGTCATTTCTGCCCATGACCACGTGCTAGAGATGTTTTTCAATTTTATCTCTCCAAAATCCATCAAAATGCAAAAATTACCCCAGAATCTTGTAGATAATTTCACCAGATTTCCATTGATATAAAGAACGCAAAAAACCGATCTCTGGATCGAAAGATATGGCTGTTTGAAATTTTAGGGCAAAACGGGGCCAAATCAGATTGGCGGGCGAATTTTTTTGAATTTTCCACTTTTGGTCATTTTGAAACTTTTCTTAAAATTTCCTGTGCTCCACCATTTTGGGTGCCATGTGGCATGTTTTGATTGGGTGCGGGCCTTTAATGCTTCATTTTCCATTGTTTTTCCCTTTGGAAAATTTTCCAAAAATTCCCCATCGGGCCGATGATCTGAGGACACGTGGCACGTGCTGATTGGGGGTAGGCCTGTCCTCCATGATTTTTGGTCGCTGTTTAATCCAACTCCTTGACATGGACAAGTGGCAAAACCTCATTCGTTGAGGGCCTTTCCCTTCGAATTTTCCATACGGGCTTGCCTTGTATCTTTTTCCGCCACCGGACACGTGGCGAGATTCTATTAGCTCGCGTTTTGGGGAGGGGAAATTCACTTTGAAATTTCTTTCTTTTTTCCTTTGGGAAAATTTACCAAATTTCCCCCACCTTCTGCCGGTATGGGACACATGGCCTTCTCTGAATGGTTGGCAAGCATGCGGCCAATAATCTTCCTTTTGAAATTTGGCAAAAAAACTTCGCCAAAATTCTAACTTCTCCTCCACGCTCCACCGGTCCAATGTCATAGGACACATGGCGAAACGTGATTAGGCGTGGGGCTTTCCTCCAAAATTTTCCATGCACCAACACTTAGTCAAATTTTTCAATTTTTTCCCCTTGGACACGTGGTAGGATCCGATTCGCCAGCGGGCCTACGGGGAAAATCCTCCCTTTTGAAATTTTTCCAAACACTTAGTAAAAAACCCAAGTTTTCCTCTGACCCCCGCCACTTCCTTAGACATGTGGCACCATCTTATTGGTTGCGGGCCTTTCAAAGGAAAATTTCCCACAAAAACTCCACCAAGCCATAACTTCAAAAATACATGGAGTTAGGAGGAAAACTTTACCTTTCTGGAAAGTTGAGAAAAATATCTATCCAATGGTGCCATTTCTAGAAGGTTTTGAGTGCCTAAAAAGAAAAAAATTATGACTGAGGCACAAGAGAGGGAATAATAGAAGGAGTTAGCCATAAAATGTGCAAGGGGAACATTTTGGATAACAATTTTGGTGACTCAGAGGGGTCATCTGCCTGCTGGATGAAGTTACCAGTTGCCTATTTGGTATGGAGTCATCAAATTCTCTATTTGGTACCCTAACTAACTAGAAAACTGCAAGGAGGAAGATGGGGTGGAACATCACCTGATGGAGGAAGGCCTACGAGACACATTTCCTGGGACAGCAAGCCTATGCCAAAGCACTTAGGGAAAGCAAAGTTAATCTACAACAAAACAATGTGCACAAGCACTCGGAGGAATGTAAATCTAAGCTAATATGTACAAGTGGAGAATTTCCTTCAATAACAACGCCTCAGATGGATTCCATTGACTAGAATCTGTAGTTCTTCACCATCTAATGAAGACAATTGGAAAGCATTGTTGTCCTTACACTTTGTGACCATGTATGGGCCACTCCAAATGGCATCAAATTTTGAATGCCTTCCTGGTTTTGCTCTATCTGCATCCCATTTTAACACTAGATCTCCAACTTGGAAATATTTATCCTTGACCTTCCTATCAAAGGTCTTCTTGATCAAAGCTTGATCCTTCTCCATTGCTCGGGATGCCTGATTTTTGATTTCTTGGAGCCCCATCAATTCTGCATATCTAACCTCCATGGGCTCAAACTCCAACAACTCTAGCTGCTTCATGAGTTCTAGCGTTGGCAACTCAAGCGACATGGGAAAAATTATTTCTCTCCCATAAACAAGCTTAAATGGGGAGTTACCTGTAGATCTTTTAGGAGTTATCCTATCAGCCCATAAGGCTGATTTCAACTTAGTATGCCAAGAACTCTGATTTTCATCAAGAGTCTTCTTAATGATCCTCAACAAGTTCTTGTTTGTAGATTCAGCCTGGCCATTACCCTGAGGGTAATAGTTTGATGAAGTGCTTAGGTAGATCCCATTCTTGAAAGCCCACTCAGTCACCTTGGACCCAATGAATTCTGATGCATTATCTAATATTATTGTAGCAGGTATGCCAAATCTGGTTGATATTCCCTCATAGAAGTCTAGGATGCTAGATTCATTTGATTCCTTGAGTGCTACTGCTTCAGTCCACTTGGTGAAGTAATATGTTGCTGTTAAGATCCATTTGTGCCCTTGGCTTGAATTGGAATTAACAAATCCAATGAAGTCTAAACCCCATTGCATGAATGGTTGGTCAACTGAAATTGGATGCAATGGAAGGGAAGCTAGCCTCTCTTTACCTGTGAAGAATGCACAATTCTTGCACCTCTTGATCCATGCATAACAATCACTAAAAATCTTGGGACAATAATAGCCACCCCTCATGATCTTTAGAGCTGTCACTCTTAGTGAAAAATGACCACCGGCTGATCCACCATGGAACTCTTCCAACACCCTATGAATCTGATTTGTACCAATGCATCTCAGCAGCACTCCATTCACATCCTTTTTTAACAAAACACCATCAACAAGGGAATATGGGATAGTCTACAATCTGAAGTGTCTTCTTTTGGTCTTGTTCATCTCTGGAAGGCATAGACCTATGCTTAGGAAGTGCATTTTGTCTTGGGTCCAGCAAGGAGTGAGGACACCATCATTCTCCTCTTGAGTGCTTCCTTTCTCATGACTGTCTTGCAACACCAAAATAGCCTCCTTCTCGTTACATGCTTCCTTGTGTTTGTTCAAGACCAGCTACTCACACAACCCTTTCCCTCTTACCAACCTGGTGACTTTGATCTCAATTTCATACTCCATGACATGGGTAATCAAACCTACCCTCTTTTCATTCAGGTATTTGTTGAGGAGGAAGTCCTTAACTCCCACATGAGAAACCAGCAACTGAACCTTGTTGTTTGAAACTAGATACTTGAACTTCTTCAAGCTCCTAATTACTGCAATCTACATGCTTCTTAATGAAATAATATCTTACCTCACAGTCCTCCAGGCTTTGGCTAAAGAAAGCAATTGGTTGCTCCTCATTTTCTTTGGTCTGCTGTACCAAAATTGTAGAAATAGTATCGTCACCCCCAAATGCATAGAGGATGAAATCCTTGGAGAAATCTAGGTTAATAAGAGTTGGGGCTTGAGAGATGGCTTCTTTGATTTCTTCAAAACTTTCCTTGCCTTCTACTGCCCATTTGAAACCCATGCTTTTCTTTAACATCTTGGTGATAGGCTTGACTAGGGATGCAAAATTTGGGACAAACCTCCGAACAAAATTTATTCTCCCCAAGAAGGGCATTCTTATGGCTTGGCAATGGTAGTGCTCTTGTGGCTTCAACCCTTTCTGGATCAATTGCTAATCCTTCTTTGGAGATAATGTGGCCAAGGATTTTTCCTTCATGGGCTAGAAAAATAAACTTTTTAGGATTCAAGGATACTCCAAATCTTCTACACCTTTGGAACGCTTATGTCAAATTAAAGAGATGGTCTACTGCATTTTTTGAAAAAATAGTGATATCATCAAGATATATCAACACTATGTTATTAATCAAATCCTTGAATGCCATGTCCATTTCCCTTTGGAAAGTAGCTCCAGCGTTGGACATCCCAAATGGCATTTTCCTGTATGCATAAGTTCCCCATTTGGTTGTAAAGGTTGTCTTGAACTGATCCTCTTCTTTCACCATAATCTGATTGTACATCGAATAGCCATCAAGTAGTGAAAACCTCTCAGAGCCAGCAACAACTTGCAAAATATGCTCCATGGAAGGAAGTGGGTAATGGTCCTTGAGAGATGCTCTATTCAAAACTTTGAAATTAGCACACAATCTAATTTCCCCACTCTTATTTCTAACTGAAACCAAGTTGGCTACCCAACTAGAATGCTTGATAGGGAATATGATTCTTGATTCTATCAACTTATTCAATTCCTTTCTCATGAGAGGCTCCATGTGTGGATTGACTGGCCTTTGTTTTTGCCTGATGGGTTTAGTACTTGGATCCAATTCAATGGTGTGTTGAGCTAACTTGGGATTCAAACCTTTCAAATATTCATAGCTCCAAGAAAAAGCATCAGGGAATTCTTGACAAAGTTGTATGAACTCATACCTTTCTTGCTCATTTGTCACTTTACCAACTCAGAGTGATTTGCCTTCTTCCACCAAGATGGACAATGAATCTTCTCCCTTGACTTGAATGTTTGCCTTCTCCTTCCTAAACTGATCATTAGGATTGAAAATGGACTCTAAAATAATAAGTCCCTTTGGTAGTTTGTTGGTTCTCAGCTGTACCACTTGGTCACCATATTGTTGTTCCAACTTTTCCTGATTTTTTAGCTAAGAACTCAGCCTCTTCTTGCAAGAAATGGATGATTTGTTGATAATTTTCAAACACTTGCCAACTTATATTTTTTTCTGGCAATGAAGGCCTTACAATCACATGGATGTTTGGTTTTACCTTGTCCTTCTTGATGCTTTCAACAAAATCAAAGGCTGCTCCAACTGTTGTAAGCTTGTCAACAGCTTGGTTCTATTTTCTAGGAATGGATCTTATGCCAAAGCCCTCAAAATCTTCAATGAGGTCCCACACCCTATTTTTGTAACACTTGAGTAGATAAATATTGATAGCATGCTACCCCTTAACTTGGTTGACAATCAACTCACTGTCACTAAAGACTTGCAAGTTCTTTATTTCTCTCTTGATTGACCAATGCAATCCTTGTATCAAGGCTTCATATTTGGTAGTGTTATTAGAGCATGTAAAAAAATATTAAATCTGAATAATACTTAACTCCTTGAGGTGAAACGAGCATAGCTCCTCCTCCTACACCTTGTCTACTCCTTGATCCATCAAAAAACAACTACCATACCTCATTGTCATCCTTGTGGTTTAGCTTGGTGATGCTAGGAATAGGCTGATTTTCTTCATGCATGCAATAGAATCCTAGCTCAAATTCTTCTATTTCTTAATAAGGATCAAAAGCATGCATCTTGTTTTCCCATTCATCAAGATTCAGATCTGGGATGCTTCCTACCTTGGTGTCAGTTTCATCAGTTCTTGGATAATCCTCTTGATCAAACGTTGAACAATTGGTATTGATCTGACTTGGAGTGTAAGGCTCAATGTGAAAGTTTGCAATAGGTTCAGATCTGATTATGGCCTTGGTTCCATATCTTGTTCTGAACAACATGTGTGACCAATCAGCAGATAAGTAGCCTCCAATCTTGGTTGTGAAATCCCTTGACAAACATAGGGCAAAAAGTGGTGGAATCTCTATTACTGAGACATCTTGCTAAACAACAACGTTGGGGCATGCATGCAAAGTAAGACTCAAGTTCTTTATCATTCCAACTATTGTTACTGCTGTCCCATCCAATTGCACTACCCCTTTGGATATGATCTCATATTAAATTCCCAATTGATCAGCTATTTTCTTGGGCATTACTGAACTACTTTCCCTGGAGTCAATCATGTAATTATGTACTAATTGGTTTCCAATGATCAATGACACATAGAATGGAGGGGGCTTCAGCATTTTACCTTCTTGTCCTCCGTGATTCCCTTCAAGCTGGGAAGCATTTGTGAGCACCTTTTCTTCCATTTGGACATGTTGATTTGAAGTTGACCAGTCCTTCATGGCAGCTTGTAGAAAATCTCTTTGGCCTGGGATAGATAGTGATTCCCACATTGATATGTTTACATTTGTCTTCTTCATCTGATCAATGATGTTGAATGGAGATGAAGCATCTCTCTATTGTCCCTTGGCCTGCACATTCATTCCTTGCATATGGGCAGCAACAACAGGCGTCTGAGTTGGCCTAGGAGCTGTTTTAGGCAGCCCTTGTGTGTTTGGAACTAAATTTTGTTTTCCAATTTATGGAGTGATAGAAGGTTGTGGATTACTTGGAGCTAATGGTTGTTCTCCACCCAAATTTCTCCTTTTTGATCTTGTGTTGGCTGTAACACTTTGGGAGATTGTTTGATTCATGCCACAAAAATATTCTGCCTGCCAGTTTACAAGTGTGGCATCATTTGGAGATGATTGATGCTGGAATGTTTCTTGTTGTTGGTTATTTCCTTGACTCCCTTCACCCTCCACACCAGCTGTTGTCACCATTAATGCTTGATTTAAGGCAACGTTGAAACACATAGACTAGTTGTGAGGTTCATTGCATGGGAAACACCAATCATACTCTTGAGCTATGTTGTTTTGCACTGGCACTAATGCCTTAGAGGCAGATGTAACGTCAGGATTATAGGGCTGAAATGGTCTGTTGGCAGGAGGTCTTGCTTGGTTTAAATTTTCAGCTGGATTGGGTGGTCTTTGAGGTTGGTATGGCTACCTGTTAGGCTGAGCTTGAGGCTGGAAAGAATGCCTAAAACCTTGGGCTTGCTTCCTTTTGAGTGTAACTAGCTCATTTCCTATATTTTGCAATTGCTTCATGACTTCTTGAAGTTCATTTGAGGCACTAGAAGATGAAGTAGAAACTCCACTTGAATTCTGATTTCTAGGAGTGGGAATAGGAGCTAAAATAGGCACTTGACTAGTACTTGGGCTCTCTAAACTTGGATATAATGGCATTGGAGGCCTAGGAGCTAGCTTGCCAGCATGAATCAAACAATTTTCATCTCTAATGGCAATGTTATAAGCACCAGGGATAGTTGTGCCTCCCATGGATTGAATAAACATAACAATATCAGAATTTAAAGCTTTAAGGTAATATAGAAAAGCACCTTCTGCTGCTGGCCTTACTGCCACTAGAATTCTCTCCCAAGTCATTTGAAACATGAAGTTGAAGTCAGTCAGCTGCTCATTGGGAGCTCTCTTGATGGTTGTCATATGCTCCAAAAGGGACAAGTTGTCTTCCTTTTCTCCAAACTGCTCATGGAGGGCTATACATAGCTGGTTCCAATTTTTGATAGAACATGAGGCAAGGACTCCTGAACCATTGCAAAGCTTTCCCTTTGAATGAAGGATGCTAGCATTTTGATAGCAACTTGCATCTCATTGATCTCATGGATTACACAAATGTTAGCAATATCCTTAACATGATTGTCAGGAGTGGTCTGATTCTCTCCAGTAAAGTATGGGATGTTCTTCAATGCTGCAACTGGGATTGGATTTTTGTGCATTGAAAGAAATTGGGCTGCTACTAGTGAAATTGACATAGGGGTTGTTTTTTTTTCCATTCTGATTGGCCTTAGAACCCTTGTTGATTGAATGAAAAGGCCTACCAGGTGGAGGGGTCGATAGAGTTCTGTTTGGTGGAGATGGAGACCTTTCAATTCTCCTCCCTCTTTGCCTTCTTCTTGGAGATAACTACAAATACCCAAATAGCACTTCTTCTTCTCCAACTCTTGACCTTGTGGTGATTCTTCTCATGAGTTTTTAGTCCTGCACTACTAAAAACAGATGATTATTCTTCCTTGGAGTCACCAAATGTGTAATTTAGGGCTCTTTTAAGAAATAAACCTTGCAACAAATGCACATCAATTTGTTTCCATGAAGATGAATACCTCTAAGGTCCCACCAGGAATGCCAAAACTATTGTTGCAAATCAGCAACACCCCCTGGATGTTGATCAGACTTCTAGTTTTGACATCTTGGAAAATCTAGTGTGATTGCCACAACATTGAATCTTTTCCCCCAAGTGTGGGACTTGTAAAATGGGAAAAGAATCTCCAGTTTAGAGATTGGTTCCTTAACTCCTCTGATCAAATATATCACTTACAAGTTATACAGAGGTTTCAAACTCAAAATCCTACTCTAAATTTCCAAAGTGGATAGAGATAGAGAATGTAAAAAACTAAAAACTAGTGCTAATAAGGTGATGCACCAAAGGATAGGTGATCATTTCTTACTTCTGCAGATTGACATAGTTCATAAAAATGCAACAAAACTTCATCCACAAACTGATAACTATAATGGAGGGTCAGAAATGAATCAAACAACACAAAACAGAGGATTAAAAACTCATTCACAAAGCCTGTATTATCATTTCCAATATCAAAATACATATGTTACGGCATCTGGGAGGTAGAAAAACATGTTACAGTCCTGGAAGAGGTCTGATTTTTCCACAAAATCACTTTCAAGGTGAAAGAGGGAGCCTGCAATACATAAAAAAAATGTTCAAACCCTTTGAAAATGAGCCAAATCTAGATTTTTCAGTGCAAGCCACGACCCCAGGAGAGAGAAACATGGGAAAATGTGGGAGAGCTTCAACCACTAACCCAAAATGAATTAAAATAGCATGAGCATCCTTACAGGCCCATCCCTTGACATTTTTTTGCCATGCTGGGAGAGAATGTGAGCCATTCTTCATTAAAAATGGTGGTTGAAATGTCATTTCTACCCATGGACCACATGCCAGAGACATTTTTCAATTTTCTCTCTCCAAACTCCATAAAAAATGCAAAAATTACCCCAGAATCTTGTAGAGAATTTCACGAAATTTTCATTGATATAAAGAACGTGGAAAAAACTGAGCTCTGGATCGAAAGATATGGCCGTTTGAAATTTTAGGGCAAAACAGGGCCAAATCGGATTGGTGGGCAATTTTTTTTAAATTTTCCACTTTTGGTCATTTGGAAAATTTTCTGAAAATTCCACATGCTCCGCCATTCTGGGTGCCCACATGGCGTGTTTTGATTGGGCACAGGCCTTTAATGCTTCACTTTTCATTGTTTTGCCCTTTGGAAAATTTTCCAAAAATTCCCTGTCGGGCCGATGATCTGAGGACACGTGGCATGTACTAATTGGGCGTGGGCCTGTCCTCCATGATTTTTTCGT
Source organism: Taxus chinensis (assembly GCA_019776745.2). NCBI lineage: Eukaryota > Viridiplantae > Streptophyta > Pinopsida > Cupressales > Taxaceae > Taxus > Taxus chinensis. Next base: position 818,496,454 of record CM034150.1, on the reverse strand, counting down.
CGTTGTTTAATCCAACTCCTTAACATGGGACACGTGGGCAAAACCTCATTCGTTGTGGGCCTTTCCCTTCGAATTTTCCATGCAGGCTTGCTTGTATCTTTTACCACCATCGGACACGTGGCGAGATTTCTATTGGCTCGTGTTTCTGCGGAGGGGCAATTCACTTTGAAATTTCCTTCATTTTTTTCTTTGGGAAAATTTACCAAATTTCCCCCACCTTCCACCGGTAATGGGACACGTGGCCTTCTCTGAATGGTTGGCGGGCCTGCAGGCCAATAATTTTCCTTTTGAAATTTGGCAAAAACACTTTCGCCAAAATTCTAAATTCTCCTCCACGATCCACCAGTCCAATGCCATAGGACACATGGAAAAAACGTGATTAGGCATGGACCTTTCCTCCAAAATTTTCCATGCGCCAAACACTTAGTCATTTTTTTAAATTTTTTTCCCCTTAGACACGTGGTAGGATCCGATTTTGCCAGCGGGGCCCTGTGGGGAAAATCCTCCCTTTTGAAATTTTTCCAAACACTTGGTAAAAAAAACCCAAGTTTTCCTCTGACCCCCATCACTTCCTTGGACACGTGGCACCATCTTATTGGCTGCGGGATTTTCAGGGGAAATTTTCCCACAAAAAACTCCGCCGAGCCATAACTTCAAAAAATACATGGAGTTAGGAGGAAAACTTTACCTTTCTGGAAAGCTGAGAAAAAGATCTATCTAATGGTGCCATTTCTAGAAGGTTTTGAGTGCCTAAAAAGCAAAAAAATTATGACTGAGGCACAAGAGAGGGAAGAATGGAAGGAGTTAGCCACAAAAATGTGCAAGGGGAACTTTTTGGATAACACTATCTTCGGTGTTTGAGTCCCATGTTAATGAGCCAAAATTTGAGGTCAACCAAGGAGAACTGCTGAAGGTACTAGGACACCAAAGGAATAAACCCACTAGTAAAACGCTCAGTAGTTATCTGATGAGAAAAGTCTATAATGCCCTCAACAAGGTATTGGTTGAGGTTGAGGTGAGAATATTTAGAAGGAATGATAGGGTAAGATTCCTAGAGGAAGAACTAGAGAAGAAAAAGGAAGACCTCATTTAGAAGAGAAAAAGATCTAAAGTAGGAAGCATTGATCAGCGCACAGTTAATGCATGAACTAAGGGGAGGAGAAGGTGAAGGTGTGAGAGGTGTACAAGAAATTTGAAATGATCATGGATGATAATACCCTGAAACACCCAGACCTAGCACTGCCTGAGTAAAAATACAAGTCAACCTTACAATGCTTGGAAGACTTGATGCACATCCTCACCATGGAAAGGTGACCACTTGCTCTAGAATTAGAAAAAAGATGATTTGGCGTGCCAAAAAAGAGGAAGAGAAGTTAAAAGATTAGGGGAGATAGTGACATGATATTCTGAAATCCTTGCCATTGTACAGACCGTCAACGTGTATGGCTGAGGCCATATATGATAACTACGTTGATAGGAATAGCATAGAAAATATATTAGTTGTTACACATGAGGGAGATCTAAAAAAAATTCCAAGAGAATAAAAAAGGGAAATAGGAAAAAGTAGGATTAAGATCCTGGCTGAGGTTGAAAAGAAAATGGAAGCAATCGAAAACCTTGCGAAGTTCAGTTAAGAATTGGCTCAAGGAGTTGTACCCCAGGTCATGTGAAGAATGAATGTGCTTGACGACCTTAGCAAGTAGCCAAAGGGGATTGTTGATACGTTGAACGCTAATGAAGATGAACTGATTTTTGAAGTGGTGAGAAACTCTCGTGGGCAACTTACTCCAGCAGACGTAGGGTGAAGTAAATTCCTAGGAAAAAATTGAGGCAATAATGAGGAAGGAGTTCCCACTCCTTTAACAGCAATAACAACATTATTCATTCTTCATTCTTCAATTTAGCATTCTTCATTACTTAATTCTTTATTCAAATTGTTTAAGTCCCACCATTCTTTATTCTTAGGAAGATCAGTACATTTCTGAGGATGGAGAATGAGCTTATTATGGGGTGATGTTGGGCCTCAAAAATATTGGCTAAGTGCCAAGGGGCACGTGCGTGCTCGGGGGACAGGAAGAAGAAGGGCACACTGGGGAAACGTGCACATGATAAGGGTTTAATAAGGGGTTTAGGAGAAAACCAAGGCACATGCACAAGGCAGGATAAAGGATCTAAGGGACTTAGCCATAATTTAGCATTGGAAAGTCACTTGAGGAAAAAACCATGACCCAACCAGGTGTGCTAAATGGATAAGGTGATATCTTAGAGGCTTGGTGGTCAAGGAAATAATATTCCATGTATGGAAGGTTCACGAAAGGAATCATTGCAGAGAGTGGAGAGCTTAAAATAAGATTAACATGTTGCATTAGAGGACCACCGGGACACTTGGCATATGATTTTCCCTTGAAGGGAGGCATGACGGTGGGTGCTAAACCTATATATGAAGATACTCAAGTAGAAGAAAAAAAGGAGGAGAGAAACATCAAGATCATCATAGAGAGGATGGGAAGTGAAGCTCTGCAGAAATTATTAGGAGGTTCTAGGAGTTTGGGTTCTCATTAGAGGATTGTAGGAATCAGATCCTTGTTTTTAATACATTTTGAATGTCATGTGGTTACTAATATTATAATAAATATGAATATATGACTATGTTTCTAAATATTTTCTTAATGGGTGCAAACGCTAATGTCTTTTCTTTATGTTAAAAAATTATATTTGTTCCTTTGCATGATGTTTTCTCTTGTTATCTGAATGGGTATATTTTATGTAATAACTCATCCTATGCCTTTTATAATGAATTCATGGACATTTAATTTTCTCCATCTAGTATTTTATCAATGGCATCGTCTTCTCATAATGCTCACATAAAGGAGGGGCTTGGCACCCGCACGTGCAACATGTGAGTGCCCAGCGTCCGCTCAGTCATAGATCGATGTGCATGGGATTAGAAAGTGGGTGGATAGAAAAATGACTACAAATGCTTACCCATGATGGAAAGGGTGCATTCGAAAACCCTAAAAGGGGAAAGAAGAGAAATAGAGAAAGAGATCAAGTTCACAAAAATGATTAACAAAAATAACTACCCTAAAAGACCCTAAAGGAAAATTTAGGGTTATAATGTTAATCTAAATTAGAGGACTAAAAACATTGTATAAATGCATAAAAGACCTAAAGGAAAATTTAGGGTTACAATGTTAATCTAAATTAGAGGACTAAAACATTGTATAAATGCAGTAAACAAAGTAAATAAATATGTAATAACTACAAATAATTAATCTAAGTGAAAGAGAAACCCTAATATGCAAGAGGGGAGTAGGGAAAATGACTTAGCTGATTCAGGTGGACTATCGCAGGTTGTCGCAGATCTAAGACTGGGACACCAAATGTATAGAAGATCACTCAAGGACCCTACGAAATGTAGATCTGGACTATCTAAAGTGACACAGGTGTGTGGGAGTGTACTGGGATGCCCCTGGGGTGCCTTGGTCTAGATTCTGGGTGTTATGAACTATGCAAGATCTTAGGAACTGTGTTCGATAATGTCGCAAACTAGATCTCAAATTTTGCATGTATGTCACACTCGGATTTGTTGGATGAACTAGATGATGCCCTACACATGAAGAAGAAGAAGGGGGCCATATTGACCTCAACTGCCAAAATGGTGGGACTTATCATTGAGTGTTGCACTACATTAAGGACCCTAATGTAGTTGCTATCCAAAATTCACCCCTCAAGGTAATTTTTGATAACATGCATCGAATTTCTTTAGTCCCAAGAAATTATATTGATTCAAGGGAAAAAATCATGTTTCTGGGGTCCCCCTCGGGTTCTTTCTAACTCTTCTGTCTAAGAGGAAAACCCAGCAAATTTTAAAAATGTGAAAAAATTGCAAAAAACAAGTTCGGACCAGGAAAAATCATGAAAAATGGCTAAGTCCTTGTCCTCGCAACAATCGGGACATGAGGGACATCTAGGCGCGAAACCGGCCGAAAGGCCGCCAGGCAGTCTGCGTAACATTTGTGACAAGTGGGACGTCGGGACGCGCAGGGACGCGGAAATCCGAACTGGCCAAAAAGTGGAAAAAAATTGACTAACTGTTGAAACAGGCAGTCTGGGACATCTGGGCAGTTAGTACGTGGAGGATGCAAGTCAGCTGAAAAGACTTAAGGAAGCCCAGAACAGTTGGGCCCGAAGGTACGCAAAGTACGCGAACTGGTCGGATCGGCCGAAATGAGAACTTTCGTACCGGGACAGTTGGGACAAAAGGGGGCGAACTGGGCGAATCGGGAAAATTTGTCCCAAAACAGTCCGGGGACAGTTGGGATGAGAGTATGCGAAACCGGCCAGTTTGGCTGAAAACAGGGAACGTTCAAACACTGAGACAAGTGGGACAAAGGGACGCGCAGGACGCGGATAGCCGAAGGAGCTGAAAGCCAATCGGATCACGCCACGTGTCCACCGGCAGAAAAGGGACATGGGAGCCCATTTCGGGCGGTTCGGAAGAATTTTTTCCTGCACAGCACTAGGACATTTGGGGACAAAGGGATGCGTGGGACATGAAAAGCCGAAGCGGCTGAAGGCAAAGAAGAAAAATTCAACGTTTGGCCCGTGAAACTTCAAACGGCCATAACTTTTGACTCCGAGCTCCGATTTTCACAAAATTGGACCTTTCTGGAACGAGCACAACGTCCTCTATGCCACAAAAAACTGGATTTATTATTTTTGATGAAGGTAGATATATTTAAATAAGATAAATATATTCGGCCTCCAGTCAGTTAATGCTCATTTCCCGTCAAATGACAGAAAACGCCTGCCAGGCCCAAAATAGCTGCCCGCACTCAGAAGGCCATAACTTTTTGCATTTCTCAACAAAATCGCACAAAATTGGTACCATTGGAATCGTGGTTCCGAGACCGATGCATTTTCTCAACAAAATCGCACAAAATTGGTACCATTGGAATCGTGGTTCCGAGACCGATGCACAAAAAATCAAGAAATTCTAGATTTGATTAGAAAATTATTGAGATTTTTAAGGAAACGTGGCCGGGTTCAGAACAGTGTTTTATTTGGTAGTTGGGAGTGCAATTAAGAGGCATGGTCATCATTCTTTCTCTACTGAAGCACATGGGACAGTATGGGGAGCCTTTTATAAGTAATATACAATCATTTCACTCAATTTAATGCCTCTTACAGGTGGTTGAAGGATAGATTTCGGGATTTTCCCATTTTCCCTTCTCTTCTCCTTCTCATTTTTTCTATAAATTGGAGTGTTGGGCTCATTGTAAAGGAGAGAGTTTTTGGGTAGCAAAGCTCTACCAAAAATTGCTTTGTGAATCTAGTGTGTTGCAGGCCCTTGTAGTGGACTCCTCTTGCATGGTGATCCAGGCCCTTATCTTGTAATAGATTGAACTGTGCATATCATGAAGCAATAAAATACCAGTTTGTGGATGTATCTCCCCCCTGCTGTGTTTTCTTGCATTCTTCTTGCCCCTTTTATCTTTCTATAAGAATATTGTGTCTATTTATTATGTTTCTTACAGGGATTCATTATCATTGTGTATGCTTGGAATATTGTTGTGAATGCATTTTGCTAGATTATGGTGAACTGTCATCACCTCTTCTAATGTGCACTTTGCCTTTGTATTTTCACACATTTGGAGGACTACTCTCACACCCTCCTTTTCTGGTGTATCACCGCTTTAGTGTAGGATTTCATTTTATGCATTCCTCTCTCCCTGGTCCCTTGGAAATTTAGACTAGAACAGTTAGCTTATCCTGCACTAGAGTAGATTGTGGCAGGTAGTTTAGGAGCAAGAAACCAGTTTTCTCTGGAGGTCTATCTCAAGTAGCAAGTCCCACAAACTTGGAGATAGTACCCATGTTATCCAATCACACCGTGAATTTCAAGTATATGCACTTGTATAAACATAAGGGTGCTGTGATTCAGTGATAACAGTAGTTTTGGTGAGTGTGTGTATGTCGTGCCCTATGTGCTCTCATGTCGGTTGCACTTATTAGTAGCAAGCTATGATAGCTATAGAAGATGTAGAATGTAGAATATAATAGATAGAATCCCTCCTCATATGTAAAATGGATGTGATGCAAAGTTTTCCCATTTAGAATGTATGGAGCTATTTGAATGGAGATGGTGCAATTGATGCAAACCCTATATGGAGTGATAGTAATGATAGGATCCAATGACCTTGGACCCTCATTATGGTCTTATACACTTTATATTTATAGGGCTCTCAAGTTTGATTTCACAATTAATCCTGATAATGTCAACTGAGGAAAAGATAAGGGAGACCAACAACTAGAAGTTACCCAAAGAAGAGAGAACAAGGTTAAACATAGAGAGGTGTGCCCATGGTGGGGCCCAGGGTGCCCCGAGGCACCCTAGTACAGGTTAGGGTGCCTAGAATCAGAGCTAGAATCTAAAGGAAGTTCTGAAATGGGTGGATAGGTATTGGGAAATATGTAGGAAAGATGAATTAAAATATAAAACAAATATGGAAAAAAAGGGGGGATTAATTAGTACTTTGTACACTTGAGAACCTTCTAAATAGTAGTATAAGACCGAGCTAAATATTGTCTAATGTGTAATATTTGTGTCTATACTCTCCATTCATACCGACCTTACCATGGATGATCAATCTTGAATTTGTTTCCCTATAGCGTCCATTATCCCTTAAGAGCTCTTGCTTCATAAAAACTGATCCACCTCTTTTCATATAATTTCATATTGGTTGTACTAAAGTAAAATGTGCTCTCATTGATGAAAGAGGACACGTGTGTTACCTCAAGGACTTAATTAAGGCTCTTGACTACTCCATAGATAAGTTAAAATCCACATGTACCCACTTTTTCAAGGGTAAGACTACCTGTAGATGCCTCCAATGGGATGTTATTTGATTACATGTCATCATTCCTTCTAGGACTATCTACGTTAAGAGTCATTATTTTCAACTTTTCTCTATCTTATAACATCCTCCTAAGGCATCCTTGGAATCATCATATGCGCATAGACACTTCCTCCGATTTTCAATGTGTAAAATTTTCTCACCTAATAGGTATCTATAAGATTCAACGTGATCCTAATCCTTGGAACTATGACATAATCCAACAAAAGGGGGACATAAAAAACTCCCAACCCTAGACAATTTATCTTTCATCCCCTTCCAAGAGTATCAACGCTTCAATTATCCTATATATTCTCTTCGTAGTAATTTCAGTCATCCTGAATTGGTTGCGTGTATGCCTCCCAATATATTTGAGTCTAATGATGATGAGCCTAATGAAATCAATCTTATAATTAATACTTCTAATCTTCTTGAGCTTATCATATCCAAGTTTCCTCCTTCCATACGTCCTCGTCCTTACAAGAAAATATTCCCTTAGTTCCCACTTCCCTATTATGTATGCCACATCCTCCATTAGAGCATATCATCTGATTAGATACCATAGTTTGACTCTCATGTGGTGGACACCCTTACATCAGACTACAGTGATGATTATGCTTTAGATGATCCCCAAACATAGACTTCATCTTAATATAAGAGGACTCATCAAGTATGGTTGATACTTCTCTAATCCATCCAGTTCCTAAACCTCAAGTCTATCCACCGTAATAGTTACCTCATACTACCCCTTTGCAATCTACCATCCATCTAGCCAACCCATTTTACCTTACAAAAGCAGATGATCATGTTGTTATTTTTGACCATGAGGCTAATGACCTCATGGGTGATGAACCCATCTACTGTGCTTTGATGACTGAACCACAAATTTAACCATTGGAACAATCTTCACCCATTACATCAGCACCTTCCCCACCTACTTTCATTATCCCTCCACATCCTATGAGACTTCCCTCCCCAACTCTTTCCCTTATGGAACCCCCCTATAAACTGAGCCATATTACATATGACATGAGGCTCTGGGACATGATGTCTTATAATATATATCTTATCAATGACACATGAAGAAGCTTGAAGCCAAGGTGAAACAAGACCAAACTAGAAAGGTTACACAACCTTCTTCTTTGGCTACCTTATTTTGTTCTCACCATGGGTATTGCGAGCATACTCATGTGGAATTTTAGGTTATGTGTAGAAATCATCAGGCTCCCAAGTCCTCTTTCTCATATAAAAAAGCATAGATCTGAATCCTCTCAAAACCAACCACTTCCCTTTCTACCGACTAGACCACAACCTGTTTATGGTCTGTCACCCTTGCCCTGATCCTCCTCCCACTATGGATTGATATTTGGCGTAAGATTCTCACCAGAATATAGGATTAGATTGATGACACCTTATTTTTCCATAATATATGAATTTCATCATAAAATCTATATTACACAACATTCCATAGAGGACCTCATGTCTTGATCAAAAAATTCATATCCTACACCAAGTCAGAGACATCATCACTGACACCTTACGATCTTTTTTCCCCTCATGGATAGCTATCTATAATACCTTAACTACACATTATTTTCTTCTTTGGATTGAGATTTCTCCTTTGCTTTACCTCTCAGCCCCTACTTGGGTTTTAACATAGCTTTTTGTATCTCACTACATCCTCTCCTGGGTTGACTTCCCTACTTGGATCTATCGTCCCTTATGCTTTGGTTCCTCCTATCATTGAAGTGTCACGGTCTTAATTCCTCCTATTTTGGATTTTGTATGCCTTGGTAATTTTCCATTCAATCTCATGGTAATATGTGCATTCTCGCTTAGGATTATGGCCTTGCTTGTATTTATTTACCTAACAGCACCCTAACATCCAATCATTGGTTATCATGGTCATTTTCTGCCCCTTATCTTCTTCACATCACATTGGTTGGGTTATTCTATCGATTCCACCTCCCCACCATGTTTTACCTATCTAATTATACTATCAATATTCCTAATTACAATTAGTATCATCACATATATTCATGTAAAAAACAAGAAAGTGATAAGAAAAGTAACATATAAACATCTGATGAACAAAACTACCATAATCATTGTTTGTGTGTGTGTGGTCTCGAATAAGTTTTTATAAATTGACAAAATGATACAAAAACAAGTACGTAGATCCAACCCATACTACAATAAATCTCAAGAACCCTCATCCCCTATGGGGGTATTTGGATGCTTTGGTCGAATGGGCTTGTGATGGTAGCTTGGGCTGTGTAAGCTAGAGACTTCACCCTAGATCGGGCCTCTAGAGGCCTCTCCCTGTGCTCTCATGAATTGTTCCTCCAATAATGTAATCCTTTCTTCCACCATTTGGGAAATTTAATAGGTAGGAATCCTTCTCCTATACCAAGGCCTCATATTCCTATAATAAAATTTTTATAACATAACATCCATGCTTTCAGTGGACGCTAGTACCTGCACATCCCTACATATCCATAAGGTCCTAGATGCCTCTCCAAGTAGATGGAAGGCACCCATTAAGTCTCCCATTGATAGTACCACTACATCAACCATCACTGAAGTATCTTGGACATCCAACATAGGATCTAGGATCTCATCGTGGGTACTCTCTATTAGGGGTTTCCACTCTTGTATTGTCCACTCTACAATACCAAGTACATAGACACATGTTATTAACCATATAAATATTACCTAAAGAAATACTCTCAACACATCTAAATAACATAATGGACACATTTTACCTGGATTTCTAGGCCTCTCCATGATGGTCTAACCATCTCTTTGGCTTCCTATTACTTCCTCCCCCTCGCCATCACAATGAGGTCTAGCTCCCATAAATTGTGTCCACCTATCTTGGGACACTACTATCATATCCCCCTTGTGTTGTTCTCTAGGATTATCTCTTAGTTTTGTGGACCATATGGAATCCAAATATGTGTTATTCTACCTCCTTCTAACCAGTATATCTGCTACTCCCTCATATACCATATTATTTGTCCCGTACTCTACTAGTATTAGGACCAGCTCTACCTGTGCCTCTCCATTGACCCCATGTCAATAGATCCTCTATAATATCCCTCCTTTGAATCCATTATCCGATAAATCTATAATAATATTTGGTGGAACGTAAAACATCCCCACCATGCTTATGTTGCCTCGGACCATGTTCTATCTCCAACCATACCATACGGGGCCCATAGTGATGACAACCTCCCCTCTCGTCATGTGGCCTCTCTATCATGCCAAAATTGGTATGGTGGTAATGGTGGTACCACCATGGGTGTTGGTCATCCAAACTATACTAGGGACCCTACTCTTCGAATGGGTCTTCACTAAACATAAATAATAAACCTATCACCTCTATAATTGCCTCTATATGCTCTGTTCTTAGCCAAATGGGCCACTGATCCAAATTCCTTGTAAATGGATACCATATAACATCATCTTTTACCCACCTATGTTAGTGGATAAAATGCTCAAAGTTCTCTCAATGTTGGCCCTAGTGCCCATTGGAGTACTCTTGGGGAATCTTCCACTATTTACTATTGGTGTAACATGTCAGTCGGGTACATAGGGAACCTCTTATAAATCCATGTTGTCAATAAAATGATGGGTTTCCATGACCCTCTGTCCTTTGTTTGACCTTGTAGAGATCATCCACTAACGATACCCATATGGTAGTGGCCCAAACAAAAGACACACCATGGTACACAACATCCTTGCATATTTCTATTATAAATAATAGAATGACCCCCATCTACCTTGTGGACACACTATACGTGCCACAACAATCCCCCATAACCCACCTTCCAGATAAGTAGAAATCCATGAGGCATACACTAGACTAATTCAAACACCCAACATGTCCTCATCGTATGTCTCGTCTTTGTACTCTATACGGTTAAGGCCCTATGATCTACAAAATCAAGAGTCAAATCACAATACATACAAATCCCTCCAGTAGGTAACCCAAAAAATCTCATGAACATCCTATAAGGTCAAGGTTGTCTCCATTGTTTCCTATCTCATCCACCACCAAAGGGTGTTAGACATAGTCTGCCATATGGCTGAAAAACATTTGGATCAAGTCTAGATCTAAAGGTCTCCTATGCATCTACATGATGTCCCACAAATCCATAACCCTATAACCAAATCACCACTTCCTAATTTAACCTAGAAAATCAATTCACTCAGCCACACAACATCAAAATTCCTCCATATGTGGATCATAAGACCTCCTTGCATGTGTAAAATCATTAAAAAAAATAATTAGAACTTCGAAAAAAATCAAAATTAAGTACACAAACTACAAATCAAAAAGGACATACACAACTCCTTAGATGTCATCGACCTCTTTACCGGACACCATTGGCCCCTATCCAATTTCTATAATCATCCTAACGACATCTTTCCTCTTCCCTCAAAGGGGACGATGGCATATTCTAAAAAGTGGCTATGACATTTTGAAAAACTAAATTCCAAAAAACAACAAAAACCAAATTCAAATCCCCCAAAACCCATTTGTATTTTTTTCCTGACCTACCTGTTATCCAAAATAAGCCCCCATGCTTATTTTGGATAACTCCTCCTTCTTCTCCTTTTCTGGCACTTAATTGAATTTTTGACATGCTTCAAGGGCTCAAAAGTTTTTGGAAATGGCTCCATAAGATAGGATTTTTCCTCACCTTTCCAGAAAGGTAAAATTTTTCCTCCTAACTCCTTATAAATTTCAAGTTATGGCTCGGCGGAGTTTTTTTTGGGGAAAATTTCCCTTGACAAGCTTGCGGACCAATAGGAGGCTTGCCATGTGTCCCAGTCGGTAGTGTAGGTCGAGATAGTGGATGTGAGTTGGAAAATTTTCCAAAGGGCTCGGTGGGGGCACAAAGGAGAAAATTTTTTCCCGAAGGCCTGTAAAACCAATAGGAGGTCGCCATTTGTCCAGTCGGCAATAGAGGTCAGAATAGCGGAGGAGAATTCGGCATTTTTTCCAAAGTGGTTAGTGGTGTCAAAAGCAAAATTCAAGGTGCATGCCTGCAGCTATTCAAAGGGTGACACATGTCACCGAGATAGCAGAGCGTGGGGAAAAGTTAGGAAAATTTTCCCAATGGAAAATCAAAGGGGCGAAAGGCAAGTTTGGGCCCATGATCCCATCGACCAATTGGAGAGTGCCACATTGCAGTAGGGCGGCAGGGTGTAAGGATTTTTGGGAAAATTTTCCCAAATTCAAAAAAGGTAAAAATTTTAAATTTTCGACCCGCCAATCCATTTTTTTGCCCTATTTTTTGCCCTAAAATCTTCAAAGGGCCATAACTTTTTGATCCAAAGCTCATATTTTTTGTGTTCTTGGTGTCATTGGAAAAGCTAGTGAAAATTATCTACACAATGGAGGGTTCAATTTTGTATTTTGATGGATATTTATAGGAGAAAAAATATGAAAACGTCTCTGGCATGTAAAAAACATAGAAAATGACTCCAACCACCAAAATTAATGAAGTACGGACCTCTGTTTTTCTCTGTAAGGAAATTGTACTTCAAAGTATGGGATTTTTTTGTGGAAACCCCATCATTTTGTAGGCCCATTAGATGAATATTGTCGGGTGGTTGAAGTCCCAAATCGATTTTCCCTCATTTTTTACCTTTTCTTCCATTTTGCTCGTGATTAAAAGCCAGCTTTTTGGCTCATTTGTAACGGGTTGGATGTTTCTTGCTCCTGCAAGCTCTTCATTTCTCCTTAGCAGGTGGATTTGAAGGAGTTTTGGACCTCCCCATGGAGATTGTAAACACATCTTTTCCTTCTTTGTTATCTGTAATGTATTGTATCAATTCTGGAACTGACAAATACATGGTCTGTGATTGATTTTCCAATCCTCTCTTACATTGGTTTGTTTCCTTCTTATATTTCTTTGTATTTTGGGAAAATTTGTGCATGTTTTGTTGTTGTATCTTCATGATCTATGTCTATTTTTGCAAAGCAAGTAGTTCAGCACTCCTTTGGTGTATCACCTCTCTGTTTTTTCTTAGTTTTTGTTTTCATTTTCTTGTTTTCTCTCAACTCTGTCCTCTTGGTAATTTTAGATTAAGAATTTTTAATCAGAACCTTTGAAAAGATTGCATGTATACACCTAAAACATAGGAGTAAGAACCAACTTCAATCTATAGATTTTTTCTCACCTTGCTAGGTCCCCACACCGTGGAGAAAAACTCAATGTTGTGCATTCACACCAGATGAGTTTACCTTAGAAAAGTAGATCCATAACTCATTTAGGTGTGGCTGTGAATTTGCACTAATAGTTATTAGCATGCCCCATGGGACCTTAGAGGTATTTCCACTTCATCTTTTGCAGGTTGGTGTGTTCGTGTGAATATTTTTAGCCTTTGGAGGCACTTGCAAACATGTTTGGCAACTCCATCTGATCATCAAACCCATTTCTGAAGTTACAGACCCTCTTTCCATTCATTTTGCATTCATTCTTCTTTCCATATCTTTCATTCTTTTCCATTACATGAAGTTGTGCAATCATGACTTCATTTCCATCATGGAATTCACATTTACAACAATAGTACATTCCACCTCCAACATGTTTTACAAATCCTCCAAATCAGCATTTTGATCAAATTCAAGGTCAGATCATGCTTACCCATATGAGCAATACCAAAATTAGTTTGGTTGTGAAGCACATCAAGAGCAAGGGTACGCATGCAATGAAGACAATCAAATGGGAAGATGTTGATTTTGTGGAGAAAATCCAAAAAGATGGAGGTAAAGTTGGTGCAATCAAGAGCAACAGCTCAAATGAAGGCTTTCAAAATTGGCTGCAGGACTCCTTGTCCACAGGAAGGTCCCTTTTCCAAGACACTTCAGCCCTCAAGATAAGCTAGACTTCATGATGGAGATGCTGCTCCAACTTGCACAATGGGACAACAGAGATAGAGGCCTATAAACTTGGTGTTCAACAACCTTGTCAATGGGTAAGCATGCCATATCGTGCCTTTCCTTTTCCTCTTTCCCTAATTTGTTTTATCTCAGTGGGTGTCAAGTTTTTAAACTCTCCATCTACTGTCCCCAAATGTTGAATCCATTTTTCCATTCCCTAGTCTTCCACCCCATCTTAATTCTTCTTTTCCTCTCCCCCTTCCAAACAGTCATCCCCTCCATAAGAGCCAATAGAAATACCCTCTCCTCCAAAGAAACAAGGAGTTACCTCCTCCACCACCACAAACAAATGCAAAATCGGTTGAACTCCAATCTGTCTCTCCTCTTGCATTCCCAGTTCCATGTGGGGAAGAAGAAATTGTAAAAATCAGTCATGAAGGACAGCAAGAGGAAGATCCAAGCAAAGAAGGAATGATTAAGAGCTTAGTGGGTTTGGCTCTTTAATATGGAATTGAGAAGATCACTTTGCTGATGAAGTCAATAGAGGAGGCCAGAGTTGAAGAACAAATGGTGGTCAGGACTGATTTTACTATAGCAAAAGAAGAGAAAAAGGAAGAAGCAGATCAGCAATCAGTTTTCTCATAATGTAGTGTTCATGTTGGCACTCTATTTGAAGGAAATGTTGATCCAATTCAAGTTGTACAATCAGCCATAGAAGAATAAGATCTCGCAGCCCCAACTTTTCCTCTAGAGCAACAGATTGAAGAGTTTGATTTGACAAACTTCATGCTAGAGGAAGAGTTTAATCAAGAGCAAGATGGTCTTCAAGCAGAGGAGGAAGAAAAACCAGCTCCAAATCCCATTGAAGAGGAGCAAATGGATGAGATCAAGTCATTTTTTACAACAACATAAGAAGGAAGCATTATTGATACATTTTTGCTTTCATTTGAAGGGGCTGATTTGATTGATGAATCCATTACGGAGGTGAACAAAATAGGTCCAAATTGTGAGCAAGAGGCACAAGAAATTTCATGTTTCTTTCCCACTTCATCTCTCCAAAAATATGATTTTGGGGATGAGTTTGAATTGACAAGTTTCGTGTTTGAAAATGAAACTACACATGGTGAAGAAAATGCAGATTTGGAGGCCACCATACAAGAGGGAGAGACTTTGCTGCAGCAAGACATTCAAGAGTTTGATTTTCCATCAGACTTAGAAGAATGTTTGGATGAAGAGCCAACTGAAATTACAACATTTCTTTCTTCACCATTCATTCTCCAACAACAAGAACTTGCTGCCATGGACAAGAGAATTCAAGGACAACAGCTTGCAGTTTGCAACATGCCTCTTGAATCAAAGTTGGAAGAATTGAATCTTCCAAAAACTACAATGGAGGAACTCCAAAGCCAATAATGTACTATAGCAGGTTACAACAATGCAAAAGTAACTTCATTGGATGTTGCAATCAATAACGAGGAGCTACATATTGTAGAAGAGTTCCATGCTACCATGAAGGAAGGAGAACAATAGATGAAATTCATCATTTCTTCCACATCATTCACTCAAGGTCTACAAGAAGACTTTATTTTTGGAGTTGAGTTTCAGAGCTATGGGCATATCAAACGGACCATACCTTTCCTAATAAGGTATTTGGATTCATTGGAGCCAAAGGAAAAGTCACAAACAGTCATGCTTACTCCCAAGCATGAGGATGAGCTACAAAGTGTCAAGGATCAGTTGTCTTACCTCTTCAATATAAATACAAAGCAACTAGAAGAGGTATCTAATTTGCCTTAAGCTGACACCTTGTTGATTTGGGTAGAAGACCAACTTCTTGTTGATTTTCCACTCAACCAAGCAGCCATGATCAACTCCAAATCAATTGCATGGCTGCCCATTTTGAAGAAAGGAAGCTATTTTGCACAACCAGTTGCAGGGTTTGTTTAGCTTGCCTTTGCTTCCAGTTAGAGTAGTGTAGGTAGGTTTGCTTTTAGCATAATAAGTGCTTGTGCACACTTTGCATGTTCCATTTGGAGCATGTATGATTTTTAGTTTTGTACATAGTTTTTGGTGCTGCTGGTTTTGTGCCTGCATAGTTCATTTCAGTGGCATTTTGGTGAGAACAACTCCAAGTTCAGTGGGCTTCGAGCAGCTCAGAAGGAAGTTTTCAAAGTTCAGATCAGTTTACAGGCTATTACTCATGACTCCATGCCCAATGGATGCTTCAAAGGCTACTGATCATTCATCTAGTAGGCAAATGACCCCTCTGAGTCGCCAAAATTGTTATCCAAAATAAGCCCCATGCTTATTTTGGCTAACTCCTCCTTCTTCTCCTTTACTGGCACTTAATTGAATGTTTTACATGCTTCAAGGGCTCAAAAATTTCTGGAAATGGCTCCATAAGATAGGATTTTTCCTCACCTTTCCAGAAAGGTAAAATTTTCCTCCTAACTCCTTGTAAATTTCAAGTTATGGATCGGCAGAGTTTTTTGGGGAAAATTTCCATTGACAGGGTGTCCAGTTGGTAGTGGAGGTTGGGATAGTAGAGGCGAGTTGGAAAATTCACCAAAGGGCTCAGCGGGGGCACAAAGGAGAAAAATTTTCCCAAAGGCCCGCAGACCAATAGGAGGTCGCCACGTGTCCAGTCGGCAGTGGAGGTCGGGATAGCTGAGGAGAATTGGACATTTTTGTCAAAGTGGTCAGTGGTTTCAAAAGAAAAATTCAAGGCACATGCCCGTGGCCAATGAGAGGGTGACATGTGTCACTGGGACAGCGGAGTGCGGGGAAAAGTTGGGAAATTTTCCCAATGGAAAATCAAAGGGGTGAAAGGCATGTTTGGGCCCATGATCCCATTAATCAATCAGAGACTGCCACATAGCAGCGGGGCGGTGGGGTGTGGGGCTTTTTGGGAAAATTTTCCCAAATTCAAAAAGGGAAAATTTTAAAGTTTCGGCCCACCAATCCATTTTTTCCCTATTTTTGCCCTAAATCTTTAGAGGGGCATAACTTTTGATCCAAAGCTCGGATTTTTGCATTCTTGGTGTCATTGGAAAACTGGTGAAATTATCTACATGATGGAGGCTTCAATTTTGTATTTTGATGGATATTTGTGGGAGAAAATAGGAAAAAATATTTGGCATGCAAAAAAACACAGAAAATGACTCCAACCACCAAAATTAATGAAGTATGGACCTTTGTTTTGCTCTGTAAGGCAATGTACTTCAAAGTATGGGATTTTTTGTGGAAACCCATCATTTTGCAGGCCCATTGGATGAATCTTTTTAGTGGTTGAAGTCCCAAATCAATTTTCCCACGTTTTTTACCTTTTCTTCCATTCTGCTCATGATTAAAAGCCAATTTTTGGCTCATTTGTAAAGGGTTGGATGTTCTTGCTCCTGCGAGCTCTTCATTTCTCCTTAGCGGGTGGATTTAAAGGAGTTTCAGACCTCCCATGGAGATTGTAACATGTTTTTTCTTTTTCCTTTTTTGTTATCTATAATGTATTGTATCAATTCTGGAACTGACAATACATGCTTTGCGATTGATTTTCCAATCCTCTCTTGCATTGGTTTGTTTCCCTTTGATCTTTCTTTGTATTTTGGAAAATTTGTGAATGTTTTGTTGTTGTATCTTCATGATCTGTGTCTATTTTTGCAAAGAAAGGAGTTGAGCACTCCTTTGGTGTATCACCTCTATGTTTTGCTTAGTTTTGATTTCATTTCCTTGTTTTCTCTCAACCCTATCCCCTTGGTAATTTTAGAGTAAGAATTTTTAATCAAAACCTCTACAAAGATTGCATGTATACACCTAAACATAGGAGTAAGAACCAACTTCAATTTGGAGATTTTTCTCACCTTGCAAGGTCCCACACCTTGGAGAAAACTCAATGTTGTGCATTCACACCAGATGAGTTTGCCTTAGAAAAGCAGATCCATAACTCATTTGGGAGTGCTGTGAATTTGCACTAACACTACCCTATGACAAAATTTTGGATGAAAATGATGCATTCACAACTTTGAAAAATGCTAAAATACCAAATAAAACCTAACGCACTCAACAAAATTAATATACAACAACTTACCCATGGTCGTGCCCCACCATGTGCATGACCTCTATGTCCCCAGCCATCGCCTCGTACTTGTGCCATGACGTCACAAAACACTCCCAAATTTGGAAACCAAAGCTCAGTTCTCTCAAATCCAAAAATAGCAATGAACAAATAACAAACAAAATGCATATATAAACATGAAATTTCTATTCAAATTTAGTCGTGATAACCATAAAACTTCCAATAAATGTTATTTTTACTCCCGAAGTTATTTGTGACCATGCACTCGAGCCATTTGTATTAACCTATTACACTATAAGTCCAACGAATTTCAAATTTTTCCTATCTATGACGCTATGCCATTATGACATCTTGACACTATGACATGATATCTGTCCCATGAGCCCCTAGCCACACGATTTATGTCTTATTTTACTAATGATCCTCTAGTGTTTCTTCTCAATTTTGCTTCTTCAGGGTTCTTGAAACTTTGATTACACTCACACATGGCAAGACGAGAAACACTATCAGGTATACATTGGTAGGTATATTTCATTTAAGCTTGTCCTTTATTACTTTCACCATTCCTTTTATTCACTTACTTTTTGTATTTACTTTCAATTTTGGCGTTATAGACTATTTCATTCTAATGACCACCTCATGTTGCACTATTGCAACATGCAGTGATCAATAGCTGGGGTATGTGTATACACCTAGTTTTTCATACCTATTGCTAACAACTCTTAATGCATCTATTTCTTGAGTGATTTCCTCAAGGGGCCTGTCGAGAATGGGGTATGACTATACAATGGTCATTAGGGACTATATACAGTACACAAAGAGATGTAATGCTACGTGGTCCTGGATTTAGTTATCATTACCTTTGTTGGTCCTTTTCTATTACACAAACTAGTAATCCTAACACTTACTTACATGTGACTTCATCATTTATACGCTCTTCGCTTTCTTTCCCTTGATCCATGGCATATTGCATCCTATTTAACATTAAGATTTTCCTTGGTAGACATTATCACCCATGGTTGATGGTGTCGGTGTTAGGTTTTCCCTTGGCCGATGTCATTTGCCACGGGTGATGATGTTGGGTATATATAGACACCACACCCCAAACACTTAGTGGAATAAAGCAATGACGTGAATAAGCCATTTTCTCAACTCTTTTGTCTCATCTTCGCATCTTCTTGTCCTAATCATAGTTTATCTTGTACTTGATTTAGATTGAAAAATCTTCTTGGTTATTAGATTGTTTGCATGATTGGGTCATCTATAGTGAGTCTAGGACATGAACAATTTTCCCATCCTCCACCCATAGTGATTCTCTCTCGGCATACCTTTTCTAAGGAGAGATTGATGCATCGGCGACCACCCCGTAGGTAAGATCTCTAACTCTCTTTGTCATTTTACATAGATTAGTTCATCTCTTTTCCCATTGTTGTATGTTAGCTTAGAATTATATGTATATTGATGATAGTTAGCATATTTCTCTTATATGATCAGCTCCTTTGCTTTACTTCATTTACATCTCAATTGTATAGATTGTGCATGGTTGTCTTATATTTTTATCGATACACATCTCTCCCCCATTAATTGATATCCTATAAGTGTACCCTCCTTTATCTTGACTGCAAGCCTTGGAAACCCTAAGTTGACATAGTGTAGGGATCATTGGGCTTTGGATATGCAACCTTAGTGCTTGTTATGGCCCCTTTTCAATCAATCAACTATGTTTCAGTCCATATGTGTCTCCTCTTCGTTGCCTCATACCCTTTTAGAACAGAACACTTAGGAGTGCAAGACATTAAGACAGATTCTTGGCCCGCCATATAGAGAGACTAGCCATAATGGAGGGATAAGTGTGGAGGGATGAGTTTGTTTTCATGCACAGTTGCATGATAACTTTAGAGGAACCAAAGACTAGTCTTCCCTCCTTAGTGGAGGGATAAGTGGAAGTAATGACACAATTTCCCTTTGAATACCTAATTAATGGATTGGTTTTATTACGAATGTTCATTTCTGTTGATTTGTCGGCATCACCTTCTCCTTTTCTTGGAGATGCATGCGAAGTGATACATGTTGTGGATGGTTTGGGCATTATGTTTTTGTTATGTGGGCCCAAGTGATTTCATTGTTACTAGAAAAATTATCTATATTTTGGCCATGTTATTAAGTGGGTGTTATAACATTTAGAGGAAAGGTATGTAATATTATCATTGATGGTGGAAATTGTAAAAATATGGTGTCCAACAAAATGGTTGAGAGGTTAGGGTTGCAATGTAAAATACGTCATTTTCCTATCGGGTCTTGTGCTTTAAGAAAGAGAATGAAATTAAAATAGATAAGATATGTGTGAAAAATTTTCTGTAGGAAATACTTATGAGGATGATATTTGATGTGATGTTATTCCAATGATTGCATGTCATGTATTACTAGGGATACCTTAGCAATTTGATAGAAAGGTTTCATGATGGGGAGAAGAATGCCCATAGAATTTGGAAAGGTGGAGTAAAGGTGGTTTTGTTACCAATTAAGGAAGTAAAATAAATAGAGAGCATGTTGTCGAAAAAGGATTTTATCATACAGATGAAGATTACATAGTTTTGTTATGCATTAATGGTAAAGAAATAAGATACAATGGTGGTACCCATACCAACTAAAGAAGCGAAGGTACTAGAAGAATCTTTAGATGTAATAATAAAAGAGTTAACATATGGGTTTCCACCCAAGAGAGGTATTCAACGTCACATTGATTTGATTCCAGGATCATCCCTACCAAATCTAGTCGCATATAGGATGATTCCAATGGTACCTACAAAATTAAATAGACAAGTATCAGAATTGGTGTGAAATGGAGCTATAAGGGAAAGTATGAGCCCAGTGGAACTTCATCACTATCGACTCCTAAGAAGGATGGGGCATGGAGGATATGCACAAATAATAGAGATATCAATAAAATTACCATCAAATATATGTTTCCTATACCCCACATGGATGACATGATAGATGTGCTTGCATGAGCTAATTTATTTACAAAAGTCGATATAAGGAGTGGATACTATCAAAATATGGACCCAGGAAGGAGATGAATGGAAGATAATATTCAAAACTAGATATGGTCTATATGAGTGGTTGGTAATGCCATTCGGATTATCTAATGTACCTAGTACATTTTTGAGGATGATGAATCATTTTTT
Organism: Taxus chinensis; assembly: GCA_019776745.2. Lineage (NCBI taxonomy): Eukaryota > Viridiplantae > Streptophyta > Pinopsida > Cupressales > Taxaceae > Taxus > Taxus chinensis. The sequence goes on along the minus strand of CM034150.1, from coordinate 818,475,400 downwards.
GCGAGATTACATTGGTAAGTTTGTGGTAGTCTATTTTGATGATATACTCATATTCAATAGAAGTAAAGAGGATCATTAATTGTATTTTAGAACCATGTTGGAAGTGTAAAGGAAAGAGAAGTTATATTCAAATTTGAAGAAGTGCAGGTTTATGTAAAGGAGCTTAGTATTTTCGGGGTTTGCAGTTTTCAAAAATGGTATGAAGATGGATGAAGGAAAGATAAATGCAATTATTGAATGACATATCCCCAAAAGTGTAACAAATGTAAGCAGTTTCCATGGATTGGATATCTTTTACATAAATTTTATAGAAAAAAATAGTACTATTGTGGCAACAATAGCAAAATGCACTGAAGGAAAAGAGTTTGTTAAATATATACTTAAGTGTATCATTTTTTAGTTTTTTCTTAAAATTAAATTATAAATTATTATAAACGTGGAATATTCATATTTTTATATGAGCAATAAATAAAAATAATAATTTATAAGTTAATTTCAAGAAAAAACTTTAAAAATAAACTATTTATTATTAATTTATATTATTTAATAATAATTTGGAGTTGAAGTTGAAGGACAAATGCCTGGTTAATTTTCCATCTTAGATACTCATAATTAATTTATTTATTTATTTAATATTTTTTGGCAAACCATATTTTTTCTATTTTTTAATATAAAATAGAATACTCCATTGGAAAAAAACACGCTCCCGTCAAATCAGAATTGTGGATGTTGATGATGCCTATTCTTTTATTTTCTAATTACAGTTGAATGAATATTCAGAAACAGATAGACATGCGGCAGACACACAAATTAAAATCACAATAACTATTTGGAAACCTAAGTATTTGAGGAGTGAGCACGCTTTTGGCGCATTAATCACAAGAGTTTTTTTAATGGATTGATATGAATATAATTAAAAGGGGAACAAAGTACATTTGGATAACAAAAAGGTGGGAAAAAACTAATGCAAGACAGACAAGTGCGAGAGGAAAAAAACATTCCGTGACAAATTTAAAAAATAAAGTCATGTGATTTGAAAATAATGTCATATGGATTAATGATAAGCTTCTCCCTAAAAGTGGGTGCCATGTTGAGAAAAAGTTAAAGAAGACACCACATAAAAGCGAGGCGATGGAAAGTAGGAAAGGAGCTTATTGGGTTCCGATGTGATAGGAAAAGGTGTCACTGATTGGATAGTAGTTGGGACCATCACTTTATTTTATATTTGTATATATTTTTAATAGCAAAATTTTCATTTTATTGTCTATTTTTGTTGAGAGATGTTTGTATAGTGATAGCCAAGGTTGCAATGAAGTGAGTTGGTCACTTTTATTTTCGATGTTAAATTTGACGTTTATTTAACTGTCTCGTGATAATTTATTTATGAATTTAAGTTCTAGTGGAGAGTTACGTGTTTTTTCCTTCTTCTTTTCTTAAAGAAGTCAATCAAACAATAGTTTAATACCTAGCATAGTTAGGTGCTTCGAGGTTGATATCTCTTGGCATATTTTAGATATATGTATTTAAGATATCTATTCTAGTTTACTAGCAGTTACTTATAATTGTAATTCAAATAAAAATGATTTATTTTGTTTTCTATTCATTATTCTTAATCGATTAGACAAAGTTTGAGTTTTATGAAACATATTTTTTTGTATTTTTTAAATCATAAATTATAAAATTCGCACGTGCACGCTCACGCACACACGCACACTCTCTACAATTTTATTTTAGTTTTTGAGGGAAAATTATAAAATTAACTCATCTTCCTTTAAAAACATGTAACAACAACATTAATAATCTCACTAATTAATAAATCTACAAGTTGTCATTTTACATTCATATATTATTATTTTCACACTAAGAAAATCTCTAAAAAAATGCTCTTAGCATATATTAATGTCTCTTATTATCTATCTTATTCAACTTCTTCTAGTTTTTACATGCAACAAAATAGGAGTATCTAGTCTACCAATTGCCAACCTTTCAAGGATTGCAACTCCATTACTAGTCAATTAACAATTAAATACATTACACGCAACAAATTACAACTATTTAAACAAATTCATCATCTAATAGTACATACAATAGGAATTGGTCACTATGTGACTCTTGTTATTAAGGGAAGTAGATAATAAATTAGAAACATTTCAAGAAAATGTTGTATACTTTAATAAATTAATTGGAAAACATTTTAGACAAAACATTTGGTATTATATTAAAATATGTAGCTCCTACAAAATATTGTCATCTTCCTCAATATCTTAATATACAAACAACCTTTTACTTTACACCTAAATTAAATAATTTTATGTTCCAAAAAAATATTTAACAACCCGTATATGTGTATACATATTGCCACAATAGATGCATTTACACCATTTTATTTCAACTAGACTCTTTCGTTACTATAGTCATTTTTATGCCCTTAGAATAACCTTTTAATCCCTTGCGCATCAACCTATCACCCAGTGGGCACTGAGAGCTCACCCGAGGCGCGCGCGGGCTTCGAGTCTCTCCTTTATGTGAGCATTGTGAGAAGATGTTGTCATTGATGACAAATTTAGTGCAGAAACGTAAATGATCATGCATACATTCTAGAAGCATAGGATGAGTCATTACACTAACATACCTGTGATGCCCGGTTAAAACAACCCACTTAAGACCCAAGAAACAACCTAGGATTAGTTAGAAAATTATGGAATAATTTTGTTTTGTTAAGAAGTGTCTACAACCAGGTTGCAAGACAACAAATGTCACTAGAAAATTCCAGAACAATTCTAATTTACTAGAACATGCTTTTATTTTATTAACAATTATCAGAGGTCACAAGGTCCAAATTTTAGGGTTAGAAGTTTAAGTTAGGTTCAGGGGGTAATTTATCCCCATACCCACTCTCTAACAGGCTCAGAGTTTCAACTTGATTTTTCTCACAATTAACATATTCAAAATTTTCCTAAATCATTGCGCTTGGATAGAAATTTTTCTCACCTTTCCGATGATATAAATAAGTCCTCCTAACTCTTTGTAAAACTCCAGTTATGGGTCGACGGGCCCTGGGGTGGAAATTTTCCAAAAAGGGACACGTGTCGAGCGGGGAAGAAAACCCATTTTTTAGGTTGGCAGGTCGTGGGGCGGTATTTGAAATTTCCCACCCACACAAGAGAATTTACAAATACCACCCCGTGACTTGCCAACCCGAAAAATGGGTTTTCTTCCCCACTCGACACATGTCCCTTTTTTGAAAATTTCCACCCCAGGGCCCGCTGGCCCATAACTAGAGTTTTACAAGGAGTTAGGAGGACTTATTTATATCATCAGAAAAGTGAGAAAAATTCCTATCCAAGGGGAATGATTTAGGGAAATTTTGAATTCATTAAGTGTGAGAAAAATCAAGTTGAAACTCTTAGCCTGTTAGAGAGTGGGTATGGAGATAAATTACCCCCTGAACCTAACTGAAACTTCTAACCCTAAAATTTGGACCTTGTGACCTCTGATAATTGTTAATAAAAGAAAAGTATGTTCTAGTAAATTAGAATTGTTCTGGAACTTGCAAGTGATAGCTGTTGTCTTGCAACCTAGTTGTAGACACTTCTTAACAAAAAATAATTATTTCGTAATTTTCTAACTAACCCTAGGTTGTTTCTTGGGTCTGAAGTGGGTTTTTTAACCGGACATCACAATACCCATTCAGATAACAAAATAAACGTCATACAAATAGTAGATATGATCCATAACATAAAGAAAAAAGGCACTAGATTTTACACCCATGAACAATATATTTATAACATAACCATATATTCATGTTGATCATAGTTCAGTAACCATATTACATTCACAAGAGCCATAACAGACCAATATAGAGGTCTAACTCATGTATCAAAATTTCTATCTAGTCTCCCTTATTACAAAAATTTAGCATAACCAAAGCCTAGATATGTTAATATTCCTACAGTCCTCTAATGAGACCCCCTAATCCCTGGAGCCTCCTAGTATTTCTACAGAGCTTTGCCTTTCATCCTTCCTATGATGATCTTGAAGCTTCCCCTCATAGACCCATATGGTGATGCTCTCTCCAATTTGGTCCTCTCTCATTCCATTTTCTTCTACCTGAGTATCTCTGTAAATATGTTTAGCACCCACCACCATGCCTTCCTTTAGAAGCAGATTGGTTGCCAAGTGTCAATGTAGTCCTCCAATGGAGCATGCTTCTTCTGATCCAAGCTCTCAAATTTCTACAATGATGTCTTTTGGGAATGTTCCGTGCATGGAATATTCTTTTCTTGACCACCAAGTCACCAGGTTGACACGTTATCCACTCAGCACGCCTAGTCAGGTTAAATTTTTCCTCAAGTGCCTCTTATAAAGCCGATTATGACTATGTCCTGAAATCCTTTTCTTTGCCTTGAGCATACACCATGGTTTCTATAAAACCCTTCTAAAACCATTGTCCTACATGCTTTTCCCTATGCACCCATCCTCTTCACTAGTCCCCCGTATGCACGCACCCTTTGGGACTTAGTCAATATTCTAAGGCCCAACATACATCATGTCATACTAAGCTTGTTCTTTGTCCTTGGAAACATCCTCTCAAAGGAATAAAGAATGGCGGGACTTTGAATGGTTGGAATAAAGAATGAATAATGAAGAATGAGAAATGGAAGAAATAAAGAATGGAGGAACAAAGAAGAATTTGTTTATTACTGAAGAATGAGTGGGAAATCCTTCCTTATATCTACCTCAATCTTCTCCTAGACATCCACCTCGCCCTGCACCTATTGACAGAAGTCACCTACTAAGGCACTCACATCTTTAAAGCCTAGTTCATCACCCTTAGCATTTAGCGTATCAACAATGTTTTCCAACTACTTGCTGAGGTCATCCAGTGTGTCCATCATGGGGGTGATCTCAGGATATAATTCCTTCAACTGGTTTTTGATCGAGCCCCTCAGGGTCTCGATGGCTTCTGACTTCTTCTCTACCTCGACTAGGATCTTATCTCGATCTTCCCTATTTCCTTTATTCTTCTCTTGAAACTCCTTGAGGTTTTCCTCATGCGTAACACATAGAATGCTTGTGTCAACAAAATTATCATAAGTGACCTAAGCTATCTGCATGATGGATTTTACAGAGGCAAGGAGCTTGGTGTACCGAGTGATTATCTCCATAACATTTTGTTTTTCCTCTTTCTCCTTGTGTGGAAGTGCTTCCTCAGCTGATTCAATTGCGAGTGGCCTCCTTTCCATTATAAGGATGTGATTTAAATCTTCTTAGCATTGCAAGGTCGATTCGTATTTTAGCTCGGGCATTGCTAGGTGTGTATGCTTTAAGAAAATGAAATCTGTAATCATCTCAATTTTCTTATATACCTTGCACACCTTTACCTTTTCCTCTGTCAAATCATGCCTTAATTGTGCATTGATTAGTTCCTCTTGCTTCAGATCCTTGCTCTTTTCAATGAGCTCCTCCTTTTTCTTGTCCAATTCTCCTTCCAAAAATTTCACTCTGTCATTCATCCCAAAACGTCTTGCCTCAACCTTGACTGAAACCTTGTTGAGTGCATTACAAACTTCCTCATTGGATAACTGTTAAGCATTCACCATTGGGTTTATGCTTTAGTCTTTGGCACCATCATCACCACCCCTTGGTTAACTTCGAACTCAGGTTCATCGACATGGGACTCAAACACCCAAGATAGCATTTTCCTGGTTCGTGGGTACATGCCCTCTTCTTCAAATGAAGACATTGTTAGGAGTTGGTCTGTAAGCACGGTGCTTTAGAACCGTGTGCATAGCACCTGTTAGTGCAAATCAGCAGCACCCCATAAATGACCTTCAGATATGCAAATGAGAATGAGTCATTTAGTGTGATTGCACCACATTGAATCTTTTCCCCAAGTGTGGGACTTGCAAAAATGGGAAAAAAATCTCCAGATTAAAGGTTGGTTCCTTTACTCCTCTGATAAGATGTATACATGAAATTTGCAGAGGTTTAACTCAAAATCCTACTCTAATTCTGCCAAGGAGACAAGGATAGAAGAGAGAAAATAAGATAAAACTAAACTAACAAGGTGATACACCAAAGGAGTGGTGAACATCTATTTCTGTAGATAGAAAAAAATTATAAAAATGCAACACAAAACATGCACAAATTGCTAAAATTTTAATGAAGGATCAGGATAGAGCAAACAACACAAGAAAGGATTGAAAATTCATTCACAAAGCTTGCACTGTCATTTCCATTTTTAAATAAAGTGCATTATAATAGCAAGGAGGTAGAAAACATGTTGTAGTAAAAAAAAAGGTTTGATATTCCACAAATCCACTTGCCATGGTGAAGGAGGGATCTTGCAAAACGTAAAAACGTCCAACTCTTTACAAAATGAGCCAAATCTAGCTTTTAACAATGAAAACCCAAGTTCAGGAGGGAGAAATGCAGGAAAAATGAAATGAATTATTCAACCACTGAGAAAATCCATAAAAATAGCATGGTTACCCTTAAAAGTTCATTCCCCAAGATTTTTGACCATGCTGGAGAAGAATGGAAGCCATACCGCATTAAAAATGGTGGTTTAATGTCAGTTCTACTCTTTTCCCCATGCCAAAGACATTTTTTTATTTTTCTCTCACTAAACTCCACCAAAAGACAAATTTGAAGATTTCTTCATGTAGATAACTTTAATAGCTTTCCAATGACACCAAAATTGAGAAAAACCAAGCTCTGGATTGAAAGATATGCCCCTCTGAAGATTTAGGGCAAAACAAGGCAAAAATCGGGTCGGCGGGCCAAAACCCAAAATTTTTCCCCATTTTTGAATTTAGGAAAAATTCCCCAAAAATCCCCACCCCCTGCCACTCCGATGTCATGTGGCATGCTCCCATTGGTCCGTGGGTTCAAACGGCCATTTTATGCATTTTTGAATTTTGGAAAAAAATCCAAAATTCCTCCGCTAACCCCACCATTCTGCCGCCACGTGTCATTCTCCTATTCGCTGACAGGGGTGTGCTCCAAATTTTTCCTTGACGTTTCCAACCACTTTGGAAAAATTTCCAAATTCTCCCCACACCCCCGACCTCCGCCGAGAACAAGACATGTGGCACGCTTTGATTAGTATGCGGGGACCTAACCAAAATTTTCATTTTCTCCTTTACGGGCCTGCAGGCCAAATTTTTCCCTTTCACCCTTTGTTATTTTGGCAAAAAGACAAGGTTTACTCCACCTCTCCGACTCCCACTGGTTCCATGGACATGTGTCACATTTCTATTTGTCGTGGGCCTTTGGGCTAAGATTTTTTATTGCGCCATTCTTTGGAAATTTTTAAACTTGCCCCCTGCCGGTCCGCCCTCCGACACCACATGTCATCTCCCCATTTGCTGCGGGCCTTTGGGCCAAAATTTTTCAGTTTTGTGCCCTACCATTCCTTGGTGAAAACTTCTAACTTACCTCTGCTGCCCCACCATTCTGCTGCCACGTGTCATCCTCCTATTCGTTGCGGGCCTTCCCAGGGAAAATTTCCCTCAAAAACTCCGCTGAGCCATAACTTGCAAAATACAAGGAGTTAGAAGGAAAATTTTACCTTTCTAGAAAGGTGAGAAAATTCTCTATTTGATGAAACCATTTCCAAATAATTTGAGTGCCTGAAAAGTGAAATTTTTTGACCAAGGCACAAGGAAAGAAGGAATGAAAGAAAGTTAGTCAAAATAAACAAGGGGCTTATTTTGGATAACAATTTTGGTGACTCGAAGGGGTCATCTGCTTACTGGATGAATGATCAACTTCCTGAAGTAATCCATTGGGCATGGATTCATCAACTTAACTTCTTGTTACTCTCAACTCATTAGAAAATTTCCAGAAGGAAGATTGTGAGAGTAGAACATCACTGATCCAGAGCATGGCCTGCAAAAGATGCATCCTTGGGACAACAAAGCTTGTGCCAAAGCACTTAGGGAAATGCAAAACTAAGTTACAACAAAATAATGTGCAAAAGCACTTGTAAGAATGAAAATATGAGATAATATGTACAAGGTAAGGAGTTTCCCTTCTAGTAGCAATGCTTTAGATGGATTTCATTAACTGGAATCTGTAGTTCTTCACCATCCAATGTAGACAATTAGAAGACATTGTTGTTCTTACATTTTGTTACCATATATGAGCCACTCCAAATGGCATCAAACTTTGAATTCCTTTCTGGCTTTTCTCGATCTGCATCCCATTTCAACACTATATCTCCAACTTGGAAGGTTCTAGCCTTAGCTTTCCTATCAAAGGTTCTCTTGATCAAGGCTTGGTCCTTATCCATTGTTTGGATTGCATGCTCTCTGAATTCTTGGAGTTCCATCAATTTTTCATATCTAACCTCCATGGTTTCAAACTCCAACAACTCCAATTGCTTCATGAGTTCCAATGTTGGCAACTCAAGTGACATAGGCAAGACTACCTCTCTTCCATAAACAAGTCTTAATGGAGAGTTACCGGTGGATCTCTTGGGAGTTATCCTATCAGCCCATAAGGTTGATTTAAGTTTAGTGTGCCAAGTCCTTTGATTTTCATCAAGATTCCTCTTGATGATCCTTATAAGGTTCTTGTTGGTGAACTCAATTTGGCCACTATCTTGAGGGTAATAATTTGATGAAGTGCTTAGATAGATCCCATTCTTAATAGCCCATTCAGTTACCTTTGATCCTATGAATTCTAATGCATTATTTGATATAATAGTGGTTGTTATACCAAATTTGGTTACTATCCCCTCATAGAAGTCTAGAATGCTAGATTCATTTGCCTCTTTGATTACCACCGCCTCAGTCCATTTGGTGAAGTAGTCTGTTGCTGTTCGAATCCACTTGTGTCCTTGTCTTGAGTTTGGGTTAATGAATCCAATGAAGTCCAAACCCCATAGCATGAATGGCTGTTCAAATGAAATTGGGTGCAATGGAAGGGCTGCTAATCTTTCCTTGTCTGTGAAGAATTCACAATTTTTGCATCTCTTGATCCATGCATAACAATCACTGAACATCTTGGGCCAATAATAGCCAGCCTTCATAATCTTGAGGGCTATCACTCTTGGAGAAAAATGACCCCTAGCTGATCTATCATGGAACTCTTCTAACATTCTATTAATTTGATTTTTCCCAATGCATCTCAACAGCACTCCATTTATATCCTTTTTGAACAAGACGTCATCAACAAGTGCATATGGAATATCCTACAATCTAAAGTTTCTTCTCTTGGTTTTGTTCATCTCTGGAGGGAATACGCCTATTTGTAAGAAGTGCATTATGTCTTGAGTCCAACAAGGAGTGAGCATACCACCTTTCTCTTCTTGAACACCTCTTTGCTCTTGGTTGTCTTGCAATGCCAAAACAACATCCTTCCCATTGCTTGCTTCCATTGATTTGCTCAAGACCAGCTGCTCACATAATCCCTTTCCTCAGACCAGCTTGGTGAATTTGATCTCAATGTCATACTCCATGACATGAGTAATCCACCCTGCACATTTTTCATTTAGGTCTTTGTTGAGGAGGAAGTAATTAACTCCCACATGAGAAACAAACAGTTGAACCTTGTTATTTAAAACTAGATGCATAAATTTCTTCAAGCTCTTAATCACTGCAAGAACATGCTTCTCAATTGAGGAATACCTCACCTCATAGTCCTCCAAGCTTTGGCTAAAGAAGGAAATTGGTTGCTCTGTATTTTCTTTGTTCTTCTGTACTAAAATTGTAAAAATTGTATCATCACCTCCAAATGGGTAAAGGATAAAATCCTTAGAGAAATTTGGGTTAATGAGAGTTAGAGCTTGTGAGATATCCTCTTTGATTGCCTCAAAACTTGCCTTACCTTTAGCTGTCCACTTAAAAGCCATACTTTTCTTCAACATCATAGTTATTGGTTTGACAAGGGCTACAAAGTTTGGAACAAACCTTCGAACAAAATTGATTCTTCCCAAGAAACTTTGAAGGGCCTTCTTGTGACTTGATAATGGCAGTGTTTTTATTGCTTCAATCCTATCTGGGATCAATTACTAATCCCTCTTTGGAAATAATGCGGCCTAGGAGCTTTCCTTCATGAGCTAGGAAAATACATATTTTTGGATTCAAGGATACCCCAAATCTTCTACATCTTTGGAACACTTGTCTCAAATGAAAGAGATGATCTGCTGCACTTTTAGAAAATACAGTAATATCATCTAGGTATATTAACACTATTTTGTTGATCAATCCCTTAAATTCCATATCATTGCCCTTTGGAAGGTAGCTCCTGCGTTAGACAACCCAAATGGCATTTTCCTATATGCATATGTTCCCCATTTGGTGGTGAAGGCTATTTTAAAACTGATCATCCTCCTTTACCATAATTTGATTATACCCTAAATAACCATCTAGCAATGAAAACCTCTCAGAGCCAACAACAACTTGAAAAATCTTCTCCATAGAAGGAAGTGGGTAATGATCCTTGAGGGATTCTCTATTCAAATCTCTAAAGTCCACACAAAATAAGATTTCTCCAATCTTCTTTCTAACTAGAATCAAGTTTACAACCCATCTTGAATGCTTGATGGAAAATATGACACTTGCCTCTATTAACTTATTCAATTCCTTCTTCATGAGAGGCTCCATGTGTGGATTGACTGGTCTTTATTTTTTCCTAATGGGTTTAGCACTTGGATCTAATTTAATTGTGTGTTGAGCTAGCTTGGGATTGAAACCCCTCAAGTCTTCATAGCTCCAAGCAAATATATCTTGTAACTCTTGGAAAAGTGACATGAACTCATACCTTTCTTGCTTGGTGGCCACTTTACCAATTTGAAGTGATTTGCTTTCTCCCACCGAGATGGACACTAAATCTTCTCCCTGAATTGGATGTTTGCTTTCTCTTTCCTAAATTGATCATTAGGATTAAAGATGGACTCCAAAGTGACAAGTCCTTTTGAGATTTTTTTGGTTCTCAGCTGTACCACTTGATCACCATACTGTTGTTCTAACTTTTCCTGATTTTTGGCTGAGAACTCAGCTTCTTCTTATAATAAATTGATGATTTTTTGGTCACTTTCAAACACTTTCCAAATTACATTATTTTCCATCACTGATGGCCTTACAATCACATGAATGTTTGGCTACACTTTATCTTCCTTGATACTCTCCACAACATCAAAGGCTGCTCCAACTGCTGTAAGCCTATCGACAGCTTGGTTTTCTTTCCTAGGGAAGGATTTGATGCCAAAGCCTTCAAAATCCTTAATGAGGTCCCACACCCTATTCTTATAACTCTTGATTACATCATTTTTGGCAGCATGTTGTCCTTTAACTTGACTAACAATCAGCTCACTATCACCAAAGACTTGTAATTTTTTGATACCTCTCTTTCTTGACCAATGCAATCCTTGTATCAAAGCTTCATATTCAATAGTGTTATTAGAACATGCAAACTGAAATCTAAAATTTGAATAATACTTAATGCCTTGAGGTGAAACAAGCATAGCTCCCCCCCTGCACATTTTCTACTTCTTGATCCATCAAAGAACAACGGCCATACCTCATTTTCATCTATATGGTCTGGCTTGGTGATGCTAGGAATAGGCTGGATTTTCTTCATGTATGTAATAAAATCCTAGTTCAGATTCTTCTATTTCCTTGTAGGGATCTTAAAGCATGTAACTTACTTTCCCATTCATCAAGAGTAAAATCTGGGATGCTTCCAACTTTGGTGTCAGCTTCATATGTGCTTGGATAATGCTCTTGATAAAAATGCCGAAAATTTGGCATTGATTGGGCTTGGAGTATGAGGCTCAATGTGAAATTTTGAAATAGGTTCAGACTTGATTGTGGCCTTAGTTCCATATCTGGTCTGAAACAACATGTGTGACTATTCAGTAGATAAATAGCCTCCAATTCTAGTTGTGAAATCCCTTGACAAACATAGTTCAAAAAATCATGGTAAAATCTATCACTAACACATCTTGCAAAACAGTGACATTGGGGGCAATGCATGCAAAGTGAGGCTAAAATCTTTAATTACACCCATTATTGTTACTGCTGTTCCCATCCAGTTGTACAACCCCTTTGGATATGACTTCATATTGGAGGGCCCAGCTGATTAGCTATTTGCTTGGGCATCACAAAACTACTTGCCCCCAGAATCAATCATACAATTGTGTACTAGTTTATCCCCAATGATCAATGAAACATAAAATGGAGGGGGGCTTCAAAAATTTAACCTTGCTGTCCTCCCAAGCTTCTCCTCAGGGTTGAGTAGCATTTGTGAGTACCTTCTCTTGCATATGAGCTTGCTTATTTGAAGTTGACCAATTCTTCATGGCAGCTTTTAGTAGATCCCTTTGGCTTGGGATGGATAGTGATTCCCACATACATATATTCACATTTGTCTTCTTCATTTGTTCATTGATGTTAAAAAGGGAATGGAGACATCTTTTTTCTGCCCCTTATCCTGTACATTCTTTTCTTGTACATGGGATGCAACCAGCTGTCATTTGAGCTAGTCTAGAAGGTGCCTTGGGCTATCCCTTGCACATTTTGAACCACATTTTGCTTGCCAACACTTTATGGAGTGATGGAAGGCTGTGGATCACTTGGATCTAATGAATTCCCTTCACTAATACTCCTCTTCTTTGACTGCTGTGTTAACTGATTACATTCTAAGAAATTATTTGATTCATACCACAAAAATCTTCAGCTTGCCAATTCACAAGTGTAGTCTCATTTGGAGTTATATTTTGCTAAGATGTTCCTTGTTATTTATTTTGTTTCTTGACTCACCTCACTCTCTATACCAGTTTTTGTCACCATCAAGGCTTAGTTTCAAAGCACCATTGAAGCACATAGACTAGTTGTGAGGTTCATTACATGGGAAAACACCAATCATACTCTTGAGCTATATTATTTTGCACTGGCACTAAGGCTTTAGAGGTAGATGCAGTATTGGGGTTATACCGGCAGAAATGGTCTGTTGGCAAGAGGTCTTACTTGATTTTGATTTGCAGCTAGATTGGGTGGCGTATTAGGCATGATATGGTTTGCCCATTATGCTGAGTTTGAGACTGATAAGAAGGTCTAAAAACTTTGGGCTTGCTACTTCTTGAGTGTAACCAGCTCATTGCCTAAATTTTGTAATTGTTTCATGACTTCTTGAAGTTCATTTGAGGCACTAGAGGGATGAAGTAAAAGTTTCATTTCAACTCTGATTTCTAGGGAGTGGAAATAGGAGCTAAAATAGGTGCTTGACTAGTGCATACGCTTTCCAAGTTTGGACATAAGGACATAGGAGGCCTATGTGCCAGTTTACCAACGTCCAATCAAACAATTCTCAGCCCCTAATGGCAATGCTATAAAGCTGCCAGGTATATTTACATCTCCCATGGATTGAATTAACATAGAAATATCAGAATTTAAAGCTTTGAGATAGTATAAGAAATCACCTTCAACTGTTGGCCTTACTGTTACTGGAATGCTATCTCAGGTCCCTTTGAAATCTGAAGTTGAAGTATGTTAGCTGCTCATTGGGAGCTCTCTTGATAGTTGTCAGTTGTTTCCAATAGAGAAAAATTATCTCTCTTTTCTCCAAACTGCTCATGGAGAGCTATGCACAACTGGTTCCAATTTTGGATAGAGCCTACCCCAAGACTCCTAAACCATTGCAAGGCTTTCCCTTTGAATGAAGATGCCAACAATTTGAAAACAATTTGCATCTCAACAATCTCATGGATTGCACAAACATTAGCAATGTCTTTGACATGATCACCAGGAGAGGTCTGATTTTCCCCAGTAAAGTATGAAATGTTCTTCAATAGCTGCCAATGAAGTTGACATAAGGGTTGTGTTGTGCCATTCTGATTTTCTTGAGAAACCCTTGTTGATTGGGTGAAAGGTCTACCAGGTGGAGGAGTTGATAGAGTTCTGTTTGGTGGAGATGGATACCTTTGAATTCTTCTTCCCCTTTCTCTCCTTCCTGGGAATAACTGCAGATACTCAGATAATCCCTCTTCTCTAGCCCTTGACCTTGTTTGGATCCTTCTCATGAATTTTCAGACTTGCACTACTGAAACTAGTTGATTTTATCTCTTTGGAGTCACCAAATGTGTAAATCAGGGCTCTTTTTTAAGCAAGAAACTAACAAAAAATTCACATCAACTTTGGTGTAATGAAGATGAAGACCTCTAAGGTCCCACTGGGCATGCCAAAATTGTTAGTGCAAATCAGTAGCACCCCCTAAATGAATTTCAGATCTGCAAGTGAGAATGGGTCATTTAGTGTGATTGCACAACATTGAATCTTTTCCCCAAGTGTGGGACCTACAAAAATGGGAAAAAAAATCTCTAGATTAAAGGTTGGTTCCTTTATTCCTTTGATTAGATGTATACATGAAATTTGTAGAGGTTTAACTCAAAATCCTACTCTAAGTTTTACCAAGGAGACAAGGATAGAAGAGAGGAAAAGAAGATAAAACTAAACTAACAAGGTGATACACCAAAGGAGTGGTGAACATCTATTTCTATAGATAGACACATATTATAAAAATACAACACAAAACATGCACAAATTGTTAAAATTGTAATGAAGGATCAAGATAGAGAAAACAACACAAGAAAGGGTTGAAAATTCATTCACAGAGCTTGCATTGTCATTTCCTTTTTTAAATACAATGCATTACAACAAGGAGGTAAAAAACATGTTGCAATCCAAAACAAAGGTTTGATATTCCACAAATCCACTTGCCAGGGTGAAGGAGGGAGCCTGCAGAACATAAAAATGTCCAACCCTTTACAAAATGAGCCAAATCTGGCTTTTAACAATGAAAACTTGAGTTCAGGAAGGAGAAACACGGGAAAAAATGAAATGAATGATTCAACCACCAACCAGATCCATCAAAATAGCATGGGTACCCTTAAAATTTCATTCCCCAAGATTTTTGACCATGCTGGAGAAGAATGGAAGCCATACTACATTAACAATGGTGGTTGAATGTCAGTTCTACTCTTTTCCCCATGCCAAAGGAATTTTTTTATTTTTCTCTCACTAAAATCCACCAAAAAACAAAATTCAAGATCCCATCATGTAAAGGACTTCAATATATTTCCAATGAGACAAAAATCGAGAAAAAATAAGCTCTGGATTGAAGGATATGCCCCTCTAAAGATTTAGGGAAAAACAGGGCAGAACATCAGGTCGGCGGGCCGAAACCCAAAATTTTTCCCCATTTTTGAATTTGGGAAAATTTCCCAAAAAAAGATCTCTAGCCCCCGCCACTCCGATGCTACATGGCACACTCCCAATGGTCAGCGGGTTTAAATGGGCATTTTACAGCCTTTTTGAATTTTGGAAAAAAATCCAAAATTCCTCCTCTGACTTGCCATTCCGCCGCCACGTGTCATTCTCCTATTCGTTGGTGGGGGTGCACTCCAAATTTTTCCTTGATGTTATCTGACCACTTTTGAAAAATTTCCAAATTCTCCCCATGCCCCTGACCTTCGCTAAGAATAAGACACATGGCACACTTTGATTAGTTTGCGGGGACCTAACCAAAATTTTCATTTTCTCCTTTGCGGGCCTGCTGGCCAAATTTTTCCCTTTCGCCCTTTGTTATTTTGGCAAAAAGACAATGTTTACTCTACCTCTTTGACTCCTGCCAGTTCCATGGACACGTGACACATTTCTATTTGTCACGGGCCTTCGTGCCAAGATTTTTTACTGCTCCATTCCTTGGAAATTTTTAAACTTGCCCCTTGTCAGTCCGTCCTCCAACACCACATGTCATCTCCTCATTCGTTGTGGGCCTTCAAGCCAAGATTTTTATTTTTGCGCCTCACCATTCCTTGGAAAAAAACTTCCAACTTGCCTCCACTGCCCCACCATTCCACCGCCATGTGTCATCATCCTATTCGTTGCGGGCCTTCCTAGGGAAAATTTCCCTCAAAAACTCTGCCGAGCCATAACTTACAAAATACAAGGAGTTAGAAGGAAAATTTTACCTTTCTGGAAAGGTGAGAAAATTATTTATCTGATGAAGCCATTTATAGATAATTTGAATGCCTGAAAAGTGAAAAAATTTGACTGATGCACAAGGAAGGAATGAAAGAAAGTTAGTTAAAATAATCAAGGGGCTTATTTTGGATAACGGTACCTTGTTTGTATCATGGATATAACTCATTCCCTATCCATGCACTACTACCACGCTCTTTCCTCCTGTGTGCACTACCTTTGGAAATCTCACTGCTAAGCTGGGATCTCCACCCATGCTTCCATACTCCTTTCCTATGCTCTCTTCTTCTATCTCCTTGAGTATCTCATCTGCGCTCCGCTCCACTTCTTGCTCCATTTACTTATCTATTATGCCCGCTACTTCTCTTTCTACAACCTCTTCTATCTTCTCCTTGGTGAGGCTGAGGGTCCTCTGATCCTTAGTATTTACTTCTTCACTCTCCCCTTTTCTATGAGCACATTATTCTTCTCCATCCTTCCCCTCACTTCTTTTTTCCTTTGAGTCGTGTACATCGTACATGGGATGGTCTTAAACCTCTTTATCCTTGTCATCGTCTCTTTTTCCCCTGTAGGCTTCTAAGATCTCCATCTCCTCCGAGTCTACCTTCCCCACTACCTTATGTTTATTCTTAATCAAGGATTCATCTGCTTCCTTAGTAGGTGATTCCTTTCTAGGTGACTCTTCTTGTTATCACACCTCTTCCTCAGGTGTCTTTTCCTTTTCTTTGATGGGAGACTTATTCCTCTATATGTGATTGGCTTGGCACTTGACTCCAGCATGCCCATAAATTATGTTGTCTACACACTTGATGATTTCTTCTCTGGCACCTCTTTCTCTTGGGTGTCTTCCCTTTCCCTTTTCTTTGGAGTGATCTTCTTCCTATAAGTGGGATCTTATGATATGGAGACATAATTCTCCAAGTAAGCGCCCTTTTCATACTTGGGCCTAATGTATAAGTATACTCTTGTTATGGTCCTTCCAGAAATCGACAACATCAAGGGTTTTATCATGCACACTTCATGGGAGACATACTTCTCCACATAAGTGCACTTTTTGGGGTATACGATATTCCTTCAAAAATCACGGTGGTCCTGGTCCATCTTGCTAAGTTTGAAGCTCAGTGTTTTAGCTTCCTTTAAGTGGTTAAACCCCACTTGGAAATACCATGTGGTGAAAGAGAAAATTAGTTTACACCATGGAATCTTGGTCCCATCCAACAGAGTGAACCTTCTAATGCAAAAATGTTGATAGACAACGAACTCAACTTCTCCATCTACTAGTGCTAGCAACTATTTTGGTATCCTCCAGTCAGCCCTGAATGCATCACACATTCATCTATACCATGTCTCTAAGTGTGCCTTGTGGGAAACTGTCATGGTATTACATGTGTATTTCTCAAACCTCTTTGCAGGGGAGGGATCTTCATCTGGATACTCCAATATGAAACTTCTCAGGCCCATCAAGCACCCCAATTTCTGAGAAGAAAATGGGGAGAAGTACATTACTGAAAATTATCTTCTCTCCTTCTTGCACGACGTTGATGATGTCTTCTACAATATAGGCAGACATGTTATAGATGGTCCCTTATGAAATTTTCTGGCATACATTCAACCACGCATTTTTTAATTTATGTCGACCTTTCTTTCCCATTCAACTTGGATACTAAGCACGTGGCAAATATCATTACAGGGTTAGGGATATTTGAGATATCAAAGTAACGCAAACCATTTTTATAATCATACTCCTCCACGGACCTCTTAATAGGCTCTTTATCCTCTAAGTCACCATATAACGAATCTCCTTCACATATAAGGGTGGTAAACTTGGAGATGAACTAGGGAGTTATGCGCATTATGTGGCCCGTAAAGTAGAAGTGGTCCTCGTGAACACTTGAAATCAACCATTGGTATAACCACTAGGGCTTTCCAAAATAGGGCAACTCAAATAGTTATAGCAGCTCAACCTTTTCCAATTCTACCTTCACCTCATCACTATAAATTGGCATCCCCTATGATGTCCTCTTCTTTGTTAGACAAACCAGCTCTAGTGCCATTTATTTTGCTGCGGTACTTGTGTGATGATTATAGTTGCTCACATCCACCTTCCTCGCATAGGATACCCAATCTTTCCCAAGTAACACCCCATCAAGGTACTGCATCTCCAGATACCATTCTTCATTGAAACTAGTTGTGGTAGTTTGTTTTCCTTTGCCATTTCCCTTCTTAGGTCAAATGGTTTCCTTCTTTAGTGTCATCTTCTTGTAATCTTAAAACAACTCTTCCTTTCTCCTCCTCACTTTTCTAAAATTTTTGGCTCAATTTCGTGAAAGAATCCATCTACTCCCATGCCCTAGCTATAGAAGCCTAACCTGGAAAACCATTCCACAAGACGACGTACTCTACTGAAACCTCCCTATGCCCGTGTACTCCTTCCACTCTAGTTTGTAGGTCACCTTAGTCATGCACTTCATTTTTTCACTCTTCTTTCTTCACACAAATATTTCTTCATGGATGCCCTAGTTTGTAAGATATATTCAATCTTATAATATCAAGGTAAATAATGATGTGCCCGACCCTTTAATTATAGCTTTTTTCTTATCTCTTGCAGATAAATGTCATGCCACCTACCAATTTACTCAACATTAAATGTGGAATTTTTCCACTAAATCTGATCTTAAACACTCTTTCCTACGTGCCCAAACCTATGCAAAAAAACCGTACAACCTTCTGGCGTGTAAAAATTATTAATTACCAAAGACTCTTACACATGTGCTATTACAGTGCCAAAGGAAATTCTTCTGTCCTCAACCTGATTTTTTCCCTCACCTACCTCATGTTGTTCCTGCGCTTTTCATCCTTTATACGTGGTCTTTGTAAAGCCTTCCTGACACCACAATTTCTCATCCACCTTTTTCCATGCATGCTTTCCTACCTTACATGCTTTTTATCTTTTAACTTGGGCCACTAAAACAAAAATTTCACTTCCAACCTCTATTCTACTTTGCTCTACTCTAACCCACACTAAAACATATGTGTGGCCCTTTGCGTATCCATAACCCTCAAAATTAATAAGTGGTTACCGACACACAAGGTGCATAAAAATAACACACAAAAAAGGAATAAATGATAAGAAAGGAAAACACAAGGAAAATAAATGCATTAAGGGAAATCCTAGGCTACCTGGTAATACTCCCTTATTTACAAACACAAGGAAGACTTATTTATAGTAGGGCTTCAGCCTACTCCCATTGAAATGACCTGGTAGTCTTGTCCCATCTAGCACTTGTAACTATTAAGCACCTGAGTCAAGGATGTACGAGATGATGCATGGTGCCAACCACTGGAATTTCACACTTCCCAGGATGGCGCAAAAATTTAGAATCATATAACACAACCATCTGGCCAACCTAAAATTGTTTGTTTTTAATATGACTGATCATGCCATGCTTTTTTTCTTTCCTTCTCTATCTTTTGACTCCATCTAACAAGTGATCTCCTTTTGTCTAGCTGCATTAACTTATCAATTCTTTCATCGAGCATTTTTTCATCATACTAATCCTCATGTGTTCACTATATGCAGTGATGGTAGCATAAATTTGACTAGAAAAATAGCCTCTCACACCAAAAACCAATTGAAACGGTGTGGCCTTGTTTCAACCTCTTGTAGGTTGTCCCATATGCCCATAGAATGGTTGATACCTTTTTATCCCAATCTTGTTTACCAACTTCAAAAATCTTAGTTAATGTGTGACTTAGTATCTTGTTAAAGGATTTAGTAGTCCCATTTGCTTACGGGTGATAAGGGGTGGTCTTATGATGGGCCACCATAAATTCAGCCAACAAAATCCTGACCATTTCATTCTAGAAAATGCATACCCCTATCACTTGTTAAACTCAATAGATGTCCACACCTATTGATTATGTTTTCCCATAAGAATCTCATTATTATTCGCTATTGTGTAATCCTTTGTAGGCATTGAATCTACCCATCTTGTCAAGTAATTAGTGCAAGTGATTATGTAACATGAGCCATTCCTTCATACGGCAAGTGAAATTGGTCCTACAAATTCAATTGCCTCATTTTCAAATGCTTCAGTGCTAGCTATTGTTTGCAAGGGAATTTCATCCCTCCTTCTAGGTTTACAAAGGCATTGGAAATGGCCATAGGCCTTGCAAAACTCAATACAATCTTGGTAGATACTCTCCCACCAAATGCCCTGTAATTAGAATCTTTTGTATAGTTACATTTACTGCATAATGTCCTCCTACAATACCACCATGCACTTCCTCCATGATTGCAATGCGCTCATGTTCTAAAATGCATTGGCACAAAACCTCATCATGACCTAACTTGTACAAATATCCACTAATCAATATGTAATGTGTGATGCATATAGCTAACTGATTTCTCTCCAAAGCCTTCATTCCTTTCGGCACCACACCCATTTTAAGAAACATTGCAATATCTTCTAAGTTAGAGGGTGTGTACCGCAACCTAAATAGTTACACATCTGGCATGGTATCCTCAATACTCTATGCATCCTCCCCTGAGTCAATTCTTGATAAATGATCAATAACTGAATTACTCTTTCCTAGTTTTACCACAACTGAAAACTCAAATTCTTGAAATAATAGCACCCACCAATATATGCACCCTTGTAGAATGAGTTTGTTTACCAAGTACTTCAGTGTCATGTGGTCTATGTAGAATATGAATGGTGTCACCTGTAGATACTACCTGAATTTATACAACACATAGATCATTGACAATACCTCGTGCTTAGTAGTTGTGTAATTGTTTTTCTACTGGTGTCAACTTCCTACTGGAAAAACACAAGGGGTGATCAAAAATCCCCTCACCAGGTTGTGCAAGTACTACTCCAATGGTTGTTCTTGAGGCATAAACATGCACATGGAATGACTTATCCCAAGAAGGGAAGCGTAATATGGGTACAATAACAAGCTTATCCTTCAATGTGTTAAACGCCAATTGTTGCACCCCTCCCCAGTGAAAGGAACTCTTGTCTTTAAGTAATTCCTCCAAGGGCATGGTGATCTTGGCATATCCCTTGATAAATTTTCTATAGTATCCCACATGCCCAAAGAATCTGTGCACTGCGATCTGATTGGTAGGCTCTCATAATCCCATAATAACTGTGAATTTTGTGGGATCCACCAGCAAGCCTTCCTTACATATAATATGCCCCATCAGGGTTCCAAATGGAGTAGCAAAGACTCTTTTCTTAATGTTGAGGGATATCCTCAAATTTCGACATATTTCAAACATCAGCCTCAAATTGTCACAATGGTCTTTTACCAGCCCATACACAATCCACTCATCTAAGTAGATTTGAAGAAATTTATGGATGAATTCCAAGAAGGCTTGTACCATGATGCGTGAGAACAAAATAGGAAGATTCTTCATCCCAAAATCCATGACCATGTAGAAAAAAATTCACCATTCAGTGGTGAAATTTGTCTTCTCCTTGTTTTCCTTTGCAATTCTAACTTGGTGGTACCCTTAGAACTCATCCATGAAATAATAGACTTCGCACCCAGCTGTTCCTTACAGAATTTATTCAATGAAGGGGGTTAGAAAAGGTTTAATGACAAACACTACATTCAAGTCCCTGTAATGAACACATATCCTTATCCTCCTTTCATTCTTAATGTTTATGACCATTGGGTTTTCCCATTCTAATTCATAAATGACCTTAATAATTCCTAATGTGATCATCTTGTCTATCTCCTCCTTGACCCGTACATGTAAATTCAAATTCATCTAATAAGGTCTCTTCCGAATTGGGTGCGCACATTCCTTCAACTTGATCTTCATTTCCCCCAAGGAGTGGTGGAAACCTTTGAGCTCATGGTATCCGCGTGTGAACAAATCTTGAAACTCATGAAAAACATCAATGATCTTAGAAACTTATTTCTCTGACCAATAATCCCCAATGATAGTTTCCTTAGGTTATGCCTCTAAATCAATGGTAACCTTTTTTTTCTTTAAGGGTTCATGGTAGGCGTGTGCTCACTCATCAACACTATCCCTAACTTCATGCATACCTTCCAAATGGTTAACATCCACACTCTTCATTTCTTCACCATCTATCACATAGATCATTTTTTCTTTTTCCTTTTCTATGGAAACATGCTCAAGATGTGTCTCTTTTGATTATTCCTCATAAAAACATGTCTCCAAACCAGGTTCACCTAATAGTTCAAGTATCATATCTTCCATCATAGCACTATCTTCCATTGTAAGGTGCTCAACCACTTGTAATTCCTTATCCACTAATGGCTTTGTACTCTGATAGTCAAAATCTTGAATGAGATCAGTGGCCAAATCCTACTAATTCCTTTTCTAACAGCGCATCTCTGAGTGAATGCACCATGCACATGCACAAAATTGTAAGGTGGAATAAGACTTATGCACCCATAGTGAAGGTGGTAAAGCTTATGCGCCTTCTATCGAAGCCTTCTCACATGATTAGATATGACACGAGGTGCGTTATTTTCCATGGTAGTCTTGTATGATAGTGGGTGTATTACTTTTGGAAAACCTAATAGAGAATGCATTTCTCACCTCACACCATTCTAGAAGGCTTTCATGATGTGTCACCCACCAATGTGCTGCGGTCCCGAGCAGGTTATAGCTGAGCATACCTCTTCTTTTATTTTCATTTTTTGACTTAGTCTCCATTTCTTGTAAGAAATAATCAGGGTTAGCTCCTCCAGATTAACTTGGAAACTTCTTCCCTCCTAGGTGCTTGACCAAGCACACTTTTATTACCCTTGTCACCGATCCTCTCAATTTTCACCCAATTAATTCTTAAGTCCCATGCACCCAATTTTCACATGCTATGCTGGTTGTATCACTCATAGAATGAGCATCTTCAAACTGGATAACTCATTCTATAGGATGAATTACCTTAGGGTCTCTAATAGAGCGCACATAGATTATGTCAAGGAATTCTTCTCCTAAGGGCTCAGTATAGGGTGTTGATTTCCCATATCTCAAGAGGATGATGACCCGTTTCTCCTTGTTCTCAAAGCTGATATATCCATTGTTAAACCGTAGGTCAACATTTTTTTTGTAATAATGAATCAGAAGCTAACCATCTATAAATACATTTAAAGTGATTTATTTGTCATAATCAAGGTTGTGGGAAGGGAGTTTAGCATGCAAAACCTGCTCTCAAACTCTCCTCTAGCACATGGTACCTTCTCCCATTACCATTCTCCTAGTAAGGGAGTGATATTCTCTTTCCTTAGCATCTTGCATAATTCCCTAACCTCATTAATATCCTTCTACGGAGCGTCATCATTCTTCCTTTTCTCTGACTGCCTTGACTTCTCCTTCAGACACTGGATCTCTCCTTGTAGACTCCGAATCACATCCATAGTCTCTTGATACACCTATTTTTGATGAGTAGGGTCTAGATACTTCCCATATACCACTTCTTCCCTTGTAACTAGGTTTCTTTGTCTTGGTATCTCCCTAACGTGTGTGGCCTCTACTCACATCATCACCAGTACATGTTCTAGTCTTGACTCACGTGCCACTCTTTCCACTATGAGTCAGCCTTCTTTATGCTTACCAACCCAACACATTTTTCTTTCTAGTGTTGCTGACTCATGTGCTCAAATATCTTAGGGAAATCCTCGTACTTATGTTTATTTTTGCACCATGAGCATTACAACAGATCCAGACACTCACACTTATAAGTCTTTGTACACCCATAGTTATAGCAGGTTCCTCACGGGAAATCACTTCTTCCTCCATGGTTGACACGACCATGAAATCCTTCATGGAAACTTCTCCCATGTGCTCCTCCATCTACATGCCCTTCATAGTGGTGATCATCATCCTTAAAACTTCTTGCAAGGCTGGTCTGGCGCACACTGAGGTCAATGACAACATGTATCTAGTTAATTATCCTACAATATTTAGTGTCATGGGTCGTAGAGGTAAAGATATTGTAATATCAAGACACATTCTTATAGATCGCATGCTAAAGTAGTGGACACCTACTTGCATCATGATCCCTATGGAAAATTTAACAATCTACTGTTACGGCATGTATTGACCTCTGAGGACAACTATCCTTTACATGCCCTTCTACCTCACAATCCATACACCACAGACCACTACAAGCATCATGTGTCAAGTTCACAGATATATTTTCTAACTACTTGGCCATTGCAGCAATTTGAGCCTCAAGGAAAGGGCTAACTCCGATATCTACACTTCCAATAGCCTCAACATGCAGGGAATCCTCCAAGGCCTCACGTGGGTCTATGAATGTCTTGCACAAAAGTGCTCTTCTAAATAGTGTTATTAATCCTCCAACAAACCATTGAGCATGCTAAGAAGGATGAATATCATAAGATAGTTTTGACAAGAGAGTTTTGAACTATGCGTCATATTACCATACACTCTCTTCCATTCCCTGTTAGATCTCCTTCAAGGTGCTAATGCTCTTTTTCTCAAACTTAAGGATATGGAATTAGGCTAAGAATGCATTCCACAGTGTAGTGTAATCTACCACTATCTGATGGGGATCATAATTTCGATACCAAATATTCACGTGCCCCTGCAACGTCATTACATACTGAATTGACTTTTTCTCTGGGGTAGTAATCCCCTTTGTGTGCCATAGTAAGTCACACTTGTGTACATGCTCTGTAGCATCCTTGACACCCTTGTAATTTGGTATATGTAAAGACATCTCAATAAATACTTACGAAGGTGGCTAAAGCCCTTGTCCACCTAATCCAGAACCTCGATTCCCTTTAGTATTTACCCCTACCACTATATCCACTTGGATCCACTAGGTCCTATACCACTTGATCCACCAAACCCACCTTCAGATCTGCCAGACCCACTAGGTACTCCTCTTGTAGCTAGTAATGGGCTTGAAGTGGTCACGCCTAGCATTCCCAACGTCCAACTAAAATATGTGCCGATGATTTGTGATATTTCTCTGCTACCAGATGTGTATCCCATGCCACTCCCAGACATGATACCCAAACTTTGTGTACTTTCACTTTTCCCAAAAATATCTTCAAACACAAGAATTGTTTATGCAGCCATAGATGTCTCAAACAAGAAGCTATACCGCAAAGTTCTAGATTAGTCACTTCCACTGATATTAACTGGGATAACAATAATTTTTTCTCAATTTGGAAAAATAAGTGCCAGGGGTCAGTCACCAGGTGGGTTTAGATGTGCACCGATGGCTCATCCTTTCTCCATGTGACAAAATCTCATCAGAATTTTAAGGGGTTTCTCTCCTATTCTTGCCAAGATGAGGTAGCACAGACTACTTAGGTTCTACCTCATTTGCACGGATCTCAATTTCTTCCTGCAATGTCTTCCTCCATAGATCCACCACTCCCGTAAGCTCATGTTGTCTAGCAAACTCCCTTTCACATGCTTCACTCTACTTTACTCCTCTCTCTTCCCTCTTTTTTTCCATCACAAGGTCTGTTATCTTCCTCCACCTTAGTTTCCTTTCCCAACACTTAGAGAAGCTTAGCCGGCCATAAGGAATGCCTCCAAACTTAGTGCAATGATTGAGATCTTCATCGCTACTGGGATAACTCACAAAATTGATCCTCTAGGTTACCTTAGGAACTCAAACTCAG
Source organism: Taxus chinensis (assembly GCA_019776745.2). Lineage (NCBI taxonomy): Eukaryota > Viridiplantae > Streptophyta > Pinopsida > Cupressales > Taxaceae > Taxus > Taxus chinensis. The sequence continues at coordinate 818,449,757 of CM034150.1, read as the reverse complement.
CAAACTTTGGAAAAGAATACGCAGACATGGCGTATTCCAAGGTATAATTGGTTATCACTCTTTTTCACCAGTGATCAACAACATCTGTCTAAGTCAAATCCACATCTTATAGCCTCTAGTAATCATCTTGGGTCCACACTCGTGATCTATAGTACCGGCTTGATCTAGATGCATATGCTAAAATACATTCATATAATTCTATTGGAAAACAACAAAATAAGATCTCATTTAACTCATGATATAGGTGTTCTTCTACCCATTTGCGTGCATCAAACTCAGGTCCAGTACTAAATATTTGAGAAAAATCATCCTCCATGCTTTGATACTTTCCAAGGTCAAGCACTCTATCATCATGCATCATCCTCACAACAAATTCAAAAAGAGGTCCTGACAATAGAACCAAGATGTAGTCATTTTTGTTCCCCTTAGAATAAAATTCTAATCCCTTTCACATCGACCTATCACCCAGTGGGCGTTGAGAACTCACCTAAGGCACACATAGGTACCGAGCCCCTCCTTTATGTGAGCATTGTGAGAAGATTTCATTGATGAAAGATCAAGTTTAGAAACATAAATGATCATGCATATATTCTGGAAGCATAGGATGCGTCATTACACCAACATACACATTCAAATAACAACAGAAACATCATACATATAGTAGATCTGATCCATAACATAAAGAAAACGACACTATGGTTTTCACCCATGAACAATATATTTAGAATAGAACCATATAGTCATGTTGATCATAGTTCAGTAACCATATTACATTCAAAAGAGCCATAACAAACCAATATAGAGATCTAACTCAGGTATCAATAGTTCTATCTATTCTCCCTTATTATAAAAATTTAACAGATCCATCCTCCTATATATGTTAACATTCCTACAGTCCTCTAATGAGACCCCCAATCCCTAGAGCCTCCTAGTATTTCTAAAGAGCTTCACCTTTCATCCTTCCTATGATGATCCTAAAGCATCCCCTCATTGACCCATATGGTTATTCTATCTCTAGATTGGTCCTCTCTCATTCCCTTTTCTTCTACCAGAGAATCTCTATAAATATGTTTAGAACCAACCACTATGCCTTCCTTTAGGATCAGATCATTTTCCAAGTGTCAAGGTGGTCCTCCAATGGAGCATGCTTCTTCTGATCCATGAGATCTCCAATTTCTACAATGATGTATTTCGATAATGTTCCATGTGTGGAATATTATTTTCTTAACATCCAAGTCACTAGGCTAACACCTTATCCAATCAGCACATGCCTAGTCAGGTCATGTTTTTCCTCAAGTGCCTCTTGGAAAGTCAAATATGACTAATTCCAGAAATCCTTTGCTCTGCCTTACGTGCACGCCATAGTTTCTATTAAACCTTTCTAAAACCCATGTCCTATACACTTTTCCCAAAAATCCCATCCTCTTCACTGGTCTTGCATGCACATGCACCCTTTGGGACTTAGTCAATATTTTGAGGCTGAATAGTTACAATTGTGAACATATAAAAATTAAAGTTTACAATTCATGAGATTCACCTCAATGTAAAAATGTTAACATAGCTCAACTTTTAAACATTATAAAAAACTTCCTAAAAGTAAGAAACAATATGAAGGTATGGCCTAAAGGACCCATCACATGACTTAGTTGACCTTTTGAAAACTTTTGCAGCCTTAAAAAATGTCTTTGAGAGCTTCATGACTTTTAACAACTTTATAGTGTTTCACCAATTCAAATAGTATTGTGTGGTTTCAAAATGGAATCTTAGTATTCCATAACTTCATATTGTACTTTGTATCTTCTAGAAAAGGATCCTATTATTTTATGGCATCACTTGGGTTTGTGCAACTTCCTTAATATTATGTGGCTTTCACATATGGTTTTGATACCTTTCAAGACTTCTGCATCTTGCGTAAAGACTCCACATAATGTTGTAGCTTGCGTAGTACATTGGATATTGTGAAATAAACACACACAAAACATCAACAAAACAAATGCAATAGTAGTACTATGCAACCTGATAACACACATGATGAAAAATAAAATCCAAGAAAACTCACTCTTATTGCTTAGACTATTTTTGGCTAATCTAAGATTTCATATGGATTGAGATGCTCTTAAATCATAGACCTCACATTATTTTGAAAAATTAAGATCCTGCTAAAGGAATTAGAATTTCAAGCCTCCCAGTATCCACAACACTTATCCAAGTTACATATTCAATACATTTCCATCTCCACTTGACAAAATACTCTTTATGCTCCCTATTTCAGGTTTGCTTGATGCTGGTTTCAATTAATTCTTTTTCCTCTTCACACACATTTTATAGAATTTTTTATTTCAGGCTCCTTCCCAACCCCATCTCTGAAGGGAGAAATTAATCCATTTCTCATTTTTCTCATGTACATTACTTCCCCACATAATTTATATAGGCACCCCAACCCATTAATTTCTACCAACCTATCTAGATATGTGACCCTCCCCTATCTATATATAGAAAACTCCACCTCACCTTTTCCTACATTTGTAACTTCAACACATCCATATATTGTGTGGTATGGATACAAATATTCCAAATTGGGTAATTCAACCTTTACCCCCGCCAACTTCTACTCATGTCACAAAGTCTAGTGCTGAACGTAAGGGATATGGTATATTAGATCAATTAAATAATACACCTTCCAAGATGTCTATTTTGAAATTTCTTAAACACTCATCCATCTATAGTGATATTCTATATAAGGCATTATAATAAAATATCCTCCCTACTAATACCGCACCTTCTTCCTTTGTTGTTACCAAGAAAACATTCAAAATAATGGATAAGGCTATGACTTTTAGTCCAAAACATTTGCCTCCCAAGCATATACTAGATCAATTCCCACCATTACTAATCATGACAGAAATCCAATGATTTAATTAAACATTCATTGATTCATAGTAGGTCTAGTTTCTATATCCACTCTAGCTCTTTGCTCTAGCAAATTGATATCTCTATGAGCACAATTAATTAAACTACTAATGATGTTTGGCAATTTGACAACATTACATAATATATTTTTGGCGCAATCACCTTGGATGTTTTATTAGGCCCCCAAAAGTCCCAAATTGACTATCATATTATGCATAATGGTATTCATTACTATTTCCTCTTAGGATGATCTTATATCCATTCTATGAAAGTAATACCATCTAATTTTCACCAAATAGTTGAATGCATACATAATGGTTATGAATACACTATTATTGTTGATGAGTATAATATCAACTATTGTAAATTTGACACCTTTATTTATCATGAGTCTATTATTAATCCTTCAACATAACATATTCCTATAGATAAGTTACACACATATGTGGTTGGTAAGTCAAGTAACATTCAAAACTAACCATGTTGTGCAATCACCTAGTGAGCCTCTTCCTAATAAAATTACATAACCTTGTTCCCATATGAATGCATCTCCTTTTACACACCCTAACTTGTCTGAGATGTCTAACAATCCTCTACTTCCTAATCCCAAGGAAATTCTATTTGTATCCCTATTAGATAATATATAAGAACAACATCACTTAATTACTGATTATTATGCCAATTATGATGATTTTATAGAACTATATGATGAAATCCTATGCAAGATTAGTGTAAATCCCATCAAAAAGGACTAATACATGTTTCAAAATTGGTTTGCATCTATTAGACATCAACACTATCAGCTCAAATCTTCTATGATAGACACTAAGAGTACCTCTTGTTTCATATTCCAAACACAACTATTACTTCTTTTGGAGCTTACAATCTTAATCATCCTACATATTTTTAAACACACTTGATTCCATTTAATGAAAACTCTAATCATCATAAGCCACCCCTTACTGATATCCAATGGATTATGCAACACTATGTTAATACTCTAGACTATTTTCCAAATTCCAACTTTGTTGATATTGTGGAATACTTAGACACACTTATAGACACCTAAATTATGGATATTTGTCATTTGGAAATGATAACTTTGAATTTTCACATAAAGCATGACTCATGTGAGCATTCCACACCCAATAACTTATCCTTATTTGTATTTCATAACTTTCATATTTGATCACATAGCTCAATCACTTATAAAACCAATCACATCAATCCATAAATATTTTTTTCTCTCCAAGCACTAAACCCCCACAAAGTTACGTATATGGCACTATTTTGGTGTTACCAAATCAGTCCATGGTTTGGACCTAATCCAAATGATATTACCTCCCACCACCTGATGGCCTTTTATTTAATTTTATATTATTTCATGGGTCATTTTATATCCCATATGTTAGTCTTAATGTAAACATAAACCTATGAACACCTATAAAATAAAGTCTAAGTCACTTATTTACATACCTAACACTATGTAGACACAAAAATTGGGTCATCCTAATTCCTACATACATGTACACACCCTAGGAAACCCGTTCATAAATCCCACATGGCAATTTTACATATTTACTTACTCACATTCACCATTCTACCACCTATAAGCACTAACAACCACTTGTAACCACATAATAAACTAAAACAAAAAAAAACCTAACTTCCCAAAAAAATTCCAAATGATCTCAAATCAACCTTAGACCATCATAAAACTTGAAAATACCATAAAAGGAAATGGTTGAAATCAAATTTAACCATTTTCCTTTAAATGGACAAAAAACAATGTAATTTCCCATAATCAGCGTCGATCGATGTGAATTTAGTTGTAACGACATCGATCATATAAAAGGTAGCTCAAACCACTGTACAAGGATTTGAAAAATCCATAGGTGATGAACCCTAGATTTTTAACTCATGCTTTGAGAATTTTGTATATGTGATGTGACAAGAAAATCTTACTACCTTTCTTTCCCTTTGGAGTAATCTTATTCAATCAATCGGTCATTCAGATCGCCCATGTTACCCAGGTATGTATTCAATATGATTTTATAAAGCCCTTATTTTTAAATTGGATCTTAGTATTCTCTCCCCTATTCAAGTATCTAAACCGTGAATATCCTCATCTTACCATTTCCTCTAAAATTTCTCCCTCTTAAACATCTATAATTATAAACATAGTAATCACCATTGATTTGTACGATCGCCACCGATCTATTAGGTCGCTGTTGATTTCTGTTATAATATCCCACTTTTCAATATTATCACATTTTGATATGTTTTCATAATATCTTGTAATCATGGATAATGTTATGTTGCTTGTAAGCTCGTGTATCTATTATATGTCTTATGAGCCAAATACTATTTGTGACCTACCCATCATTCACCAACCATTCATGTGGGAGCAATCTGGCATTGACTATGCCTAAGTTAGACAGCATCTCAGAGCATCTGGACATTCTTCTCAAGCATAGTTATGAGGTTAAACTCTACTGGGAAAACATTTTCAACCCTCCTTAGCCTATCATTGAGGATGTTGATTAATTCTCGACATCCAAACATTACACATCAAAATGTTATTATCTGTATCATATGTTATTACTTGTACTATTATCATTATCATCATATTAATTTGCTAAAAGTAATTTGACATTTATCAAAGTAATCCTTTGGTTCTTGGGATCAACCTTTTCCAAACAACTTTCCTCATTATTATCTAATATCTCTCTTATCAAGATATTTATTTTTATGTAGGTTTTTTGTTCTCTATAAGAGGAGTTTCTTACATCCATTTGGGTTTGATACCTTTCATCATCAGCCACACAACTATCATTAAACCATGTTATTTCTAAGTTTGAGTGATTTTTGCACACATTAAGAATGAATCCTAAAATATACTAAAATATCTAGCATGCCAAGTGGGACCCGGTACCTTTTGATTAAATTCTACATTTCTATAGTAAAACATACTTTTATTTGCTTCTTGTGTGTTAGCTAAATTTTCAGCTTGCATTCTCTGGTGAATTCCTGGAGGTTGTAGAATAAATAAAAAATATAAAGGAATATTTATATAATAGAGGTATTTGCCTCCTCTATCATTTCTAGTATCTTTTTAGTCCATTTTCAGAATTTCATTGTGGGTGTTGCTCTCATCAAAAGAAAACTATTTTTTGGGGGCTTAAAACGAACCTGTATTTTCACATCTACTTGATCATCTAGTTCAAGTAGGGATTAAAAGGCTGATTTAATCACTTCCCCTCACATACTACCAAAACCACTTATAATCAAATTTTCATTCTAAACATCCCCTCTCAGGTCTACCTACTTGGATTTTCTCAATGGAATTGTTGTTTTGGCCAAGTATAAATAACTAGTGGGTGATATATTGAATAATCACTCGACACCCTTATTTCCATGGGACCATGAAATGAGGGGGTAGGACCCAGTACCACACCTTGTAATGACACCAGTATAGATCTCGGCCTCACCTACCTCCAGGTATCTTGAGGACTTCGAGCTTAAACATACCTGAAACTAGCCTTAGTAGGCCCAATTCTTAGTGCCTTCTACAAGAAATCTTTTCTTTTCACATTTTTCTAAAAATTTATCAAGATAATTAAAATTTTCTCATTGATTGTGTTGTTTACATTAAAAAAACATATTTGGTTTGTGTTTGCTTGTTATCACATGGTTTTGACTCGACAACAGTCTTGAATGAAAAATATAAAAAATATGTCAAACCCACTCCAATAAGTCATAACCCAGGAATCACCATGCTCTCCCAACATTAGATCAGACACATCAAAGACTCCTGAACTACCTTTTTAGGCTGCACATTTATTTTCTAGTAGGTATCTTACCTTCTAATGAATTCTAGACACCAATATGTCAAACCCATTACAAAATGTCACAACCCATGAATGACCATGCTCTCCCAACATTAAATCAGAAACACAGAGGATCTTGAACTACCTTTTTCAGGATGTACATTTCTTTTCTAGTGGAGATATTACCTTCTAAGAACTTACAAACACCAATCTTATCACCCTTTGTAGTAACCTCGCTTTATGGGCCAACCACATTCCCCATCACAATCTAAAACCTTGACCAAATATTAGTACCATTACTTATGACCACTCCAGACCCATTGAACCTACCTATCAGTCAGTGATAAAAAAAATTCCCTCCTTATCCCTGTCATAGTCATATAGAAACTTCCACGCCTTTTCGTTAACCCCTTTGGTTAGATTTGAACTTAATACTATTTCATCACAAAACGTGGTTAGCCAACAACAGCCCTTACTATCTGCCTCTTTAACCAAATCTTATAGTGGGCAACCTCATGCGACTAACCCATCACCGGAAGTTAGCCAAATGGAATCTACTTCTCCTCCTCTCTCGATGATCTCCTTTGGTATGACCCATTTTGTGAGTTCCTTGGTTATGTCCCAACCCATTGTCTCTCAGCAGTTCTTATCCACAATCCAAAACTTAGTTGTCTCTATCCCTACATCCTTACCACCTATTAATACAAGTTTCATTACTAGCACTCATCCCCTCTTCCAACCAACACCCACAACTAGTGTCCTGTAATATGGTTATGTTCCCCCTCAACAAAATCCAAACCCTTATAAACCATTCTCAACACTTATATCCCTCAACCTTATCATTATATCCACTCTTTCTCACAATCGTTAGTTTCCCAAAAACCTTACAATTTATTAGGAAGTCTTCCCCCTTTTCAAAACCTTCTTTTATCATATCAATAATATCAATCAAATCCCTTGATCTATGGAAGAGTTAATCCTTTTTCAGTAAATATCCATCCCCTCAAAATGATCCCATGAAAAATTTGATAAATAGAATAGCAAGTGTATAAGCCACCACCATAGGACCCGAATATATATTCTCCTACGAGTTTTTTTTCAGCAAACCTATCAATCTAGAAATATCTTTCAAACCATACCCTCCACATTGGGAACTTCTAAAACTCACTAAATGTTATAGCAAAGAAGACCCACAACAACATCTTAGGGCCTTCTAGAACTCTTGGTACCAAAAATCTCATGACGAGGACATTATGATAAGGACATTCCCGATGTCACTAAACAAGCCCGTTCTTGATTAACATAACAACATCACCCAAAATTCACTATTCATTCATGTAGTTAACTCAAATAATATTAGAAAATTTCTCTATCACTATCACCTGTAAAATATCCATAACCAATCTATATTCCATAAAATAATTCAAAGATGAATCTATATTTGATTTCATTACTAGGTGGCATGGAAACAATAATTAATTATCTTTCTCTCCCCACAAATAGAATTAATTGAGTTGTTTGCTCGATCTTACGTAAAAAAAATATCTTCCACTCTTTAGATCTAATCATTTCATATATCTCATGAAGCCTTTACCATGGCCTGTAAATTGAAACTATGAGCCCTTGAAGATGATAAAGTTAAACTACAATCCAAACATCCTAGACTTTATTCTTCTTATAATTTTTCCAACAATGACAAATCCAAAGGCTCGACAAATGTGGTTGTCCTGAAAATTATGCATAAAGGGTGTTCTGACTATAAAGGATCTCGATGTCCTCGAAAATTGTAACACCTCAATTTAGTTTCCCAAAAACCAAATATATATATTTTTAATTTTAATAATATTCATAATAAATCACAAAAGTGAAAAAAAATTATTTATAGAAATCATTTATAAAATTGGATTATTAGCTATTAGTTTAGTTTGATCCATCTGATCACTGTTATGTGTATAAACCTTGTGCAGATGATAAGGGTTATTAATTTTTTTCCCTTCAGTCCACTCAGTAAGAGTAATCGTATAATCTTTAGTATGTTCAGGTTTACCTTTTTCAAGGTTGAGAAAACTATGTTTCCATCCTTAAATGTCTACCATGAAATTTAATCTTCATATTCTAGTATCTGACATATATCATTAAGGATGCGATGAATATATAATACAATCAACCACTTACATTAATTTGGTGAAAGTTTCTCACCATGCATAAACAACGTATCTCGAGACCGCAAAAAACCTATAGATATAGTCTTCCGCCACAAAACATTTATCTCAACAAAATTATTTAGATATTTTTATTTATGAAGGTGGACATGTTAAGAAGGGGGAAGTATTCTGTACATGACCATCTTCGTAGTAGAAAATATCCATAACTAACTCGGGGTTCTTATAGAAAATGGAGATACCATGTAATGGAATTATTTCCATTACATCCTCTTTCCATTTTTCGAAACTACCCCTAGTTAGTACTATGTTAAAGTATATGGTTAATAACATGAGATTATATTTAATCTATGTCAAATTTAAGGTTTACGACCAAAGCTACTTTACATCTCATGATTATTTCTTTGTAACTTGACTGTTCCTATTAGATTGGGTTTTGGTCATACAAGATCAATTATATGTTCTTAAGCTCCTTATTTATATTTTCCTAATCTTCACAATTTTATCACGTTAGAAATTATTTCAATTGCTGTCTTAAGTGAGGCCATTTTAATAGAGTTAGGAACTAGAAAGTCATTTGATTTCCTTAGTGTCCTAAACTAATCCCTGATTCAGATATGTTAACACACTTCCTTCATAAGGATTAGTTTTTCCTAAGGGATTAATAACCTTTGATTTTTTTGATTCATAACATTCATACTTTCTTGTTATTAATAATATCAGATTGTGTATTATTTATCCTAATAATTTCTATTAGGAAGTAAGATTATATTATTACCATTTTCATTTAGTATTCATTTATTTCATTATCATATTAACATACCATATAGTAGTCTATGATACTATATTTCATTCATTCGTTGTTACTATTTAATAAAATCCATCCATACTATTAGTTTTATTAAGATATCGTAATGAGTAATATATTATTATTTGACCATAAGGGTCTTGTGACAAATTAATAGTTTACTAAAATATAATATTATACATATTTCTAGCAATCTTGAGTGAAACGTACGATATGAAAACTGAAAGGGATATAATGAATAAGTGAAAGTGGGTAGAGAGGAATAATCAAAAAGGAAGATAGGTGTAAAAAATGGTGTTAGAGGGTAGAGAAGTGTTTAAAGAAGGAAAACAGAAAGGAGGAGCCAATGTGAGAATGAATTATTTGTTAATAACATGACACACAGGTCAGTGGAAATATGGAGAAAAGTCATTGTGGGAAAACATAGATGAATCTGCAGAGGCTACAGATAGCAACTCCATGTGAGACAAGGAACCTAAGAATAAAAAAAGATACAATGATATATAGAAATGGGAATGCTAAAAAAATTGGTACATCCTTCAAACTATTCCAATCCCTAAACAATGTAGTGAGCTCGATAGATGTATATAATACTTCATTTCCACTAAGGAATAGATATTATGTTGAAATTCCATGGAAAATATTCATGTTTTTAATGACGAACAAATAAATTGAAACACTTTCAAATTATATAAGTGAGAGGGTGTCAACAATTTTATAAGGTGTGAACGATTTTACAATCTTTATTATAAGTTTTCAGGAGACTAATCAAAATAATCTTGGTTCGAACTTAATTTACTTTATAATTAACACAAATTTACAGTGAATCTTTATATATTTTTGAGAGTCATTTTCCATATTTTTCATCCCCTCGATCAACTATGAGAGATCGAAATTAGAGCCTTCAGTCATGTAGTGAGAGGTTTTCTCGTCTCAAACCTCTCGCATGTATTGGAACTGCCTCCAACATAAAAGATTCAAATTTGGCCACGATTGGCCCTTCCTCCTTATAAGTGTTATCAAATTTAGCATTGTAAGAATCTTAAGTGTGACGTTTGATTTTCCATAGAGATTGATCCTCTTTTTTCCATCCTTGTAATTAATTTTTTTCTTCCTCTTCTACCTTGTTTTTATGATGCCCTCCCAACATTAATTTCTTGAACTTAGCCAGGATACCACTTTCTCTGATGGCTATATTGGCACAAATTTGCTTCCAAGGATTCATCCCATGTGGGCGTTTCATTTTAATGTGACTAAGATAGTTAAATTTGGGAGATGTTGGCTCTTTTGACTCGAACTCGTAATCTGTAGGAAAAATTATGGAGACAAAATATTTTCTTTTATAGTCAATCACTGAATAGTTACATTCTGCAGGTAGGAGAGCTCATGGTTAAAACAAATGCAATTTCAAACACATAAACAACAAGATATCTTTGTTAGAGTGCATTGACATCTATGTCAACCCCTGGATCAATTTTGAGAGATCCACATTAGATCCTTCAGTCATGTTGTGAGAGGTTTACTCAGCTCTAATATCTCACATGTACTGGAATCGCCTCCAACATAAATGACTCAGATTTAGGCATGACTTCTCCTTCCTTCACATAAACACTATCGAATTCAACATCGTAAGAATAAGAATTGTGACGTTCAATTTGTCCCAAAAAATGATACCCTAATTTTCCCTCCTCGTGCTTACTGTTTTTTCTTCATCTTCTACCTTGTTATTTTTACAATGCCTTCTCAACATTAATTTCTTGAGCTTAGACAAGTTATAAATTTATTTCATGGTTGTGTCAGCAGAGGATTTCTTTTAGGACTTTACCAAATATGAGTGTTTCATTTTAATGTGACCAATACAACTGAATTTGAGAGATGTTGGGTTCTGTGACTAGAACCCACAATCTCTAAGAGAAATTACAGAGACATAATTTTTCCTTTTACAATTAACAACTAAACAATTGCATTATTTAGGCATAAGAGGCCATGGTTTAAAAAAATGTAGTTTCAAATACATTGATGGAAATTTATTTCTATCAAATTGGTTTGACGTATGATGCCACAGAGGCCGTTGATCCTTACCATACATGTTAGTGATACGAGGTCTCAAACTCCTATGGAAGATGCCTTTCAGCATAATGAATTTAAATTAAAATAACTAAATATTTTATAATTTTACTAAGCATGAAAAATTAGTATGTAAATATTTTTCATGGCATGTTACTTTATTCAAACCATTAGTTCTGGTTCTTCCACATTAACATTGTCAAATTTAGTGTCATAAGAATCAATAATGTGATGTTTGATTTTTTCTAGAGAAGGACACCCTAACTTTCCTTCCTTGCGCTTACTTTTTTTCTTCCTCTTCTACCTTGTTTTTTTATGACTTCCCAACATTAATTTCTTGAGCTTAGCTAGGTTACCACTTTCTCTGATGGCTATGTTGGTGCATATTTTCTTCCAAGACTTGATCCCATATGGGGGTTTTATTTGAATGTGACCAATATAGTTGAATTTGGGAGACATTGGTTGGTTTGAATCGAACCCGTGGTCTCTAGGAGAAATTACAGATATAAAATAGTATCTTTTGCAGTCAACCACCAAATAGTTACATTATTTGGGGTAGGAGAAGTTGTGGTTAAAACAGATGTAGTTTCAAATATATAAATGAGAAGCTACCTCCGTCAGAGTACATTGACGTCTATGTCAACCACTGGATCAATTATGAGAGATCCAAATTAGATCCTTCGGTCATGTGGTGAGAGTTTTATTCGGCTCAAATATCTTACATGTACTCAAACCACCTCCAACATAAAGGACTCATATTTAGCCATGATTGGCCCTTCTTCCACATAAAAGCGGTCAAATTTAGCATCACAAGAATCAAAATTGTGATGTTTAATTTTTCCCAAAGAAGGATACCCTAATTTTACCTCCTCATGCTTATAGTTTTTTATTTGTCTTCTACCTTGTTGTTTTTACAATGCCCTCCAAGCATTAATTTCTTGAGCTTAGACAGGTTAAAAATTTCTTTGATGGTTGGGTTGGCGTAGGCTTGCTTTTAGGGCTTTACCCAATGTGGGTGTATCATTTTTATGTGAACGATACAAGTGGCTTTGAGAGGAATTGGATTCTGTGACTCAAATCCACGATCTCTAGGATAAATTATGAAGAAAAAATGTAGTTAACCACTAAACAATTAAATTCTTTGGGTAGGAGAGACCAAGGTTAAAACAAATGTAGTTTCGAATACATAGACGACAAGCTATTTCTATCATAGTTGGTTGACGTATGATCCCACGGAGGTTGCTAATCCCTAGTTTGCATGTTAGCGATACGGGGTCTCAAACCCCATTAGAAGACACTTGTCGGTGTAATGAATTTAAATTCAAATAATTAAATAATTTACAATTTTATTTAGCATGAAAATCTATTATGTAACATTATATTAATATTAATTTTAATATACCGAAAATAGGTAAAGTGTGGAAATGAAAAATTACATACTCCACATCTTGCCATTTTAAATGTCACACATTGGCTCATTAAAAAAATTTACAATTTGCATTTTCTACATTTCACACTTATTTAAGTAAATCTATAATGTAACTACGTTATAATTATCGTTTAAATTTTCTTTAAAAATACAATTAAACATAGCATTGCCTACATAATATTTAATGTGTATGCGATTGATACACATGAATGGAACCAAGTATGAACCCCAAGTTAATGTTGTAAATTTAGCAGTAATTAAATAAATAAATTGAATGTTATGGGGAACACTGTTAAACTAAGCTCTCGGTAATAGCCACCCTAAAATTAGCACCTGCATAAGGAGATAAATCTGTAACCCTAATATCTCCTCATTTTACTATATAAAAATTGATCGATTTAGATTGAAGCAGGTTCAAATTCCTGCCGCCATTTTTTTTGTTGTATGCAGAAGAAGATTGAAGATTAGGTAGGAGGGCGTTTCATTCGGCCCTAATTTCTGGTTGTATTATCTAATGAGCCACCTGAGCACGCAATGTATGGGACTCTGGACCTGTAACTTCCTAGGAAATCCATGGTTTGTGTTGTTCCGTATAATCTGTTGATGTATGATACAAAGTAGGGCGTGGATTTTGGTGAGCATGTCAAGAAGATGAGGTGCCTCTCTCATTTAGAGACACCTTTTAGGGTAATAATCCTTTATCATAAAGGTAGACAGTGTCTTGTGATACACATAGTAACATGAACAAGTTTTCATAATTTTTTAATACCAAAAATTTTACAATGTTCAAACATAATTCCATCATTACCATTTCATAATTACAATTTTACACCAGGTTCATCATCCCTTATTTAATTTAATATTTCATCATGAAATCATACAACACCACTGTAACATAATGAAGAGGTAAATTCTATAGATGGAAGACCCTATGATCATATACATCAAGGTATGAAAATAAAATCAAGAGCTTACTTCATAGCTTCATTTATACCTGTAAAATCATTAAAAATGAAATATACATGTGTCAGTTCATAAGAACTGGCACGGGACTACTTCCCATCCTCTAAACATAATTGTTATAATAATATATTAACAATATGATCAAACCAAGAATCAAATGATACTATCTATATTGAATTATATTTAAGATAAAAACAATAGATTCATCATAATATGTCAATATGGAATAACAATTCACAATCATCCATCAACCAAGACTCTTGTACTAAAAATAAAGTCCACACTAAGGTATTTTCATTCAACCCTTCTTAAATATGGACACATAACCACAATAAAACCAATATTCAAACAATATAACTTAAACAATTAGTTCCCAAATGAGCACATGTTTAAATGTAAATATTTATCAATCAAATAAACCATTTCATCCTACAACTAGTAATACACTAACCCCATTTACTATTTTGAAATCCTCATTCCCATGCAATATTATCAATCAATTAAATGATTGTAACTTTTATTTTACAACTACATATAAACCCCTTTAAAACATCAAAAATTAAACCTACCATAATCTATTGTAACCAAAGAAAAATATGTCTTGTTATAAAGCCTATACATTCTCTTATCCACAACATATTTCTAAAATATATAGATGAAAATGTAAGATAATAGAATACAAATCCAACAAGAATTCAGTAATACAATAATCCCTCAACCAATGGAAAGAAACTCACTCAATACCATTTATTTTATTTTTTAAATTTTCAATGTCCTATGGTTACCTCACTTAACACTTTAACATACTTAAATCACAAAATAGACCAACACAGCCTTATTTTCCTTTACACATTTTTTCCATTTGAGATAAGCCAAACAAAATAACCCATTGTGAGTTTGTAGAACTGAAGATACAATAGTTTTTTATAGATATAAAATACTTATATCAAGGTTATATGGCACACACCATATTGAAAATACGTTACGTTTACCTCAGTCTCTAACAAATAATCAATTGCAACGAATCCCCATTGCCTATTTCAATTTTTTATTTAATATTTCTTAAATTTTTAAATAATATTACGAATCTGCATGTAGACTATATATTACATACCCCATTAATATTTATTCATACTACCATAAAAGAAAATTTACTAGTTCATATTAGTGTCAAAGACATACTATAAATTCACCCAATTTGTATTTCATTTTCAACAAGAAAAAAAACTATACACAGTTAATATTATTCACAAGACTATGTAATTATTTATACTTTGTTCAAATTCATTTCCAGACTCAAAATATCAATACCCAATTTACATTTGAATCCTCAATACAAATAAAACTAGACCCTATCTAACTTTCACTCACAGTCAAAATAACTATACCCATTTTGCATACTATTTGTATCCATAAAAAAATAACTATACCTAGTTAATGGTTATTCCCATAACCATGGAATCAACTAAACTAACTCACATTTATATTAAATTTCCATTATAACCCAACCCATATCGTGTTGTTTTCACAGATAAGGATAAATAGCAAAATCCAGTTCATATATTGACATGTAAAGTAATATACTATAAGAAAATGAACCTTATACAATACATCCATGTTTTCCAGCTTATAAACTAGAATAATTTACCATTTCATCAATATAAACTCAAGAAAAACATGTTACAAAGAGTAAGGAAGGAGATCATGCCTATTTTATGCATGGTTTTTTTTTCCAAACATTATTTTCTCCCTCCCGCAACCTCTTTTAAAATCAAAAACAACATGAATCAAAGTGAAATATTTCTCTTTTCAAAGAAATAGATCCATATTCAAGCTTGAAATCATGCCCATGGTTGAAAAACAAGAACAATTGAGGAGATATTCCATTATCTCCATCTGCCACAAAAATAATAGAGTGACCAAAGAAATGAATCTGAGCTAATGATAAAGATGAAACAAAAAATGAATTTGGATTTGGCTTCTTGGGGAAGCTAATTTCTCCCTAGGATTCCAGCCACATTAAATCCCATAAACCCAAAACCCTTCCACCATATTAATTTTTCCATTTATTCCATACTTCCTTCCTTTTCTCATTGACATCACTCAAACTTGGCTCGCATTGTGTTCCCCACTTAGGTCTAGATTTGTAATGTTTCCTTTTTAATATGTTAAGGAACATTAAGGTCTAAACCAAATGTTTAGTAAAAATTCACCGATACATATTTATGTATCCCATCCCAAAAACTATAACATTTAAAATTCCATTAACAACACACACACACACACACACACACACACACACACACACACACACACACATTCATGTATTCATAATTCATATGACACCAAAAAACAACCTCTACCTATATATTCTCATTTCTTCATTCAACAATATAAACATGTACCAAAACTTAATATCATTTCCTTACACACCATTCTTAACAGTCATCAATTTATTACATTTTTATACCTAGAATTTAAAAGTGGTATCCATTCAAAGGATTAGATTGTCTCTTGGTCAAAAACTATACACGCATCTAAGGAAACAAAGAGTAGTATGTGTGTGTGTGTGTGTGTATATATATATATATATATATATATATATATATATATATATATATATATATATATATATATATATATATATATATATATATAACTTTTATAAGTAGTTAATAAAAACCAATGATTTTAGAAAGTGATTAATTAAATATTACGATTGTTATCCAATGGTGATATCAAACATTAAAAAAAATTCTGATATGAGCTACAACTCCCAGTTAGTGGCTTCATACAATTCTAAATTGTTAATTAACCACTTATAAGATAATAAATTATACAAACTAAAAAAGTAGGATGTTAAAAACATACACACCTCTAGGGGAGTATTATAGTTTTTTCTTTGACAAGATCATGAATTTCCATTTGATAAACCTTCCTCCTATCTGACCTATCGACGAATCTATCCCTAAACCATTTTGGTAAAGAGAAGAAAAATATTGTAAATATCACTAAGTTATCGGCCATGACATTGATAGATGAAACTCCTTTAGAAATGCCCTTTAAGACCTTATTAACCAAGGTGACCTACAACTAGACAATGCTAATGCACATCCTAATCAAGAAATAAATGTATTCAAACAACACTTTCCAAACCATCCCCCACCCAATAACATAGCCCAAGCTAATACTATAGACCCCCAAAATTCTACCACTTACGTCATCAACATAATCAATCGATTTCAACCATTAAAAAAACCCACCTTTCCATCTGAGTCACTAGTTAAATAGATAAACCTTTTGATATCCTTACTAATGACACCCCACATCGAATAACATCCTAGTCAACAATATCCACAACAATTACCCCAAAAAATTTACTTGATCTTATCTTTAGGGTTTGAAAATTAAAAATCCCAATGTGGAAATCATAAAAATCTCTCCCAAAGATAAGGTCCCCCAACACTAGATAAAAAAAAATGATATTACTACACAAGGATTACTTAGTCCCCAAAGTAAGAAGTTAGAACTCCCACAGAGGGAAAAAAAAAACCTAAGGATGTCACATCACCACCCTATATTTTGGGACCACATCCTTCATTAAAACTTGTAGTCACCATCTTATAATCTAAACCCATCCTTAAAACTGCACATAAGCTTGCTACTCGTGAAAAATCCCCTGTGCCCCATAATCCTAAACCATATAAAGAAACCCAAGATCCTACGGCCTCATCATTATCTCAAAAATCTCCATCATCATACTACACTATAATCTTGAAAAACTTGTTCAATCATAAGCCATATCACTACCCTGATCAAACCTTCCTATCCTATGGATGGAATCCTAACTTGGACAAGTATGATGTAATTTACACTTATCATAGGGTGTTAGGACATCATATTGAATATTTTAAATCCCTTCACACTGTCATCAAAGATCCTTTTAAGAAATATGACCTCCTAGAAAATAGAGATCATCCCGCTCTACCTATCAATTAGAAAATGAAAAAATAAAAAAATATCAAGTCAAAAATGTCCATAAAACCCTTCTTCTTAAAAATTTTAAACCATCACTTGCTAACCTAACAAGTAAAGGTGTGGTTTCCTATAGTGAGTCTCCCTTCTTTTAAATTGACATTGTCCACATAGCCATGAGAGATCGTACCCAATAATTAAAATCCTATAATCAAGATAGGCCTAAAGTATCTATTTCTGTAACCCCGTTGAATCACATTATTCCAAATCCAAGGTATCCATCCTTGCATCCCTTGAGAATCAATCTATGAAATATATATAGAACAATATTATCAAATAGTTACATTAAGCACCCATCAAGATTACTCTCTATTAGATTATCCAAAACTCCGTTCAACACTAAAAAGCTATGATAGAAGCTCTCCAAGCCATCTTGGTACAATAAGATAAACCTCAGCCATTTTCCAACTTTTTTAGCACCCTAAAAATATCTACAGCCATCGTGATTGATGACTCGAAGATCCCATCATTACGACATGAAGACCATAACCTCCCCCTATTTGTCATTTCCAAAATAATATATAATTATTAAAAGAATCATGATTAATAATGGGGCCAACATCAACATCATCTCATCCCACGATTTCAAGCAGCTTCAACTACCTGAAACCATCGTGGCTTAGTCACCTACCATCCTACATGCTTTCAATGATACTGTCATGCTCAAATAAGGTAAAATAATCCTACATACCAAATTAGGTGTGAAATTTATCCATGGACTTTTCTACCTTGTAGAAAGTGAATTCCAATAAAATATTTTATTAGGATGTTATTAGATCAACGACATGCACTTTTTCCCTTCCACCTTACATCAATGCTTGAAATATGAACATAAAGATAAAACCTTTATGGTCCCCATGGATGTTATCCCATTAAAAGCATGTCATATGACCTATAGGAAAAATGACTTGTTGTTCCCCTTACAAAGCACTTCCTCTTCAAATAAATCTTCCAACAGTTTCTTTGTCCATGTATTTAAATTATCTAATGATCAATCATTCAATTCCATGATGCAAAATATTTCACTGGGGGACTATTGAATCATAGTTCTTAATTCACTCCCTAAACCAGAAACATATGGGAGACCCAATAAAAAATATCTATTTGAGCCTAACATTGGAAATATCATCTCATTCAGCCCTCCCTTTCATCAAACACAACTCATCCATGGGGGCATCAAGAATCCATCTTCATGTCTCTAAAAAAAACCACACGCTAAACCATTCACTTTGGACTTATCATTCTTAGAAAATCCTCAATATTCCCAAACCCACCTTCACCATTGTATGTGGAAGAGTTTTAGCCTTGGAATATACAAACAAGGTCCACACAAGTCACCCTTTAAATATTTAAGGAAACCTCACAAAAATTATGGACTCAGCTTTAAGAAACATTCAAATCCACCACCACCAATATCAGAACTATAACCCTCATCCTCATTATGATTGGAGAATCCTAACTCAAATGACATCTTTCCATCACATTGAATTTTTTAAATCAATACAACCAAAATTGGACCATTAAATTACAAAGCTAACGACCAAATTGTGAACCTTCCTATAGTGTTATCTGATATAGTAGACGAGGACTCCCCTACTATCCATGTTCTCCAATGTCAAGATGATAACACCATCATAACATATATGGGTGTTGAAGATCAATATCTTTAGAGATATCTACCTCTTGACACATCTAAACTTCTCAATGAATCCATTACTGACATCAACATAAGGAAACCATAGGAGTTGCGTATAGTTAAAGTTTGTCAAGATTTATACTCTTAAGAGCTCTTCGAGTTCACTTCCTTATTATTCCATCATATTCAATCATTCACATGGTATTATAGTGACATGATTGGTATTGACCCTAATATCATTTTCCATAATATCATCACCATCCTGGATGCTAAACCAGTGAAGCAAAATATTTGTAAAATGCATTCTCATGTAACATTACTAGTCAAAGAAGAATTTTATTGTCTTCTCTCAACAAATTTCATCCAACCCATTGATTATACACAATGGGTTTCTAACATCATTCCTATGAAAAACACCTATGGGAAATTACGCATCTATACTCGCTTGTCACAAGATAATTCCACCTTACAAAAACATTAACCAAATTGTCAAGATGATGGTGGGACATGAAATTTTATCTCTTGTGGATGGTTTTTTTGGATATAATCAAATCCTTATTACACCAAAAGATATCTGTAGGACATATTTTATCACCTTGTGGGAAACCTTCTATCATAGAGTAATTCCCTTTGGCTTGAAAATACAAAATCTACTGTTAGTGCAAATTCATAGCACCCCTAAATGAGTTATGTATATGCTTTTCTAAGGCAAGTCATTTGGTGTGAATGCAAAACATTGAGTTTTCTCCAAGGTGTGGAACCTTGTAAGGTGAGAAAAATCTCTAGATTGAAGCTGGTTCTTACTCCTCTATTTAGTTGTATGCATGACATTCTTGCAGATGTTCTGATTCAAAATCCTATTCTAAAACTACTAAGGAGACAGGGTTGAGAGAAAAACAAGGAAATGGAAACAAAACTAAGAAAAAACAGAAAGGTGATACACCAATGGAGTGATGAACTCCTTTCTTTAAAAATATAGACACAAATCATGAAGATTGCAGAAAAAAAAATGCAAAAATTACCAGAATGTAATGAAGGATCAGAAGACAATAATAACTGCATGAGATGATTGAAAATTGATTATAAAACAAACATTATCATGCCCAAATTTGATACAATACATTGCAATAAAAAAGAGGCAAAAATCATGTTACAATCTCCATGGGAGGTCTGAAACTCCTTCGAATCCACTTGGTAAGGAGGAAAGAAGAGCTTGCAGAATCAAGAACATCCAACCTTTTACAAATGAGCCAAATCTGGCTTTTATTGGCAAAGCAGAAGAAGGGAAAGCAAAAAGATGTAAGAAAAATGATTTATGATTTCAAATACCAATCAAATCCCTTCAATTTCACTTGCAATGTGATGGGCTTAATGGAAAAATCCATACGCCAAAGTACATCACTCTGCAAATCCAAAAAATGACCCATACTTCATTAATTTTGGTGGTTGAATGTCATTTCTATTTTTTTTTTGTCCAGAGATGTTTTCTTGTTTTTATCCCACCAAACTCCACGATTTTTTTTTTGAATAGTCCATCTTGTGGATGATTTCAATAGCTTTCCAATGATATAAATAACATGAAACTCTAAGCTATGGATAAAAAGATATGCCCCTCTGAAGATTTAGGGCAAAAATGGTGAAAAACAGGGTCAAAATTGGGTCAGCGAGGTCAAACCTTAAAATTTTCCCTTTTTTAAATTTGGGAAAATTTCCCAAAATTCCCCACGCCTCATCACTCCACTTCCACATGGCACTTTCCCATTCACTGATGGAAACATGGTCTCAAACCTCACTTTTCCCGTTTGATTTTTATTGGGGAAAAGTCCCAAATTTTCTCCGTGCTCTGCCACTTCGTTGCCACGTGTCGACTTCTGGTTACTCTGCGGGGATGCACTTCAACATTCCTTTTCACCTTTTACAATTTTAGAAAAAAATTCCAAAACCTTCCACACCTTCGACCCCCACCACCGACTTGACACGTGTCACTTCCTGAATGTTCAGCGGGCCTTTCCCTCCATTTCCTCCTTCACGGGCATGTGGGCCAGTTTTTTCCTTTTGTGCCTCTACCAACTCCTTGGAAAATTTTCCAACTTACCTCTACTGCCCCTGACTTCTACTACCATGTGGCACCATTTCATTGTATGTGGGCCTGTCAAGTGAAAATTTCCCCAAAAATTTCCGTCGAGCCATAACTTGAAAATTACAAGGAGTTAGGAGGAAAATTTTACCTTTTTGGAAAGGGGAAGAAAAATCCTATCTAATGAAGCCATTTCCAAAAAATTTTAAGTTCCTAAAATGTGTAAAAATATGACTGAGGCACATGGAAGGAAGAATGAATAAAAGTTAGCCAAAATAAGTAGGGGGATTATTTTTGGATAACAACTACTTACCAGTGTGTTATGTCCTACATGTTCCACAACCTTATCAATAAAAACTTATAAGAATACGTAGATGATCTCTTAGGTAAGTCTAACATCTAAAGGACCATCTTTTCACCCTCGACATTAATTTTTCCCCATCTAATACATTTTTTCCTTCAAATCAACCTTTCTAAATGTGTGTTTTTGATCCTAACAGAGAAAATTTTAGGATTCATCATCTCTTTTAGAGGAATCAAAGTCAATCCCATAAAATTCAAAGCCATAATCGAAATTTCTCCTTTATCTAACCTTAAACAACTCTGCAGTTTACAAGGAAAACTCCAATTAATTCATCGCTTCATCTCTCAATTATCATATCAATGTAATCCTTTCCATCACCTCCTTATAAAATAAATCCATTTTAGATGGGATGATGATTGTCAAAATTCCTTTGATGATATTAAAAAATTATCTCCTATCGCCACCCATTCTCATATATCCACACAAAGGGAGGCTTTATATCCATATATCTATGCTATTAACCATGCCTTTGGGGATATGTTGGCACATCAGGATAAAATAGGTAGGAAGTACGTCGTTTAATAAATAAGTTGTACCCTTCATGATTATGAAACCCGATATTCAAAAGTAGAAAATTTGTGTTATGCCCTATACTTCACAAATTCCAAACTTCATCATTAGCTCCTTAAGCATAAAACCTACATAATCATAAGTGTTAACCCACTAAAATCCATATAAACCATATATTATCACTCATAAATATGGTTCTAGGGCATATCACTTTTCCTCTCTTGATGGGAAACCTGGAAAATAGAACCTTAATGCCTTGCACTTGTGGCCCTTCTACTACTAACATAGTTACTTACATAAACATAGTCCAACTAAGATTATCCTTTATCAAACATCCATAAATATCCTCACCCTAGTAATGATTTGGAATTATGTGGTCTCCCATCAGTATATCTAATAGGACCTTAAATATGGGCACCATGAATCTTCTCATAGAATATTATGCATGGAAAAGTCCCCTTGGTTACAGTAAGGGACCTCAGAATCATTAGTCCCATACTTCGTCTTATCTACTCATAGACAACATGTTTTAGATATTATTGTTGTCTTCTATATCAAACACGTCCTCATCAAGTGGTATTTTAGGCCTAACACCATATAAAAGAATAAAAAACACTATGGGATTCAAAATAATTATATAATAATATAGACTACTTCCTTGAAGGGTAGATACAAATAAAAAATATAGTCATTATCACCATCAAAAGCTAAATGTATTATTTTAGACCATTCCTTTGAAGGATGGCTACTTGATCTAAACAACACCTACATACATGGTGAAAAAATTGAAAGCTTCCCATATTTATCAAATTTCCTAAATGTGTCTAAATATTATATCATCCAAGGAAATCTTCCCACATCGATAAAATTTCCCTCAAAGACATAGGATTCTCACATTGACCAACCCATGCAATCCTAAAAAAAAATAATGTTGGGGTAAAACCTAGAACCTCTAAGGAGAACATAGTTCCCCATACAATATAGATACAAGTGCCAAACATCATAGATGGAAGTGGATAATTTATCTCATTTTATCCTAGATTAATCACATTACCTTAAATGGACTAACCATTGCTAGTTATATGTTACCAACAGTTAGAGTTAGACGTGCATTAAAATAATAATTACAATCACATAAATAAAAATGCTAAATCAAATAAAGAATAAAAAATTCCTCACAAAAACCTTTCTACCTTATATATATATATATATATATATATATGTAACCAACACCCAAAAAATATGATCACATCTAATATCCATCACAATAAATTAAATCATCACATTCATACAACTATACCATACACATCATCATATCTAAATATATCCATAAACAAAATAAAACATCACATGAAAATAGGAAAACACATTTTCACATCTATATAACCAAAATATCACACACACACACACACACACACACACACACACACACACACACACACACACACACACACACACACACACACACACACACACACACACACACACACACACACACACACACACATCTTTAAAATGATCAGAATCCATGGCCCATATAAATACTACATAGTAAAATGTACATTTGAGAGCCCCAAACCACCAGCTCCACCCTTAGAATCCCTCCTTGGTCCACTTATACTCCCTAATTCTATAAAATATGAATTTTATTATGAATCTAAATGTACATAAATTCTATAAATGAAATATACTAAAATATTAATGCTAAATAATGTATTTTATTTTATAAACGAAAGGAAATAAGAGGGATAAGGCACTTAATTCAATTTCTCTTACCTTGTAGTGACTCAGGACTGAGTAGTGTGATGAAACAACATAGTAGAACATCACAAAGGACCATAAGAAAATGTAATAATGATGGAAATGGATGGATTGGGGTGCCTGGAGAAGGATGGGGGAACATGGGATGATTTGGTAAGAAATATGGGTGCCATGGTATATAGAAATGGTTAGAACCTGGTTCTGATATGGTCGTCAAGGCTTCACACTTATTTGTATTTTGTAGTGTCAATTTTGCAATTGGATCACCGAGGTACTTGTAAACCTGCAATGAAGAAATCACATGCAAAACTGTAAACAAATCATCAAACCTTGAAAAAGAAATATGTAAATGAAGGGGTCAAATAGTCCTCAGCCACCGCAATGGTAGTGTTAATATTGAGCATTGAACTACATCTCAGACCCAATGTAGTTATGTGTGTTTATGTGTGAAATAGTACTCCTATGATTCCCTCGCACTAATGACGCCAAGATAGCAGCCAAAAACTAGATAAAAATGTAAATGTGTGGATGGAATAAAATGAACTTCCCTTCCTATATAGTGTGTATGAAGAGTAATATCCCAAATGTACTCCCTTTCTCTATGTAGATAACAAGCCCTTGACAAGAATAGTCTTCCCACATAATGGTATGTATGTTGTGTTTATGTAGGGATATATTCTTTGAATTTCAACACTAATGACCTGACATGCTGACTAGTACCTTAGGAGATGAGAGGGAAAACTGAAACAGCCGACCTCAAATTTCAAAAAAATATCAAGCATAAAGAGGATAGAGCCACTCATGATGCACACCAGCACCCGACATTAGTGTCTAGCCCTTGGTGTTAGTGTCTAGAGACAAGTGACGAAAAATTAGTGAGAACTAACAAACAAGGATCCCTAATACCTGACCAGAACTATGTGTATGAGTGTCAACTGTGCAAGACAAATAACGATAAATACCAACAAGCCAAATGGATGGACTATGGAATGGGTCATCATTGAATACTTTACTTATGCAAGATCCATATATAAAACAACATACTTAGTGGTATAATAATAGTGTTAAGTGCATGATTTTGTGTCTACACTCACTGTGCTGGAAGTAGGACCTTGTTGAGATTCTTTCTACGAATTTTCCATATGCTCTACATATTATGCCACCCTTGGGATCCTCTCCCTCACCAAACCCTCATAATACCTCAAATTTTCATATAAAACCTAATAATGATCCAGACCACCATCCTAAGTGGCCCTATCTCACCTCTTGGATTTACTATGCCCACCCCTCTTGATGATCCCAAATCCTCCCGATACCCCTACTCCTAACCCAAATAGCCCCAATGCTTCCATTGTACTCCTTATCAATTAAAATCACTCCCTCAAGAGATCTCACTAATTATGAAACTTATCTGAGTCTTATCACACCTACCCTAGCTTTGCCTCCATCACTATCACATGCTCTTCTCTCTCCTCCAGCTGCTACATAAATCTCACTACCTCATCCTCCAAGGTCGTCACTTGAAAATATCTCTCAGATAAAATCTAGCTCAACCTTTGCACATGTACCTCTAAACAACATATAACCTTTTCCTTTACCTCCTCTCCCTGCTTCCTCCATGTCCTCATGACCGTATCTCCTCAGGATAACATCTTCCCCTACCACCATATCATGTACTCTAGTGTCAATCTGACATCATCAATATTATCCAACACTACCTCATTCTCTATCATCTCATTAATATCTCTCATATGTGCTATGGAAGCTATATATCTCCCTCAAATATCATATAGAAAATAGGATTTCCTGTTACATCTTATACCAAGACAAACTATAACCTCACATGACCAAACTACCACTTCGATCATCTTTTCTTTCCACCCCCACATCCACCTATCTTGATGCATAATTTACATCACATCTCCCTCTTCTAGACATGTAGGGAATCATACACATGGCCTCTATATATAATCATCCCCTAGTCCATCAAGTAATCCTACACAGTACTCCAGACTCCAAGATACTGCATCTCAGGCAAAATCACTATGCCATCTCAAGAACCCTACACAATATTATTTTTCATGCCATCTGGCCCATGAAAGACCCCATGGCCACATCATGTGGATGTGCTCATAAGCCTAACACTATAACAAAAAAATCACGTCCAATCCATAACTCTTCCCTGAAGAACACTCCCACAACTCCCTATAAACATGTTCCAATAGATATTCCCTCAAGAAAAAAGTAAACTGGTACTCCACCATATCCACTACAACTACCACCAACATCCATAGAAAATGGCCTTCTCCTAAATTTGGTAGAGCATAAGAAATTATACCCACCATAATCATAGTAATAAATGTGCTCCTAGCCACTCCATCATCCCCAAAAGTATCAAAATCAAACCCCTAGTAACATATGTCACATACAAAGTAGCGTCATCATACAATTTCATCATAGTTACTCCTATCCCGTATCATAAAAAGGAATGATTGGATCACCCTCTATAAGAAATAACAACATCATGTAGACATCCTCCAAGTGATAATGATCTCTCCTATAAGCAACAAGAATGTCCTTGTGACTACATCCCACCACTTTAATAATTCCAACATCATCTCTAAATATCCATAGATATTCCTATAATAATGTAGTCCACCTAACCCCAATACCTAAAAAGTCTCCCAATCATCATCTCCCATATGCTCACGTAACCAATATAACAAAGGTGACACTATATCCCTCATGAAAAGACATCTAGTTGCATGCATTCAAAAAACAGTAAAGAAAACATTAAAAATCATCCAAATTTCCAAAAACCAACAATAACATATCACATCGACACCGATTATGGATCCGTACCAATCTCAAAAAATTGATTTTAATCCTATATCCTCATATAGAAAAAAATAAAAATACAAAAATTAACCAACCTCTATCTTAGATGGGTTTCATCTCCTCTATACACTCCCGCTAGCCTACATCTCTCAAAATAACAAAATCTCAAATTTATAACAAAAAATAACAACAAATGCAATGAGTACAATGACCTTTCAATATTATCTGAATCCTATATATAGGAGTCCCACCTTAATTTCCGTTGATTTATAATCGACAATGATTCTAATGGAATCAACACCAATCCTACTAATCCACCATGATCCCATTACAATTGCACACTTTTAAAATTTGTGTCCCCTTTTAGTTCTTAAGGCCCTCATAAAATCCAAATTTTATCCTATTGATCCTATTTTCCAACCCATAGTGGATTCCATAGCCTCTCGAGAACCCATTGGTTCCCTATCACTTGAATTATCAGTCACGCAAGCCCATCTTTGTGGCAATATATTTCATGCTTGGTCTTGGGGTACCTTAATTTAAACACATCCATTTACAAATTAAATCCTATACAAGCCTACACACTCTTGCATTTATTCAACCATCATCCATTCATATAAGTGACCATCAAATTTTTTCGTGATGTCCCCTAGTTTAAGGGGGGATAACCTATCTAGCAAAAATCCTACTATCTCACTCATTTTTTCCCACAGACTTGTCCATAAAAAACCACTTGAAAAAAAGGATAAAATGTACACATCAAAATTAGGTCACCCCAATTCCTACACATGTGTACTCACGCTAGGTCACCCCTTCATAAATCCCACAAGGTTGTTTTCCCTATGTATTGATTTGCAATCACCATTTTACCACTTATAACAACTAAAAATCAC
Organism: Taxus chinensis; assembly: GCA_019776745.2. Taxonomy (NCBI): domain Eukaryota; kingdom Viridiplantae; phylum Streptophyta; class Pinopsida; order Cupressales; family Taxaceae; genus Taxus; species Taxus chinensis. The sequence goes on along the minus strand of CM034150.1, from coordinate 818,421,474 downwards.
CTGTAACCATAAAACAAACTAAACTTAATTAATTATTAAAAAAAAAACAACCTAACCTCCCAAAAACATCCTCATGAGATTAGAACAACCTTAGACCATTATAAAATCCAAAAATACTGTAAAAGGAAATGGTTGAAACCAAATTCAACCATTTTCCTTGAAATAGACAAAAATTGGTGTAGTATCCCACAATCAACACTGATTGATGCAGATTTAGTTTAAATAACATCATTACTATAAAAGGTGGCTCAATCCACTACCCAAGGATATAAAAAATCTATAGGTGATGGGCCCAAGATTTTAAACTCATGCATTGAGCGTTTTGTAGACGTGAAGTGACAAAAACATCCTATCACCTTACTTTCCATTTGGAGCAATATTCTTCAACCAACTGACCATTCAAATCATCTCTGTTACCAAGGTATGTATTCAATTTGAGTTCACAAAGCCCTTGTTTTCAAATTGGGTCTTAGTATTCCCTCTCCTATTCAAGTATCTAATCCATATATATCCTCATCCTATCTTTCCCTCTAAAAAATATCCATGTTAAACATCTGTAATTTTGTGTTGGGCCCCATAATTTGGCTAAGTACAAGAAGGCTCGTGGGTGTATGGGACCTAGTTGATGAAGGCTACATGGGTAGAAGGAGCACAAGGAAGGGTTATAGAATGGTTTTGCAAAACACATGACACACGTGTAAGGAAAGTTAGGTTTTGGAATTATCTATATTCAGTGTCCCTGATAACACACGAGAAAAGTGTTACCCTTCTAGCATACATAGTGGATAAGGTGCTAGCCTAGAGATTTTAGGATCAAAGAGGGAATATTACATGCATGCGATGAAAGTTTCCAAAAGAAAATAATTACACAAATTGGAGAGCTCAGATGAAAGGAGGCATGCTCCATTAGAGGACCACTCAGACACTTGGCAACTGATCTGGTACCTCAGAAGGCATGGCGGTCAAGGAAAATACACTATATATAGAGGTTCATGGACAACAAAAAGACACAGAAGATAGAGAGTGATTAGTGTGGTAGACTGGTAGAAGAGAGGTGAAGTTCTGAAAAGATATACATGGAGTCATCCTAAGAGAGCGGAGGTACTGGAAAGGGGGCAAAGCTTTATAAAGATCTTATGGAGTATTCTATGGGTTGGGATTAGGAAAATATGGGAGTGATGACATATATAGAGGGATGGGTCTGTTATCACTAAATCACAACACCATTAGGTTTGCATAAGTATGTGTGCTTTAGCTCACAGTGTAATTGGATAACATGGGTACTATATCTAAGTTGTGGGACCTGCTACTTGAGATATACCTTTAGAGAAAGCTAGTTCTTACTCCTAAAATACCTACCACAATCTACTCTAGTGTAGGAAAAACTATCTTGTCCTAATCTAACTTTCCAAGAGACCAGGGGGAGAGAGTTCTTGAAAACAAAGCGTACACTAAAGTGGTGATACACCAGAAAAGGAGGGTGTGATAATAGTCTTCCAATGTGTGAAAAGTATGAGTAAAGTACATACTAGGAGTGGTGATAATAGTTCTCCATAGTCTAGAAAATGCATTCAAAACAATATTTCATACATACACAATGATAATGAATCCCAGAAAGATCATAAGATAGACATAATATATAGGAAATGAGATTGAAAAGGAAAACATAATGCAAACAAACACAACAAGGGAAGAGATATCCACAAAATTGTATTTATTGCTTCATTGATATGCATAGTTCAATTGATTACAAAATAAGGGTCTGGATCACCATGCAAGGAGTCCAATACAAGGGCCTGTAGGACATTGGCTTCAGAATTTTTTTTTTGATAGAGTTTTACTACTCAAAACTATCTCCCCTTTATAATGAGCCCAACACTCCAATTTATAGAATTCTGAGTGGAGAGAGAGAGAGGGAAATGAAAATCCCGAAATCTATCTTTCAACCACTTGCAAAAGGTAGTAAATGAAGTGAAATTATGTTATGTTACTTATAAAAGGCCCCCCATACTATCCCATAACTTGCAGCAATGAGAAATACATATGCATGCTTCATTGAATGCATCCCAACTACCAAATAAAACACTATTATGAACCTGGCCACATTTTATACAAAATAGCCATTAAATCTTCATGAAATTCTGGATTTCTTTATTTTTGTGCATTGGTCTTGGAACTAAGATACAAACATAACTAATTTTGTGCATTTTCGTTGAGAAATACAAAAGATATGGAAATATGAGTGTAGACTGTTGTTTTAGGTTTGCCAAGCATTTATGTCATTTAACAGGACTAGGCATTTAATTTATCAGAGCTGGAGATGTTTCCTTTGTTTTCATATACCTACCCTCATTAAAAATAATAAATCCAATTTTTTTGGCATAGAGGATGTCGTGCTCATTCTAGAAAGTCAAATTTCATGAAAATCAGAGCTCTGGGTCAAATGTTGTGTTCATTTGAAGTTCAGAGGTCAGGCATCAACTTTTCCTTTGTATTGCTGCTATTGCATGTTTTCAAGGAACTCATGTTCCACACGTAATCTGATGGTCTGGGAATCCTTTCTCCATATCTCTCGATTAGAATTTCCTTTCCCAAATGTCCCACCATTGACTGGGCCATCGGGGCTGTTGACCTCCACATTTTCTACATCCCACTTGCCTACGGAAATTTTGGGTTTGGATGTCCCATCTATCTCGCTGCTAACTGGGCCATGAAGACCGTTTACTTCCACTCCACCCACATTTCTTTATGATAATCTATTTCACCTTTTTTTGTCCCACGCATATCGATGTCTCAACTATCCCGCGGACCGCATGGGACAAAAACTTCTGCATTTTCTGACTCCTTCTGCCTGTGGAAATTTTGGCTATGTGGGTCTTGGCTATCCCTTTGTCCCATGGATCACTTGGGACAAAATTTTCTGACTAAACCAATTCCTTTGTAAATCATCCATCTCACCTTTTTGGAGCCTGACTGTCCCAATTGAACCTGTGCGGTCTGGGAAACGTTTTTCCAAAAAACCCGCAATAGACTGAATGAAGTACCTTTTTCAGATTTTCACAAAATTTTCTAATTTTTTGGATTTTTTTCTTGGATAGGGAAGTTAGAGAAGAGCCAAAGGGACCCCCAAAAATCTAAATTTTGTCCTTTCACCATTTCTACCCTTCCGAATATACAGAATTTATGCAAGTTATCCAAAATTACCCTGGGGGGTAATTTTGGATAATAGGGTCTGTATTCATCTTTGTAATATGATGGGCATAGTGTAGTTCTAATGCATAACTTTGCTCTACATTGGTATATGAGGGGCTGTTATGATTTCAAGGGATGTAATGTGAGTACTGGATGCACCATTATGAATATAAGAATCTATTCTGAATAATATATGTGTTCATGAGTATAATTCCTGTGCATTGCCTTTATGTATGAACCATTTCTATATGATGTTGGTTATATCTCTACTATGGATGCATTGATGTAATAACTCATCCTAGGTTCTTAGAATGTTGCACGGTTCTTTTCTATTCTTTTACACTTGATTATCTATCATAAGATGATGTATTATCACAAGACTCACATAAAGGAGAGACTCAGTGCCTGCACATGCCTCGGGTGAGTGCCCAACACCCGCTGAGTGATAGGATGACGTGCATGGGATTTTAATATAAATCTAAGGGTATAAAAATGAATGCATCTTGGTTCCATTTCTAGGACACCTTTTCAAATTTGTTGTGAGAAATGGCATACATATTTGTCCCTGTGATGTGTGATGATAGAACGTCTAACCTTGGAAAGTGTTGAAGCATAGTTCAAGAGCTCAAAGGATGAGTTTTCTCAAATATTCAACACTGAACCTGAGATCAATGCATGTAAATGGGTAGAAGTGAACCTATACCATGAGTTGCATGAGAAATTCTTATGTCATTTCCTAGTAGAACTATATGAATGGCTTTCGGCATATGCATCCAGATCAAGATGGTACTATAGATCATGCGTATGGACCCAAGATGATTATCAGAGGCTGTAGGATGTAGATATGACTTGGAAGCATAATGTTGATCACTAGTGGAGAGGAGTGCTGACCAGTTATACTCTTGAATATGCTATTTCTATGTATTCTTTCCCAGAAGTTGTTGAGTTTAGGTTTTTGAGGGAGCACAAAGGATCATTTTTGCATGTTATTCCTTTGGCTATGAAAATATTGGTCATTACCTTGAGTTTAGAGGAATTACCCATGACCAACTAAGCTTATCTAAGGGCTGAGACAGGAAGCTAGGGTGGAGGAAGATGGAAGAAATTACAGCTAAAAAGGGAAGGGAGGAGAGATGACTCAAGTATAGCAAAGCTTGTCAAAGGGAGATTACTAGATAACGTGGGGTTGCAAGTGTGATGGATCTATAGAGATAGACATTGTGGGAAGGAGTTGAGGTTCATGCAGAGGATGTGGAACATGAGTAGTCTATAGTACCCCATCTTGGAAAGCATGAGAGAGAATCCCCTTCAAATTCTGATGAGAGTTCATCACATGGTGAGAGGAGATCCATCGATGTGCATCTGAAACCACCTAGCAACCAAGCCCTAGCCCTTGGTTTTATAGATCAAGGGAGAAGTGTTTTTAACCCAGTTGGTATCGGTGGGAGTAACTGATATGTACCAAGGAGATATAATTTATCACTCAGAACATGCATGGCTATGTACTCCATTCTAGTATTTGGAGGAATTTTTAGACAAGGTGTAGGTACACAAGGTTTAGGTATCGATTCTGGGAGTGGTGTCAGACACATAGCTAGTAGTGGGACAATATCAAAAACCATCAGCACACAGTTTAGTAGGATGCTATGAACACTTGGAATGACCACTTCACACCATTTTGTGACTATAGGATGTGGATCTATTGGATCAGTAGGAACATGACTTGGTGGATCTGGTGGAGGAAACACCAGAGGGAACCAAGGCTCTATATCAGGAAGACAAGGGCTTCAATCACCTCTACAAGTAGTTTTTGAGATGTCATTGCACTTACCAGACTACATGGGTATTGAAGATGTTGCACAACATGTGCACAAGTGTGAATTACTATGGCGCACAAAAGGAATCACTACCCCAGAGCAGAAGGCAGGTCAATTTGCAACAACGCTGCATAGTTGGTATATGAAGTATGAACCCCATCATATTTATGGTAGACTACACCACATTGAAGAACACCTTCCTAGAAAAGTTCCATATCCTATAATTTTAATAGAAAAGCATTAGTGCTTTGAAGGAGATCCAACAAGGAATGTAAGAGAGTGTGCAAGAGTATGACGCATGTTTCAATACTCTCTTGTTAAAACTATCCTATGAAATTCATCCTTCTCAACATGTTCAATGGTTTTTTGGAGGATTGATAACACCGTTTAGAAGGGATCTATCACACAATACTTTAACAGACCTACGCGAGGCATTGGAAGTTTCCCTACGTGCTGAGGCTATTGGGAGTGTGGATACTAGTGTTAGTCCTTTTCTGGAGGCTCAAATTGCTGTAATGGCCAAGTAGTTAGAGAAGCTGTTTGCAAACTCAATGTATGAGGTTTGTAGTGGGCTTTGGTGGACAGACTATGAGGTGGAAGGGAATGCAAAGGATAGTTTCCCCTGGAAGGTGGTACATGCTATATCGGTAGACTATGAGATTTCCCATGGGTATCACGATGCAAGTAGATTCCCTCTACTCCAGTGCACAATCCTCAAGAATGTTTATTTCTATTGCAAGATTTATACCTCTACAACCCATGATACCAAGGATTGTAGACTGATTGATCAAATCCATGATGTTATTGATATTTGTATGCACCAAATAAGTCTTGTAAGCAGTTCTAAGGATGATGACCATCATTATGAAGGGTGCACATAGGGAGGAGCACATGGAAGAGGTTTTCTCAGAGGATTTTGTGGTTGCAGTAACCATGGTGGAGGATGAAGTGAATTCCCGTGAGGAATTTTTTATAACTGTGGATCTATAGAGAATTACAAATGTGAGTGTCCTGATATGTTACAATGCTCATGGTGAGGAAAGAAAGATAATTATGAAGAGTGTCTAGAGCTTTATGAGCATATAAAATAGTAGCACTAGAAAGACAAAGGCACTCAGATGGTGAGCATCAATAAAGCTGATTCACAGTGGATGCCAAGAGTGGTGCGTTATTCAGGACTAGAACTTGTACTGGTGATTATGTGAGAAAAGGCCACACACGCCAAGGAGATGATGAGACAAAGGAAACTATTTTTAAGAGAGGAAGTGGTATATGGAAAGTATCTAGACCCTACTCATTAGAAGGAGGTGTATCAAGAGACTATGGATGTGATTAAGAGTTTGCAAGGGGAGATCCAATGTCTAAATGATAAATCAAGTTAGTTGGAGAAAAATAAGAATGTCGAGGCTCCAAAGGATGACCTGGATGAGGTCAAGGAAGTATGTAGGATGTTAAGGCAAGAGAATATTATTCCCTTACTAGGAGAATGGCTGTGGGAGATGGTACCACATGTTTGAGTAGAGCGCGAAAGGTAGGTTTTACATGTAAAACTTCTTCCTCATAGCCTTGATTATGATAAGGATATTACTTAAAATGTAGTTGTTGATGGATGCTTCTAAGTAATATCCTCATTGACATAGGAGTAGAGATCAATTTTCTTACCTTGGATGCTTGACATCAAATGGGATGGCCCACATTACATCCATCTTCAAATGTGTTATATATGGCAAACAAGACTAAGGCAATGCCAATTAGAGTCTTGAAGGATGCAGTTATCACCATTCAAGGGGCCAAGTTCACTGGAGACTTCTAAGTCTTGGCACTTGCCAAGGTAGACAACTTTCTAGCATTACTTGGGCGCCCATGATGTTACAAGAACAATGCTAACCTATAGTTTAACAAGAGGTATATTAGTTTGGAGAACAAGGAAGAAATGGTGATTATCCCTTTGATAGATGGGAATTCAGTTCCCTATACTGATCCCTTAGGAGAATAATTCCTTGACAAAATCTATGTGCACTCCATCAGAGATCATGAGATAATTCATCCCACGGAGGGAGTTATCCAGTTTAAAGATGCTCAATCCTTGAGTGATACCACTAGCATGGCATGCAACAATTAGGCACATGGGACTTATGAGTTGATTGGGTGACACTTGAGAGGATATGTAACAAGGGTAACAAAGGTGCACTCATTTAAGTGCCTAGGAGGAAAGAAGTTGCCAAGTTATTCTAGAGGAGTATATCCTAAAATTTTATTGTGAGAAATGGAGGCTCAGTGGAAAAATGAGGATGAGAGAAGGGGAATGGTCAATTATAACCTTCTTAGAACCGTCATGTGCTTGTAGGCTACATATTAGGAGGGCCTCCTAGAATGGTGAAAAGTAAGAATCACATTCTCAGTAAGGTTATCCAAGAACAATGCACCCACGGATATACAAGACTAGCATGGTAAAGAGATGACCTAATTTCATGTCTAAATGTGTGAGAAGGCCTGAATGGGAAGCACAGAATCATTACCACCTCTTCTATGAGTGCATAAGTTGTATTTTACCTTATAAGGATGTGTGTGCGCATGGTATATTCATTCGGAGATGTGCCAACAAATAGGAAATTGGAAAGAGTTAGCGGCTGACCTCATTCAAGATTTTGAGTATAGGAGTACAAAGCCATCAGTGGATAAGGCATTGCATGTAATCAAGTTCCTTATGATGGGAGATAGTGCTATTGCAGAGGATAGGAAACTAGAGTTGCTAGGTGAGCCTTCTTTAGAGATGTGCCCCAATGAAGAAGAATCAGAGGAAGTACAACTTGAGCATGCATGAATGGAAAAAGAAAAAGGAAAAAAGGTCTATGTAGTATATGGTGAAGAGATGGAAACTTTAGATGTTAACCATTCTGAAGGTATGCACGAAGTCATAGACAATGATGATAAGAAAGCACACATCTACCATGAGCCCTTGAAAAAAAATAAGGTTAACATTGGGACGAAGACAAAACCTAAGGAAGCTATCATTGGGGACTATTGGTTGGAAAAAGAAGTTTCAAAGGTCATTGATATATTGCACAAGTTCTTGGATTTATTCCCTCATAGGTATCATGAACTCAAAGGTTTCCACCATTCATTAAGGGAGATGAAGATCAAGTTAAAGGAAGGTGCACGCCCAATTTAGAAGAGGCCTTATCAGATGAATCCAAATTTACACATATGGGTCAAAGAAAAAATAGACAAGATGATAGCATCTAGTATCATTGAGGTAGTGGAAGAGTAAAAATGGATAAGCCAAATGGTTATTAGTATCAACAAGGATGGAAAGATAAGAATATGTGTTGACTATAGGGATCTAAATGCAGTATATGTCATTGATACTTTCCCAACCCCCTTTACTGAAGAAATTTTGGAGGGGAGTAGCTAGGTGTGAAGCCTACTCTTTCATGGATGGGTTCTCAAGGTATCACCAAGTTAGGATTGCAAAGGAAGATCAGAGGAAGATATATTTTTCCACTAAATGGGGAAGTTTTTTACTACATGGTTATGCCTTTTGGATTGAAAAATGCACCTATTGTGTTCTCATGTATCGTGGTACAAAAATTTCAAGATTTCATCCATAAATTTCTTCAAGTTTACTTGGATGCCTGGAATCTGTATGGGTTGGTGAAATACCATTATGAAAATTTGAGGATGATGTTTGAGAGATGTCGGCAATTAAGGATATCCTCAATATTAAGAAATGTGTCTTTTCTACTCCATTAGGAACCCTGCTAGGACATATTGTATGCAAAGAAGGCTTACTTGTGGATATTGCAAAAGTTTTAATTATTGTGGGATTATGGGAGCCTACTAGTCAAAGCACAATGCATAAATTCCTTGGGTATATGGGGTACTACAGGAAATTCATCAAGGGATATGCCAAGATCTCCGCACCCTTGGAGGAATTGATATAACACGAGAGTGCCTTTCATTGGGGAGAGGTTCAAAAAAAGGCATTTGAAACTTTGAAGGGATAGGCTTGTCACAATGCCCATATTACATTTTCTTTCTTGGGATAAACCTTTCCATGTGCATTTTGATGTCTTAGGGAAAACTGTGAGACCAGTACTAGCACAACCTGGTGAGGGAATTGTTGGTCATTAGTTGTGCTTTGTAAGTAGAAAGTTGACACCACTATAATAGAATTATATAACTACTAAGAGTGAAGCATTGTCTATGATCTACATGCTGCATAACTTTAGGAAATATTTGTTGGAAACACCATTTATTTTCTACAAAGACCATATGTCATTGAAACTACTTAGTGAATAATCCCATTCTATAAGGGCGCATATGCCAGTTGGGGTGTTATTATTCCAAGAGTTTGAGTTCACATTGGTTGTAAAACTAGGAAAAATTAATTCAGGACCTGACCACTAATCAAGAATCAGACTAAAGGGAGGATGCACACAACATTGAGGACACCATTCTAGATGCGTAACTATTTAGGTTACGGTGTGTGCCCTCTGACTTGGAAGATATTACAATGTTCTTAAAAATACATGTGGCGTTAGAAGGGATGAAGGCTTTAGAGAGAAATAAGTTAGGAATATGTGCCACACCCTATATGTTAATTAGTAGAGACCTGTATAAGTCTGATTGTGATGAGGTTCTGCGCCAATGTGTATTGGAACATGAGCACGTGGAAATTATGGAGGAAGCACATGGTGGGATTGAAAGATGACATTATGCAGGAAATGCTACTACGCGAAATATTTTACTAGAAGGGCTTTGATGGGAAACCACATACCAGGATTGTATTGAGTTTTTCAAGGGCCTGTGACCATTGCTAGCACCTTAGAAAACCTGTAAAGAGAGATTAAATAGCCTTGCAACCAATAACAAGCACTGAACCATTTGTAAAATGGGGAATCAACTTTGTAGGACCAATTTTTCCAGCCGCACGAAGGATTGGTTCACGGTATATCATTACTTGCACTGATTACTTGACCACTATGGGGAAGAGACATTGCCTATCAAAGGATTTCAACATAGTGAACAATTACTATATTTTTTATGAGAGAACATAATCAATAGGTATGGTTGTCCTTTAAGATTAAAAAGTGATAGAGGTACACACTTTTCTCAATGAAATAGTTAGGATCCATTTAACAAAATTTACGGTGACCCATCACAAGACTACCCCCTGATCACCCTCAAGAAAATGAAACTATTGAAGCATTTAACAAAATACTAAGTCACATGTTGACTAATATCTGTGACATTGGAAGAAAAGATTGGGATGAAAAAGTATCAACCATTCTATGGGGCATACAGGACAACCTACAAGAGGTTGAAAAAGACTACACCGTTTCAATTGGTGTTTTGGTGTGGAGGCTATTTGGTTATTTGAATTCATATTACCATTGTTGCATAGAATGCACGTAGGAGGGTTAACTGATGAGAAAGTTCTGAAAGAAATGATTGATAAGTTGATGCACTTAGAGGAAATACTAGCACTTACTAGATGGATTCAGAAGACAGAAAAAGAAAGACAAAAAACATGGCATGATTGTCATATCAAGAGCAAGAATTTTGAGGTTGGGAAGATGATGTTTTTGTATGATTCCGAGTATCTATGTCATCCTAAGAAGTTGAAATTCCATTGGTTGGGACCTTACATCATCTTGTACATTCTTAAATTAGGTGATTTCCAGTTACAAGCACTAGATGGGATGAGATTACTACTGTCATTTTAATGGGAGTAGGCTGAAAGTCCTACTATAAATAAGTCTTCTTGGTGTTTGTAATAAGGCAGTATTTCTAGTTAGCTTAGAATTTCCCTTTATTCTTTTCTTTTCTTGTGTTTCCCTTTCTCGTTGCTTGTTCCACTCTTTTTGTTTCATTTTGTGCCTTGTGCACTGGTAACCACATTATTTTTCCAAGGTTGTGTGTGCGCGTAGAGGACCATGCATCTATTTTAGTGTCGGGTGGAGTAATGCAAAGAAAAGTATATGCTTGTAATATAAGTTGAGTGGCCTAGTAGAAGGAAGCACGTAAGGTTGAAAAATCTTGTGAGGAAATGGTGGGATAATGAATTATGGTGTCAACAACACTGTAAATAAAGACCATGTACAAATGATGAAGAGCAAAAGAACATCATGAGGTAGGTGAGGGAAAAAATTAGGTAAAGGACAGAAGAAGCTCCTTCGGCGCTGTAGACATGCACGCGTAAGAGTCTTTGATCAAATTGGATTTTTTGTGCATCAGAAGCTTACAAATGATTTTTCATGCGTAGGATGTGCCGTGTGGGTAAGGGAGCTTAAAGTCAACCTAGTGGAAAAAATCCACATTTAATGTTAAATTACATTGGTAGGTGGTATAACATTTATTGTTAGAGGGAAGCCAAAACTATAAATATAAGGTCGGGCAAGTCATTATTTTACCTTGCTATTACAAAGTTGAAGCGCTCTTGCGAACTAGGGCATCTAGAGAGATTTGTACGAAAGAAGAAAAATCAAAGAAATCTAAGTGTGTGACTAGAGTAGATCTATAAACCAGGAGGAAGGAGTACATGAGTGTGAGAGAAGTTAGTTTTTAGTGCATCATCTTGTGAAAGGTTTTTCTAGTTAGGGGTTTTCCCAGCTAAGGCACGGAGATAGAAGGATTTATTCCAGGAGTTGAGCTTTGGAGTTGAATTTGGAGTTAATCAAAGTAAAGAGCTATTATTTCATCCCAACAGAAATCATGGCACCTAAGAAGGAGATCATTTCACTGAAGAAACCGAAGGCAAGGGAAAAGAAAAGAAAAACTGCTGCCATCGCGAGATCCAATGAAGAATGGTACACGCAGAAATACAATACCCAGATGGAGTATTGCTAGGAAAGGAGATGGGTGTCACATCTAAGACAAATGAATGTGCACAATTATAACCATCGAACATGAGCAAAAATGAGAAGGAAGTGGCATTAGAGTTGGTCCATCCAACTAACAAAAGGATACGAGATGGGATTCCTATATACAACGACAAGGTAAAAGTCAAATTGGAGAAGGCATGATTATTATAACTATATGAGTTACCTTATTTTGGAAAGACTGAGTTACTTTATCAATGGTTGATGTTGTGCATGCATGAGGATCAATTTTATTTTGTAGGGCACAAGATGTGGATAAAACTACAGTTGATATCCAAGTTCACATGCCTTATTAGTGAAGGATAAAGTATAGATGATGATCTAAGCGATAAGGAGGATATCAAGGAGATAATAGCAATGTATGACTACAAGAAGGGTTTGTGATACTTTGATATCAAAGAGATTATTTACAATGTTATGAGGATGGCCTCGCACTTGGTGACCAATCTCAATGATTAGGAATGATGGATGCAAGTGAACAAGGGCATGACTATATATATGCCGGAAGATATCAAAGGGGAACATCTATAACTTGTCCACTTTCATCATGGATGAGATCATAAGTAACACACAAGGAGGGAGAGAAGATATTATTTAGTAAAATCCTCCTCACCATTATATTTTTTAGAGATTGGAGTGCTAGATGGGCTGAAAACATTTGTTTAGGAGTACCCAGATGAGGATCACCTCTGCCCGTAAAGAGGTTTGAAAAATAAAATTGTGAAACCATGACGTCCTCTCATAAGGTGCACGTAGAGAAGTGGTTAGAAATGAATTTGTGACACATTTGGGGTAGAGTGGAGGATCCAAGAGTCAGTTTCCCATGCACTCCTGGATGGAGAATCATAATTTGTAGTTTACCAATAATTTTTCATTGGTAGATTTACTTTGAAAAATGGGACCAAGAGCCCATGGTGCAAGTTGCCCTTCTCTTTCACTATGCAATACTTCCAGGAAGAGGGGTCAACAGGTTCAAGGAAACCAAAAGACTAAGGTTAGACCTTAGTGAGGTGCACCAAGACCAGCATGCGAGCTATGTTGAAACCTTGTGTAACCTAAAAAATGTGCATACGTGGAGAAGTATATCTCCCATGAAGTTCAAATGATGAAACCAATAACGATGCCAATCACTAGAAGGGATGCAACAAGGATATACCTTTACATAAGACATAAGTTTGAGAAAGGTGCATATCTGTAGAATGATGTCTCCATTATAGAAGACCCTATAGGAATAAATAAGGCTACACCAAAGAAGAGAGAAAGATAAGAGGGGTAGGAGAATAAATCACCCAAGTGTGTAGACTACATAGTTGGGTGGGCACGTCTGAAGCATTCACAAAGCCTATCACTTACGCATGGAGAAATATGTCCCCTGTCAAGGAAAATAACATATAATAAGAGGTTTCATAGCATGAAGAGTACCTCACCCATGAAGAATCACCAATGAAGAGGTCACTTATCAACAAGAAGGAGAAAGAAGAATCTCCTATACTACAATCCTCCAGTAAGGAAGAAGTAGAAGATGAAAGATGAGGAAAACTCAGAAGAGATGGAAAGTTTAGATGCATACATCCATGAACAAGGATGATAACAAGCCTGAAGGAGGTGAATACCATCCAATATATGATGTACATGACTTGGAGGAGGAAGGAGATGAGGAAAAGTATGGCATGGAAGATGAGGAGAAGAATGGCGAGGAAGAAGCTGAGGCTCAAGGCAAAGGAGTGTGAGCAATATATAATCACTAAAAACAAGAAAACCTCAAGCCTCACCAAGGAGAAAGTAGAGAGATCCACACAGAGAGAAGTGGCTGGCATCATGAAGGAGTTGGTGGAACAAGAGTTGGAGAGAAGCGCGGATGAAATTATGAAGGAGATGGAAGAAGAAAACATTAGGAAGGAGTATGAAAACATTAGTGGAGATCCCAAATTGGCAGGAAGCTTCCCAAAAAACTACACGAATAGGTGGGAAAAGTGTGTAGTCGTGGCATAAGGGCATGGAATGGGATAAATTTATGATCCTAACAAGGTGCTATGCATGTGATTCTAGAGCACCGTACCAACAGAGCAACTCATAGCTATGTCATAGTTTGATGAGAAAGGAACTTACCCATGGAAAAAAAAGATGTTATCTTGGGCATTTAAGTCCCACATGGATAAACCAAAATTTGAATTAAGTTAGAGAGCACTAATGAAGGTTCCATAAACTAAAGGAATAAATCCACTGGTGAATGCTCAACAACTATCGGATGAACAATTTTGTAATGTGCTTAACAAGTTTTTTAGTTGAAATTGAGGCCAAACTGTTTAGGAGAAACGATAGAGTGAGATTCCTGGAGGAGGAATTGGAGAAGAGAAAGAAGGAGCTCATGGAAAAGAATAAGGACCTAAAGTAAGAGAAAATTGATCAATGCTCAGTTGAGGCATGAGGTGAAAGAAGAAAAATCTAAGGTGTGTAAATTCTCTAAGAAGGTGGAGATGATTACAGATGCCACTGTCCTAAAGCTCCCTGACTTAGCGCCACCTGATCAGAAGTATGAATCATCCTTGCAGTGTCTAGAGTATATGAATAAAATTCTCACAATGGACAGAGGTGACCACTTGCTTTAGATTCTATAGAAGAGACACATGCATGCCGAGATAAAGATAACAAGATGAAGGTCGTCAAGATTATGGATCAATACACTAAGCTTCTTGCAGAGGGTAAATGCCACCACACAAGTTGTTGAAGCTGCTTATGACAACTACGTGGATAGGGATAAAGTTGTAAGCATCTTGTTTGCCACCCATGAGATAGAAATCAAGGATTTTCAAGAGAAAGAAAAGGGGAATAGAGAATAAAGAGATAAGATATTAGCTAAGGTGGAGAAGAAGTCATAAGTAATCGATATTTTATGAGGCTCGATCAAAAGATAGATGAAGAAAATATACCCATAGATCACCCGTAGTATGGATGCTCTTGAGGACTTGGGAAAAATGTTGGAAGGTATTATTGAGACCATGAGCGCCAAAGGGGAGGAGCTGAGTTTTGATGAGGTGAGTACCCTCGTGGGTGACCTCTATTAGTAAGCTCAGAATGAGATCGAAACTTGTGGGAGGTTAGAGGTAGAATTAGGGAAGGATTTCCCTTTCCTCCTCCATCAATAAAAAAGTTCCCCATTCTTTCATTCTTTCTCCCAATTCTCCATTCCGTTATTCCTTCTTTCCAACCATTATAATATCTCTCCATTTTTTATTCTTTGAAGAGTGTTTCTGAGGATGGAGAATAGGCATAGTGTGGGGGTTATGTTGGGCCCAAGAATTTTTCTAAGTACAATACGACGCATGGGCGTGTGAGAGCTAGTTGAAGAAGGGGTGTGCAGGTAGAAGGTGCATAGGGGAATGGTTCTAACAGGGTTTTGTAGAACATATGGTATATGCACAAAGGAAGATGTGTTTTGGACTTAGCCATATTCAGTGTCCCCTGACATCACATGAGAAAAACATGACCCTTCCAGCATAAAAAGTGGATAAGGTGCCAACCTGATGACTGTAGGATCAAAAATGGAATATTCTATGCATGCGATGGAAGGTTCTAGAAGAACATCATTGCACAGAGTGGTGATTTCAGATAAAAGGAGGCATGCTTCATTGGAGTACCACTCAGACACCTTGGTAGCCGATCTATTACCTTAGAAGGAGTGGTGGTGAAGGCATAAAAGCTATATATAAAGGTGTGTGGACAAAAGAAAGACACAAAAGATAGAGAGTGATTAATGTGGTAGACTGGTGGAAGAGAGGTGAAGCTCTGCAAAGATATACATAGAGTCATCCTGAGAGAGTGAAGGTACTGGAAAGGGGGAAAAATATCTGCAAATATCTTACAGAGGACTATATGGGCTGGGATTAGGAAAATATAGGAGTGATGGCATATTTAGAGGGATGGGTCTATATTCATCTTTGTAATATGATGGGTATAGTGTATTTTATGATGCATAATTTTTCTCTACATTGGTCTATGAGGGTCTGTTGGATTTCAAGGGATGTAATGTTATTATTCGATGCACCATTTTGAATATAAGACTCTGTTTTGAATCATATATGTGTTCATGGGTATAATTCTTGTGTATTTCATCTATGTATGAACCATTTCTATATGTTGTTGTTTATTTCTCTTCTATGGATGCATTGATGTAATAACTCATCCTAGGTTCTCATAATGTTGCACGGTTCTTTTCTATTCTTTTACACTTGATTATCTATCAGAAGATGATGTATTCTCACAATGCTCACATAAAAGAGAGAATCGATGCTCACGCGTGCCTTGGGTGAGTTCCCATCACCCGTTGGGTGATAGGTTGGCACGCATGTGATTTTTCTGTAAATCTAAGGGTATAAAAATGACTACATTCTGTACACAAAAAATCACCATCGACCTATATAATCACCACCGATCTGTTGGATCAATGTGGATCTGTGTTAGAATCTCCAACTTTTCAATATTATCACATTTTGATATATTTTCATAATATCTTGTAATCATGGCTAATGTTATGTTTCTTTTAAGATCATGTCTCTATTAGTTGACCCTCCCAGGAGTAGTTTATGATCTTGATACTTTTTATGACCAACCCATCATTCTCCATCCATTCATGTGGGAGAAATACAACATTGACGATGAGCTAAAAATATGTGTCATCTTCCTAACACCTAACCTAAGCGACATCCAGGAGAAGCTATACATTCTTCTCGAGCACAATGATGAGGCCAACTTCTAATAGAACAACATTTTAAACCCTCCCCAACCTATCATTGAGGACATCAATTAAATCCTGACATCCAAACATTACACATTGAAAGTTTGTTATTTGTATCATCTGATATTACTTGTAATCTTACCATTATCATTATCGTCAACTTTATTATCTTAAAGTGAGTTGACATCTATCAAAGGAATCAATTTAGTTCCTAGGATTGGTCTTTGCTAAACAACTTGCCTCATTATTATCTAATATCATCCTTATAAATATCTCTATGTGTATGCAAGTTCTCAGTTCTTTAGATGAGGATTTTCTTCCATCCGTTTAGGTCCGTTACCTTTCATCATCATATATGTAGGTATCATTAAACTTTGTTATTTATGATTTCTAGTGATTTTATTTGCACATTGAGACCAAATTTTAGAAATCTAATAAAACACTATCATCTAATAATATTAAGACAATTCATTGTAACATATTCCTAAAGAACACCAAGCACTCTTAAATTACTTTAACACAACAAAACAACCAAGGAGCATTTCACACACAAGTATGAATATGAAAAATTCTCTCATTTTATATAACTTCCAAGATAAACCAAGCTATGCTTAAGTGCACCAAGCCATTTTCTCATTCTCAAGTGTTCAAATTTTCAAGGTAGTTATGTCCTTACACAAACTCACACACATCACATGATAAGTGGAGATCTACATGTGGTTTTAGGCCTCTTCAAAGTATTTATAACATAAGTGATGTAGGAGTGCTTCAACCCAAACAATAATAATCTTATAAGTGTATCCCATCCATAGTTAATGTTTGAGGATGTTTCACATCATGTAGAAATTTTCAAATATTGTGATATTTTGTTTTAATGTGAAGGTTATCACATAGTATCAAAACCACATAGGATGTTATATATTTTTAAGCACATCACAATATGGATTCATAAAGCTCAAGACCACACCATACCATGATTGAACACAGGTCATACATTTCCATACCAATTCATTTTATAGCAAAAGTACCATAAAAATAATCTATATGTAATTTCCATGTTACATAGTCACACATGCACTCCCATACCACATCTCTACCTTTGTATTCAACCTAATACACTTCTCTCATGTTTTGAGAAATTATACTTATCAATTTATCTTGTAAATTACTTTAGGAGCTATATTTCAAGTTATATGTTCATATTTATTAATTATATATAAAACATATACTACTTTTAATACTTTACATAAAGGGTGTAATAATTAGGTGAAGCCGACTCTTGATTGAATCTGCCATATTTTTGAAATCCTAGCTACTATACAGTTCTTGCTTCTACTTTGGTGTATAATATTTTTTAACATTTCAAGATATCTCATTCTTAGTGTTTTCATGGCCTACTCTACAATGCCATTTTCTTGTACCAATGATCTTATATCTATGTCACTATTTAGTATAGGCATGTCTGAGTAAATTACTGTTGTCCTTTCACAATTTGAGTGTGATGACACATATATGGCTTATTATACTATGAGGAACCCCATCATGTGGATTACAATGATAATTCTTTTTCCTTTCTCCACACACCCATTATATAGTTCACACTATGGACTAGAACAATTGATAGCTGGTTAAACCACAAAAATATATGTTGGGTATTTAAAGAACCCATTAGTCCATACCCATTAACTATTTAAAATTGTATTTCTTAGTGACAATTATTTTACTGCATTAATCACATTACTCATTTTTCATGGTTTGATATCAATATAATTAAAAATTGAAGAAGTACATTTAAATGAAAAGGGAAAAGAACCAATGAAACTTTAAGGTGTGAGATAGTGCAGACTGTAGTGTCTCATAGGAAAAACATGTTATGATTTTTTAAAAAAAAAGAGTCATATCTATTAATCATAATATTCTCCCTAATATTAGGTTCCATGTTAGGAAACATTCAAAAGACACTGCATAAAGTGATGTGTACCCATTACTGATGGAAAGTAAGAGAGGACCTTATCGAGTTGAGATTTTGTAGAGAAGGGGGTATATTGATCTATCCAATAGTTGTGATAGTAGGTTTGACCATAACCTCACTTTATGTTTATTTTATATTTGTATACCATTTTAAGAATGAACTTTTTATTTCATTGTGTGTCATGTTATTAGTTCTTCTTGTCCTATTTTCAATGGAAAGCTTTATTCAACTAATCAAAATTATTTATTCTTGAGAACTTTCATATTTCTAGTGTAGAAATACTAATTTAACATTCTTTAATAATTTTAATTAAAAAATAAAAGATTTATTTTATTTTTTATTGGTTACTTTTTATCAATTAGATAATTCTTGGACTTTATTGCACAAAATTTATTTTATATTTTTATAAATCATAAATTGTATGATTGACATATATATTGGAGTTCATATCCAATACAACAAATTTAATTTAAAGTTTTATTTCTTTATAACAATTTATCATTTTAAATTCTCACTCCACTACAATTTTATTTTAATTTTTAAGGAAAAGAATATAAAATTAACATGTATTCATCTAAAAAAGATATGACAACACCATTAATTATTTAATTACTTAATAAATCCACAAGCCATCATTTCAAATTTAAATATGTCATTTCTCATAATCCGATCAATTTTTCACACTTATAAAATATCCGAATAAATTAATTCTCTAAACATAAATTAATCTATTAGAATCTACATTATTCAACCTCTTCTAGTTTTTACATGCAACAAAATATAGGTATCTAATTACCAGTTGCAAATATTTCAAGTGTTGTAACTTTGCTACTAGCTAACCAATAGTTAGATATACTAGAAATGAGTTACAACAATTTAAACTTAATTAAAAAATAAATCAATAATCTAATAATGCATATGATAAGAATTGGTAACTACGTGGTGTTGGGTCGTACAATATCAGCAGTCAATTTTCTTTAGAACCCCAAAAAAATTTATCTCCTCTTTGAGAAATTTGGCCCAGATTACCAAATTTTCCCCTTTGTGAGTGTCTACTTATAAATGGTTCTGTGTGAGTTATGTGTGATTTTAGGTGTCTTGAATACATACATGAAAACATTTTTGAAGTATAATTCACATTGGTATACTCAAAGTTAGATTATGGGAGTAGTGGATATGTTTTGGGAACAAAATTTGTTCTAACGTTTGTCATGACACATGGTGTTTTGGTCCCGAAAGAAGAGTGGTCTAGTATAGAGGATTGTGAGAGCTCTATATAGATTTAGAAGCTTTAAAAGTATTCAAATTAATGATCATGGATTCCCTACATAATCTAATTTTGGTTTTGATCCTATTTATTTTAACCTTCCCTGATAGCCAAAAACCCATTGTTGCATCCTTATGGTCATTTTGGTCATTTGTAGCTTTTGGACTAAAAGTCAAATTTGAAGTATTTTCATGACTTTAAAGTTATGTGAATGGATTTTTTGGCCCTTTTCTAGGAAAAAATAATATATCATAACCCTATGTAACTCCAAATTTTTCTTCGGGTATGAGAAATTTTCTTTTTGTGTTAATTTTTCATTGGGAGGATGATATATGCAACATACGGTCACTTAAGTTAATGTTACACACTCTCAAGCTTATACATGCATAATTTTGCATTGCAAGTTATGTTTTTTCACACCCAAAAGTGCACACCTCTCTCATTGGTCCAATTTGTTTGACCAAAAAACAACTTTTGACTTTCCTCCTCCTGATTTCACTTTTTAGAGTGATTAATCTCAACCTTTTAAATATATTAGTGTGTTTCCTAAATAACATACATAAACGATATGAACTAATAGAGGATATTATATTTTAGTTAACTTCCAACATTAATTATATAAAGAGTAAGAACACTTTACAAGTAGTTATTGACCTAATAACTATTAAAAACACAAGAGAGAATTATACTTAGTTGATTTCATATGAATCTAAGAGATTATAAGTGATATGAGTGCAACAAAAATATGATCTAAGGCTGGAAATGATTTGTTACAAGAATAGGAACCTGAAATTAGACCTAGAAAAAATCATAGAAATAGGTCAATACAATTCATATGTTTTTGACCCTACTATACGATATTTACCCTACTTAGAATTTTTTCTTACAACTTATTTAATGTTGTGATTTATCAGAAATGAATTTCATTGTATGTAAGTATTATTTTATCACCCTTGGATTGGCTATGTAAAATATTCTCAAACGCTCAAATCCTTTTAGTGCAAGATGGAGTTTGTGCAAAAAACGTTAGGTGGGTTGTGGGAACCCATCTAAACTGCCAACATCACCACTAAATAAAAGAGGGATAAAACCACATGTCATTATCCTATCATATGATATATGTTGTAGTGCAATCAACAATTGAAAACCATTCTTTGATAATGCCTTGCTTGAGTTTCAAACTTACTCAAATACTTGGGAAGGGTCACTTTTCTTTCTTGTAAACAGAATATGAATATTCCCAGATTTGGTATGAGACTTAAAACTTGTAGAGGGTGTTTCCCTAATGTATGTTCATTATTTAGTTAATTTTCTAGGGAAAAATTAGTTCCTTGTGTGCCTATTTTAGCACAAGGAAAGTATAAAGTTCTAGGACCCTAAATGAGGTATCACTAACTTGCTTATATAGGCGTGGTTATTATTCCATGAAAGGATGACCAAAAAAGGAATATTAGTCCATATGAATACTATGAAATTGATACTTTGGGATGAAAATGTGTCATTACAAAACCATATAATAGGCTCAGGGTTGACATTTGTCAATATCAACTGATACCTACATTTTTGGACAGGAAGGAAAAAACATATTTTGACTCTATGGGTCAAAGGTGTGAATGTATTTAGATTTTTTTATGCTATAAAAAACTATAGAAATGATGACATAAAGGTATAAAAAGATGATAAATTAATGTAATATATATCAAGGGTGTGTCAAAAAAGAGTGAAGCGAGTGTATTTGTGTGTTCAAGTGTGCAATGTCACAATTAGCGTTAGAAAAGAATATATTGCGAAATTTGAGTATCTAAATTTTCTTGACCTTTAAGTATTACATGAAAACTACATGCTTAAAGGAATATATACATGAGTGTGTAGACAAAATTTTTATTTTCTTGCAATAACTTTATTTTATATTATCATGTTGTGTTGGTGTTCGAACACTCCAAAATGAAACCTACAACACAGAGTGTAGTTAATGTCTAAAATATGATACTTAAATTTAAATCAAAATGTAATTATAATACTTTAAATAAATATGTAACATGAAATTCCTAAAGATATGAGAAAACATGCCAAAGAATAAACATGTTTTTCTTACGGACAGAATGTGCTCCCATTTTTGTGCTTTGGAGATTCTAAATATTGTTGAAACAATGATGGAAAAATTATGGGTGATCAGTCCCCAATTGTGACATGGAGAGGTCAATGTACTAGGTTTACTAACCCAATACATGAATACTAAAGATAAGAACCCTAAAAGAGGATCCAAAGCACCCCTACCGAGGAGTGAGGTTATGTATCAAAGCCATTTAGAAAATCTAATATATTTCCCTTAAGTGGAAAGAGGTTAGTAAAGTTTTTACCTACAAATACCTTATCTTCATCAATACCATTCCATAGCCCCATGGACCATACTACTGTAGATGGATATAAGTCAAAATTTTGTACCTTAAGACACATAATAGAAAAGAGAATTAAATTCCCCCATACTCTTCCCATGCGTCATATAACTGAAATATAATTGATTGCAATGCTAAAAATTGAGTGGAGAAAGGATACCCATACCCCCAATGTGTCCACAAAAATAAGAAAAAAACAAGTCCACCATGGAGAAGGAGAGAAAAAATACTTCATGCCACCTAAATCTGTGTGAAAAATGAGTCAATATGGGTATAAAACCATATAAGAATGTTGTAATAATGATGATAAACTTGAAAATGCTAAAAATATGAAGAAATTACCCCATGATAAAAATCATATGATAAGGTCAAAATCATTCATACGTTCATGACCAGACTACACATTCCTTACCTTGCATGGGGTTTTCTAACTTTTTATATAATTGAGTTTAATTATGAGTAACGTTTTCTTGTCTGTGCATATGTTTGTGTCCAAATTTTTTCTTTTATCTTTTGGAAATGTAGAATAAACCTTAGATAATTACCCCCACTTTTGACGCATGTGTGATGAAGAATTTGAGTTCAAAACTCAAAATAAGAGATCGATATCCAAGACTTAGATGCTAAGAACCTATAGATAACCTCTGAAAATATGATGTGGTGTCTACCAAGAATAAAATATATCTGTAAAAAAGA
Organism: Taxus chinensis; assembly: GCA_019776745.2. Lineage (NCBI taxonomy): Eukaryota > Viridiplantae > Streptophyta > Pinopsida > Cupressales > Taxaceae > Taxus > Taxus chinensis. The sequence goes on along the minus strand of CM034150.1, from coordinate 818,398,515 downwards.
ATTGTGCATGGTAGAAACTATGGTGTGAATCAAAAACACCAACAATAAGCATGATAACCTTAATAATGTTATTTTAATAGAACAACAATAACAATAATAGAAAATCATGTAGCAAATGCATACAATATAAAAAACATGTGAAAACATAAAAAGTAATAACACATTAAAGGTAAAATTATCTGCAAACATGGTACACCCATAGTATCATAAGATAATCAAATCCTTTAGGCTAAAAAATAATATATGAAAAACCACACACAAGTCATTACACACCAAAAAAAATGAGCACCCATGGTGTCACAAGGAAATCAATTCCCTTAGGACACACTTAGAGAAAAAACAAATATAAACCACACACACCTAGAAAACATGTATGTAAGAAAAGTGTAGCAAGATGTGATGAAAAACATATGATATATGATATATGAAAAGATCTGGTAATAATCGTAAACAATGCACAAGATAAATGTGTTAGTATTGTAAGTATGAAAGATATAGAATACACAAGATGTGTGTGTGTGTGTGTGTGTGTGTGTGTGTGTGTGTTGTGTGTAAGTAATTAAGAGTGACGAGGAAAGAAAGGAATAATAATGGAAATATAACATCTCGATGTAGTATACAAAAATAAGATTCTCGTAGAGATTAAAAAACATGGGTAAAGGGCATGACAACACCTATAATCAAGTATCACGTTGTTTATGTCCAACATCATGCTCAATATACCATGTGAACACATGTGTAAAGAATAAATGTTATCTATCAAATGAAACGAATAAAAAATGCATAATGTAGAGTGAAAACAATGTATGCTATAAAAATAGGTCCTAATTTTCTATTTTTTCTAATATTTGATTTTTTAAATTTTTATTAATATTGTAGTTCTAAAAAAAATCCACTAAATAAGGGATACAATATCTCCCCCAGTGTGTGTGTGTGTATGTGCACTCATGCGTACGCAAAGTGAGGTTTGGGTGTAGAATCAATTCCTTAACAATCAAGTTACACCTTTTAACAAAGTACTAATGGGGAATAACATGGGAGCTACCAAATATTGTCAAGGAAATCATCGATGGAAATATTAAACCCAACTGGTCTAGGATCTGCTATATTAGTAAAAATTTTAGAACATATATCACAAAAAATTCGTATCTCATGAAAGTGATTGAATTCTATAATATATTCTTCATCGATATAAGAGGGAACTTGTTCATGTATAACTTGATCCTAGTGTGTCATATTGGGATGATAGTCAAGAAAATAATCCTTGTGAATAGTGACCATGCCATCAGTAAGTGGGAAAGTGAGGATACTATTGTGCTCATCAACACTACCATAAATATTTTATAACCAAGATATATCAAAAGACAATGGGGAAGGTTGATGATCAAGAAAACCACAAAATTTAGTGGCAATAAATTACAACCCAAAATCTATCATGAGTGTAATATATCCTTGAAACTTGATATTAGGAGTGAGGGAAGGTGTAATGTTACATGGCGTGAGTCCTAGAGTATTTAAGACCTCATAAGAGAAAAATATTTTGTTTCGGTTGAGACACACATATGGCCAATATTGTTAATGAATATACACAATGCTTGTAAAAATAGGAAAATGAGGAATCCTTCTAGGAGGAGTAGGTGTATTATGTAAGATAGTAATGGTTCCATTATGCTCAAGAGTGTTGATTTTATCGATTAAATCTTGAAACTGATTAGTGTCATGGAATGTAACATGGTGATAATCACAAAAATGATAATTGGGATGTATATAAAGTTTGTGAGTAAATTGATTATAATTAGAAGGTAACATGATAAGGCTTCAATTAAGTAGAATATAAAGTGATTCATGTTGTGTATCAAAATGAGCTAGAATTTTAATATATGTGACATGAGGTGAAGCATACAAAGTATTGACTGCATTATCCTTATGATCAATGTGTGTATCACTATAGGAAACATCCTTAAGTTGGTACTATATGAGTCTAGTAAATAAAAAGAGGGAATGAAACATAGATTCATCTACATGAATATGATTAAAAATAAGATTACATAATTTATCATGGGTAAGCATAATAACATCATCATTACCATTAGTAGAAAAATAAGGTGCATCAAGATGGTGTGTAGTACCATATAATAGATTATGAGTAATGAGTGGTGGTGTTCTAGAAGATGATAATGTATTTAGAAGGGGAGGATTGGCATGTGGTTCCATAAGTGGAGGGACATTGCATAAATTATCGGTAGGATCACTAGTCTCTCTAACAACATGCATATCCAAATTTTCCATAGAAATAGGTTATGGTGGAGGAGTGACGAAAGGTTCTTGTGGATTAGAAATATTTACTTTATAATATTGATAAGGATCATGATTAACATGTATAGTATATTCTGAGCTGTTATGCAGAAATTTGATACAACAATAGAAATTAGAGGATACAACTTACATATCATGAAGCCAAGATGACCTAAGAGTAAACTGTATTTCAAATAACTACCCATGATGTGGAATGCATTAGGTGATGCCTTAGGACCAACAAGGAGATCAAAAGTGACAATTTTGAGCATAAAGTGTGTGATGTCATCAAAGTATCGCATAGTAGTGGGAAAATGATTGATTGTAAAAGGTGAAACTCCCATCTTTGCAAGTAATGATTTAGGTCATATATTAATACTTGATCAAAACCATTTTGAAAATGACTCCTTGAATGTACATAAAATGATAATAAAGTAATACATCAAGTCATATCAGTATTAGTCGGGATATCAAGTGAAGTAAAAGTAATAGCCTTGTCAAGTTCCTTAAATGTATCCATAAGATAATATAAAGGCAACTGGATGGGTATCATTAGATAATGTGAAAGAGTGAAAATTATCTTGTAATATTTCTTTGTACATAGGGCTCTTTTTGAAGCAAATCAAGTATATATATCTTAGCATGGGTATTAATGAGTTCAATAAAATAATATCCTTTAGATAGAACATTAGATTTAGGCATAGAAGAAGAAGGCGGGGGAGGTAAAGGTGGGTTTTCCTCCAATAGGTTGCTTATTATGTCATGTGGATACCACATTGATTGTAGCATGATGAAACTGAGGTGGATGATCAATAATAATAGGAGTGATATCATATTAGATTTCAATATAATCAAGAAAGGTATCAATCATATAACAAGTGGGGTCAACATAAGGAATTTTATTCAAATGCATAATATGGGCATGGACCTGGTGAGATGGATAGTATAACCCACTAGTAGTTTATTGGGAACCCTAGGCTGATGATAAAGATCATTGAATTTAATAAGAAGTGGATTGATGAAGAAATATTGAATACCACAACCAAAGAATAAAACTCTAAAGTTATTATGGGTAAAGTTGCAATGTTCGATTAGAAAATGTCGGGTTCACCAAATGATATCAATTTTTATAGTGAATAATCTCAATATTTTTAAGATTTTAGTGTGTTTCCTAAATAACATGCATAAAAAGAATGAATTACTATTACAAGAGGATATTTCGATTTAATTAAATTCTAACATTAAATACAAAAAACAAGAATAATAATTTACAAATTGACTATTGAACTAGCAACTATAGAAAAAACACAAGGGAGAATATCACTTATTTTATTATATATGGATATAAAATATTACGAGTTATTTGAGTGCATGAACAAGTTGATCTGAGGCCTAAAATAATTTATTAAATGAGATGACACTTGAAATTAAACCTAGGAAAAACTCTAGAAATAAATCAATACCATCCATATGGTTATAACCCTACTAGATAGTCTTATCCTTGCTATGAATATGGGACTATAAATTATTGAGTGCTTCACCTACATAGAAATGAATATTGTTGTATGTTTCTCTTCTATGCTCACCTTTGGAATGACTCTGTAAATTCTACTCAAACCCTCAAACCGTTATAATGAAATATGAATTTCATACAAAACAATGTTAAGTGGGTTGTGGGCACCCTTATACACCAATAATGTCACCAATACTTCAAAGAGGGATAAAAATATATGTTTTTTTCCTATCATGTGATATCTACCATAGTGCAATAAAAACTCGACAACCGTGCTTTTGACAATGCATTTCTTGACTTTTATAATTGCTCAAATACTTGGGAAGGGTCATTTTTCTTTCTTGTAGAAATAATATGGGGACTCCTAAACCTGTTAGGAGACTATAAAACTATAGAGGGTGTTTCCCTAATGGATTTTCATCAGTTAATTTTCTATCTAGGGAGAAATAGGTACCTTTTTTTATCTTAACATGAGTAGAAAATAAAGTTATAGGACCCTAAATGAGGTATGCTTGACTCTCATATATAGGCTTCTTCTAGTTATTAGGTCATGAAAGTATGACTATGAGGGGATATTAGTCCATATGAATACTATGAAATTAAGAATTTGGTCCTAAAACATATTGGTCAAAAAGCATATAATAGGGTCTAGATTGGCATGAGTCAATATTAATCGAAACATATGGTGTTGTACATGATGGATAAAACATATTTTGACTTTATGGATCAGAGGATGAATGTTTCTAGTTGAATTTTATGATATAAACCTTGGTATCTGATAACCAAGATGTATGAAAAGACAATAAAGTAATTGAAAATCTATCAAGGTGTTCTAAGTGTACAACATACAAATCAATGTTGCTAAAGGATATATTTCCAAATTTTATGGTCTACACCTCCTTGTTTTGACCTCCATGCACTTCATGGAAAATTTCACATTTTGGAGGATTTTTATAAAACAACTCAAATCCAAACCATCGCTTGCATTCCCAGAGTATGCATACACCTGATTGGTGGACACTTTAGACATGCGGATTTCATTCCAAGTGTACTTATTTTATCTTGTATTTCCCACATAATTCACAATTTCCAAATGATTTTTCCCTCCATAATTTCCCAATGACAAATAAGAAGGACGTAATAAAGGAATAGAAACAAAGTGAAAACATTTTACTCCCATAAATATATGAAAACCAGCTCCATGCCCTAGTTTATCAAGAAATATTTTTTTCTCATTCCCATTGATTCCATGAGAACAAATCCACAAATTTTTGACAAAGTGTTCTTCTCCAAAATTCCTTCAATATGATTCTAAACTTATGTGTAGACATGGAAATATTTATTTTTAATCCAAAAAAGAAACTTTATAATAGAAAATTCAATTTTCCCCTAATTAGCCAAAATCTAGTTTTTCTCATTCTAAGAGACTGTAGACACTCAAATTTGGCAATTTATCCTTTGAAACTGGACGCTTTCTTGTATAAATTCACTTTCCTCACTCTTTCTTAACACACTCTAATATCTCTTCGGACTACTTACTTATATTTTCACACCTCTCTACATAAATTTCTAAAGTTTAACAACATAAAACAAATATAGAAACATCCATCCCATAAAGTCAAAACATGCTCTCTCCCTCCTGATTAAAACTTCCATTTTTGGTTGGTTTGTACAATTCTAAAAATTTACCCTACTATAAAGTCTTGGACTGACATACTTTGGAAGAATTATTTCAATCATATCACATTCTTATGAGTAAAGTCATCATATAAGTAAGTAAATCATACGTCATTTAGGAAACTGACACTTTAATAACTTTTAATGTAAAAAAAAGCACAAAAGGCACTCAAAGCTCACTAAAAATAAAAAATAACTCATGCATATCCATTCAAAAAAACACTCTTTACAGTTATGAATTCTTATTTTGGGTCTAGGAGCCCTCATTTTTCTTTCTACAAGAAAACAAAGTGACCCTTCCTAATTATTTGAGTAAGTGTGAAACTGAAGAAAATAATCGTCAAAGCATGATTCTCAAGTTCTAATTGCACTATGGTAAATATCACATACTATGAGAATGATACATGGATTGATTCCTCTTCATAGTAGTGGTGACGTTGGTGGTGCATAGTTGTTCCCTAACCCGCCTAACTCTATTTTATAAGAAATCCTTCTTAAAATCTAAGCGGTTCTAGGGGTTGAGCATAATTTAGAGATCCATTTTGAAGGTTAGTGAATAAGATCTAACATACAATGAAACTCATTTCTAAATAAGTGAAGAACTCAAAAATTTGAAGACCCATGTTCCAAGTAGTTCCAAGACCATATAGAAGGGCCATGACTATATGAATTCTCTTAACCTAGTTGTATGATTTTACTAAGTTCATTCTAAGTTGCCAATTTCTATAATGAAGCATTTTTAGTCTTAGATTATCCTATTTTTGTATTCAAATCACTTAGAATCTCCTAGATCTACACAGGATCAACTAAGTTCAATTCTCTCTTGTGTTTTGAAATATTTTCTAGATCAATAGTAACTTTTAAAATTATTATTCCGATTTATGCAATTAGTGTTAGAAGTTAATCAAATAAAAATATCCACCTATTTCATTATTTCATCCTTTTTATGTATATTAGTTATAAACACACTAAAAACTTAAATGTAATGAGATAACATTCACAACAAAGTGAAATCATTTATTGAGCCCGAAATTATCTAATCAAACATCGTAGCACTAACACTAGTGGCATTAAGGTTTCATCTGAAATTTAGATATGCTTTTTTGGCATCAATGGTTTGTCATATTTTCCATTTTACATGTGCATCTACTAAGCACTCTAACCATAGCTTTATCTTGGACTTATATGATGATATAGATGATTTTATTATGGTTTCTCAATTTAGACATGAGGAAACATATGAGCATGATGTTTATGATCCAAAATGTAATGTTTTTGATATTTTTTCTAATTCTATTCTTACTCTTCACATTGATCATATCCAAGATCATGATTCTAATACTAATTTTGAAAATTATGCTCAAGAGCTTCCTCAGGGTGAAGAACAACATTTACAACATTTCTTACACAAAAATATTTCCCACATTGATATTATTCTATATGGTATAAGAGATCAACCTAAGCATGCCTCTGTATAATTATCTACTATACCCACATTTATTGTGCCTACCTCCTTGAGGAAAACTCACATTCGTATGAAAATTATGTCTATGTGTATTCCTGTTTCCACCATTGCCACTACATATCCTATCTATCATCACAATGACTCACATGCATCTTCATCCAGAACACAAGATTTTGAGCCCATTGTTCATTCTTTTCAAGAACAAAATTTACAATTACAACAAGGTGTATCTCATAATTATAATGGTATGGACTCTTCTAAATTATTGCATATTCTAATTTCTCCTGAAGTTATCCCATATCATTTTCCTCTTTGCTTTTTGTACCTAAGCTTCCAATCTATGATAGGAAGGGCGATCCCTAAGAACATCTTATATTTTTCCATGTGGCTTGCTTTGACTATACGTCTCATGATATATTGCTTACTAAGATATTCCCTAGGAGCCTTAAGGAATTTTATTTGCAATGGTTTTATAATCTCCCCACACATTCTATGTATTATTTAGTATATTTGAAAATTAATATCTAGCACAATTTTCCATCAACATTGGGGATAAGATATTTTACACACAAATTTCAAAACTCAAACAAAAAAATGATGAGAATTTAAATGATTATGTCTTGCATTATGGCACAATCTTATTAAAATGAAAAACATATTATATTATAGTGAGTTACAAGACCTTTTTTGTTAAATTATTCTGCCTCCATTATAAGAATCAGTCATAGTTGATTAGTTTCAATATTTTGACCATCTATGTCATACAATGAAAGAGCATGAAGCTCAACTATTACATATTAAAAAAATATGTATGTTTCTATCTCTCCCGATCCATTCATTATCAATATTAAAATAAAATCTAATATCAAAGGAAAATCTAATGATACTAAGGTTTCTTCTAAAGACATCGTTAATGTTGTTTCTCAGCCTACTAAGATCTAATTACAACCTAAAAGATGAAAATTTACACAATTACCTTATCCTATGTGCACGGTCTTAAAGTAATTACTTGAATTCAATCTTGTATCTCTCCCTCCATGATTTTAGGTTGATACGAGAAAGACTCAAAGTAAGAGCTTTGATGCTAATGATTTTTGTGATTATAATAGATACATTGGTCACTCCATGAATAGATGTATTAAGTTACTGTTGTTGCCAAATCACTGCACCCCTCGAATGGACAGGCTATAAGAAGATTGTTCGGTGTGATTGGGACACATGGGATCACCTCTCAAGATGTGGGAATTGGGTTCAAGATGAACCTCCAGGAGAATGCCAATTTCCTTTTCCTAAAATAAATGTTGTACTACTCCTAGTTCAATAAAATGGCTATCTAATATTAGGCTAACATTTTCCTGAGTTTTAGGGAAAGATATCTACAAAACTAAACTAAAATAGGGATGGTGATGCACTGAATAAAAGGATATGTTGAATCATAGGAAGGATTAATGTGAGTAGGATGTAGAAATTGTTAGTCACCTTCACCTATTGCAACTTAGAAAGGGTACAAAATACCACAACCAGAAGCATGCGTTCCTTTGTTAAAACTTGAATCATATGAAATATAGAGACCAAATTGAATTAGAAACACAATTAACTAACCATGAGGATAAAACACATGCACATGTTAAACATTCATTTCATTGATGATGGCCAATGATAATATAACTTTAGATATAGAAGGAAAACAATCTTTCCATAAATGACATAAAAGATGTTATATCACTTTTCCATAACATGAAACAAAACAATCTAAAATAAAGGCAACCTAACCATCTTTAATAAGGAATCATACATTCACAAAACATGTATAAATCAACCATTTAGCACAATAAATCAGTTTTTTTCTAGGAAATATATCTCTCTGAATATAATTAAAAGGTTCTTTAAATCTCTGAAGCACTCTTCCAAGCTTGACGAACAAATTCACCAAAATATGATCTCTCTCTCTCTCTCTCTCTCTCTCTCCCAAATGACTCCATAAACTTAACTATTTATAAGTTTTTTAGGCTGAGCCATTATAGTTGGGCCCTTAACTATCATTTTACTAATAATAGAAATGCCATTAATTCAAGGGAACAAGATCCCATAAAAATAACAAGTTTGTTGTAGGGGTTTGAGTCAGTCAACCCTACAAGTTTGACTGATCTAGAGCTTGGATTTTTCCTTTCATGGCCATTCAACTTTGTCCTGCTCTTGCAACACCTTCCTCATTTGTATGTTTTTATTGTGTTTCCTCCCATGCATCCATTCGATGTTTATACTCGATGAAGTGTTTAATGATTCCTTGAATTTCCTCATCCCTAGGCCCACATGCATAGTGATTTACCACATATGCTATCTCAATTTCCCTCATGATTTTAGCTGAAACTCTTCTAAGTTTACTCAAAAAATTCTTCAATCTTATTGTGAAATTATGGCATAAAACCAACTTGTCAATAGATTCACAGCCGAAAATTTTTAGTAACTTCATCATCACGTTTCACCAAATCCTTGAAATTCTGCTTGATTTTATCCTCTAGAAGAGCATCGATATTTTCGTTGAAGAATTTATAGTTAACAATATCACATTCTTCTGATATGTCATTTAAAGCATATGTAATCTCCACTCATTTATCATCTAAATTCTTAATTAGATCTTTTAGCACCTGACACCGAATTCCATGGCCTTTTGATATTCGAATAACTTTACAGCATCATCAATTAAATCCTCCTAGAGGAGTAGATCCAAATATTCTTCTCTAATCTCACTCCATGTTTTCAAATTCAAATTCAGGTTGTTATTATCTTTTGAAAAAGATTCATCCATTTTACAAATAGTAGTATTCCCAACCTACAAATCATTGTATATCTCAACAGCTTCTTGAATTAAACGGTCGGCCTCCTGCAGTATACATTCTATCCATCCATCTATTGATCTCCCTTTTTGGCCTATCTGATCTCATGATAAGAAATATCATCAATAGTAGATGAAATTGTCATGGCCATAGTAGTTGAGACTTTAATAGATGGAGTTGGCTTTGCTACTTTCCGTAGCAATGTAGTAAGTTGCTCGACCTTGGCCTTAAGTTCATCTTTGGAAGTTTTATCCTTATCATATTTTTCCAGTAGATTTCCAAGAGTAGTGTGTAAATCTTACTTTGGTCCTTCATGGGTGGCTTTTTCCAATGAGAATCTAGAAATATGATAATCTGCAGCTATAATTGTTTCCTTAGTTTTTCCCTCAACGAGAGTGGCAACCTCCACAACTCATTCCCCAGATGCATTCACCGCTAGGCTTGAAACAATATTTTTCCTCTTGGCTTGTCTCTTTGGGGTATGTTCCAATATTCTCAGGTCTATTACATATCCCAAAGGAACTTTCTTATTTTTCTTTGGAGTTTTTCAGAACAACCATTCTAGAATGGTTGATGCTGATGAAGATAGAATAGTTGACTCAGTACCTGAAACATTAGCCACCATAAGAGTACCCGTAACATTAGTTGGAATTTGAATGATAGTGGTAGTGATGGATGGGGTGGATGTGAGGACTTCCATAGGATTTGATAATATAATGTTAGGGGATGAGATGGAGGAAAATGGAAGTCTTAGGGGAAGTTAGGTAGAAATGGGTTACCCAATACTTTCTCCAGCTAAGAGAACTAGAAGGGATGAGAATACTTGGGCCATGGAAGGTGATGGGAAAGAAGAAATGATGGTATAAGTGGAAGGACCTGATGTAGGAAGGGACAATGGAAGAGAAGAGGAAAATTATGAGTCTTGTGGGACACTAGGAGAATCGCTGACTTCAACTATTTCTGGCACATGCGTTGTTGAAGGCATGACTTTAGGAACAAGGGCGTTGGAAAGATATGATCTCCCAACAACAAATGGAATATTTTTTGGAAGTATATGTGTCTTTTGGGTTAACCTTTTCCCCTTTGTGGGTGTTGATTGGCTCATGGTTGATGGGGCCCCCTATATTTGTAGGTTACTCTAACCCCTTGGTTGAGATTCGCAAGGTAACCAATCAACTGTGAGTTCTTTACAGAATGGGTCCCACCATTTCCTTTGTGTTGCAACATTCTTCCACATACCAATCAATCCATGGCAATGGTTGATTGGAAATATTATTACTTTTATACAATTCATCAAAAACTTCATCATTATCCTACATGTCTTTTGGTACGTCAGCTATTCCAAATTTCTGAACTTCATCCAAAGTTAGCCTTTCATAATTTCTTTGTCAAATGATAAATTCATCTCGACAATGGATCCAAATATATTATAAATGGGGAACATAGGAACTGGACTGACCTGTCTCTCTAAATTTTCCCTAATAGTCAAAATTGGTCTGTGGATGGAAAGTTCTCAAGGTTACCTCTTCCATTTTCACATCTACATTCTTGGCCTTGTAAATATTTGAGAAAGTGTATCTCCCAATTGAAATAGGGAATTTCATTTCCACTTTGTGCCTTATGTTCTGGATCTTTTGGTAATTCAGAAATTACCGAACCAATTCTAACAAGACCCACTTTTAAGTGGAACATCAAGGAAGCTTGCTGGGAGCACCCACGAAACTAGGAATTCAAATGTAAGTAAATATGGGTAACTAAAGATAGATAACTCCCCACTCACACACTTCCTTGAAGGCTTCTTCAAAAATTCTCTGATTATATAAACCTTTATCAAAATGGTAGAGGATAACAAAAACGAAGACATCATTGACCATGTAAAAGTGTAGACTTCCCTCGTCTAGTGTGAGTTGATGATAGAAATCATAGATTTGGGAGGTACTTTGAATACCCTTAGTATTCAATCCAGTCAAATATCCCATCATAGCTGTGGCATAAACCAAGAAGGATGTCATATAGGAATACTTTGAAGAATACACTCTACTCAACTGATAACAAATGGAGCTACTGATATGCTTCCCCCATCTGATAAATTTGTTATTCTTCTTGATAGTAGTGATATATAAGAACATCCACTCCTAAAATTCCTTCATGGAGGGAATACCTAAGAATTTTCTTAATAACACAATAAGGTCACTGAACTCCTAAATGAAATATTACCGATACATGGTCTTTGGCAATTTGACAATGCTCTTGGCCAGATAGGTTTTTAACATGACCCTTATGCACAAGTTTGCTTTTTTGTCCCAATGTTCCACAGTTGGTTTTGGTGAAGTTGTGGTGTAATCTTCAATGTTAGGGAGTTTGAGAAAATCTTCAAACAAATATAAGTTTAGGAAGATCATGACTTTACCATCGGCATCTTTAACTGAAATAGATTCTTCATCATAGTGGGCTGCTGTAGCCAAAAAAAATTCTGGGTAATACATGGATGTGGGAAAACTGGTAGCAAGAGCAAGCCCGTTATCATATATAGCATGCATCTAGGGTTTCTTATTTATGGCCTTCACTATTGCCTAGAAATATGGAAAATTATTTTGTCCAAGGTCGGTGTCCCCTATGTTTCCCAGGTCACAAGATAAGCAAGAGTGAGGGGAAACCCTGAGGAATGAGTATTTAATTTTTTCCTTTCCCTTGGAAGTGGAAGTAGACATCAAATTCTACATTCTGAAATGCCAAAGAAGGTAGTCCAAAAACCTAAAAATCCCCAACCTCTGAAAACCTGAAAATTAGAAACCTGAAGAGGAGAAGTCCAAAATTATGAAATGGAAACCTCCAAAATGGAGAATCTGAAAACCCAAAAATTAGAAACCTACGAAAACCCAAAGATTAGAAACCTGAAGAGAGAGGTTTTTAAAACCTGAAGAGGAGAAGTCAAAAAACCTGAAATGAAAATCTGTAAATGGAGAAGTCCAAAAATATTGAAATGGAAACCTCCAAAATGGAGAAGTCTTAAATTTTGAAATGGAAACCTTCAAAATAGAGAAGTCCAAAATTTTGAACTAGAAACCTCCAAAGAAAGGACCTCTGAAATATTGAAAAAGAGAACCCCAAAGTCTAAATGACACAATCCCCAAAAAATGAGAAGCGCCAAACAATCCAAAGCTCTGAATACTGAAAAAGAGAGTTCTCCAAAAAATGTGGGTCTCTGAAATCTGAAAAATGAAAGGTGCCAAGGGGGTAAATTGGAGAACTTGAGAGGATCCTTACTATGAGTAGAAACTCAAATCGTGATGATGGGCAATAAATTTTTCATTTTCCAAGGTATGCAGAGGAGGAAAAAAGAAAATAAATAAGGATGAAACAAAACAAAATATCTTAAACTAAAAGAAAAGACTAAAATAAAAATACCTTGAGAATGACATCAAAAAGTATGAAATACAGTAAAAATCAGTTGTCAGAGAAAAGTGTCAGGTGAAAATGATAGGTGAAAATGTGATTTAAATAGAAAAACCCGATATTAATGGAAAAATTCCAATCCGTATAGAGGTAGGTGGGAATTAAATGCGCAAATAGCTCTGAAAGTCTGAAACCTGAAAGCCCAAAATTCCAAAATTTTGGAATTTCATGGTTTCAGACTTCGGAGATCAAGGGATGAAAAATCATGGAATGACTCGAAAGAGTTCTGAAACCCAAAAGACCAAAAGTCCAAAATTTTGGACTTTTAGACATTCAAAATTTGGAAGTCTGAAAGAAAATGACTCAAAAATGATCGGAAGAATTCCGAAACCTGAAATCTTGAAAGTCTGAAATTTCAGAATTTTGGATTTCGGAAGTCCAAAATAAATTTTCCAAAAAGCACAACCTAGAGTTCTGAAACCCAAAATCCCAAAATTCTGAAATTTTAGACTTTTGGGGTTTCAGACTTCGGAAGTTCAAAGGGAAATTTTGAAAAATTGTGACCTAGAGTTCTTAAACCCAAAAGCCTGAAAGTCTAAAATTTCAAACTTTCAGAGTTTCAGACTTTGAAACTTAAAGAAGGTAGTTTTAAATTTAGGTCATTTAAACCCCGAAAGGGAAAATCCTCAAGTTTGAAATCCAAATTTTTTTGACTTTAGGACTTGGAGAAATATCAAAATGTAGAGATCTTCTATGCAAAGATTCTTTACAAAAAAAAATTCCTGATCGATTTCAAAGTCTGCTTCTCAAGGTAGATTAAATCGGTAACATTTTTGGTGACCTCTAATGAATGCTTGCCTGCTAAGCTTTAATATCAGTAGTCTTATACAAACCATTGGGAAAAAGGAGTCTTGGAAGAAAACTACATTCAGAGGACACCTAAAAAACCAAAAATAAAGGAAAGAAACAAAACAATGTGTAAAGCACTTGGAGGAAAAGAAAAAAGAACAATATACAAGGGTGAGACAATCTCAAAAGAAAGATTTGAGATGTATTCCATTCATGTGAATGGGAATTCTTCTCCATTGAGTCTGGATAGATGAAATGAATTCACCTATTTACAAATGGAAATAACATATGGTCTACTCCAGAGAATGTCAAACTTGGCATGCTTTCCTGGTTTGGCTTTGTCTTCATCCTACTTGAGAAACAAATCTCCTTCTTGAAAATTCTTATGAGAATATTTCTTTTCAAAGGATTTCTTAACTTGATCCTGATGTTGGCTTAAGATTTTCATAGCCTTATCTTGAAATTCCTCCAACTCCATGAGTTTAGTGAACCTCACTGTTAAGGACCCATTTTCCATAACTTTGAGATGATGAGCCAATTCCAAAGAAGGTAACTCCAAGGAGAGCGGAAGCTTTGCATCCTTCTTGTATACTAGCATAAGAGATGAATTTTTGATGGCATTTTTAGGTGTGATTAGATCTACCCATAATTCAGTCTTAAGTTGTGTATGTTAGGTCCTTTTGTTAGCTTCCATCATCCGTTTGATGATCCTTATGAGATTCTTGTTACTGGATTCAGCCAACCCATTTCCCTGTGGATAGTAATTGGATGAAGTCTTGATATAGAACCCATTTGTAACTTCCCACTCACTTAACTTTAAACCAAGGACATCCATTGCATTATCAGAGATGACGGTAAATGGAACTTTGAACCTCGTCATTATATTTTCTAGGAAATCAAGGACCACCTTTTCATTACTTTCTTTTAAATCCACCACCTTTGTCCATCGAGTGAAATAATCTGTTGTAGTAAGAACCCATTTGTGTCTGTCACTTGAAGGAGGATTGATCATCCCAATAAAATACAACCCCCATTGAATGAAAGGTTGATCTACTTGAATGGGGTGTAGGGGAAGGGTTGCCATTTTCTTTTTACCTACAAAAAGGGAGCATTCCTTACATTTCCTTACCTAGAGATGAGAATCTTTGAACAAATATGGCCAATAATAACCAGCTCGCATAATTTTGTTGGTGGTTGTTCGAGAAGAATAATGTCCCCCAAATAAACCATTGTGAAATTATTCTAAAATTTAATTCACTTGCTCTTGTTTTATGCAGCACAGAAGCACACCGTTCAAGTATTTACAGAAAAGAACATTATTGATCAGGACATCTGGTATAGTCTGGAGACAAAAACTACATTTGTGGACTTTATCCATTTTTGAAGGATATGCCCCTGAGATGAGGAAAATTTTCATATTTGTTAACCAATAAACATGACATTCACTTTCATCGATGTTTAGGAGTGTAGCATATTCTACATCCTTGTTCTCCATGTTTGCATCCAACTGCTGGCATAACCCTTTGCCCCTGACAAGTTTAGTGACTTTAATGTGTATGTCATACTTCATTAATTTTGTGATCCACCCTGTATGATTATCATTCATTTATTTGTCTAACAAAAAATCCTTGACGCCAGGATGAAAAACCATCAAGTGTACTTTGTTGTTGGACAACATGTGCCTAAACTTTTTCAGAGCTCAAATGACTGCAAAGACCTGTTTCTCAATGAAGGAATACTTGAGCTTGTATTCTTTGAGATACTGATTGAAGAAGGTAATTGGTTGTTCCATTAGATTTTCATTTTTCTGGGTGAGAATCCTTGAAATAATTTCCTGACCCATGAAAGCATAGAGAATGAAATATTTTTTGAACCTGGGGTTTACCAGTGTGGGGGCTTGGGAAATGGTCATTTTGATGGCCTCTAAAATCTCCCTTCCATCTTTTGTCCATGAGAATGGAATGTTATTTTTTAGCATGGCTTTGAGTGGTTTAGCTAACGTTGCAAATTGAGGAATGAATCTCTGCATGAAATTTATGGTTCCCAGGAAGCTCTAGAGACCTTTCTTGTGACTTGGAAGAGTTAAGGACATAATTGAATGAATTTTGGCTAGATCAATAGACTCCAAAATAAAAAATTTCCTAACAATTTTTCTTCTTGAACTACAAAAATGCACTTCTTAGGATTAAGTGAGACTCCAAAATCTCTACATCTTTGACAAACATTTCTTAGATGTGTGATATGATCCCCAACATTCTTGGAATACACAGTTATATTATCAAGATAAACTAAGATGATATCATTAATGATTCCTTTGAATTCCATGTCCATGGATATTTGGAAAGTATCCCCTGCATTGGAAAATCCAAATGGCATTTTATTATAAGCATATGTGCCCCACTTGGTAGTGAAAACCATTTTGAATTGATCAGATTCTTGGACTAGGATGATCTGATTGTATCCCGAATATCCATCAAGAAAAGAAAACCTTTGAGCCCCTGCCATGGTTTGGAGGATTTTCTCCATTGATGGAAGAGGGTAGTGGTCTTTTAACGAGGCATGGTTCTAATCGCTGAAGTCCACACACAACCGAATCTCCCTATTCTTCTTCCTCATGGGTACCAAGTTGGCTACCCATGAGGAATGCTTGATGGGAAAAATTATGCAGGCCTCAATAAGCTTGTTTAGCTCCTTCCTCATTAGTGGCTCAATTTTAGGATTAATTGGCCTCTGTTTTTTATGAACTGGCTTACCATTTGGATCTAGCTCAATGGTGTGTTGAGATAGGCCCGGTATTGAAACCACACAAATATTTATAACTCCATGTGAAAATATCATGACATTCTTTACATAGTTCAATGAAATCTTTCTTTTCTTGAGTAGTGCATACCTTACCAATTTTTAAAAGTTTTTCGTAGGCTACCTCGACTTCTTCAAAAACCTCTTCCTTGACCACCATATTAGTTCTCTATCATTTGGCCTGATAATCTTAATTGAAGATGGATTCAAGTGTAACCAGGCCTTTTGGCAGCTTGTTTCCTTTCAGCTGTATAATTTGATCACCGTAAGATTTTTGAAGGTTATTATGATGTTTGGAAGTGAACTCTGCTTCTTTCTGTAGGAAGAGGACAATTTGTTGGTCTGCTATTGAACACCTACCAACTACTTACATTATTTGGTACTGCGAGATAGACCAATTTTGACCATCTGCTACTCTTCTTTCATGATGTTTGTAGGTACATCGTACTGGGAGCCTATAGTAGCAATCCTGAGTCAGCATCTTGATTTTGCTTTCTAGGAATTGCGTGAATTCTAAAAGCTTTGAAATATTTTATCAGGTCCCAAACCTGATTTTTATATGATCTCAATAGATCATTTTTTGATGCACTGTGGGCTATTACTATTGTCCAAAATAAACTAATGCTTGATTTTGGTCAACTAACACCATTTCCCCCCCCTTTTAGTGCTTCAATCTGATTTTTTACATATTTTAAGTACTTAATGATTCCCGAAAGCATCTTCATTAGATAGGAAATTTCTTCCCCTTTTCAAAAATATAAAGAAGTTATTCTAACTCTTCATATTTTTAAAGTTACATGCATGGGGGGATTTTTTTTACAATTTTTCCAATTTCGGGCTTGGGGGCTTGGGGGGAATTTGTTTGTAAATTTTCCAATTTCGGGCTTAAAGGGCCTAGGGGGATTATTTTTGCAAATTTTCCAATTTCAGGCTTGGGGTCTTGGGGGGATTTTTTGGAAAAAAATTTCAATTTTGAGCTTGGGTGCCTGGGGGGTATTTTTTACAAATTTTCCAATTTCAGGCTTGGGGCCCATTTTTCAAATTTGCATTTTAGCCATTTCTTGTGTGGATTAATGCAAATTTTCAAATGAGCATAACTTTTGACCCGGTGCTCAAAATTCAACAAAAATTTATATCGTTGGAAATGTCTTGATATCTTCTATGCTATGGAAGCCTAAAATTTTAATTTTGGCTAGGTTAGGTGGGTGAAAAATAGGAAAACGTAATCAGCTCAAAAAAGTTTAGTTCCACGCATCCCAATCATTGATTTTAATACAGTATGGTCTAATTTCTTCCCCAGCAAGCTAGAGCACATTGGGGAATGGATTGTTAGAGGTGCCCATGACTTTTCCAGATCATTTAATGAATTTTGTTGGTTGTTGGGATAAAAAATCCGAGTTTCTCTTCTTTCTCTCTTCCCTCCATAATTCTATATATTGTAAATACTTCTCATTTGAGAGGGGCATATATCTGGGATTGAGGAAACTCTATAAAATTTGTTTCTCAAAATCATTGAGCTGAAAAACCCTCTCATGGGCTCTGTAAATGAAATTGTTCCTTTATTTCTACAAACGTAATGGACTATGTATATTTACATGGAACAGTAAAATTTATGTTTGCTGGTGTTCTCTCAACCCTTGCATTTTATTTTATTGTACTCCCTTTCCTCTCTGTTGTTGTTGTTCTATTTTTGTGCACAATTACTTTCATTTATAGGTTTATGATGTTTTGTTTCATGGAGATTAGTTGGTGAATGTAGATTTGGGACTATGCCACAGTTGTTTGGCCTCTTCCAAATACAATTTTTCTTCTCTACTCTCCCTCAAGAGGATATTCCAGTCCTTTTATTGGTGCTATCACCTCTTTAGCTTAGGATTTCATTTCTTTTTTACATCTTCTTAACCTTGTCTCCTTGGAAAGTTAGAGTATATTTTAGAATAGATCCTCTGGAAATTGTATGTGTGCACCTGAACAGAGGAATAGGAGCCAACCTTCATCTGGAGAGCTCTCCCGATTGTAATGTCCCACACTTTGAGATAAGCTCCATGTTATGCAATCACACTGGGAGTCTCAACCCATCAATTTTTAGACATTCAAGGGTTTTTTGATTATGCATTAATAGTTTTTGGCATGCCCAGTGGGACAAGAGGTCTTCGTTTTAATTATAGCAAGGTTGATGTGCACTTGTTGTAAGTCTTCAGCTTGTGGAGAAAGATTTGAATTTCACATCTCGTGACTCTAGGAGAGGTAGAATCCATAGGTTTCACTAGTCTAAGCTTGACAGATTCATGATAAGAATCCAAACAAGGTCAATAACTAGAGAAGATGGATTATTTATCTATTTACACTTGTCCCTAGATAAAGCAAGAAGAGGAGGAAGAGCTGAAAGGTCTCCATCTCCACCGAATAGAACCTTATCAAAAACCTCCACCTGGAAGGCACTTCATTCAATCAACTAGAGTTATCTGACCTAATCAAGATGGTGTAACCTAATCAATATGTCAATTTCACTGGCAGTAGCCCACTTTCTCTCAATGCAAAAAATCCAGTTCCAGTTGCAGCATTGAAGAACATTCCATATTTCACTAGAGAGAACCAAGAAACTCCTATTGACCACATCCAAGACATTATAAATGTCTGTGTAATCCATGAAATTATTGAAATGGACATTGCTATTAAATTATTGGCATCTTCATTCAAGGGATAATATTTGTAATGGTTCAAAATCCTAACAACAGGGTCTATCCAGAATTGGGACCATTTGTGCACAACTCTTGACAATCAATTTGGAGAAAAGGGGGATAACTTGTCTTTGTTGAACAATTGACAACTATTAAGAGGGATCTAAATGAACAGTTGATGGATTTCAACTTCATATTTCATAGGACTTGGGATATAATTCCAATGGTTATGAGACCATTACAGCTAAAGGTGCTTTCCTATACTTCCTTAAAGCTTTAAATTCTAATATTTCTATGATGATTCAATCCATTGGAGGTATAACTTTAACCATGGGCCTATAACATTGCTATTAGAGCTGAAAATTGCTTGATCTAAGTTGATAAAATCACACCTAGGCCACCTATGCCTCTATACCCATAATTATGAGCTCCAATCACTAGTCAAGCATCCACATTAGCTCCCATTCTTGCTCCAAGAAATCAAAATTCAACTCAAACTTCTACTTCATCTTCCAGTACCTCAAATGAGCTTCAAGAAGTCATGACGCAACTACGAAATTTGGGTAATGAGTTTGTGACACTTAAGAGGCAACAAGATCAAAATTTTAGACCTCCATATCAACCTCAAACATAGCCTAATAAACCTCCATATCAGCCTAACAGGCCACCCTTTCAAGCTACAAATCAAAACCAAGTCAGGCCTCCTACTAATAGACCATTCCAACCTTACAATCCTAATGCTACATCCACATTTAGATCTTTTGGTACTAGTGAAGAAAAACATGGCTCAGGAATATGACAGGTGTTTCCCATGTAATCAACCTCATAACCAGTCAATGTGTTTTTATTGTGCTTTGAATCAAGCCATTATGGTAACAACAATGGGTGAAAAACAAGAGACATGCCAAGAAGGAAATTAGTAGCAGGGGGAGGAAACTCAACAAGACGCACCTCCAAATGAAACCACACTTGTCAATTGGCAAGTTGAATATTTCTATGGTATAAAATAAACACCTTCTCAAAGTGTAGTAGCCAATACATGGTCCAAAAAAAGGAACATTTGAGAGGGAAAATCATCAAATTTAAGTGGTCCACAACCCTCCATCACTTCATAAGGTGTTAGCAATCAAAGTGCAGCTCCTAATGTGCAAGGTCAGCCCAAGCTACCTTCTAGATCAACTTAAGTACCTATTGTAATAGCCCATGTGCAAGAGAAGAATGTGTAAGGCAAGGGGCAACAGAGAGATATCTCATCTCCATACCAACATCATTGAGCATATGAATAAAATGAATGTAAACATCTCAATGTGGGAATTATTAGCTATCCCAGGAAAAAGAGACTTATTGCAAGATGCTATGGAAAAATTGGTCAGCATAAAATCAGCCACCTAATCAATAAGATAAAGGTACTTACCAATGCATCTAAGCAAAGAGAAAATCAAGGAAGCCACCAAGGTAAGAATTTGAATCCACCGCCATTCTATATCTCATTGATCATAGGAGATAAGTTGGTACATAATTTCATGATTGATTCGGGAGAAAGTAGTTCAGTTATGCCAAAAAAAATAGCTGATCAATTGGGCCTTCAATATGAAGTCATGTCTAAAGGATTGGTGCAATTGGACAGGACAAAATTAACAATAGTTGGAGTAATCAAATATTTAAGCCTCACATTACATGCATGTCCCAATGCGACCATTTTTTAAGATGTATTAGTCATAGACCTGCCACCACTCTTTGCATTGTACATTGTGCTTGTCTACTGGTTGGTCACACATGTTATTCAGAACAAGATACAGAGCTAAGGATACAACTAGATCTGATACCATTACAAAATTCCACATAGAGCCTCTTACACCGAGTCCAATCAATTCAAAACTATTCAACTTTTGATCAAGGAAGATCTCCCAAGCACTTATGAAGTGGATACTAAGTTTGGATGCATTCTGAACTTAACTCTTGATAAATGGGAAAACAAAATACATGTTTTTGACCCTTACAAATAAATGGAAGAATATGAGTTAGGATTCTATTGTTTGTATGAAGGGAATCATCCTCTCCCTACATAATCAAGTAATACCATGAGGATGATAATGAGGTATGGAAATTATTATTTTATGGCTCAAGGAGTAGACAAGGTGTAGGATGAGGAGTTATGCTTATTTCACCTCAAGTTACAAAATATTATTCAGCTTTCCATTTTCAGTTTGCTTGCTCAAACAACACACACGATTATGAAGCCTTAATTCATGGATTGCACAGGGAAAGAAAGAGAGGTATTAATAATTTGCAAGTATTTGGTGATAGTGAGCTGATCATGAACCAAGTCAGAGGACAAAATGATGCCAAGAATGATCTGTTCAAGAACTACAAGAATCAGGTATGTGATCTTATTGAAGATGTTGAAGCTTTTGGTATCAATTTTATCCCAAGAAAGAAGAATGAATCAGTAGATAGACTAACAACAATTGGGTTGCATTTTATGTTGTAGAAAGTATTAAGAGTGAGAAATCTCAGCCCCATAGTAAAGTGGTTGTGAGGCTAGCTGTCCCAGAAAACAACACAAGTTGGCAAGTCATTAAGAATGATCAACAAATTGTTAATTTTCTACAAGAAGAAGATGAGTTATCTACCAGAAACCAAGACAAGTTGGAACAACAGTATGGCGACCAAGTGGTACAACTGAGAACTAATAAATTACCAATAAGTCTTGTAACTTTGAAGTCAATCTTCAACCCAAATGACCAATTCCAGAAGGAGAAGGCAAACATTTAGGTAAAGGGTGAAGATTCAGAGCCCATTTTGGTAGATGAAGGAAAGATGTTGCAAATTAGCAAAGTAAGTATCCCACAAGATAAATCTGAATTTGTTCAAATTTATCAAGAATTCCTAGATGTCTTTTCTTAGACTTAAAAGTATTTAAGAGGTTTCAACCCAAGATTGGATGAGCATACAATTGAATTAAATCGTGAATCTAAGCCTATCAGACAGATGGAAAGGCCAATGAATCCTCACATTGAACCTATTATGAGGAAGGAGTTAAACAAGTTGATTGAGGCTAGCATCATCTTCCCTATCAAACATTCAAGTTGGGTTACAAAGTTGGTGCCGGTGAGGAAAAGAAATGGAGAAATTAGATTGTGTGTAGACTTCCATGATCTAAATAGAGCATCACTCAAGGATCACTACCCACTTGCTTCAATGGAACAAATATTACAGGTTGTAGCTAGTTCTGAAAAATTTTCATTGTTATATGGCTACTTAGGCTATAATTAGATAATGGTGAAAGAAGAAGGTCAGTTCAATACAACCTTCACTACGAAATGAGGTACATATGCTTACAAGAAGATCCCATTTGGACTATCAAATTCAGGGGCAACATTTTAGTGAGCCATGGATATGGCATCCAAAGGCTTAATAAACAAGATAGTGTTGGTGTATCTAGATGATATCACCATCTTCTCAAAGAATGCAATAGACTATCTCTTTCACCTCATAAAAGTATTTTAAATATGTAGAAGATTTAGAGTGTCATTTAATCCAAAGAAGTGTGTATTATCAGCACACAAGGGAAAATTGTTGGGCCATATTGTCTCAAGATAAGGGTTAACAATTGATCCTGACAGAGTTGAAGCCATCTGAACACTTCCATTGCCATACCACAAGAAATCTCTCCAAAGCTTCTTGGGAAGGATAAATTTTGTTCACAGATTTGTGCCTGATTTTGCCACTCTTGTGAAGCCTTTAATAATGATGTTAAAGAAGAGTCTTACATTTAAATCGATATCAGAAGGAAAATATATTTTTGAGGCTATCAAGCATGTAATATTACAAGCTCCAACTCTTATCAACCCAGACTTCTCAAAAGAATTCATGTAGTATTTTTTTGGAGTATCAAGAAAAATCTCAGATATCTTGGTACATATGAATAGAGAAGGACATGGTTTTAATGACAACAAGGACATGGTATTATTTTATTTAAAACCATGTCCTTGTTGTCATTAAAAGTTTCAAGAAGTTTAGACACTTGGTCTCGAACAACAAGATTGAACTTCTAGTGTCTCATGTTGGTGTCAAGGACTTTCTCATAAATAAGGACTTGAATGAGAAGAGATCAGGTTGGATCACCCATGTAATGGAGTATGATATTGAAATCAAGGTGACCAAGCTGGTTTGTGAAAATGTTTTGTGTGAGCATCTCACTTCCAGACAACATGATGAATCAAAAGGAGAATAAGAGGTTCTCCTAGTACTACATAATGATCAAGAACAACTAGATAATGATGCACCTATTCTATGTTGGACTCAAGACTTAGTGAATTATCTCCAAATAGGTTTGTGCCCTCCAAAAATAAGTAAAGAAAAGAGGAGATAATTCAGATTACAAGCCATTCCGCATGTGCTTGTTGATGGTGTCTTGTTCAAGAAAGACATCAATAGTGTTCTATTGAGATGCATTGAAACATGTCAAGTTAGGGAGATATTACATGAGTTCCATGACAAATAAGTAGGAGGCCACTTTGATCCATGAGTAACATCTCTAAAAATCATGAAGGATGGTTACTATTGGCCTACGGTGTTTAGTGATTACTACTCATGGATCAAGAAATGCAAGAAGTGTGCATTCTTCACAGGGAAAGAAAGGTTAGTAGCCCTTCCCCTTCATCCAATTTTAGTAGATTGGCCATTCATGCAATGGGGATTAGACTTCATTGGAGTGATCAACCCAAATTCAAGTCAAGGCCACAAGTGGATACTTATGGTAACAAAATATTTCACCAAGTGGACTGAAGGAGTGGCACTTAAGGAGGTAAATGAATCTAATATCTTGGATTTCTATGAAGGGATAATCACTAGGTTTGGATTCCCACTATCATATCAGAAAATGCATTGGCATTCCTTGGTACAAAGATCACTGAATGGGCTGTCAAGAATGGTGTATACCTTAGCACTTTATAAAACTATTATTGTCAAGGTAATGACCAAGAAGAGTCCACAAAAAAAACTTACTAAGAATCATCAGAAGGACTCTTGAAGAGAATCAGAGAACTTGGCACACAAATCTCAAATCAGCTCTATGGGCTGATAAGATCACACCTAAGAGGTATATAGAAAGCTCTCCATTCAAGATTGTATATGGAAAAGAATTAGTTACACCTATATCACTTGAGTTTCTAACATTGGAACTCATGAAATAGTTGGAACTAGCTGAATTCAGACCCATGGAAACCTAATATGCAGAGCTAATGGAACTAGAAGAAGCAAGAGAACATGCAATGTAGACTATGGATAAGGATCAAGCATTGATCAAAAAGAGATTTGAAAAGAAAGCCAAATGCCAAGCCATTCCAAGACTTGGTACTAAAGTGGGATGATGATCATGTAAAGCCAGGAAAGCATTCCAAGTTTGATGCCATATGGAGTGGCCCATACATGATCAACAAATTCAAAGGTAGCAATGACTTCCGAATGGCTAAATTGGGTGGTGAAGAATTACAAATTCTAGTCAATGGGATTTATCTCAAAAAGTGCTACTAAAAGGATAATTTTTCACCTTTGTACATATTGGTCTAGGATTTCCAATTTCTCCAAGTGCTTGTGCACACTGTTACTATTGTTAGAATAGGTTTCATTTCCCTAAGTGTTGGTGCACATGCTCTATTACTTCTGGTGTATGCTTGTATACACTTCAACTCAATCCTAGAAGACACTTGCAACCACAAGAGAATCAAATCAGTAGAGTATCCATATTGGAGTAGGTTTGGATGTTTTCATTGCACTCCAATAGATCATATTTGTAGAAGATAAATGAGGGAAAAGCTTCCAATTTTTAGGCAATTTTCTACTCTCACAAACCTCGACTTCAAGGTCTTCTTACAAAGGATGCGAATGCAAGCAGTAGAAGGAAATCTTAGATCGAATATGATACTAACAAGAATACTCCATGCCGAATGGATTACTATAGGAAGCTAGACATATTTCATCTGATAGGAAAATAACCCCTACTAAGTTGCCAAATTGTTGTCCAAAATAAGCTCATGCTTAATTTTGGTCAACTTACACCATTTCCCCCTTTTTAGTGCTTCAGTATGATTTTTTTTACATATTTTAAGTACTTAATGATTCCCAAAAATATCTTCATCAGATAGGAAATTTCTTCCCCTTTCCGAAAATATAAAGAATTTCTTCTAACTTTTCTTATTTTGCAAGTTATGGGCCTGGGGGGATTGCTTTGCAATTTTTCCAATTTCGGGCTTGCGGGCTTGGGGGGATTTTTTTGCAAATTTTCCAATTTCGGGCTTGGGGACCTAGGGGGATTTTTTTGCAAATCTTCCAATTTCAGGCTTGAAGGCTTAGGGAGATTTTTTTTGCAAATTTTCCAATTTCGGGCTTAGGGCACATTTTGCAAATTTGTATTTTCGCCATTTCTTGTGTGGATTAATGCAAATTTTTAAATGGGCATAACTTTTGACCCAATTCTCAAAATTTAACAAAATTTATATCATTGGAAAGGTATAGATATCCTCTATGCAATGGAAGCCTAAAAGTTTAATTTTGGAAGGTTTAGGTGGGTGAAAAATAAGAAAAATTACTTGGCTCTAAAAAGTACAGTTCCAGGCATCCCAATCACTGTTTTAATATAGTATCATATGATTTCTTCTCCATGAAGCTAGACTACATTGGGGAATGGATTTTTAGAGGTGAGCATGAATTTTATAGATCATTTAATGAATTTTTTTGGTGGGTGGGAGAAAAAATCCTAGTTTCCCTTCTTTCTCTCTTCCCTCCATAATTCTATATATTGTAAACACTTCTCATTTGAGAGGGGGATATTTTGGGATGTGGGGAAACTTTGTAAAATTTGTTTCTCAACACCATTGATCTATAAAAACTCTTACGGGATCTGTAAATTAAATTGTACCTTTATTCTACAAATTTAATGGACTGTGTATATTCATGGAACAATAAAATTTGTGTTTGTGGTGTTATCTTGACCCTTCCATTTATTTTATTGTACTCCCTTACATCTCTAGTGCTTATGTTCTATTTTTTTGCATACTTCCTTTCATTTACAAGTTTATGATGTTTTATTTCATGGATATTTGTTGGTGAATGTAGATTTGGGACTGTGTCATAGTTGTTTGGTCTCTTCCAACTGCATTTTTTCTTCTCTACTTTCCCTCAGTAGGATATTCCAGTCCTTTTCTTTGTGATATCACCTCTTTAGCTTAGGATTTCATTTATTTTTTGCATCTTCTTAACCTTGTCTCCTTGGCAAGTTAGAGTAAATTTTAGAATAGATCCTTTACAGATTGTATGTGTGCACCTAAACAGAGGAATAGGAATCAGATTTCATCTAGAGAGCTCTCCCAATTGAAAAGTCCCACACTTTGAGAAAAGATACATATTATGCAATCAAACTGGGATTCTAAACCCATCGAGTTATAGACATTCAAGGTTGTTGTGATTATGCATCAATAGTTACTTAATGCACAACCAATTCACTATCACCAAAGATGGTCAAGGTATTGATTCCTCTTTTTTGGGAGAACTGAATTCCTTGTATTAGAGCCTCATATTCGACAACATTATTAGTATAATTAAACTACAACCAAAAGGAAGAGAAATATTTATCTCCTTCCAGAGAAATCAGCATAACCCTTGCACCATATCCATTCTTACTTATTGAGCCATCTAAGAACGTTTTCCACAGTCCTTTCGAGTCGCTTGATGTTTTGAAAAGTTGTGGTATGATTGTATCTTATTCATGAATGTAGAATGTACCCAATCCCATTTCTTCTATAATCATCAAACCATATTCTTCATCCGCCAAAAAATTAGCATAGGGATCATATTGGTGATTGATTCTTACTTCATCAAGAACTATGTCAGGAAGTTCTTCCATGAGAGTAGTTGGCTCGTGATCTAATTCCTCCTCATATGGATCACGAATGGCATAATTACCATTTATGGGTTTTAATAAATTTTATCTAGATTATTAGAAATAATCTAACATAATAATAAAAACACAGAATATAAAATTCATCTGGGACAATAATATTCATTAAGAGAGAGTTACATATATAGATCAATTAACCCCTACAATGGTGGAGTCAAACATGATCTTCAATCCCTACATAATATCAACCCCATATCCTAATATCTCTCTAAAATCCCCTTATTATCTCACACAACTTTAGCTACGTGAGTTGTTCTCACAACACACTCAGACTAACTATATTATTAATATGAGTTAAATACTCATTATTAATAATATTACAATATATAAATAATGTTAAATAATATATTTGTAACATTCACTCCCCTATTTTTAACATTATTAGTTCCCAATATACACTCCCCTAATGTTGACATGGTGTAAAAACATTCACACACTTATTTGCAGTATGCTCACCCATGTGGCATGCCCAACTTAGCTCATGACCTTGATCAAAAGAAAGGCTATCTGCTTCCATGGTTTTAACCAGGTTTACCACAAACCTTGATGTGATAGGAACCATCAAATATCTACCTCGTGGTTTTTTGAATCTTCCACATACCATTTCAAGATCCACAAACTGACTTACATTGGTGCTTCTGATCTTCTGCAATGTTCTGACATCAAGAGAAAATATAGGAAATATTGCTCAAGTAGGAGCTCACTTATTACAATAGTTGAACATGTATAAATCATTTGTTCTTATTTTCAAAAAGTAAACACAAAACTGAAATAAAATGCCACAACACCATTGTGCAGCCCCGTCGCTTGCGGCTAATGAGAGGTCGTTGATTGACCTCCTTCCTCCGTTGCCTCCTTCTTGTTGGTACCCATTTTGATCCTTTGTTATTTTCCCATCTTCCCCCTTTGTTCTACGTGCTCTAAAAATATTTTTCTTTGAATTTGGTGGTCTGTAAACTTTTTTCTCCAGATTGGATGCTTTGAAAAGCTCAAAAACTTATTCTTTTTCCCCATTTTGAAGAAAAAATACATGTATGCCTTGCTTTGTGCCCTAAATTTCCAAATCCATGGGCCTCTATCATTTTTTCCACTTTCCCCAGCCTTTGGAGCTCATGGTTATTCGTTTCATCTGTATTTTCCCTTGAAAATCAATCCCCATGGTCGAAAATTGCCTAAAATCAAATTCCCTTTGTTTTTTGACCAAAAAATCCTTCACCCATGATGAAAAAAACAAATTTGGGCATCTATGGTAAATTCTGTGTTTTTTTATGGTTGTACAGGTGTTATTTTCCTCTCAAAATTAATCCTAAGCCTCTCCTCCTACATGGTCATTTTTCGTTGATCAATAATTAGAGGGTTTCTTTAAAGACTTAGTGTTTTTTGGGTTTTGGCAAAAAATCCAAAATTCTCCCGCAACTCCATAGGAGGGACACGTGACACACTCTTATTCACAGGTAGGGATGGAAGGTTGGCAGGGACTTAGAAGACTTTTTTCCTTTTTGGAAAAAAGGGAAAAGGGTGAGGAAAGAGCCACAGGTCTGCATCATTGGAAAGGTAGGCATGTAGAAGGCACAGAGGAGAGTGCGGGTCGCCGGGTGTAAAAGGGAATTTTTTCCCTTTTCGCAAAATGACTTAGTGTGAAAATTTGAGGCATGGCTCCATTAGAAATCAAAAGGAGACATGTGGCAGGGAGGAAATTGGAGGCGCGGGCCCACGAGGAAAAATGAGAAATTTTTCCTTTGGTGAAAAAAGGTGTTAAAATGTGTGATTTGAGCCTGTAGATCCTCAGCAATAGAGAAGGTGACATGTGTCAAGGATAGAGATGGAGGTATGGAGCTGCGGGGAAAAAAGTGAAAAATTTCCAAATTTCCAAACAAGATGGAAATGTGTAGAATTGATCCACGACTTCAATGGGACCCACCATATGCCATGTGTTAGCACCAAATTTCAAGGGCAAAGGGGCGGAGAAAAAAGTCTAAATTTAACATTTTTCCAAAAATGTTAAAAGGTCAAAAAGTGATCCCAAATCCATTCCCAATCGTATTTTGACATGTGGAGGGCCCAGATTCAAGGAAAAAGAGAAAATCAACTGTAGCTATACATTTTTCATTTTGGCCGCCATTTTTGCTCCAAGAAGTGTGGAATTGTGAATTTTACATCAATTTTGACCAAATTTTTGGCAAATTCATGTCGTTTGTGCCTGCAAGGATCAATGTAAGTGGTTTTAAGGATCAATTTGCATATTTGAGGTGTTTTTTAAATGAATTTTTCCCCAGCCCATCCAAAACATGAAATATTAAATCAAAAAGTTACAGAATCAAATTTTGAAATGATAAGGATGAAATAATGAAATGAAAGGGGTCGGCATTCTTGGAGAATGAAAAACGTGCCTGCAAAATGGATAATGATGAAGGGTTTGTAATGATTCACCTTTTTTGAAACACTTGGAAACTTTGTTGCAAATATGTTAAATGTCCCTATCTATGAATCATGTTGGAATTTTGTAACAAACTTGATGTTGGGCATATTATTTTATTGGGAAAGAAGGATAAAATGTAATTGAATGTTATATAATGAATGTTTTGAGACATGAAAAAGGTTTGAGAAAATTATAATTTCACAGGAAAATATGGGAAGAATCCCATTCTCTTAGAAACCACCTGAGAACCATTTATAATTCCTTTTTGCATCAGATTTGTATCATGTTAAGTTGGTTTCAGTTGTAAAGCCATCAATAAGCTCTGAGATTGTTCTTATACCATTCCCCTACTGATAGATTTGATCATTTTTGGATTATTTTGTGTTGTCTCTTGGCAAAAATTTGCATGCACTTGAGTTCCAGAATGTTTTCAATTTGTGTTTCTTACTCCTATTGCAGTCTTGTGTTTAAAATCTCTCTTGATCATACATGGTCTCATTTCTTGTTGATAGTTTAGTGGCATCTGAAACCTCACATTCAGAAGATATTTCATCTAATAAAGAGATAAATATATCTAAAATAACTTTACCTTCCTTGAATTTAGAGATTATTTGTAAACCTTTGGGTGCACCTTAGGTCATGACAAGATATCGGTTTCTGGATGCTTTTTTGGTTCATCTACTTTAAGATTTTGTGGTAGGTTGTCAAATATTGTTTGGAAGAGTGTAGATCTAGGCCTCCATTTGGTGCACATATCCTAGTTAAAGGAGTACCTTAATCATTTTGAAGCATTTTGCAGTTTAGGTCTTACAAATTTCTTGCAATGGTCCTTAAAGAATTTGGTAGATTCTAGTTAGTCTTGTCTAAAATATCCGACCAAAAAATTCATTTAGAATAACTAAATCCTACCCCATACTACCCCTGCATTGCATTGTGTTCCAAAAAAAGAATCTAATCCATCTACAAAAATGCACAAAGCAAATTAGGATCATATAATGTCTTCAGTAACCCTTTCCTTGCATTAAAAATATTTCCATAATCTGGGAGTGAAAACTTGTGAAAGTCAGATTTGGAGTGTTGATCATATTTTCCCAAGGCCCTTTCCATACTATTTGCCCAAATTGAGGGATATCTTCATCTCCTTCACCATCTGAGGGTTAAAAAATAGGTTCTCTTACCTTGGTTGATAGGCACAACCTAAAAATGTTAGGACAAGATCAAGTCCTATTTGAGTGCTACCCATCTCTCCACAAATCTGAGTGCTAGTTAGATCACATCCCTGGCTAAAAAATGACACACATCATTATCTATCTATCTTCAAGCTTCATGCCATATCTTTGATGCTGCTCAGACTAAAAGGAGAATAAATTTGGGTACCAATACTTTCTCCATGTAGATGATACTTATTTAGTAAAGAAAATCTTTAGAATTATAACCGTTGTCATAATTCATTGGTTCTTCTTTATCATAATATTTTTCTTCATTGGCAGTCATGGAATTCTCTTGCAGTTTCTCATCAAGTAGGTCTTGAGCTCTCAGTTTACAATTTACAACCATATGACTGGGTTGTTTACAATAGTAGCATATAAATCACTTCTTTGAATCCTTGGAAGTTGATCCTTTCTCGGAAGAATATTTAAATCTTATTTTAACAAATGATTTGTCTTCTTTATTTTTTCCATACAACACACTTTCTTCTTGATCAATATTCTTATTTTATTCATCTATCAATAAAGAAATTAGATCTTCTAGGCTAGGATTTATTTTACTTAGTGTAAAAACCATGTTGGAATAATTGGCAGGCATGCTATTTAGTAATACAAATTTTGCATCATCATCAGGCACATCTACTTTTATTCTACTAATTGATTTAAAATGGAGTGAAACTTACTTATGTGCTATAACATGTTATCACTTTCCTCCATCTTGAGTCTAAACAATTTTTGTTTGAGAGATATTGTTGTGCTTCCTATTTGAGATCCAAAAAGCTTGTTCAATGTAGTCCATATGACATTTGAAGTTTTTGATAAATCTATATGATGCAAATAAGCATAAGATAAACCTAGGCCAATAATTGTTATAGCTTTTTGATCCTTGCTTTCCCATTTTGTTGCTTCATCTGCGTCATGCCGTTTACTGATTTTTCCTTCCACAATCTCCCATAGATCTTTGTTAATAAGAAAAAATTGAGTTCTAACATGCCATGTATGGAAATCTTTGCCTTCGAATTTTTCAATTCGATTCAAATTGTCCATGTCGATTTTAAAAATTTGACATCAGACTCCACTAAAAATGCGTCTGTACAACAATTTTTTTTTTCATTTACAATTTTTGATATGATCAATGTAAAGAGCTCAAAAAAACACACATTTTAAAAACAAACATCATCTCAATCTGAGTTACCAGCTGAAAGTTATGGCAACTACAATTTTTAAATCCATTATCTTTTTAGACGCCTTTCCAAAAATGGATTTTTTTTTCCTTGCATTCTTTTTCACTATGTCCAAAAAAGTAAAAAAAAGAAAAACAATAGTTCTAACTCATAATTTCGGAGAAGATCACGATGGATGATGTAGGAGTAGATCACGTTGAAGATCACATAGACAGAACACACAGGCACACCACGTAGGAATAGATTGTGTAGGTAGATCATGCATGTACACCACATAGGAACAGATAACGCAGGTAGACCACGCAAAAACAGAGCACGTAGGAACATATCTGGGCACGTCCATGTGAAAATTCAGGCATAAATAAGTGACGTCCAGAATGGAAATACAAAAATCCTTCAAAAATACATATGGAATGCTTGACTCTCATTGTTGGTCACAAGAACCCTGGTTCTCTGATACCAAATAATAAATTTTGTCTAGATTATTAGAAATAATCTAACACAATAATAAAAACATAGAATATAAAATTCATCTGGGACAATAATATTCTTTAAGAGAGAGTTACATATATAGATCAATTAACCCCTACAATGGTGGAGTCAAACATGATCTTTAATCCCTACATAATCTCAACCCCATCTCCTAATATCTCTCTAACATCCCTTTATTATCTCACACAACTTTAGCTACGTGAGTTGTTCTCACAACACACTTAGACTAACTATATTATTAATATGAGTTAAATACTAATTATTAATAATATTACAATATATAAATAATTTTACACAATATATTTGTAACAGGTTTAGCGGTGTAAGGTTCCACATGTTTATTACAAATAGGTTCAGCTCTTATAGTCACCTTTGTCTCGTACCAAGTTTTAAGGATCATATGTGACCAGTATGATGACAAATAACCACCCATTTTGGTAGTGAAATCACGTGATAAGAAAACTAAAAGGAGGGGAGGGAGATCAATAATAGATATGTATTGTGTGAATGTCAAGCTAGGACAGGCATGAATAGTAAGCTAAAGCCCCTTAATACCCCCCACAATTTGGACTGTAGTACCATCTAACTAGAAAACTACTCTTGAAATTGGAGTATATGGAATTCTTAACACATTTGCAATCTGCTTGGGCATTAAAGAACTACTGGCTCCAGAATTGATCATACAATTGTTCACCAAATGATCATTGATAATCAGTGAGACATAGAATGGTGGAGGCTTGCTGGCCTTAGAAAACACTTTTATTTCAGGTTGACACATATTAGTTGCGACTGCTACTTCTTAACATGATGATCTATTAGTAGTAGAAAAGTTGTTCAAATCCTCTCGTAGCAAGTTCCTTTGAGAAGAAATTGAGATTGCATCCCACATCGTGATGCTCAAATTGGTCTTCTTCATTTTCTCCACAATGCTGAATGGAATTGCCCAACCTTGCTAATACCTTTTGGGGCATTTGAGTCTTCTTTTGGAAAATGCCTTTTGGGAATTGTGATACTTGAAGTTACATCCTTCTTTGTAAAATGATCTGTGGATACTTCTAGTGATTTATTTCTCATGCCTTTATCATCTGATATTTGTGTTTAGGACTATGAAATAGATGCCTGATCAGTTTTGGAAGATTTCGGGTCTATCACCCTCTTCTTGGAACATGTGTTGGATGTTATAGTGAAGGAATAAGTATTCAAACCACAAAAGTCTTATGTTTACCAATTTAGTAGCATAGTTTCATTAGAAGGATGGTCTTAACTCTCGTGGGTGGATGTTCTGGTGGATTATTTAGGTGGAGCAGATATGCTTTAGACCATAAGGGCCTGACTCAAAAATCCATTTGGGTAAAGAATCTGGTTGTGAAGCAGAGAACAAGGATAACACCACTCATAATGTTGAATGAGGTTATTCTGGACTGGTACTACGGATTTGGATGAACTTGTAGTATAAGGGTTCTAAATTTGAAAGGATTCACGCATGTTGCTTGGCTAGTGACCTAGTTCTAGGCCTGATTATTTCCTTCAAAAGGAGGATGATTTTCTTGATGTTGGGATTGGAATGGTCAAGCATACTAGGAATTCTACATTTTAATCACTAAAAGATTATTTCTAAAGGTCTGTAGTAGTGATTTGACTTTAAATAGATCATTTGAGGAGGCCAAGATAGATTGATTAGGATGATTAGAGGTTGTTAGGATAGGCACACTAATAGGCTGATTATTTATAAGATCCAGAGAAAATAACATGGGCAGTTAAAGAGCTATCTTTCCATCTTGAATTAAGGAATTTTCTACATTTATGGCTATGTCGTAAGCATCAAGTAATGTAGCTCCCTCATGTATTGGATCATAACTGTTACACTGCTATTCAAATCTCACAAATAATGTAAGAATGCATTATTTGGAGAAGGCTTGATGATGTTCTGAAATCCTATTCCAAGTCCTGTGATAACGGAAGTTTAAATCACTCATGTACTCCTGGAGATCTCTCTCTATGGTAGTGAGTTGTTCTAAGAGTGATAGGCGATCACTCTTGTATTTGAACTGTTTGCAAAGCTTCTCTTCTAACTTGTCCTAGGTGTTTATGCTACCAACACGTAACCCTCGAAACAATTGAAGTGATTTTCCCTTAAACGAAGTGGCCAGAAGTTTGACAGACAAAATTATCCTCCATGATATTATGTACTGTGCAGATGCTAGCTAAATCAAGAATGTGTTCTACTCAGAGTAACATGAGTTTCTCTTGTGTAAAAGGGTAAAATTCTGAGTGCTGCAACAGGTATAAGGTCACATTAAGCAAACAGAAGTGGACTTCTTGCATTGAAAGGGGAAAAAACTTGGTTTCATGCCATAGCAGAAATATTTTGATTATTATTTGGTAGAGGAAACATTCCGTATGGAGGAGTTAAATGATCCCTACGAGATAAAGTTGTAGCTGGTGGTGTTGAAACACCTCCACTTCTTCTCTTTGGAGGAGATAAGGAAATTTTGATATGCTGATAACCTCCCTGCTTTGAAGAAGCTCTTATATGAATTCTTTGCTTAAGTTAATCCATTGAGATTTGGAATCCAGAGATATAGAGTCACCAGGTATAAGAGGATAAGAGTGAATTAGCTAATATATGATTTTCTAGAATGAATCTAGGCTAGAAAGATGGTGGATCAAGATCAATCTAGACTATATGTTTCTTAGTTAGAAAAAGAAATCATTTTAAAGTTATGTAAGATAGAATCACCCAAAAGGGTACAAAATTCTATGACCGTTCGTGTTTAAACTAGGCACTATTATCCAAGCGAGGTGTACTGATTTAATTATTTTAGTGTATGATAATGTCGCCTTCACTTAAGTATTTGTCACATCCACTTTGTTGTAGGGTTCTCCTATCACAAATATACCTACAAAATAAAATCCTAGCTACCTGCATAAGATTCAAACAAAAATTAGATGGAATAAAATATGCACATGCTTGAGTTAGATTGACATCTCTAGTCACTGAAATGTGATTTTTTGTTTCACCATTTTCTTTATGGATTTGATGAAACAGATAAGGTGATGGGAAAAGGAGGAAATACCTATTGTGATGGTTAGTTTAAATTTCATGCGTACGTTATGACTTCTTGATCTAATGCTGACTACGAGAGTTTCATTTTGGCTAGGAGGAACTACCTGAAATACACAACAAGACCACAAAAGAGAGTTAAAAAATATATGTCACTGGGCTTTCTAGTGTTTCCTAGATCCAAGATATGTGGTACTTCCTTGGTGGAAGTCAACCCATTGTTTAATACAACTTAATCTAAGAAATGCCATGAATAAATAATGTCCTACTCTAGTTGATATGATTTAGGTATATCATCCAAATACAATAAATAAATCTAATATAACAGGCTAGGTTATGACCAGATCTAGAAGTAGGGTAGGTAATCAAGGTGCTGGAACATGTCAGGGTTAGATTTTGGGTAGCTTGGGTTTCTTGGATGTAGGTTTTTAAGTTTCTGTTATTGGAAAGATTACTAAATATAAAGACCAACATTGGTGAGGTATGATTGATGAGGGTTAAGAGAAAATTGATGCCGAATAAGGTGGGATGGTAGAAATTCAGGAAATTGGGTTTTGAGAACCTATTTGAGGTAAGACAATGAGTGTGGGGAAAATGGCTAGGTTTGTAATGGTGTTGGGGATACTCAGAGGTATTCAGGAATTAAGTATAGGGGATTAAATGATTGTGGATGACAGAATGATTGGATTCACAGGAAGGTAACAAGGGTGGGATGAAAAATGCTAATAGATGCTGATAAACAGAGATGAAGAAACTTTGTAATATGAATAAGTATAAAATAATGTAGGTTAAAGATACACTTACTAGGGTTTTCATAGTTGATGGCTGGATGATGGTGATAATTGATATGTGGGATGGTTCTTGGTTCCGTAGTAGTGCTTCCTGGAATGCTACCGTGGATGAAAATACCTTTAGATCCATCTTGGTGTTGGCTATAGCTATCTAAATGTCTAAAAGATATATGGTTCTTGCTTTTATGTAGATATCCTTCATTCCAAAACTTGTAAATGTGGCTAACCTATAAAACAAGGTTACCCCAATGAATATATGGTAACCGAAGATAGTTTAGTGTGACCAACATCAGTTTAGGGTTGACCGGCGTCGGTAAAGGCGGAAATCCTAGGTTACCAAAAATGGTAGATCCTGACTATCTTTTTCCAGCTTTACCCATTGGTGCCGGGTCTAAAATGGTGTTTGGTGCTTAGATAAGTGGACATGCTATTAGAGGAAGAATAGGCATGTGATTTTAGAGTTAGACTATGTCTTGGTTAATTAAAGTAACAATAGGTTGAGTCCTAGTTAGTTAGGAAACATACTAAGAATAGGTCCATGATGAGATGTCTAGGTGAGGTGGAAATTATTTTGAATTAAGGTAATAAAATAATGAATGAAGTTGAGGATGAGTATTTAATTTAATTATAAATAATTAAATTATTATTAATGTGGGATAAAAGGGTCATGGTTCGGTGATTATGTTTAAGTTTTCTATTCGAAAAGGGACCAAGGGGAGTGTGAAACAATTTTGGTGGGTAGATTTTTCCCCTTCTTGTTGCATAGCTTGTATTTACAAGTGACGCTGAAAAAAACAAGAAGTGATTGCCCCATTTGTGGGTGAAGGTGATCCCCCTCAAAATAGGCACTGATGAGGTGTATTATAGAATCAGTGAGTGGTTTGATAAATGTGTAGTTGGTGAAGATAGGCGAGGAAGGGTATGAGTACTATGGGAAAGGGTGATGGTCAACTGAGGTAATAGGTAATAGGTCAGGGTCGAATTGGGTAATGGGTAATGACAATCAAACACACACACACGTGTAGATTACAGCAAGATACCAGGTTGATGAGATTTCCAACTCTACATTTTCCAAGGTAAATAGGTTTATCAAAATAAGGGTTAAGTGTTCAGGTATAGGATATGTTTTGGAACACAATGCAGGTTAGGTGCATGATTTTTTAGGTATGTTCTAGTACGGTGAAAGGTTTGGTTAGGATAAATGGCATGACAATAGGGAAGGTATGGTTGTTAGGATAAAAAAACATATATAACAACATTGAAAGGTATACTGAGTACATAAGGTCAATGGTCACACCAAGTAGGTCAGGTTTAGGAAAATAGGTCATGGCATAGGTAAGGGCCAAGGTATAAATAAAATAAAAATTCCTAAGACTCAATTAAGGAAATGTAAGGGTAGTGTGGGCTTGTAGCTATGGTTCCATAGGTTGTCCAGGCTGATGAAAGGGGTATGGACACTAATAGTTATAGGTAAAAGGGGATCTTAGCAAGGCCAAATAGTTATAAGGGTTGACCAATGCCGGTTATAGGGTGACTGACGTTGGTTTTCTAGGGTAAAAATATGACATGCGGTTAGTCAGCTCAAGTTGGGTTTAAAAAAGTAAAATTCCATTTTTACAAAATCATTTGTCATTTTCCAATTGTAGAAAATGACAGAAGAGAGGTGTAAAGTTGGAAATTGATAGAAAGAGATGGAGAAATGAGTTGGAGAGCCTCATAACAGGGTGATTGGAATTTGGTTGGTGGGTCCACGAGATCAAGTTGAGTGATTTGATTGGTTGGTTGGAGGTGAGGGATGTATTTTGGAATGGTAGAGGTGGGAGAGGGTTTGGGTGGGCCACCAGAGTAGTGGCCAGATGTACTGTCATGCCGACAACACCAAGAAAAGGTTAAAATTCAATCCAATCCTACTCTTGTTAGTTAAAATAATGTGGATAAATTGGGCTGGGTAGAAATGGGTTTGGTTAGGAATGAAATTTGAATTTGGAAGTAAAAATTGATGAAATAAGATGGGTAGGAAGTCCAATGTGAGTAAAATAGGGGTAGGGAGGAAGGTAAGAGATATTTGGGTAGGAGTAGAGGTAGGTATTTAGGTTGGGTATTGTTAAATTTTTTGAAAAATGGGGGAGGGTTTTGTGGGTTTGGTTGGTTGCAATAGTGACCAACATCAGTCCATCCAGTAGCCGACATCGATCAAATAGCTGGTGACCGACTGCTTGTCAGGATGGACTGATGCCGGTCATTAATGACCGATGCTGGTCAGAATTTTGAGAAAAAAAATGTTCTAGAAAGGGTTATGTGGGAGGTAGAAGATAGTCACGTGTGGTATAAAGGAAAGTGTGTGGTGAGAATAGGTAGGGTAAAAGGTATATATGATACAGAGTTGACAGGTGTGAGAGTGGGATGGGAGAAAAGGGTAGCTTGTTAGGGCTACGGTGAAATCAATAATAAGAGTTTCAAGAATAGGTTAGTTAGGTAAGTGATATGTTGGGTATGGTCAAGATTTAATAATGGTGTGGTTAGTTGGATACAGGCTAGAGAGCAGTTACAGATGAGGGATAGAGTACCATCTGTATTGACAACGATATAAGGGAGTGTGACAATAAAGGAGTGGCCATCACATTACAGAGGTGGGATTTATTGGGATACAATGTTACAGGTGTGTAGCTCAAGATCCTAGGTTGATGATTGTACTCATCGATAGATGGGATGCTACAACTAACACATTCCTTTTTCCGATGTGTGAGATCATAGTCACCCTGGAGGACATGTATAGGATCTTACAGTTACCGATAATGGGACGTAGGTTTACTCTATTTCTTCAGAGGCATCAAAGAAGATGATGTTGATGGTGTTTGGAGAGGGGATTTTAGAGATGAGGTTCCATAGCATGATCTTGAGCTACGGAGAGATGTATGTGGCCCATCTTGAGGAGATGAGGTTATTGGTCCTGATTATTGAGGTAGTGTGTTATTTTAACACTGCCAGATGTGGACGGTGGGAGATTCCCATGGGCACTGATGGGGGTTCTCCATGACATGATGGAGGATACGACCCATTGTTTCATGGGCACTGGCATACTTGGTGTAGTTATATAGGGAGTTATGGGCTTACGGGTGGTTACGGAAGTTCAGTTTGTAATGCACCTTTCTCTTACATTGTTGGGAATATGAGCACATCGTATGTGTTCGAGGCGGGTTTGATTCAAGTTTGGGTATAAGCATTGGGTACTTGTTTGTGGAGTGCATAAGGTAACTAGAGCTGCACATGATATGGTGTATTATAGGTGGGTGTTGGAGGGGTTATCCAGTGTTGATATAATTTGGAGGCCATATGTCGATTTCCCTTCATATAGGTAGATGGTGGTGGAGTTAGACAAGCTACAACTATTGAGATGGATTGAGGGCCACCATCCCAGTGAGAAAAAGATGATACCCATTCACAGGTTCAGGTAGTATTTTGGGTTGCTCCAATACGTAGCACCACCATTCCCTCAGTAAAGGAGGGATGACATGGAGAGGCCTATTCCTCCCATTACAACCGATAGTTCCAACCAGGTAGGAGGAGTAGACAATGAAATGGTGGATTGGTGACACTGGAGTTAGTGACAGATATAGGCAGTGGTGGGTAGTCTAGCTCTAAGCAACAACATTTAGGCCATGCCATCCAGACATGGCTACCCTTACAGTTCAGAGGGATACTTTGCAGGGGTAGGTTCCCACCCTTACAAGCCCAAATTATAGGTTTACAAGGGAAGTTGACAGGGTCCAAGGAACATGTGGCCACATTATAGGCACAAGTGGTGGCTTTACAGGCCCAAATTTACAAAGGATAGGCACCCGTACAGGGTGGAGATGGAGATGGGGGATAGGTATCCACCATATAGGCATTGGTAGTAGGGTTATAGGGAAATTTGGCTACTGTAGAGGCCAAGATTATGTCCTTATAGGCCTAGGTTGCAACATAGGCTCAGGGACAGGATCCCATGTTATAGGTACATGGTCTGAGAATTGATGGCGTCACCATAGAAAATTACTGATGGCCAAGATTAGGGATGCTCTGAATGATGTCAGGTACTACTAGGATCATTTAACTGCTATCGAGATAGAAGTCCCTTCCTATGCAAAGTAGAGGGTACACCAGGTCTTGAGTGATAGGACTAGATCTTGTACACATAATGCAGGGGGCCGATAAGCCCATAGATAGGGTCAAGGAGAAGTGACTATCTTACGGATTTCTGACCCAACTGTAGGCCAGGTAGAGGCGAGGGCTAGACCCTTACAAGGCGGAGAGATGGTGGAAGGACACTAGGCTAGAGGAGAGGAGGGAGGAGACATCTGAGACTTCTTCGGGACATCCATTGGGTAATGATTAGTCACCATATTTGTTCAGGATATAGATTTTTGTATATTTTTTATTTATACCATTCTATGTGATGAAGATAGCGAGAATATACATAAGATTTTTTGAGTCTTTTTATTATTATACCGGTCTGCATGCAAAATATGGTGAGACTGTATATGAGAGTCTAAGATACATGTATGTATTTTTATTGGTGTACATATGTATTGATTTTTCTTCTATGCATATATATATGGACACACAGATTCTGATGATTTATATAGAGATGATGATTTTTATGGTATGGTTTTGTTCTTATCTTGTAAAATTTTTATTGTTATATGCATATGGGTGAAAACCAGGTGGATTAGGCATGATGGAGTCTAGTTAGGTTAGGCATGGTTGAGTATAGGTTATAGGCATGATGGAGTCAGGTCAATTTAGGCATGGTTGAGTCTGGGTTATAGACATGGTTGAGTCATGGTTTATGGTTTTGATTAAGTTCCAAGTTATTGGTAACATGGGAGACATATGGTGATGTATATACATGTTATGATTTAAATTTCCAAATATTTTCTATGGTGGAAATATAAAAATGATAAATAAATGATTTGGTGATGTGGTAAAAATGTTTGGTAATTGGTTCTTGTTTGGTTTAATTTTCAATTGTTGATATAAAATAGAAACTAAATAAGGTAGAATGTGAATAGGAAAATTAAGGGGAAATTGGTTAGGGTAAAGGGTGGCTGAGCTAACGTCCAAGGGCCCCATGCCCTCAAAGTGCTTCCAACATAGCCCTAATGAAAAGGGGCCTCAGGCCAATGTAGCTCTCCCATAAGCTTGGGAAGAATATGATGAGGTAGAGGGATGGGTTGGTAGGTTTTAGTTATGATTGAGTCTAGGTCATAGGCATGGTTGAGTCTTAGGTGATAGTGAAAATATTTTAAAATGGAGGTGTCGATGCTCCATTTATGTATAGGATAATCAATAAGTAATGAGGAAGGTAAATGGTAAGAGGTGGTAAAATAAACTAATTGATAAGAACCTTAAACAATTAATCATACCAAATATTGGGTTATGAATGAGAGACCCTAAAATGTGTTGCATAATGGACTATTCTACGGGTGGTTTAGCATAACTTAGTGTACGATGGTATGTTTACCGGGAAAGAAACCCATGCTCAAAAATATGCAAGTCCATGATGAAAATTTATCATTTTCTTCATTTGTTTTTGTTTTTGATAGACTGATCGATACGGGAAGTCTATATGGGATGCGTATTTTATTGTATTTTTGCAACGACTTTATATAATTGTCCTTCAAGGGAGCAGTCTATTTATAACGACGAGATAAGAGATGTCCTTTTTGAGGGAGTCATCTTTTTGCTAGAATTTGGACTCAAAGAGTTGAATCCCATTTGTTTTTGGACATTTTAAGTCATGGATAAGACTATAGAGGAAGATTAGGTTCTTGTTTACAAGATAAAACCATAGTACAAAGAGGTTAACTATGAAAGATATGGTTTCAAGTGATAAATTACCATGGGATTCCATCTTTGAAAAAGATGAAAATTATCCATGAAAATCATGCTATGAGTAGAGCTACGATACTCATATTGAAGATAAGGATGAAAGGTGATGGGTAATCCCATGAATCTTGTTTAGTTGCTGAACCTCAAAATGGGTAACATGGAAGGTGAAAAATGCTCAAGGGATGAGAAGTCAATAGATAGAAGGTGATATAGGACTTGATTTCAATAATAAAATAGTCAAATATGTAAGGCATTGAGGGGCTCAGGTTCAAGTTTATCTTCGAGTGAAGATGAATGATAAGAACTTGATCCATAGGCATGAGTACGATATAGGGTCCAATCTACTTAGGAGAAAATTTTCCCCATTTACTTTTCTCTTCTTCGGTTACATATTGATTTTCCTTCAGGATGAGGTTACCAACTTGGAAGGTCCATTTGTGG
This sequence comes from Taxus chinensis, assembly GCA_019776745.2. NCBI lineage: Eukaryota > Viridiplantae > Streptophyta > Pinopsida > Cupressales > Taxaceae > Taxus > Taxus chinensis. The sequence goes on along the minus strand of CM034150.1, from coordinate 818,355,573 downwards.
ACACATTTTTCATAGGAACGCTTGATACATTTTTGGTAGATTTGGAGATGGTCAAGAGCATTGAAATGATGTTCATATAAAAACTCAATGTGTGATAAATCATCATGTAAAAAGTCATCTTCGTTGAGCATGTCTTGTAGTGAGATGCAGAGAGATGGAATCTGAACTTCGAGAGATAAAACAACCTTAGTACCATACACCATATAAAAGTGTGTGGAAATATTCAAAGTGTGAATACTAGTGTGATAAGCCCACAAGGTGAAAGGAATGTGTGTATGCCAATCCTTCCCAATATTGTCAACTACTTTCATAAGAATTTTGTTCAAGGTTTTATTGGTTTATTTTTCTTGGTCATTGGTTTGTGGGTAATAAGGTGATGAGAAACTGAGTTGAATGCCAAAAGTGCCACACAAATTTTATAGGGTTTTGTTTTTGAATTGTTTTCCATTATCAGTGATGAGATGGTGAGGGATACCAAAGTGATAAATGATGTGATGGTTAATGAATTCACATATTTTCTCATCTTTTTTTAGAAATGATGGCAATGGATTCTACCCATTTAGTGTAGTATTTAGTAATGGTTATAATCCATTGATGGCATTGTGAAGAATGAGGATTGATCTATTGACAAGATCCAAACCCCATTAAGAGAAAGGTCAAAGGTCTCGTCCGACCTGTAAGGCATGACTAGGTGTGTGATGAAGGTTAGCATGTTGCTGGAATTTCACACAATGTTTGACATAGTCACAATAGTCATAGTTTAGGGTTGGCTAGTAATATCCAAGGTGAAGAATGCATTTAGCGATAGCTAAACCACTAAAGTGGCCTCCACAAATTCCATAGTGAAATTCCTTGATGATGTATAGAATTTCAGAACTTATAAGGCATCATAAGATAATACCATCGAAGTTGCACTTATAAAGGAGACTACCCATGATGACATAGCGAGAGACACTTTTAATAAAGTCACATTATTTATTACAAATGAGATAAAGAGGTATAATGGAAAGGGAAAGGTAGTCTACAAACTGTTTATACCAAAGGTAATGTTGGTCAGGTACAACAATTCTGATGGAGTTGACCGCATGAGATAAAAAAGAGGGTGATTGTAACCTTTGTATTGTGACAAAAATTTTGGCTACGACAAGTGAAGTGGCTCTGTAAGAAGCTAGACATGCCATGGTATATACAAATTTATTGGTAGACTATGGGGTTGTTTAAAGCTCATAATGGTCAAAGATAGTCAAAATTATATCTACATGATGCTTATACTTTTAAAGTATTTCATTACAACACTGGTATATATCATTGACTTGATTTACAACTAGTTGGGAATTGTTGATGGTGAATCACAACACCCTTAAATTTCTGCAACTTGATGGGTTGAGACTCTCAGTGCGATTGCATAACATGGAGCTTTTCCCAAGTGTGGGACCTTGCGAATCGAGAAAGCTCTCTGGATGAAGGCCGGTTCCTATTCCTCTGTTCAGATGCACACATAAAAATGTAGAGGGTTTACTCAAAAAAATAATCTAACTTTCCAAGGAGACAGGGTAAGAAGATGCATAAAAATAAACCTAAACTAACAAAGGTGATGCAATGAGGAATGAAGAACACCTATCTTGCCAATAAACACAAACCATTAAAATGCAATGCAAGATCATGCACAAATAACCAAATTTGTAGTGAAAGATCAGGAGGATGCAAATGAGTATAGAGAGGGTTGAGAATCATCCACAGGTATGCATTATTTTCTCCAAATATTGATACAATACACTATAAAATGCCAAGAGGCAAAGTTGCATTACAGTTTTAGATGGGAGGTTTGAACTCCACAAATTCACCTACTAAAGAGAATAAGGGAGGGGAAAAACAAGAATGTCCAACATTTAGAAAGAAGCCCCTCCTTACAATTTATAGGAATAATGAGAGAGGGAAGAGAGAGTAATTCCAAATCTACCCCAACCACCTCTAGATTTCATTTAATTCATCTCATTATGGTGGTAGTTGAGAACCCTAACAAACCCAAAAAGTGGCAAACTGTATTTTGCATTTTAAAGAATTTTTTCTCACCCAATTAAAGATATCCAGTTGTAGTTGGATAGAGGACTTCGTAATCTTTCTGAAAATTCCAACCTTCCGTGAATCCGAGCTCCCTGTGAAAAGTTATGGCTATCTGAATATCTGGGTTAGGGTCTGCTTCCTATCAGCGTTCAAAATGTTACACCTCTTGAAAGTGCACCTTGGCACATCCATCCTTATGTCGACATACCTTTACATGTGCCAAGGGAAAAATTTTTCCATGTCAACACTTTGTGTCATGCACCCTTTACGTGTGCCAAGGCGCAACTTTTTCCATGTCGACACTCTGTGTCATGCGCCCTTTACGTGTGCCAAGGTGCGACTTTTGTCATGTCGAAACTCTGTATCATGTGCCCTTTACGTGCGCCAAGGTGTGACTTTTTCCATGTCGACACTCTGTGTCATGCACCCTTTACATGTACCAAGGTGTGACTTTTGCCATGTTGACACTCTTTGCTGTGCGCCCTTAACCTGCACCTTCGGCATGAATTTTTTCGTGTTGACACCTTCTTACCTGCGCCATGGGCACATATTTATTTGTGTTGAAACTCTATGTCGTGCATCCTTTCGGTTGGTAAAACAATAAATGTTAGGGGTTTGAGCTTCCTTGATTTATATATTCTTCTATTTGTCTATATCTACCCAGGGGGGAAGATATATACAACAATTTGGCGACTCAACAGGATCACCTACCTACTAGGTAGAATATCAATGGCCTTTTAGCAATCCATTGGGCATGGAGTCATAAGAAATAACCTAAAACCAACCTGATCTCTAATCCTGAGCCTGAAACTACAACTCCTTCTTCGAGAACATGCTAAACTATAGAAAACAACCTGAGAGCAGCAAAACCTGTGCCAAAGCACTTAGGGAAATTAAAACCTAACTACAACAAGACAATGTGCATACGCACATAGAGGAATTGAAAACTAGGCTTATATTTACAAGGGTAAACCTTTTCCTTCTAGTAGTAATGTTTAAGGTAGATTCCGTTAACCGGAATCGGGAGTTCTTCTCCATCCAATGTAGACAATTGGAAGGCATTACTACTTTTACATCTCATGACCATGTAGGGGCCACTCCAAATGACATCAAACTTGGAATGCCTTCCTGGTTTTTCCTGATCTACATCCCATTTCAGAACTAGGTCGCCTTCTTAGAAGGTCCTTGCTCTTGCCTTCTTATCAAACCATCCTTTTACTAAGCCCTGATATCTCTCAATCGTCTGAACTGCATGCTCTTTGATTTCTTCCAATTCCACCAACTCTACATATCTTGCCTCCATTGGTTCAAACTCAGCCAACTCCAATTGCTTCATGAGCTATAATGCAAGTAGTTCTAATCATATAGGCAATACCGCCTCTTTCCCATAGACCAATTTGTAGGGAGAACTACTTGTAGACCTCTTTTGCGTTATCCTATCAGCCCAGCATGCCATGTCCTTTGGTTTTCATCCAGTGTTCTTCTAATGATCCTTAGCAAATTCTTGTTCGTGGACTCTGCTTGTCCATTACCCTACGGGTAATAATTTGAAGAGGTGCTCAAATAGATTCCATTCTTGACAGCCCATTCTATAATCTTGGAACCTATGAATGCCAATGCATTATCTGATATGATAGTGGCCGGCACACCGAACCTGGTCACTATTCCTTCATAAAAGTCTAGTATGTTAGACTCATTTACTTCCTTGAGCACTACTTCTTCGGTCCACTTGGTGAAATAGTCTGTTGCCATGAGAATCCACTTGTGGCCTTGGCTTGAGTTTGGGTTGATGACCCCGATGAAGTCCAATCCCCATTGCATAAATGGTTGGTCAACCAAAATTGGGTGCAATGGAAGTGCTGCTAGTCTTTCTTTTCCTGTGAAGAGTGCACATTTCTTGCACTTTCTTATCCATGTATAGCAATCACTGAACATTGTGGGCCAATAATACCCTGCCTTCATTATCTTGAGAGCTGTTACCCGTGGGGTGAAATGTCCTCCAGAATCTCCATCGTGAAAATATCGCAACACCCTCTCAATTTGACCTATCCCAATGCACCTCAATAGAACTCCATTGATGTATTCTTAAAAAAAAACACCATCAAAAAGCACATATGGAATGCCTTGTAATCTGAAGTATCTCCTCTTTTCTTTTCTCATTTCTGGAGGGCATAGGCCTATCTATAAGAAGTGTATCATATTATGAGTCCAACAAGGAGTGGCCACATCATCATTTTCTTGTTCTTGACCATCCTGCAGTACCAAGGTAGTCTCTTTTTCATCACCTGCTTAAAATTTCCGACTCAAAGCTAGTTGTTCACATAGTCCTTTTCCACGTACTAGCTTAGTGACCTTAATTTTGATGTCATATTCCATGACATGAGTGATCCATCCTGCACGTTTCTCATTCAGATCCTTATTTAGAAGGAAGTCCTTGACTCCCACATGAGAGACCAATAATTGGAACTTGTTGTTTGAGACTAGGTGCTTGAATTTCTTTAAGCTCTTGATCACTGCAAGGACATGCTTTTCAATGAAAGAGTACCTTGTTTTGTATTCCTCTAGGCCTTGACTGAAGAAAGAAACTGGTTGTTCTAATCCTTCTTTGTTTTATTGTACCAAGATTGCAGAAATTGTGTCTCCACCACCAAAGGCATATAGCATGAAATCCTTGGAGATGTCTAGATTGATGAGAGTTGGAGCTTGAGATATAGCCTCTTTTATTTCCTCAAAACTTGCCTTGCCTTCAGATGTCCACTTAAATATCATGCTCTTTTTCAACATCAGTGTTATTGGCTTCATGAGAGCTGCAAAGTTTAGACCAAACCTGTAGACAAAATTGATCCTTCCCAAGAAGATTTGATGAGCCTTCTTGTGACTTGGCGATGGCAATGCTCGAATTGCTTCAACTCTTTCTAGGTCAATCGTCAATCCCTCCTTTGAAACAATATGGGCTAGAAGTTTTCCTTCATGAGCCAAGAATATGCATTTTTTGGGATTCAATGATACCCCAAATCTTCTACACCTATGAAATACCTACCTCAGATGAAAGAGGTGATCCACTGCATTTTTGGAGAATGCAGTAATGTCATCAAGATATATCAGAACTATTTTATTGATCAAACCCTTGAATGCCATATCCATTGCCCTTTGGAAAGTGGCTCCAGCATTTGATATCCCAAATGGAATCTTCTTGTAGGCATAGGTGTTCCATTTGGTGGTGAAAACCATCTTGAACTAGTCATCTTCTTTCACCATTACCTGATTATACCCTGAGTAGCCATCTAGGATAGAGAATCTCTCCGAACCAGATACTACTTGCAATATTTGTTCCATTGAAGGAAGTGGGTAATAGTCTTTGAGAGATGCCCTGTTGAGGTCTCAGAAGTCCATACACAACCTGATTTCTCTACTCTTCTTCCTGACCAGAACCAAGTTTTCAACCCAGCTTGAGTGCTTGATCGGGAATATAATACTTGCCTCTATTAGCTTGTTTAACACTTTCTTCATTAGAGGCTCAATGTGAGGGTTGACTAGTCTCTACTTCTACCTAATGGGCTTAGCATCTGGATCCAATTCTATGGTATGTTGTGCTAACTTCGGGTCGAATACTCACAGGTCCTCATATCTCCAAGCGAAGACATCTAGAAATTCTTGGCAAAGTTGTATGAAATCTGATTTCTCCTACTCGATGGCCACTTTGCCAATTTTAAGTGTTTTGCCTTCCCCAACCGGAATTGGCTCTAAATCTTCTCTCTTGACTTGTATGTTAGCCTTTTCCCTATGGAACTAGTTGTTAGGGTTGAAGATAGACTCCAACATTACTAAACCCTTGGGAATCTTGTTTTTCCGCAGCTGCACTACTTGATCACCGTACTGCTTCTCTAATATGTCTTGATTCCTAGATGAGAATTCAACCTCTTCTTGTAAGAAATTGATGATCTATTGATCGTTCTCAAACACCTGCCAGGTTGTGTTATTATCTGGAACTGCTGGCCTCACAATCACATGGATATGCGACTACTTTTTTCCCTTTTGATGTTGTCAACCACATCAAACATTGCTCCAATAGCTGTAAGCCTATCCGCGGCTTTATTTTTCTTCCTAGGTATGGACACAATGTTGAAAGCTTTGAAATCCTTAACGAGGTCCCATACCCTATTCTTGTAGTTCTTTAACATGTCATTCTTTGTAGCATGTTTTCCCTTGACTTGATTTACGATTAGCTCGCTATCTCTGAACACCTGCAAGTTCTTTATGCCCTTTTTCCTGGCCCAATGAAGTCCATGAATCAAGGCCTCATATTTAGCTATGTTGTTTGAACAGGAAAATTGGAAACAGAAAGCTGAATAATATTTGATGCCTTGAGGTGAAATAAGCATAACTCCTCCTCCTGTGCCTTGCCTACTCCTTTATCCATCAAAAAATAACTGCCATACCTCATTTTCATCCTTATGGTCTGGTTTGGTGATGCTAGGAATAGGTTGGTTTTCTTCATGTATGCAATAGACTCCTAGCTCAGATTCTTCTATTTCTTGGTAGGGATCAAAAGCATGTACCTTGCTTTCCCATTCATCAAGAGTCAAATCTAGGATGCTTCCAACTTTGGTGTCAGCTTAATCTGTGCTTGGATAATCTTCTTGATCAAATACTGAACAATTGGCATTGATTTGGCTTGGAGTATGAGGCTCAATATGAAAGTTTGCAATTGGTTCGAATATGATTTTGACCTTAGTACCATATCTTGTTCTGAACAACATGTGTGACCAGTCAGTAGATAAGTAGCCTCCAATTTTGACTGTGAAATCCCTTGATAAGCATAGGGCAAAGAGTGGTGGAAAATCTATCACTGACACATCTTACAAAATGGTAACATTGGGGCATGCATGCAAGGTAAGATTCAAACCTTTAATCACTCCCACCGTTGCTACTGTTGTCGCATCCAATTGCACTACTCCCTTTGATATGAATTCATATTGGAGACCCAGCTGATCAACTATTTTCTTAGGCATGACAGAATTACTTGCCCTAGAATCAATCATGCAATTATGTACTAGTTTATCCCCAATGATTAATGAAACATAGAATGGAGGGGGCTTCAAAACTTTACCTTGTTTTCCTCCATGATTCCCTTCAGGCTCAGTAGCATTTGTGAGGACCTTCTCTTGCATGTGGACATGCTGGTTTGAAGTTGACCAATTCTTCATGGCAACTTGTAAAAGATCTCTTTGGCCTGGGATGGATAAAGATTCCCACATTGATATATTCACATTTGTCTTCTTCTTTTGATCAACGATGCTAAATGGGGATGAAACATCTCTTTGTTGTCCTTTAGTCTATGCATTACTTTCTTGTGCATGGGCAGCAACAGCTGGCATTTGAGTTGGCTTATAAGGTAGTTTGGGCTGTCCTTGCGTGTTTGGAACTGTATTTTTCTTACTGACACCTTGTGGAGTGATGGAATGTTGTAGATCACTTAGAGCCAATGACTGCGCTTCACCAATATTCCTCTTCTTTGATCTTATGTTAGCTGCTACACTCTAAGAAATTGTTTGATTCATGCCACAAAAATCCTCAGCTTGCCAATTCGCAAGTGCGATATCATTTGGAGTTGTGTTTTACTGAGATGTCCCTTGTTGCTGATTTGTTTCTTGACTCACTTCACTCTCTACGCCAGTAGTTGTCACCATCAAGGCTTGGTTCAAAGCACCATTGAAACACATAGATTGATTGTGAGGTTCATTGTATGGGAAACACCAATCCTACTCTTGAGCTATGTTGTTTTGCATTGGCACTAAGGCTTTAGAAGTAGATGCAACATTGGGGTTATAGGGCTAAAATGGTCTATTTGTGGGAGGCATTACTTGGCTTTGATTTTTAGTTGGATTGGGTGGCCTATTGGGCTAGTATGGTGGCCTAGCCTGGTACTGTGCTTGAGGCTGATACAGTTTAGTACTTTGAGCTTGTTGTCTTTTGATAGTCACCAACTCATTTCCATGGTTCTACAACTATTTCATAACCTCTTGGAGTTCATTTGAAGCACTAGAGGATGAAGTAGAAGTTTCATTTGAACTTTGATTTCTAGGAGTGGAAATAGGAGCCAAAGTGGGTGCTTGACTAGTGCTTGGATTTTCTAAGTTTGGATACAAGGGCATGGGAGGCCTAGGAGCCAGCTTACCAGCTTGAATAAGATATTTTTTGGCCCTAATGGAAATGCTATAAGCAACAGGTAAGGTTGTGCCTCCCATAGATTGAATTAACATAGAAATATCAGAATTCAAAGCTTTAAGATAGTATAGAAAATCACCTTCAGCTGTTGGCCTAACGGCCACTGGAATTCTATCCCAATACCTTTGAAATCTGAAGTTGAAGTCAGTCAACTGCTCATTGGGAGATCTCTTGATAGTTGTCAATTGTCCTAGTAGAGATAAATTGTCTCCCTTTTCTCCAAACTGCTCATGGAGGACTATGCATAACTGATTCCAATTTTGGATAGAACCATCTCCAAGGCTCTTAAACCATTGCAATGCCTTCCCTTTGAAAAAATATGCAAACAATTTGACACCAACATCCATTTCATTTATCTCATGGATTGCACAAACATTAGCAATGTCCTTGACATGATCACCAGGAGTGGTATGATTTTCTCCAGTGAAAAATGGAATGTTCTTCAATGCTGCAATTGGAACTGGATTCTGTGCATTGAGCACAAGTGGGCTGCTACCAGTGAAATTGAAAAAGGGATTAGGTGGTTACGCCATTCTGATTAGCTTGAGAACCCTTATTGATTGGATGAAAGGTCTACCAGGTGGAGGGGTTGATAAAGTCCTGTTAGGTGGAGATGGTGATCTTCGTGGTCCTCTTCCTCTCCTTCCTCTACCTAGTGATAGCTGTAAGTGGAAAAATAACCCCTCTTCTTGAGTATCAAACTTGGTTCAAATTATTCTCATGTACCTAGGCAACTTGTGCTGCTATACCACTGGATTCTATCCCTTTGGAGTCGCCAGATGTGTTAGAAAGTGAGCCTCAAAAGGCTAGATTCTGCCAAGTTACACACCAAACCTAAAAATATTAAAAATAATTTAAAACTTTGAAGGATCCAAAAGGTACAGTTCTTTAATTCAGTTATCGGGTATTGTTGTGTAGTTACTAATCCCCGAAAGGTACAGGTGAAACTCAGGTCATGCAAGGCAACTGGGAAAACCCAAAATACTAAAAACCATGAAATTTTGAAAGTAAAAATCTCAAAAATATAATAATACCCTTTTGAAGATTATCCCCCGATCTATCAATTGGTGAAATTTTGACTTGTTTTGAGTGAGTTAAGACCTTGAAAATTGATTTCAAAGTTCAGCATGGAAGGTGAAAAATCTGAAATTGTAAAACCTACAATTTTTTAGTCAAAATTTCTTGAAAATTGCTTCAAATCTTATGGAATGACCTCTTGGTCCCACCAGGTGTGCCAAAACTATTGATGGAAAATCACAGCACCCCTGAATGTCTGAAACTCGATGGGTTGAGACTCTCAGTGTGATTGCATAACATGGAGCTTTTCCCAAGTGTGGGAACTTATGAATTGAGAAAGCTCTCCAGATGAAGGCGGGTTCCTATTCCTCTATTTAGATGCACACATAAAAATGCAGAGGGTTTATTTAAAAACATAATCTAACTTTCCAAGGAGACAGGGTAAGAAGATGCATAAAAATAAACCTAAACTAACAAAGGTGATGCACCAAGGAATGAAGAACACCTATATTGCCAATAAACACAAACCATTAAAATGCAATGCAAGATCATGCACAGATAACCAAATTTATAGTGAAAGATCAGGAGGATGCAAATGAATACAAAGAGGGTTGAGAATCATCCACAGGCATGCATTATTTTCTCTAAAGATTGATACAATACACTACAAAATGCCAAGAGGCAAAGTTACATTACAACATTAGATGGGAGGTTTGAACTCCACAAATTCACCCGCCGAAGAGAAGAAGGGAGGGGAAAAACAAGAATTTCCAACGTTTAGAAAGAAGCCCCTACTTACAATTTATAGGAAGAATGAGAGAGGTAAGAGAGAGAGGAATTCCAAATCTACCCCAACCATCTCCAGATTGCATTTAATTCATCTCATTATGGTAGTAGGTGAGAACCCTAGGAAACCCAAAAAGTGGTGAACAATATTTTTCCTTTTTAAGAATTTTTCTCACCCAATTAAAGATATCCAGTTGTAGTTGGATAGAGGACTTTGTAAGATTTCTGAAAAGTCCAACCTTGCATGAATCCGAGCTCCCTATGAAAAGTTATGGCTATCTGAATATCTGGGTCAAGGTCTGCTTCTTGTTAGTGCTCAAAATGTTGCGCCTCCTGAAGGTGCGCCTTGGCACATCCATCCTTATGTTGACATACCTTTACATGTACCAAGGCATGAATTTTTCCATGTTGACACTCTATGTCATGCACCCTTATGTGTGCCAAGGCACGACTTTTTCCATGTCGACACTCTATGTCATGCACCCTTTACGTGTGCCAAGGCGCGACTTTTGCCATGTCGACACTCTGTGTCATGCACCCTTTACGTGTGACAAGGTGCAAATTTTTACATGTTGACACTCTGTGTCATGCACCCTTTACATGCACCAAGGCATGACTTTTACCATGTCGACACTCTTTGCTGTGCACCCTTAACCTACGCTTTCGGTGCGACTTTTTTCGTGTCGACACCTTCTTACCTACACCATGGGCACATATTTCTTCATGTTGACACTCTCTGTCATGCACCCTTCCAGTTGGCAACACAATAAATGTCAGGGGTTTGAGCTTCCTTGATTTCTATATTCTTTTGTTTGTCTATATCTACCCGGGGGGGAAGATATATACAACAGGAATCACCAAAGATATTAATTGATTTAACATCTAGGGAGATGGTGGTTTAAAGGCCTCATATGAGTGCTTCATATTCGATGATATTATTTGTACAATCAAAATACAGTTTGAAAGATAAAGGCATGGGCTCACTGCCAAGAGGAATGAAGATAACACTAGCACTGCCCCCACACTAACACTTGGAACCGTTTAAGAAGAGAGTCATTTGGTAAGTGGTATCATCCAAGGAGAGGGTAGTAATGGATTCTTTAGGGAAATCAAATTTAAGGGGTTTATTTATTGAAAGAGGTGCATTCATCAGTGGGTAAGTGATGGCTTGGTATTTGATATAATTTTTATGGATGAATTTGAGGTCAAGGTCAGCAAGAAGCATGAGCCAACATGTAACACATTGATTTTGGTAAGGTTTTACATACATGTAATGTAGAGGGTTAGTGTTAGTGACAATAAAGGTTTTGTTGTTGAGTAGGTAATGATGTAGTTTAGTGGTGACAAAAAATAAGGCCTAAGGAAAGTTTTTCATCATGGGTGTACCTAGTTTCATAGTACAAAAGGGTATGAATTATGTAATAAACTACTTTCTCTCTATGTTGCTCATCATGGTGAGCGAGCATGGCACCTAAGGAATGATCAGTAGAAGAAATGTATAGGTAAAAGGGTTGGCCATTCTTAGGACAAATGAGCACCGGTGGTTGAAGAAGGTATTATTTTAGGGGGTCAAAGGCTTTTTAGCATTCATTAACCCATTTGAATGAGACGTCCTTCTTGAGGAAATGGTGAAAAGGTTAACAATGGTCATAAAGCTGTGAGATAAAACGACGAATAGATTGCAACTTACCTTGCAAGATTCAAAGTTTACAAAGACTAGTAGGTGGAGGCATTTTAAGAATAACCTTCACTTTAGTAGGATTGAATTCTATGCCACGCAAAGAAATGATGAAACCAAGGAGTTTTCCTGAAAGTACTGTAAAGACACACTTCTTAGGTTGAATGTGAATGTAATAATTGATGAGGAAGTCAAATATGAACTTAAGGAATGTCAGGTGTTCAGCTCAATGTTTGGATTTGGCAAGAAGGTCATCTATGTAATCTTCCAATATGCGATGCATGATGTCATGGAAGATATAAGTCATGGCTCGCTAATATGGAGCACCAGAGTTTTTAAGTCCAAGAGGCATGATTTGATAACAGAAGGTCCCCTAAGGAGTGATGAAGGAAGTTTTGTGTTAATCTTCTGGAGCAAGTAGTATTTGATTATAACCCAAGAAACCATCCATGAGTGATGACATCTTATGGCCGGCGGTGAGATCCACTAGTTTATCAATACCTGGTAGAGGAAAAAAATATTTAGGGAAAGTGAGGTTAATGGCATGGAAATACATGCAAATGAAGAGTCCCCCTATCACGTTCATGATAGGGACGATGTTATAAATCCATTGGGGATAGTCAATGGGTAGGATAAAGGAAACCGAGATAAGGCACTGAAGTTATTCTTTGACAAGAAGAGAAATGCAAGGATGCATTTTCCATAGCTTTTGTTTTATGGGTTTGGCATCAAGAATAGTTATGATATTGTGGACCAAAATGTTTGGGTCAATACCAAACATATCGAAATAGGATTAAACAAATCGTTGCTATGGTCCCGAAGGAAAGAGGTAAAAGCTTCCTGTTTAGCAACATCTAAATACTGACCTATCTTTAGAATGTATGGGTCATCTTGAGAGTTAATGTTGAATTCGATAATTGATTTATTCAATATGGTTTGTGTCTCAGAAGGTAATAACTGGTGAATATAAGAATCTTTCGCACCAAGGTAGGTGAGGATAGACTCATCATCCAAATATTGAATGATGTTAATAGAAGGTGTGTCATTATTGATCATGTTAGGATATAAGAAGGGAAGAGAAGAGGAATCCTCTCCATCACATTGATAAATCAGAGGTATGAGGGAAATCATGTTTACGGAAAAAAAAAGTGAGGAGGAATAGATTTGGGATCTATGGACTTCATGGGTGAAGGTGGTGAGGTTGGTGAATGGGGTGGAGAACTTTTTTCTTCCTTAATGAGGTTGATGCGGGCCTTCTTGGAAGCTGGTGCAGTAAAGCTAATACCACTACGATCATTTTGTTTATGGGTGGTACATGAATGATAGTATGGCGGCCTTGTTCATAAAAATCAAAGCTAAATACTTTCCATGCGCAATGGTGAAGGAAAGTGTGGGCGAAGCAGTAGTGAGTAAGGGATTGGAGGTTAGATGAAAATGGTCATGTTTGGGAAGGAGTTTTAAGTGAATGATTGGCACTATCATGTCCCCCATACATTAGATTAGTGCGAAGGTGGGAAGGACCATAAGGAAAAACCTCACCTGCGTGGTATTCATAACTAGGGTATTGGTGCAAGTTCCCATACTCTTGTGGAGTGAGAAATGTGTTGATATTGTATATGCAGTACTCCCCTAGAGTGAGGCATTTAAAAACACCTTATAAGGGATCACTAGTCAATATGTGGGTGGCGGGGATAGACGAATTACTAGATGATTGGGCAAGAGGCATAGCGGTTGGTTGGGAAGTAGAGGGCTTAGCTGGAGAGGTTGAGGTAGTAGTAGGAAAAAAAGAGTTAGATGTGGGAGAGGTGGTGGAAAAATTAGTGGATGGGTTAATTGGTGAAGGAGAAGTGGGGGTAGTGGCAGATGCTTTCACCGGTACAAGTACATCGTTGGGCTAGTACAACATGTTACAAGTTTTGAATGATGACGGGCTAGTGAGGATGGTATAGTTATGTCCTTCAAGTTTGAATTTTACACAGTGGTGTAAATTTAAAGGAACATAACCCATAACGCAAATCCAAGGTCTTCTAAACAATAGGTTATACTGGAACTCCCCTTCTAAGATGTAGAATAGTTCTAGGACATTGTGAGGGACTACACAAACATGAACAATAATGGTGCCAAGAGTGGAGGTAACGACATCATGGAAGGAGTGAAACATAATGGGGTTATTATGGATATAATTATAATGGATACACATTTGATTACATGTGTGAGAGGAGATGATTTTAATGCTAGCACCACCAAAGATCATGACGTGTCGTACGTGTATGTTATCGATATAGACGTAAATGAATAAGGTAGGATTAGGGTTATTTGACTAGAGAGGTACAATCTCCTCATTAGAGAAGATGAGGGTGACAACTTGAGGAGTGGGTATGGGGGTAGAAATAGGAGATGATTTGGTAATCAAGGGCACATGGTGAGGGGTAATAATGGAGGCCACTAGTGTGGGGTCATTGGGTAAAATTTCAATGTATTGTAAAACCTAGATAAGGGCTTGTCTATAAGATTTAGAAGTTTGGATGAGATCATACAAAGACATATTTAGAAGAGACTAATGTAATTATTTTATCATTATGTGATGGGTGACCCCACAAGAGATAGATTATGTAGGTCCATAGATGGTGATTTTGGGTGTGGGTGTAGATGGTATATTAGGCACAGGGTTGGTTTATGTGCTAGTTGATTTTTCTTTTCCTTTGTCTTTCTGAGCGTGGGTGACAATATGAACCATGTTAATATGAGGGGAGGTGGATGGAGAGGGTGTGCCATGAAATGTGTAATGAATTGAGGTGATTTGGCCAACTCTCTAATATGGACCATGTTGATCTCAAATTTTGTCGGTGGATAAAATGGTTTTGGGGATGGAGATACTAGTCATTGAATCGGTAAAATAAGATGATGTGTTGTGATAGGTGAAGCTGGAACATGGTTCTCATCAAGAAGGTCATCATCGTCAAAAAAATTTTCAGGAGGAATTTTTTTGAGAAGAACGGTATTTAGAGCCTTACAATTTTCTACATGATGTCCTAGCACACGATGATAGGTACAAATATTGGTTTCATCAAACCCTTTTGGTTTGGGTTTGAGATGATCATAAGGTCAAAGCGGTGGTAATGTGATGACAGAAGTCTCTAAGAGATTAGTTAAAATGTTTGCGTAGGACCCCACTAATGGACCACAATGGGAAGTGAGTTTGGGTTTGGGTAAAGGGTGGATAATCATGAGGGTAGAGGCTTTATAGGAGGGGGAATGGGCTGGTCCACTTGTTTGGTAGGAAGTGTTGTCTTATGTTTTGATGGCATTTTCTTGGATAAAGGTGGGGTAGAAGAGCTAGCGAGGAAAGATTTTGTTGGTTTAAATACCTTATTAAAGGGTAGTGGGTTCTTATCTTTGGGTTGCACCTTCTTGGGTATAGGTGACATGGGAGTATGGGACGCAAAAGGGAAATAAGATAGTGGAAGAGGATGGGTTACCCATAGGGACAACCAAGTTGTGGTGGAAGTGGTTTGTCGAGGTTGGGTGGATGGTATGGGTTGAAGTCGTATAGGTAAAGTTGAGGGGATAGTAATTGGTGGAGGTATAGGTGGTAAAAATAGTGTGGGTGAGGGTAAGGGTTTTTGGGTTTTGGGTGAATGAGGTGTAATGAAGGCTCATGATGCAGTAGTAGGTTGTTTAGCTTTTGATTGGCCTTGGGTAGGAGAATGTTTGATCAAGGTTGATGGATGGGGCCCTAGGATGAACAAAAAGGGGGAAGGTGACAAAGGTGTGGTAGGTGAGACTGGTGTATGTGATCTAGAAGGTTGGGTTTTCTTTTTAGGTAGAGGGATAATGTTGGTGCGGGTTTGAGATTATGTTGTTTAGTCAAATTTTACAAGTGGGTGACTAAGGCTTGATGTCGCCATGACACCCAAGGTAGTGATGGGTCTAGCTATGGGAGAGGAGAGAGGTGTGGGTAGGTTTTTATGTTTGGGAATGACTCTAGCTATGGGTAGAGGTTTAGATGTAGGTAGGTATGATGAAGAATAATTGGTTTAAATAAGCATGCTCAATGCCGATCTAGTTGCCAAAAATACCATTGGGTAGATCCTGGAAATATCTTCAGGATACATTTACATTTGGGTCAAAAAGGGGAGTTAAAGAATTCCCTAGAGCATGGAATTATTGACGTTCTAAGTGATTGGCTAGCCGTGAAAATGAGACTACTGAAGAAGAGGATGGAATTGGTTTAGTGGAAATCCTTGTAAAAAATGTTTGAAAGATAGGGAATTGGCTAGCTTCAGAATCTGTAGGTAAAAGAGCCGAGATCATGTCAATAGGGTTCTTGGATGCTGGGGGGACTACCCCTAACAGGTAGTGTCATGTCAGATGAGTCTCCCATGGGTAGGAGAGATAATAGGTGGAGTTATGTAGATTTCTCTCTTGGTGGATAAGGTGATAATGATTCTCCTGTGGACAGGAGAATTAAAAGCGTTGAATTTTTGGTAGGTTGTGAGCTAGATGGTTGAATGACATTGGAAGAAAGTGTGGGTTTCTTCATGGGAGAAGGGAGAGATGAAGGGGACTCCTTTAGAGGGTGAAGGAGTGGAAGAGGTATGCGCCTCTATGGGTAAAGGATCTCAGGCCATAATTTCCTCAATAGATGAAATAAATGGGATTTGAGGAATGGTTAGTATGATATCAAAAACTACGTGGAATTTACTAGTTTTCGTTGGATGAAGGTTCACTATTTTCAATTTGGGTTACTTTTGCAAAAAAATTGGATTTTGAACAAAAGTTAAAATTTGCAAATAGGTAGTGATTTTTCTGATTTTTACTGATTTTCTATTATACCACTATCATAGATCTGATAGATCTGTTTGATCCCTAGTAGAGTCACCAAAAATTGTTGGTTTAAAAATCTATCACTTGGGCAGATCTATGGATAGACGAGCCAACATTGTGCAAGGCATAGCCCCTCTTTGAGTCAGCAAAGTGAAACTAGTTTATTGTTATTCTACCAGCAGGAATCTATGCAAGTCTCACAATATTCTGCCTTCGGGGGTTTGGGATCTCATCCCAGTAGGGGTGTTTCTAACTGCAAAATGAAAAGAATGGAAGAGAGGATGCAGAGAGATTAGGTCCGAAGGTAGAAAAGAAATGAATTCCAAAGTAGAAAGGTCAAAGGGTTTATGTTTTGGGATTGGTAGTAAACAGATCCAAACCTACTTGCATAAACGAATAAAGCAATACTGATGAATAAATGACAAAAAAATAGAGATAGATCCAACAGAATAAACGCATAGATCTGACATAAGAAAGATCAGATGCCCATAACACACATATTCAGCACAAAGTCTTAATATTTGTATTAATATTTTCTTCTATTACAAAAAGTACAAAGCCTTTTCTTCCCACTTCTATTTTTTATCTAAAAAATATCCACCACCTTGAATACAACAAGTATTCAAGTATATATAGAAGGAGAGAAGAAAAGAAGACAAAAGAAAACCAACCACTTAATTACAAAATATCTTACAATAGATTACAAAGTCATTTGTTGACTTTTTGACAACTTTGGTGGATGACATCATCCTATGGTGCAACATGGATGATGTCATCGTTTGTGTCAACACACTTTAGATAATTTACAAGGAGAAAGTCAGGAAGAAGGAAACTATTCATCGTCGTCCCGCGGCTGAAAGGGGGTATCCTGCTTTTGCTGTTGCTCGGGAGATGAGATGTGGAACTAGGCACGATACTCCATGAACTTGCTGATCATGGGTTGAATTTGATCCTGGGAAGGATCCTTGTGTCAATTTCTGATAGCTTCATAAGTCTCCCGCTCTTCTGTGAGCTTTTCTGGGAGTTTGGACTAATCATTTTCCACCTCTATCAGGTACCCAATGAAGTCACGACATGCCAACAGGTTGTTGATGGATTCGGCGTCGAACGTGACCTCTGGTCCCATCCCCTATGAAACGATCTCCTTGAAGATCTGAATAGTTTTCTCAACCTTTCTTAAGGTGAAAGAAGAAGTGAGCAAGCTTGGAGACATTCTTAGGACAATCTATTCCATTTGATGCATTACATCCAGGGCTTCCTCCTTTATTTTGTCGATCTTCTCCAGGATGAACTCCAGCTGATCAACCTGATAATCTAGAGTAGAAAGGATTTTGTTGAGGGCTCTGGGGTGACCAAGGACGCCAAACTTGGCCAGATCTTTGACTGAACAGTCAAACATTTTCTAAAAGGTCTCATGCTGCATCTTGACATGGTGCAGCTCTTTGGAGATGGGTCCTGTTATCACCTGGAGTTCTTTGTTCACCTGATTAATGTTCTGATACAAACTGGTGAACTTGGTGATTACTCCTTCGCTTTCCTTGAGGATTTGGATCCTCCATGCAGAAACTGCCATGCCCTGCTCACCAATTTTGGTATACTCATTAATCTTATCCTAGCTCAGAGGCTCAAGAGTTTCAGTGGCAGTTGTAGGAGGCACATTGCCCATTTTCTGCAAGGCATGGAGAAGATATTTATTTTTCTCCTTTAACAGCCTTTTCTCTTCCTTTGCTTCACGGAGATTCTTGCAAAGGGCATCCACTGCAGATAGGGCCTCTCCCTGAAGGCTTTCTGAAGATGTCCCCATCGTGACTTGGGTCACTGTGTAATCTGTCAAAGACAGATATTTTTTATCCTTTAAAGGATCGGGGTATGCTATCTACATTACTCTCTCCCCTGATGCACTCTGAGAGAAGCGTGTTATAGGTTTTTGCTTCTTGACCCCTTTTGATGGGATGACGGAGAAGTCCATCGGGGCGATGGGAACTTTCCTCTTTTGTTGACTCAGGTGCTGGGAGATCCAGGTTGGACTTATGGGAGAAGGACCAGAAATAGAAAAGGGAGCAGCTGCAGTAGTAGAAGGGAAAAATGTGGAGACACTTGGAGGCGGCATTGAGAGGGAAGCTGAGAAAGTGCTCACGGGAGGAAGGGATACTACAGGGGAGGTAGACATAGGAATGGAAGGGAGCTGAGAGATGAGGGAAGAAATGGTGGGGGACAACTCCATGAGAGAAGAGAAGATGGATGATGAAGAAGGGGTAACAGTAGAAGATGAGGGAGAGGACACAACCAAAGGAATGGTCACTTGGGTCACTCGAGGAGGGGAATTATGAGAGGGAGAAGGGATAGAAGGGACCTTAATAGTTACAATAGTGGGAACATCCTGAGTGGATGTACGTATTGGAACATCTTCCGCTGCTTCTTCTTCTAAGCTTTTCAGGATTACAACCCGTTCTTGTGAAGTGGAAGGAGGACTTTCAGGAGCTTTCTCTTGGGTGGAGCTTGACTCACCCTCTTTGAATTTCCCTTTTCCCTTTGGCAGCTATTTTTACCAAGAAGGTGCGTTGCCTAATGGAGATGTGGTGAAATCAACTCCGAGGTAAATGAGGCCATTCATTCTGCACCAATGCTCTGTTCTTCACAGAGTTTCCTTTACCCTTTCTTCTATGGTCTAAGGCGCTTTGGTTTTGTCAAATATAGTGAAATGTAAATCGTCCACATCTATGTCAAGATATACCTGATCAACTTCTTGATCAGTGGTTTGATAACCTTTTGGGACGATGGCCACACCGTATTGGATGATTTCAGCCAAAGCCAAGTGGGAATGGTCTTTCCTTCTGAGCTTGACCTCATGATATAGGTCGATATAAATATCCTCGATCTATGGGATGTGGATCAGATTGAGTTTGGCCCTGGGAAGACAATTCCTTGGGTCAAAATTGGGCCTTGCCGGGATGTTATGTTTCAGATTTAGCAGCTCCAGTTCTACAAACATATCCTTTGCTTTGTGGTGAGAGAGACAAGTATACCTACCCACTATGAGGGGGAAAGGAGTTCCACCCTTCTTTCTCTTTAGGCACTTTTTTTGGTAGGTTATAAGCTGCCTCAACAGCTCCAACAGGATCAACTTGGGGCCGGCGTATCTTGGCAATTTAGTTGGTTCCCCCAAGAAGTTGGCTGCCCTTAGATAGGTAAAGGTGGGTAATTGTGTGAACAAGGCTCCTCATTTCTCTGTAGTTGCAACAATGCTCTTGGTCGTATGACCGTGAGTCATGTTTGGCCTTAAAAGGTAGATGATGCCGTAGAAGAAGGCATCATTAATCTTTGTGAACTGGGGGATACTATTTTCCAACTTCAATTCTGGATAGTATTCATATATTTTAACTTGGGGCCAAACCCCACACCGCATTAAGGCTGGATAATCCCTTTCTGAAGCCACAACATAAACTACATAAGAGTTCATATAGAACTTCCCCATTGTGGTAAGTTGTTGGAGCTGCTCAGATATGGTGCTGCTTATGATCTCCGCCCACTTGAAGCGTTGATCTGGCACATTTTTGTTCATTGTCTCTAAATATCTTAGCATCCATTTGTGAAAGTAGTGGGTGTCAAGAAGCCCAAATACTCTGCTCAGGAACGTGATTGTATCACTGAGTTCCTCTGAAAAATAACTTTGATGAATGACTTCTGGCCATCTGGTCACCACCTTCTTATTCTTCAGGTATACCTCATTTATCAACTGCATACACTAATCCTCATTATCTTCCCAAGCCTTGATGCAATCTTCCTGGCTTATGGCCACAAAGTTCCGGGGATGAGGAATGCCGAGCATTATTTCGAAGTGTCGGGCAGTGAGGTTGATTATGACCTCACCCTTCTCATTATGGACACATCTTGTATCTTTGTTGTAGCAGCGAGCTACTACCATCATGAACTCATTGTTTATGGCACTAACTAGGATCCCACCAGAAAAATGCAGCCCATTACCCATCAATTTTTCCATCCACGGACTTCCTGAGACCTTCCGGGTTCTAGCCTAAAAATCCTCCATATCAATGTGCCTGAGTTCTGAGTCTCTGATATCCAGGTCACACTCTGCCTGGGATTCGGGCATCCTGACCCTCTGATATTTTTACTTCATTTCTTCCTCTGTGAGCTTGGATTTGCCTTTAGATTTGGTAGGTCTCTTGCTTGATGTTGACATATGTAATTGTAAACTCAGTTTCTGATCTGTAAGAAGAAGAAGTGAAACCCAATGCAAGAAATTCATATTAGTTGTTTGATCTTCCATTAAAGCGTTGACAGAATGAAGAGTTAGCAATTTTAAGGCCTCATGGCGCAGGGCGCATGAATACTGCAGATTGCAGGGTTAAATATTATGGTGCACAGAAAAGGGGTGCTGCAAGGGATAAATCAGCGCCAAAGGGCGCAGGGTGCATGGATACTGCAGGTTGCATTTTTTTGTTGTTGCAAGCAGAAGTCTGCCTGCGCCATATGTATGCATTTTATATCAGGCGCTGATATTTTTCATGTTACACAGGTACAGGATGCGCCAAAAGGCGTAGGTTTAATGTGTGTAACATCATTTTTTCATGCGCCACAGGGGAACTTGGCGCGGCGTATAGAAGGTCTGCATGACATGATGTTGTTGTAATAATGGATGCACCTGCGCCGTTAACGATTTTTTACTTGGCGCAAATAAATTTGGTGTTGCATGGATGCAGGGTGCGCCAATGGCGCAAATTTTATCAATGCTACACATGAGTTTGGGTGTGTGCCAAGAGGGCACAGGGAAAGCAGGTGCTACAAGCAAGGGAAGTGCACCTTGAGGGCGCAGCTATTTTTTTATGCAACAGGCATGGTGGGTGTGTCATTGGTGCATGACTGTATATCATGTTGCAGGGGTGGTGGATGCGCCAAAAGAGGAAAAAAATACAGTCTTATTATTTTTTTAAGCCCTTGATTCTTTTCTCTGAGGGGTTTACATGCGTTTAACCTTCTTTTTGCAGGGTTCCTTGGGTGATGAAGAAGCTAAAACTCAGAGATCTAAGCAATTTTTTCTCAAGACAGAGTCCTCTTTACCAGCAGATCTGGAAAGAGGGGGAAGTGCAATGAGGAAGGAATAGAAAAAACACAGCAAGGGGGAGGGTCCATGGTTTCACAGATTTATTTAATCTAGTCCCCACAAACAAGCAGCCAATAACTAAAACACAGAACACAAGAGCAAAGGACCACTTACCAAGAATATATATAATGTCAGAGGTGAAACTGGGTCCACGACGTGATATGAGAATGATAGGCGTGCTGACAGGCTGCATAGGGAAAAGAATAATCACGTGATTTTGTCTGATGAAAATGACAGGGCGGATGCGCCTATATATAGGCGAGGTTGTAATAAATGTGCCAACCACTTTTTCAAGTGGCACGCCAAAACGCCTGTTGACAACGGAAAGGGGTGCGCTCCTTTTGGCGCATCAAAACACCTGCTAACACGAAGCTATGTGCACCTTTGGCGCGCCAAAAGTGTTGTCAACACAGAAATATGTGCGCCCAAGGTGCTCCAAAACGCGGTGCAACAAAGGTATTGTTGACACGAAAGGCCGCATGTGCCTTGGCAGCATGCAAGAAAGGCGCAACATAGTAAGGTGCACCAAAATGTGTGTTGACACTTCAAATAGTGTGCCAAAGGATTTAAAGGGGGCGCATGAAACACTTTATGTTGCATAGACATTAGGTGCGCCCCGACCCAAAAAAAGACCAAAAAATGGCTAAGTTCGGAAAACTAGATTTCCCGAGGAAGGGATTTTTGCAACGTTCCAAATGCAAGGAGTCCCTGACGAGGGGACCGGAACAAAATTTTGAAAGGGTTATCTGTAAAATTTCCCCTTGCCAATTTTACAGGATAACAGCTGGCTCTTTCTGGGGACTATCTCTGAGCGAACCTCAGAGGTAGAGAATCCCAGATCTTCACGTGCATATCCATTGGGTAACAGAGTCAAAAACAAGGGAGATCAGAAAGGGAAACACACAACCAACAAAAGCAAACACATGACAAAAAACAACACACACAACAAAAAGAAAACTGTACAAAGAAGAGAGCAAGCTCTACTTCCTGAAGATTTTCAAATGTTGCCTGCTATAGGGAAGCAGGAGCTTAGTTCCGTCCAGATACGAGAGATAGAAACTATTCTCTCTGTTGAGCTTCTTGATCTTGAAAGGCCCTCTCCACAAGGAATCAAACTTTTCATGCATGCCCTTTGGCTCTCTTCATTTGTCCCACAAAAGGATGAGGTCTCCCACCTGGAAAATTTCTTTGCTTAGATTTTTTATTGAACAATCTTTTTACCTGATTCTGATGTTCGGTAATTTTTTTCGACCACCCTTACTCTCTTCTCTTCGAGCTCTACTAGATACATGATCCTTTTTTCAAGGGAATTTTGGAAAGTCTCATCTTTGATTTCCCGTGCCAAGCGCAGAGCAGGGAGTTTTAGCAGAAATGGGAAGCTCGGCATCGATGCCATATAACACTTGAAAAGGTGACATACCGAGAGATCTCTTGGGAGTAATGCGGTCTGACTACAAAGCGTCGTATAAGGACTTGTGCCACATCTGTTGATTCCCATCTACTAGCTTTCGTATGATGGTTACTAAATTTTTATTACTAAATTCCACTTGACCATTTCCCTAAGGGTAATAATCTGAGGCATGAGCCAAAGTTATTCCATATTCATAGAAAAAAATAATAACTTCCCATGAAGAAAAATTTGGAAGCATTATCAGCAACAATCTTGTTTGGAATGCCAAACTTGACAATGATATTTTCTTTTATGAAACTGCAAACAACCTTGGAAGTGGCATGTTTGACAGGTATGGCTTCCACCCACTTGGTGAAGTAATCTATTGCTGTTAGGACATAACTATGTCTGGCACTCGATTGGGGATTGAGTGCCGCTAATAAAATCAATTCCCCACTGCTTGAATGGTTCATCAACAATGACCGGCCAGAGGGGAAAAATAACCAACTTGGGCTTGCTGATGAACTGCTGGCAAGGCTCACACTTTGCTACCCAGGTAGCTGTATCTTGAAAAAGTGTCGGCCAATAGTACCTGGCCCAAATGATTTTGTGGGCCATCACGGAAGAGGAGAAATGGCCCTCACAGGCCGAATTATGAAAACTTTTAAGTAACTTCACCTACTGTGGCTTGTCAACACATCGTAAGAAGATGCCATTTATCCCGCGTTTGTATAAACTATCATCCCAGATGACATATTTGGTTGCTCTGAGCTTTATAGTATGCATCTCCTTTGCATTTAGGTGAGTTGGGCATTCGCCATAGGTGAGGAATAAAGCGATATCGGAATACCACTCATCGTTGGTTACGACAAACAGGACCATAGGAAGTGAATCGAGTTTCTCCAACTGGTTTTGTGCTTCATTGGTGCAATCATATTTTCCTCCGAAAATTTTTGACCCTTGGTTCTCGGCCATAAGTTGACATAGGCATTTTCCTCTTACCAACTTAGTTGGTTTTATATCTAGATCATACTCCTGGACCTTTGCAATCCAATTTCCTCGCAAGCTTCCTAACTCCTGTTGAGTTAAAATTGACTTGACTGCCGTGTCAGGGACCAGCACCACTGTATGAGAATTTAAAATGTAATACCTAAAGTTTTTGATTGCTTTGACAACGGTGAAGGCATGCTTTTCCAATTGAGACATTTTTAATTCATGAGGCTTGAGGGGAGAGCTCATGAACGTAATTGGGGATTCAACATTCTCAAAATTCTTTTGCATCAAGATGGCAGATATAGTATGCTCAGATGCATAGCTATACATGATAAAATCCTTGGAGAAATCGGGACATACCAAGACTGGTGCATGAGCGACGGAAGCTTTTATTTCTTCGAACAACCTTTTCCCTCCTTCACTCCATCGGAAATTTGGTGACCCTTTCATCATGTCTAATACATGACGAGTCTTTTCAGAAAAGTCAGGAACAAAGCGCCTGAGAAAATTCACCTTTCCGAAGAAAGAGTGGATGTCGGTCTTGCTTGTAGGCAAAGTAAGGCTCTGAATAGCCTTAACTCTTTTGGTATCTATCTTCGTTCCTTCTTTGCTAACAAAATGTCCTATTAACTTTCCTTCTGTGACTCCAAAAACATACTTTTTCGGGTTCAGGGAAATCCCATGCTCTCAGCATCTGGCCAATACTTGCTCCAAATGATCACAATGATCATTTTGTTGTTTAGAGAACACAGTTAAGTCATCTAGATAAAGCAAAATGACCTTCCCCATCATACCTTTGAATGCAAGGTCCATGGCCTGCTGAAAGGTGGCGCTCAGCATTGGTCAGGCCAAAAGGCATCTTGCTATAGGCAAACATGCCCCAGGGGGTAGTGAATGCTATTTTAAATTGGTCTTCAGGTGAGACTTCAATCTGATTGTAGCCTAAAAAACCATCAAGCATGGATAGCATTTCTGATCCAGTTACTGCTTGTAGAACTTGATCCATTATAGGAAGGGCGTAGTTGTCCTTTAAGGATGCTTGATTCAGGTTTCGAAAATCTACGCATATGCATATTTCACTGTTTTTCTTACGTACTGGCATGATGTTTGCTACCCAATTACTGTGATGGATAGGAAAAATGATTCTCGCATCCAGACATTTTCTGAATTTCAGCCTGGATAGTACCTGAGATCTTAGGGTTATAATGCCTCTGCTTTTGGCGAAAGGGTTTGACGTCCTCTTTCAATGGGATGTCATGCTAGACATCCTTTGGATTTAAAGACTTTAGATGAGCATAGGACCATGCCAACACATCCATGTATTTCTTCAGCATTTTGACAAACTTCCGCTTCTCTTCAAGTGTGTAAAATTTTCTGATGTTTACAAACTGTGGACGTTCTACCGAACCTTAATTAACCAGTTCGGTTTCTCTGGGGAGGAGCCAGTATCATCTCGCCTTTTCTTTTTTACAAAACAATCATTCCCGTCAAACAACCACTCTAATGAAACCAGGCCTTTTAGAATTTTATTTCCTTTAAGCTAACATATGTCGTCATTCCCTTCAGATTCCCCCATTTTGACCGATAACTGATTCACGACACGTAGAAGTGGATCCTTCAAAATGAAGCTCCTCAAAATTTTCCACCTTTTCTATAAAGGCAATGAGTTGATTGTCATCGTTGAATACTTGCTGTTGTCAAAATTTCTCCCCCCCAGGGTAAATTTTGATAACATGCATCAGAGTTTTGTAGTTCCAGGCAAGTAGGTTGATCCAGAAAAAATCGTGAAAATTGGCTAAGTCCTGCTCATGGTCGCCTTTTGGGACTAATGAAATAGAAAGACCCCGAACCGGCCGGATCGGCTGAAATGGGAACAAACAGTCCGAAAAGCATTTGGGACATCTGGGACAAATGGACGCGAAACCGGCCGGTTCGGCCGAAATTAGCACAAGGAGCACTGAGACATCTGGGACAAAGGGACGCGTGGGACGCGGATCACCGAAGGAGCCGAAAGGCCAATCAAGCAGCGCCATGTGTCATCGGGCCGAATGAGGGACACACGAAGCCCATTCCGGGTGGATCAGAGGTTTATGTCCCAAACGGTTTGGAACATCCGGGACATAAAAATGTGAAGGGGGGGGGGGCATGAAAGAGCTGGCAGGGCCGAAAACCAATGAGAAGCTGCCACGTGTCCTCACAAGGGAAAACGGTCAAAAGGGTCAAAGGGAGAGTTTTCGAGCACTAATCCGAACCCAATGAAATAGCACCATGTGTCCCAGCTAGGGCCCACAAGGAAATTTCAAATGAAATCCCGCCGAAAGGAAGAGGAGAGAGAATCACGCGACCAATCAATGTGTGCCACGTGTCATCTAGGGTGGCGAAGCACGGGAAATATTTCAAAATCTATTTTGGTCTGTTCTGTGCCCTAAATCTTCAGATCACCATATCTTTTGATCCAGAGCTTGGATTTGCACGTTCTTTATATCAACGGAAAGCTGTTGAAATTCTCTGCATGATTCTGGGATCAATCTTGAGTTTTGGAGCAGTCTAGAGAGATAAAATTGAGAAACAGATCTGACGCATGATAATGGCCAGAAGTGACGTTCAACAACCTGTTTTAATGCTAATGGGTCGCATTCTTCTTCAGCATGGCCAGAAGTGACATTTCAGTGGCCCAATTAATGCAAATGGGTTGCATTCTCCTCCAAATCAGTCAAAGATGGCAGGGTATGGGGTTGGTAAGGGTCCTCCATGCTGATTTAATGCATTGGAATTCAATGAGGAATGGGCTTACATGTTTTCCCAACATTTCTGTCCCCTGGGCTCGACCCATGTAATGTAAAAAAGCCAGATTTGGCTCAAAATTAAAGTTGTTCATTATTTCTGCTCTGGCCCTCCCTTCTTTTCCTTCTCTAGGGTTCAAAATGGAGTTCGAGCCTCCTCCCTTACTCTGCAATGGTGTTTTTTCCTCTTACTAATGGAATGATGTTCTGTGCAAACTTCTGGAGCAACAAAAACATGTTTTGTGATGCATCTGTCCATCCTTCCTCATTTCTACTTGTTCTCTTCTTGCCTCTCTTCATTACAGGTATTTGTGCATGTTTGAATGTTCATTGCAGGTCTGGAGCTGTGTTCATGGAGTTTTGGGACATTTTCTGTGTGAAACCTATCCTTAGGCCTGTGATGCATCTGTCCATCCTTCCCATTGCTCACCTCTCTTGTGTCCCATGGCAGTTTTGATAGATGTCCTAACATTCTCTCTTCTCTGGTGTATCACCATTTTTAGTGTAGGCTTTTGCTATTTTTCCCTTCTCTCTCTCTCTCTCTGTCTCCTTGGCATGGTTAGATTAGGATTAGATTAGCTTTCTTGCACTGGAATAGCTTGTGGCAGGTAGTTTAGGAGTAGGAACCACAAGCCTTCTCTGGGAGATTCCTCTCTCGGTTTTACAAGTCCCACGCTTGGAGAGAGGTTTCCATGTTGTGCAATCACACTGGATGCCTCAGTGATCAACCTAGAAGCCTGATCTGCGTCCAGGGGTGGCTGTGATTTTTGCATCAACAGTTTTGGCACGCCCAGTGGGACATCACAGAAGTTAGAGTTTCATCTTTTAGAGGTGTCTCATTATCAAATAGAAAATCTTAAGCCACCGTGTGACCTCAATAGTTTTGGCACGCCCGGTGGGAGCTTAGAGGTCTTCCACTTCATCTTTTGCAGGTTGGTGTGTTCCTGTGAAGATTTTCAGCCTTTGGAGGCACTTTGCAAAACACATCTGGTGACTCCATCTGATCAACAACCCATTTCTCTGAGCTTACAGACCCATTTCCATCCTTTTTCATCCATCTTTCTGTGCATGCCCTTTCATTCTTTTCCGATTCCATGAAGTTGTGCAATCATGAATTCATTTCCATCATGGAATTCACATCAACAACAACAGTATTTTCCCACCTCCAACATGTTTTACAAATCCTCCAGATCAGCATGCATACTCATATGAACAGCAGTGCCAAAGTCAGTTTGGCAATGGAGGTTTCCAAGGAGCAAGAGTATGCATACAATGAAGACCATCAGATCCAACATGCTGGTCTGTTGGAGAAAATCCAAAAAATGGAGGTGGGGATGGTGCAGTCCAGGGCTCAAGCACGAATGAAAGCTTTTGGAATCGGTTGTGGAGCACCCTGTCCATGGGTGGGACCCTTTTCCAAGGCATTACTGCCCTCCAGGAGAAGCTTGACTTCATGATTGCAACGTTGCCTTTGCTTGCAAAGTGGATTGAAGACAATAGAGGTGTATGAGAGGAGTATTCAACAACCTTGTCAACGGGTAAGCACACCTTCTCATGCCTTTTCTTTTCCTCTTTCGCAATCTGTTTCATTTCAGCAGTGTCAAGTTTTCAAACCCTCCATCTGCTGTCCCAAGTGTTAAATCCATCTCTCCTCCATCTCCTAGTCTTCCACCTCATCTCAATTCTTCTTTCCTTTTTCCTTCTAGACAGTCATCCCCTCCATAAGAGCTAACAGAAACACCCCCCTCCTCCAAAGAAACAAGAGGTTTCATCTCCTCCCGCCACCACAAAAAAATTGTCAAATCAGTTGAGTTTCAACCCCATCCCTCCTCTTGCATTCCCAAATCCATGTTGGGAGGATGAAAATCAGAATGCCAATCAAGGAAAACAACAGCAAAAAAGAGAGGCCAAACAAAGATGAAGAAATTCAAAGTCCTGAAGAGTTGGGCTCTCAAATTTGGGATAACAAAGATCCCCTTGATTTTGTTGTAGTAGGAAGAAGAAGATCTTGCAGCCCCAACTTTTCCTCTAGAGCAGCAGATTGAAGAGTTTGACTTGACAAACTTCATGCTGGAGGAAGAGTTCAATCAAGAGCAAGATTGCCTTCAAACATTGGAGGAAGGAGAAGCTGCTCCAAATCCAAAGAAGAGGAGCACAATCTAGCTGTGAAGGAGAAAAGTGCAGATCCACGGGCTTTGAGCACAAAGCAGGCTACAGGAGAACCTTCAGTTCTTCTTTCCACTTCATCTCTCTCAAATTCTAGTACTGAAGAGGAGTATGATCTCTAAAACTCAATATTGGAGAGTGAAGGAAACCATGGTGGTCAAGTGTGCAGATCAAGAGTACACCATGGAGGAAGTTGAACATGAACAAAGGGACAGCAATGAGGCAGTTTTACCTGTCAGATTTGGAGGACTGTTTTGATGGAGAAGAGCTGGTTGAGTTTTCACCATTCTCTCTTTCATCATCCACATTCCAAACACCAGAGTCTGCTGTCATGGAGGAGAGCTTTCATTTGCAATAGCCTGCATCTTACAGCAGCTCTTTGGGATCAGGATTGGAAGATTTAAATCTTCCATGTTCTTCATTGGAGGAAGAGAAAGGACAGAAGGATTCCACCATTTCTTCCATATCATCCATTCAGGTGGGTCCTACAAGAGAGAACTCCATTTTTGGAGTTAAAAATCAGAGCTATGGGCGATATCAAATGGATTAGACCTTGCCTAATCAGGGTATATTTGGCTGTCATTGGAGTGCCCAACGAAGAGAAGCCATCTTTACACCAGTCATGCTTGCTTCAGCAGCTTCGGGTATCGAGGAGTGATTGCGACTATAAAGTGACGCCCACTTACAGGATTCAAGCCCATCTACGGTCGCGAGTCGTTGGCGGTGAGTCGAGAGGACTTTCATGCCAAATGCAGAGTCAACTCTAAAAGAGTGGGATTGGGAGAATTTTCAGTTTCAAACCCTCCATCTGTTGTCCCAAGTGTTGAAATCCACTCTCCATCTCCGAGTTTCCACTCATCTCATTCCTTCTTTCCTTTCCTTTTTTCTTCTAACATCATCCCCATCCCCAAGGCTAACAAAACACCCCTCCCTCCAAAGAAACAAGAGTTTCATCTCCTCCACCACCACAAAATTGTCAAAATCATTTGAGTTTCAACCCATCCCTCCTCTTGCATTCCCAAATCCATGTTGGAGGATGAAAATCAGAATGCCAGTCAAGGAAAACAACAGCAAAAAGAGAGGCCAAACAAGATGAAGAAATTCAAAGTCTGAAGAGTTGGGCTCTCAAATTTGGGATAACAAAGATCCCCTTGATTTTGTTGCAGTAGAAGAAGAAGATCTTGCAGCCCCAACTTTTCCTCTAGAGCAGCAGATTGAAGAGTTTGACTTGACAAACTCATGCTGGAGGAAGAGTTCAATCAAGAGCAAGATTGCCTTCAAACATGGAGGAAGGAGAAGCTGCTCCAATCCAAAAGAAGAGGAGCACAATCTAGCTGTGAAGGAGAAAAGTGCAGATCCACGGGCTTTGAGCACAAAGCAGGCTACAGGAGAACCTTCAGTTCTTCTTTCCACTTCATCTCTCTCAAATTCTAGTACTGAAGAGGAGTTTGATCTCTAAAACTCAATATTGGAGAGTGAAGGAAACCATGGTGGTCAAGTTGCAGATCAAGAGGACACCATGGAGGAAGTTGAACATGAACAGCGGGACAGCAATGAGGCAGTTTACCTGTCAGATTTGGAGGACTGTTTTGATGGAGAAGAGCCGGTTGAGTTTTCACCATTCTCTCTTTCATCATCCACATTCCAAACACCAGAGTCTGCTATCATGGAGGAGAGCTTTCATTTGCAACAGCCTGCATCTTACAGCAGCTCTTTGGGATCAGGATTGGAAGATTTAAATCTTCCATGTTCTTCATTGGAGGAAGAGAAAGGACAGAAGGATTCCACCATTTCTTCCATATCATCCATTCAGGTGGGTCTACAAGAGAACTCCATTTTTGGAGTTAAAAATCAGAGCTATGGGCATATCAAATGGATTAGACCTTGCCTAATCAGGTATTTGGCTTCATTGGAGCAAAAGGAGAAGCCATAACCAGTCATGCTTGCTTCAGAGCATGAGGATGAGCTATAAAGTACCAAGGATCAGCTGTCATACCTCTTCAATCCAAATGCAGAGCAACTAAAAGAGGTATTGGATTTTTCAGTTGATACCTTGATGATTTGGATAGAAGACCAGCTTCTTGTTGATTTTCCATCCATCCAAACAACCATGATCATTGCCAAATCAATTGCATGGCTGCCAATTTTGAAGAAAGGAAGCTATTTTACACAACTAGTTGCAGGGTTTGTTTAGCTTGCCTTTGCTTCCAATTAGAGTAGAGTAGCTAGGTTTGCTTTCAGCAGAAGAAGTGCTTGTGCACACTCTGCATGTTCCATTTGGGGCATGTATGATTTTCAGTTTTGTACATAGTTTTTGGTGTTGCTGGTTTTGCTCTTGCACAGTTATTTTCAGTGGTTTTTGGTGAGAATGACTCCATGTCCGGTGGATTTCAAGTGGCTCAGAGGGGAGGTTTTCAAAGTTCAGATCAGTTTTCAGGATACTACTCATGACTCCATGCCCAATGGATTGCTTCAGGCAAATGGTCTTTTCACCTAGCAGGCAGGTGACCCCGCTGAGTCGTCAAAACTGTTGTCAAAATTTCCCCCCAGGGTAAATTTTGATAACATGCATCAGAGTTTTACAGTTCCAGGAAAGTAGGTTGATCCAGAAAAAATCATGAAAATTGGCTAAGTCCTGCTCATGGTCGCCTTTGGGACGTATGGGACAGAAAGACCCGAACCGGCCGGATCGGCCGAAATGGGAACAAACAGTCCGAAAAGCATTTGGGACATCTAGGACAAATGGATGCGAACCGGCCGGTTCGGCTGAAATTAGCACAAGGAGCACTGAGACATCCAGGACAAAGGGATGCGTGGGACGCGGATTGCTGAAGGAGCTGAAAGCCAATCAAGCAGCGCCACGTGTCATCAGCCGAATGAGGGACAAGGAAGCCCATTCCGGGCGGATCGGAGGTGTATGTCCCAAACGGTTTGGAACATCCGGGACATAAAAACGTGAAGGGCGCGAAAGAGCTGGCAGGGCCGAAATTCAATGAGAAGCTGTCACGTGTCCTCACAAGGGAAAAGGTCAAAAGGTCAAAGGGTGAGTTTTCGAGCACTGATCCGAACCAATGAAATAGCACCACGTGTCCCAGCTAGGGCCCACAAGGAAATTTCAAATGAAAGCCCACCGAAAGGAAGAGGAGAGAGAATCACGCGACCAATCAATGCGTGCCACGTGTCATCCAGGTGGCGAAGCGCGGGAAATATTTCAAAATCCGTTTTGGTCTGTTCCGTGCCCTAAATCTTCAGATCGCCATATCTTTTGATCCAGAGCTCGGATTTGCATGTTATTTATATCAACAGAAAGCTGTTGAAATTCTCTGCATGATTCTGGGATCAATCTCGAGTTTTGGAGCAGTCTAGAGAGAGAAAATCGAGAAACAGATCTGACGCGTGATAATGGCCAGAAACGACGTTCAACAACCTGTTTTAATGCTAATGGGTCGCATTCTTCTTCAGCATGGCCAGAAGTGACATTTCAGTGGCCCAATTAATGCAAATGGGTTACATTCTCCTCCAAATCAGTCAAAGATGGTAGGGTATGGGTTGGTAAGGTCCTCCATGCTGATTTAATGCATTGGCATTCAATGAGGAATGGGCTTACACGTTTTCCCATGTTTCTGTCCCCTGGGCTCGACCCATGCAATGTAAAAAGCCAGATTTGGCTCAAAATTAAAGTTGTTCATTCTTTCTGCTCTGCCCTCCCTTATTTTCTTCTCTAGGGTTGAAAATGGAGTTCAAGCCTCCTCCCTTGCTCTTTAATGGCGTTTTTGCCTCTTACTAATGGAATGATGTTTTGTGCAAACTTCTGGAGCAACAAAACATGTTTTGTGATGCATCTGTCCATCGTTCCTCATTTTTGCTTGTTCTCTTCTTGCCTCTCTTCATTGTAGGTATTTGTGCATGTTTGAATGTTCATTGCAGGTATGGAGCTGTGTTCATGGATTTTTGAGACATTTTCTGTGTGAAATCTATCCTTGGGCCTGTGATGTATCTATCCATCCTTCCCATTGCTCACCTCTCTTTGTCCCATGGCAGTTTTGATAGATGTCCAACATTCTCCTTCTCTGGTGTATCACCGTTTTAGTGTAGGATTTTGCTGTTTTTCCCTTCTCTCTCTCTCTATCTCCTTGGTATGGTTAGATTAGGATTAGATTAGCTTGTCTGCACTAGAATAGCTTGTGGCAGGTAGTTGAGGAGCAGGAACCAGCCTTCTCTGGAGACTCCTCTCTCAGTTTTACAAGTCCCACGCTTGGAGAGAGGTTTCCATGTTGTGCAATCACACTGGATGCCTGAGTGATCAACCTAGAAGCCTGATCTGCGTCCAGGGGTGCTGTGATTTTGCATCAACACTTGCCAATTCTGAGAATTGTCTGGCATGCTTGGGTGGAAGACCACTTCAATGGTGTATTTGTCTATTTTCAAACCTGGGTGAGGGAGCATGAGGGATGTTGAAACGGCTAATGAATCGGCCATGTCATTCTGAGCTCTTGGAATGGATTCTATTGAAAAAGCATCGAATTATTCGATGTTGTCCCACACCACATTGCGGTAATGCCTGAGCCTCTCATTCTTTACTTGATATATCCTCTTAACTTGATTCATGACTAGCTCTGCATCACCTTGTACTTTCAGA
Organism: Taxus chinensis; assembly: GCA_019776745.2. Classification (NCBI taxonomy): domain Eukaryota; kingdom Viridiplantae; phylum Streptophyta; class Pinopsida; order Cupressales; family Taxaceae; genus Taxus; species Taxus chinensis. The sequence continues at coordinate 818,321,880 of CM034150.1, read as the reverse complement.
TTTTTGATCCCTCTTTCCTTTGCAGCTTGCATGCCAAGTAACAAAGATTCATACTCAGCAGTATTATTTGTGTTGAAAAACTGTAACTTGAAAGAGAGAGGAATAACCTCCCCTTCGGGAGATAGTAGCACGGCTCTGATGCCACATCCACTAGTTGCGTAGCTGTCATCAAACTACAAAGTCCAGATCTTATTAAGATCTTCTTCTTGGATGAGAACAACCATTTTTTCAGACTCGGTAGACAAGAAATAGTTCCCCATTCCTAATGATTCGAAAATAATTTGAGCTTTGGGGTCCTCAGAATTAGTAACCAAGTACTTCTTTTGTGATTCTGGCTCCAATGTCTGCATTACACCTTTGATGGGGATCCTAGCCTTAGACCAGTCCATATGAATCTCCCCACCAACTTCACTGCAAAAACTTCTTCCTAACAAAATTCCGTAGGCTGCTGGAATGTCGGCAACGAGGACGGTCATCTTTACTCTTTTCTCTAGGAACACAGCAAATGCGAACTGCGTGTCTTTGATTTGACCAATCAACGGAACCTGCTTGGTTTCCAAGGAATAACATCTGCCAAAAGGCTTGGTAAGGGTGAGGCCCAAAGCATGGGTGACTTTTGCCGGCATGACGTTATCAGAAGCTCTAGAATCAATTATGCAGTTACCCTTAACTTGTGGCCATTGATTAGGAGGGAGAGATAGAAAGGTTCTATCTTGCCTGATGTAGATGTTGAGGCAACATTTATGCGGGATGCAGGAGGAGTGGAAAGGATTCCTTTTAGGGGAACCTGGGGAGATATGATAGCTTGACTTTGAATATACTTGGTCAATCTTACAAGCTGTTCAGGATTTTACTGAAGATATTCGGCTTCAGACATTTGGATCTTAGTATTTTTAGCATGATCTATGATGTCAAACACGGCTAAGGGTTGCGCTAGTGAAGGAATGAGTCCCTCACTTCGTGATGGTAGGGTAGGATTACTGGTCTTTATGGGAATAGAAGAAGGCTGATTTGGAGGAGAGATGGGGGGAAAATATTTCCTTGTAAAAGACTTAACAGGGAGTTGAGTAGGAAGAGGATTACCTCTTTTAGCAATGGTTGGAGGCGCATTTCACACGGCCCTTCTACTTCTACACATGGGCAGCGACCTTTGCTTCTTTTCCTTGTGAGCGGGTAAAAACAACATATGATTGTCCACTTGCATAGCCCTGTGTACCCTCCTCTTCATCAGATTCTTCCTCATCAAATTCCATATACCCGATAGTAGAGTCGCTAGTCGGCTCACCGACGTCTTGATCTTCTTCGCCTTGAGACGAAGGTTCTTCATAATTTTGTTCCTCTTCTTCGATTTCGGCTAAGGCGTTGACCGGAGGAGCCTCAAGTGCCAACCGCGGAGCAGTTGCAGGCAAGCGTGACCTTTGGGGAACATTGTTGGAAGCGAAATTCCTCCATGGAATATCCCGGTATGAGGAACCGGGGGAATCTTGGGCTAACTACTTCTTTAATGCAAGCAAGTCATTCACCATCTTTTGAAATGCCGGATCAGACGAAGTAGTGGGAGAAGGGCCCAAATATTTAAGCTTGGATGATTCCCTTTTTAATTCACCAGATATTAGCAAGTTATCTTCAATTCGGATGGCAGCGGCCTGGGCGAGAATCAAGGTAGCTACCTGTTCTTGCAGGAGTAAGAAGCTTACTTTCGAACTCATAGCATTTACAAAGAAACACTTCTGATTTTCCGGTGTTGGAAGCATGGCCACAGGGACACGGTTGATTAATGCATTGAACCTGGTGATAAAATCACGCATGGTCTCATTGGCCTCCTTTTTCAGGTGAGTGATCTGTGATAACAATGCAAATGCATATTCCGAAGGCTTGTACCTGTCTTCAAAAGCATCCCGCAAGGTGGCCCAACTGGTAATAGATCCGGCCGGTAAATGCTGAAACCATTCTGCTGCGGGCCCTTGTAGAGTTTCCAGAAAAAGGTGAACCGACAGATCTTCATGAGTTACATCTAGGATACTACATGACATGATGAATGCAGATATGTGTGAATCCATGCTTTGGTTCCCGCTCCCGTCAAATTTGGGAAAATTCTTTCGGTTTCCATGTGGGAGCGCGTGAACAGGATGTGGCAAGGCCAGGGGACCCATAGCACTTCCCCATGGTACTGCCATCTGGACAGCTGGAAAAAGAACACGGGCTAGAAACACAGTTCCACTGAGCAGCAAGGCACTACAAAGGGATGTGGAGGCTTCTTGTGAAAACTGGTTCTTTCGCAGAGGTGAGGCACTTCTGGTTGACTGATCAGTTGAACTTAGTGATGAAAAGCGTGCCAGTGTTATACTGAAGTTGTGCCTTTGATGCAGATCGAAAGTAGGATCGACTTCTCCATGAGCTCTCCTGCTACGAGTAAATGGTTCACCCGCTAGCATACCTTCCAGATCTGCGATGTTGTGGAGCAAATTTAAAATTTCTTTTTGCTTGTACTTGCTGTTTTTCTAGTTTTTCTGACAAAAACCAGCAGCATGTACTATTCTAAATATTTAAAATTATCCTCTTCTGAAAACTGATTGCGGTTTAATGACAAATAACAATGAGGATAAAATGACAGTGAAGATTAGTAAGCTGATTTTCAGATCTAAAGTTGACTTTTTCAAAGAGTTTGAAAATTTTGGTAAACAGTCAAAAACTCAGATCTACGGAAAAATACATATTTTTATAAAAACTCAGCGAACTAAAGATCTCCAACTAGGCTAGATCTCTAGATCTCAGAAGAAAATTTTCGATTTAGAGCACTTTTGCAAAAATTCTGAATTTTTCACAAAAAGTTAAAGTTTGCAAACAGATAGTGATTTTTCTGATTTTTACTGATTTTCTATCATACCACCATCATAGATCTGATAGATCTGTTCGATCCCCAGCGGAGTCGCCAAAAACTGTTGGTTTGAAAATCTGTTGAATGGGCAGATCTATGGTTAAACGAGCCAACAGTGTGCAGGGCATAGCCCCTCTTTGAGTCATCAAAGCGAAAATGGTTTATTGCTATTCCACCAACAGGAATCTTGTGCAAGTCTCACAATATTCTGCCTTCAGGGGTTGGGATCTCATCCCAGTAGAGTAGTTCCGATGAAGAACAGAAATGAATGAAGGAAGGAAAGGAAAGAAGATGGATCTGAAGGGAGAAAAGAAATGAATTCCAAAGTAGAAAGGTCAGAAGGTCTATGTTTTGGGGTGGTAGTAAACAGAGCCGAACCTACTTGCATAGACGAACAAAGCAATACTGATGAATAAATGACAATAAAACAGAAGTAGATCCAACAGAATAAACACACAGATCTGACGTAAGAAAGATCTAATGCATATAACACGTGTATTCAGCACAAAGTCTAAATATTTGTATTAATATTTCCTTCTGTTACAAAAAGCTCAAAGTCTTTTCTTCTCACTTCTATTTTTCATCTAAAAGATATCCACTCCCTTGAATACAACCAGTATTCCAGTATATATATATAAGAAGAGAAGAAAGGAAGGCAAAAACAAACCAACCACTTAATTACAAAAATATCTACAAAATATCTTACAAAGGCATTTGTTGACTTTTTACAAATTTGGTGAATGACATCATCCCATGGTGCAACATGGATGATGTCATCATTTGTGTCAACATGACTTAGATATTTTACAAAGAGAAAGTTAGGAAGAAAGAAACTATTCGTCGTCGTCCCGCGGCTGGAAGGGGGTATCCTACTTTTGTTGCTCGGGTGACGAGATGTGGAACTGGGCACGGTACTCCATGAACTTACTGATCATGGGTTGAAGTTGATCCTCGGAAGGATCCTTGTGTCTGTCGCTGATAGCTTCGCATGTCCTCCTGCTCGTTTATGAGCTTTTCCGGGAGTTTGGAATAATCATTCTCTGCCTCTATCAGGTACCCATTGAATTCATGACACACCAATAGGTTATTGATGGATTCTGAGTCGAATGTGACCTCTGGCCCCAGTCCTTGTGAAATGATCTCCTTGAAGATTTGAATAGTTTCTTCAACCTTTCTTAAGGCGAAAGAAGGAGTGAGCAACCCTGGAGACATTCTGAGAACAATCTGTTCCATTTGATGCATTGCATCCAGAGCTACCTCTTTTACTTTGTCGATCTTCTCCAGGAAAAACTCCATCTGATCCACCCGATAATCCAAAGTGGAAAGGATTTTATTGAGGTCTCTAGGGTGTCCAAAGACGCCAAACTTGACCAGATCATCGACTGAATAGTTGAGCATATTCTAAAAGGCCTCATGTTGCATCCTGGCATGATCAAGCTCTTCGGAGATGGGTCCTGCTATCGCCTGGAGTTCTCTATTTGTTCGATTGATATTCTGGTACAAATCGGTGAACTGAACAATAACTCCCTCGCTTTTTTTTAAGATTTGGCTTCTCCAGGTAGAAACTGCCATGCCCTGCTCGCTGATTTTAGCATATTCATTGATCTTATCCTGGCTCAGAGGATCAGGAGTTTCGGTGGCAGTTGTAGGAGGCGCACTGCCCATTTTCTGCAAGGCACGAAGAAGATGTTTATTTTTCTCCTTTAGCAGCCTTTTCTCTTCCTTTGCTTCTTGGAGTTTCTTGAAAATGGCATCAAGTACAGATAGGGCCTCTCCTTACAGGCTTTCTGAAGATGTACCCATCATGACTTGAGTCACTGTGTAATCTGTCGGAGACAGATCCTTCTTATCCTTCAAAGGATTGGGGTACGCAATCTCCATCACTCTCTCTCCTGATGCACTCTGTGAGAAGCGGGTTAAAGGATTCTACTTCTTGATCCCCTTTGATGGGATGATGGAGAAGTCCATCGTGGTGATGGGAACTTTCCTCTTCTGTTGACTCAGGTGCTGGGAGACCCAGGCTGGACTTATGGGAGAAGGATGAGGAATAGAGAAGGGGGTAGCTGCAGTAGTAGAAGGGAAAAACGTGGAGACACTTGGAGGCGGCATCGAGAGGGAGGCCGAGGAAGTGCTCATGGGAGGAAGACATACTGCAAGGGAGGAAGACATAGGAAGGAAAGGGAGCTCAGAGATGAGGGAAGAAATGGAGTGGGACAGGTCCGCGAGAGAAGAGAAGATGGATGAGGAAGAGAGGGGAACATGGGAAGACGGGGGAGAGGACACAACCAAAGGAATGGTCGCTTGGGTCACTCGAGGAGGGGAAGGAGGAGAGAGAGAAGGGATAGAAGGGACCTCAATATTTGCAGCAGTGACGACATCTTGAGTGGATGTGCCTATCGGAACATCTTCCGTTGTTTCTTTCTCTTGAGAAGCCAGAGTTATAACTTCTTCAGGTGTAACGGAAGGAGGACTTTCAGGAGCTTCCTCTTGGGTGGAGCTGGATTCACCCTCTTTACCTTTTCCTTTCCCCTTTGGCTGTTGTTTTTCCTGAGGAGGTGCATTGCCCAACGGAGAGGTTGTGAAATCGACTCTGAGGTAGATGAGCCCGTTCATTCGGCACCAATGCTCTGTCCTTTGCAGAGTTTCCTTGACTCTTTCCTCAATTGTCTGAGGCGCTTTGGTTCTATCAATCAGTGCGAAAGGCCAATCCTCCCCACCCGTGTCAAGATACACTTGATCAACCTCTGGCTTGACAGTTTGATATCCTTTTGGGATGATGGCTACCCCGTACTGGATGACTTCTGCTAAGGCCAGGTGTGAATGATCGTTCCTCCTGAGCTCAACCTCATGATATATGTCAATGTAGATATCTTCGATCTGAGGGATGTGGATTGGATCGAGCTTAGTCCTAGGAAAACAATTTCTTGGGTCGAAGGTGGGCCTTGCTGGGAAGTTATGTTTTAGATTCAACAGTTCCAGTTCTGTAAACATGTCCTTTGCCTTGTGGTGAGTGAGACACGTATACCTACCCACTATGAGGGGGAAAGGAGTTCCGCCCTTCTTTCTCTTGAGACACTTCTCATGGTAGGTAATAAGTTGCCTCGACAGCTCCAATAGGATTAACTTGGGCCTGACATATCTTGGCAGTTTAGTCGGTTCCCCCAAGAAATTGACTTCCCTCAGATAGGTGAATGTGGGGAATTGAGTGAACAGGCTCCCCCACTTCTCAGTAGCTGCTACGATGCTCCTGGTCGTATGACCGTGATTCATATTCGGCCTCAATAGGCAGATGATGAAATAGAAGAATGCATCATTGATCTTTGTGAACTAGGGGATGCTATTTTCCAGCTTCAGTTCTGGATAATATTCATAGATTTTAACTTGGGGCCAAACCCTACACCGCATCAGAGCTGGATAGTCCCTTTCTCAAGCTGCAGCATAGACCACGTAGGAGTTCATATAGAACCTCCCCATTGTGTTAAGTTGTTGGAGCTGCTCCGATATTATGCTGCTTATGATCTCCACCCACTCAAAGTGTTGATCTGACTATTTTTGTTCATTGTCTCTAGGTACCGCAGCATCCACTTGTGAAAGTAATGGGCGTCAGGAAGCCCAAACACTCTACTCAGGAACATGATTGTGTCACTGAGTTCCTCTGATAAGTCACTGCGATGAATGACTTGTGGCCACTGAGTCACCACTTTTTTGTTCTTTAGGTATACCTTGTTCATCAGCTACATGCACTGATCTTCATTTTCATCCCAAGCTTTGATGCAATCCTCCTGGCTTACGGCCACAAAGTGCCGGTGATGAGGAATACCGAGCATTATCTCAAAGTGGCGGGCAGTGAGGTTAATTATGACCTTGCCCTTCTCACCATGGACACATCTTGTGTCTTTGTTGTAGCATCGGGAAACTACCATCATAAATTCATTGTTCACGGTGCTAACTGGGATCCTGCCAGCGAAATGTAGCGCACTGCCCATCAGTTTGTCCATCCATGGACTTCTTGTGACCCTTTGGGTTCTAGCCCAAAAATCCTCCATATCACTATGACCCAGTTCTGAGTCTCTAATGTCTAGGTCACACTCTGCTTGGGACTTGGGCATCCTGACCCTCTGATACTTATACTTCATTTCTTCTTCCGTGAGCTTGGCTTTACCCTTGGGTTTGGTACGTCTCTTGCTTGATGTTTACATATGTACTTCCGAACTTAGTTGCTGATCTACAAGAATAAGAAGTGAAACCCAACGCAAGAAAGCCATGTCAGCTGTTTGATCTTCCATTGAAATGATGACAGAAGAAAGAGTTAGTGATTTTAGGGCCTCAGGGCGCAGGGCGCATGAATACTGTAGGTTACAGGGCTAAATAATAAGGCACATAGGAAAGGGATGTTGCAGGGGATAAATTAGTGCCAAAGGGCGCATGGCACATGGATACTGCAAATTGTATTCTTTGTTGTTGTAAACACAAGTGTGCCTGCGCCAAGTGTATGCATTTTATAAAGGGTGTGGATATTCTTCATGTTACACGGGTGCAGGATGCACCAAAGGGCGCGAGTTTAATGCGTGTAACACCATTTTTTCATGCGCCATAGGGGAACTTGGCATGGTGCATGGAAGGTCCGCACAACATGATGTTGTTGTAACAACAGATGTGCCTGCGCCGATTTATCAGTGGTACTTGGTGCATATTTAGTTGGTGTTACATAGATGTAGGGTGCGCCAAAGGGCGCATGGTTTTGAAATGTTGCATGCAAGTTTGGTGTGCGAAGAGGGCGCAGGGAAAGCGGTTGCTACAAGAAAAAGAAGTGCGCCTTGAGGGCACACTTGTTCTTTATGTTGCAAGCAGAGGACATGCGCCATTGGCGCAACTGTATGTTATGTTGCAGGGATGACAAATGCGCCAAAGGAGGAAATAACAGTTTTCTTTTCAAGCCATGATTCCTCCTCTGAGGGGTTTTACATGTGGTTAAGCTCCTTTTGCAGGGTCATTGGGTGATGAAGAGGCTTAAACAAAGGGTTTCAAGCCATTTTTTCAGGACAGAGTTTCCTCTTTACCAGCAGATCTGGAAAGAGGGGGGGGAAATGCATGGGCAGAGAAAAATAGCAAGGAGGGGGGAGTCCATGATTTTACAGCTTATATGACCCAATCCAAACCAACAAGCAGCCAAGAAACAAAACACAAAACGCACAGAAACAAAAAGGACCTCTTACCAGGATTATATAACAGAGAAATGTGCAAACGGTTCCTCGACGAGATTCGAAAACGACATGGCAGGTGCGCTGGCAGGTACAAAGAAAATCACGTGATTTGTGTCAAATGAAAATGACAGCGCAGATAGGTGGCAATAAATACGCCACCAAATTTTTCAAATGGCGTATGAAAAGCTCTGTCGACAACCGAAAGCATGCGCCATTGGTGCACCAAAACACTTGCCAACACGAAGCTAAGCGCGCCTATGGTGCACCAAAAGTTTTGTTGACATAAGGATATGTGCGCCCTTGGCACACCAAAAAGTGGCGCAACAAAAGTAATGTTGACATGAAGGTGCATGCACCTTGGCGCATGCAAGAAAGACTCAACATAGTGAGGCGCATCAAAACACTTGTTGACACAAGAAAGCATGCGCCAAAGGCTAAAAGGGGGCGCACCAAAACTTGATGTCGCATAGTCATTATGTGCGCCCGACCAAAAAAGACCAAAAATGGCTAAGTTCGGAAAACTAGATTTCCCAGGAAGGGATTTTGCAACATTCCGAACGCAAGGAGTCCCTGATGAGGGACCGGAACAAAATTTTGGTAGGGTTATCTCTAAAATTTCCCTTGCCAATTTTACGAGATAACAGGTGGATAAACATAGCAATCACATATTACCTTGGTAAGTTGACCATTTAAATCAATGCGGTGACCTCTTATTTCAGCCTTGTCAACAATCCCAACGTTCGGGCTTATCTACTATATCCAAAAATAGTACACATAATTACCGATAGGACTATACAATGCACAACATATAGCTCAGTGTTAATACACAACACAACATCTTGATACTCGGCCCTTGCATCGGGTGAAACAACAATGCACACAACCTGCGTGAGCACTTAAACCAATAAACACAACTCGATAGTCTAAGAACACAATTTAGATGATAGTTGGGTGGCCAAAAAAAAGGCTGGGATGTGGGTATGTGCCATGGTAGCGTAGGAAAAGTGGACTATTTTAAAAATGCAACCCTCTCATCTATGCGGCTAATGTGGTATTTTCTCACTTTAAGCACAAAACAATCGACGCTAAAAAATGAGGCTTAAGAGCTCAAACCTGAAATGTCTGTCTTCCAAACCAAGTGCCTAAACCAACTCTCTCGGGTGGTTCTCTCGATAGAATAATGAGCTCGGTGTTATTTAAAGAGCTCTATGTGTAGGTTTGTAAAAGGGCATATTAGGATCTTTTGCAGAAAACCTCAAATTTGAGGTATCTAGGGTCACTTTGGGTACTTGCCGTAAAAATCAAAGTTGTTTAGAAGTTTGAGATGATCGCAATGGTGTGATTGTTTTCCCATTTTTGATATTTTGTGACATTTTTTTGTTGTTAAAGTCACACAAAGGCATCGATCCTAGAGAATACACAACTATAAGTGAATTAGGAAGGTGAGGGGCAGTTACTAGAAACTCTAGAGTCCCTTGAAGGTCTGAAACACAATTTTGTAGGTTTTTAATTCATTTTTGGTTTATTATAAAGGTTAAATGTATTTACAATTATAACATTATTAATGGATCAGTTCATAACAAACCTGAGGATGTAGGAATTCTAAACCCCCTAAACAATCTTGTGTCATTTTCATATTTTTGGATGTTTAATTCTGTTTTGATGAAGCTTTCGATCAAATAAAAATCAGTTATATGGATTTTACATTAATTTGATTAAGCAAACATCATAAAATGGAAAATTGGACTTAACTAGAAATTTTAGTTTCCATAATCCACAAATTTTAGATGAATGCATATTTCAATGTTGTGACTAGAATTCGGATTGAGGTGCATTATAAATCAATAATTAATCAATTTTGGAGTAATCGAGCCATAAAATTGATGTTGAGTTCCTAGATCCATGAATATGGTTTAAAAGTGAAAATTTATCTCACCCATTTTCGGATCAAGTCCTTGAGATGGCCCCTCCTTAGGATGAGTCTGGAATCACTTCCTTTCTCGAAAAGCTTGGAGTAATCTAGAGGTTCATACCTGATTTAACATGTGTTATTCATATAATTAAAATTTTGTTAAAGAAGGATTGCGGTAATATCTGGATGACTGAGTCTCATGAGGGATTTTAGTTTGTGAAGTGGTTCCTCTTATCACCACCAACACTAATCCCACCTAAAGTGGATTGTCCTCTCATTTTGTATTATCAGGATACTGACATCTCTCTAGCTTACATGTTAGCACAAGAAGATGATGATAAATGTGAAGGCACCATATATTTCATTATTCATACCTTGATAGATTATGAAAGACGCTATACACAAATGGAAAAATAATGCCTAAGTATAATGTGCAAAAAAAACGATTAAGGCATTATATGCTTAACCAAGAAATGAGGGTAATTATTAAGAAAAACCATCTTCAAATGCTTCTAACTCAAGGTTCCTTATCTAAGAAGGTCGGTTGTTTTATGACCTTAATGGGTGAATTTGAGCTCACTTTCGTCAATCAAAAAATTTTATAAGGTCCAATCATTATTGACTGACTAACATACAACCCATTAGATGGAGGATATCTTGTAGACTTGGATTTCCCTGATGAGTGTGTATATTACATAGAATTTAGGCCTCCCATTTGTATGTGTCCATGGTATTCAGACATTGTTAATTTAATTATGGACCACACATATCCCGAGGGATAAACATTACAACAAAGAAGACAAATACGTGTCATAGCCACCAAATATGTTATTTTATAACAAGTGCTCTATCGTAGGGCCTTTGGTTGAATGTTGTTGAGGTATGTCGATGCAACGAACAATTGGGAAAGATCCTTTTTGGAGCACACATGGAAGTTTGTGGGAGTCACTTAAGAGGACACGTCACTACTCACAAGATACACTGAATGGGTTATTTTTGGCCCACCTTAGAGCATGATGTTGTGGAGTACATGCGCAGGTGTCACAAATGTCAATAATTCTCTCATGAGATTCACATACCTTCCCAGGATCTACAACCGATAGTAACACCTTGGCCCTTTTCTACTTGGGGTTTGGATTTGATAGGGAAGTTTTCTCCCTCATCAAAAAATGGCCACAATTTCTTTATTACAGACATAAATTATTTCACAAATTGGGTGGAGGCCATGCCTCTTACCAATGTACCTAGGTTTGTGATCACAAAGTTCATCTTGAATCAAATCATTTGTAGGTATGGGGTCCCACAGGTCATTATCTCGAATAATGGAATGTATTTTAAAAAAAAAGAGGTGCATGAGTTATTCTTGCATTTTAAAATATTAAACCATACATCCTCTTTATTTATACTACCCTCAGATCAATGGTCATGATGAGGCTATGAACAAGATGTTAAATCCCATTCTCCTCAAAACAGTTAAGGAGAATAAATGTGATTGGAATTTGAATCTTTTTTCAACATTTTGGGCCTACAAAAATTTGGTAAGAATTCCTATGGGGCAACCCCATACTCCTTAGTTTTTAGTTCTGAAGTGGTCTTACCGATCGAAGTTGAGATACCTAGTCCCCGAATATCCTTGCAAGAAATCTTCGATGAAGAGGGATATTACGAGACATAAATTTTTGAATTAGAAACCCTCAATGAAGCTCAGATAAGAGATGAGAAGTGATATAGTGTCTACACTGGCCAGATGAGTGGGTAATATAACAAAAAGCTATACGAGCACAACATACTAGAAGGATATTTGGTGTTAATACTTGACAACCCAATCGGTAAGAAAATTGGAAAAGGAAGGAAATTCAGGCCCAAGTTGTTAAGCCCATATCGATTCATGGAGGACTACAAGAATGAGGCATATTGCTTGCATACATTAAAGGGTGAATAATTTGGTGAATCAATCAACTCACTTCACTTGAAATGTTACTACACATGATCCATCTATATTTCCACATGTACATTATTACATCCACACTGCATTTTCATCTGCTATATCATTTTGTGAATTTGTTAGCAAGGAACTTATATTTCAAGTAAATTTCAAAAAAATCTAAAAAAATTGGCAAAACATTCAATCACATCTCTTCAAATATCTCTAATTTCATCATCAACACTTTTAATCATTTCATCAGTTCAACAAGTTAAGATAGAGTTTTGACATTAATCCTACCAATGCCTGCATACTTGGTTCTACTCATAGTTTTCTTCCAACTTAGTTGTATTTTACCATAGTTTTTTCTAGAAGCTTCTTGGTGTCATATCTCTTTAAGAAAAACCTCTTCGATAGAAAAATCACTCTAAACATTTTTACCTAGATTTCTTGTTCACCTATCTCAACCTTCAGTGTTGAGCCCTCGCATCTTACTGGTTGCATGGGGTTGAGGTCAGGGGAAATTTTTCCCTCCCAAAAGAACAATTTAAATTGAAATTAAAAAAAAGATATAATTTAATTAATAAATGCAATATTTTTTCATTTACAAATAAAACCACACTTTCCTACCCCATCATTCTTCGGTGATGATTCCATGTTTCTTACTAGTGACATGAGCTTGGGAAAGGAGGGGAGTGAAATTTCTCACATATGCCTTTTCCTTTGTGATGATCCCATGATTCTTATTGGTAGCATGGGGCAAGGTGTAGGGGGTCTCTTCAAATAATTTAGTATCCTACAAACAATCTAGAAAAGTAAAAGTTATTTGAAAATTTCAAATCTCATGAAAGTGAATTAGATGTCTATGTTCCAATAGAATTAAATCCTTAAAAACCATATTTTGTTAATCAAGAGGCCATCCATGTGTTTCATCATTTTATTTATACATTTAATGAAACAAATAAGGTGATGGACCAATGAGGAATACCTGTTGTGATAGTCGGTTGAAGGTCGTGTGCGCGTTCTGACTTCTTGATCTAATGATGATTGTGAGAGATTAATTTTGGCTAGGAGTAACTACCTGAAATACAAAACAAGACCACAAGAGAGAGTTAAAAAAATATATGGCAGTGAGCTACCTAGAGTGTGCTAGATTTGGGAAGTGTGATACTTCCTTGACGGCTGTAAACCCACTGTTTAATACAATCTAATGCAAGAGATAACATAAATAAATAAAATCCTACTATAGTTGATATGATTAGGAATATCATTCAAGTACAATAAGAAAATATAATCTAATAGGATAGGTTATGATCAGATCAGGAAGCTGGGTAGTTGGTCAAAATGTTGGAACAAGTTAGGGTAAGATTTTGGGTAGTTTGGGTTATATGGATGAAAGTTATTAGGTTTCTGTTATTGGAAAAATTATCAGTCACAGAGACTGATGTCAGTGTGGGTGTGACCGATGATAGTTTAGAGGGAACCGATGATGGTTAGGGATGACCAACATTGGCAGAGGTGGGATGATAGAAACTCAATAGAGCTGGGTTCTGGGGGTTCTATGTGATGACACAAAGAATAGGAGGAGAAGTTTTAGGTTAGTACGGGTGCTGGGAATGCTCAGAGGTATCTAGGGTATAATATTAAGGAGTTAGGAGGTTTTAGGTGGTGAGATGAATGGATTATCAGGAAGATGAGAATGATGGGATACAAATGAGAATGAATTGTAACAAATAGAGACACAAAGATGATAGTTTAAATAAATATGGAATGATGCAGGTAAAAAAACACACTTACTTGTGCTTGCAGGTCTGATGGCTGGATGATGGTGAGTGATGCGGTATAACTTCCCGGAATGCTACCATGAATGCAAGATCTTCTTATCATTCTTAGTGTTGGATATGGTTGACTAGATGTGTCTCAGAGGGCTCTGGTGCATGCTTGCATGCAGATATCTCTTCTCCAAAACTTGAATAATTCTTCCAACCTCTAACACAAGGTTACAAAAGTGAATATATGGTAACCAATGATAGTTTATGGTGACTGGTGTCAGTTTAGTGTTGAATAACATCGGTTAAGGTGGGAAATTCGAGGTTTGCTAAAATGACAGATCTTTGCAATCTTTTTTGGCTAGTTTTGTCCATTTTCGCAGATCAAAATGGGATATTGCGCTTAGATAAGTGGGAATTCGGATAGAGGAAGAAAATGCATGTTATTTTAGGGTTGAACTGATTCTTAGTTAATTAAGGTAAGTAGGACTAACTCTTATTTAAAAGGAAACATGATATGAATAGGCCTATGATGAAGTGTCTAGGTGATGTGGTGGGGTGAGGTGTCTAGTTGAGGAGGAAATTAGTTCAATTAAGGTAATTAAATAATGAATGAAGTGAGGATGAGTATTAATTTAATTATAAATAATTAAACTAATATTACTATGGGGTAAAAGGGTCATGGTGAGGTGAATATGATTAAGTTGGCTTATTTGAAAAGGGACCAAGGGGAGTGTGACCCAATTTTGGTGTCTACAATTGTCACTGAGAACTTCACTACATTTTAGACTCAATTTTGTGTGTGTGTGTGTGTGTGTGTGTGTGTGTGTGTGTGTGTGTGTGTGTGAGTGAGTGATAGAAATTTTGTCACTTGAAAATAGGTTTTCCTTGTACAAGCTATACCAAGATAACATGCTACAAATAATTTCCACCCAAGATGATGTGCGCTATGGAATCTAGAATTTTATCTTCCTATGAAGTGAATGATTGTATCCCAAAATGCAATCCTTAAGTTTTTCCTTTACTCCCAAGTAGTATATAGTAATATCCCAACTTCCCCTTTCGATAGTTAATAGGTTGTGTATATATACATTTAATTTTCTTGAATTTTAAACATTTACAACACTAGAAGACAACCTAAAGTGATCAACACAATGTTAAAAAATATAAGCAATTGATGGGTAATTTTAATACATAAGAACATAAGAAAAGGGACAGGAGCACCCACTGTGGGACACTAGAATCTAACTCTATTGTCCTCTAATGGGAACTTATTTATAGAAAATTATAAAGATAACTCATGAAATCATTAGTTGAATAAAACATTATGTAATGTCCAAAAGTAAAGGGACAATTCTAGAAAAGAAGAGGACAAAAACATTGAAAGATAAAACAATTTCGAAGTAAAGAAAAACAAGTGTTATCAATGTCTAGTTTTCTTACTTTGGAAATACTACATATAACGACATACTTGAGGCATAATGTAATAGTAATAACTGTATAATTTTGTGTCTTCATTTCTCCCCACGTTATTATTGTAAATGAATATTCAGTAGCATAAAATAGATAGGAAGAGTGTACCTTGTGGAGAGCCAAAGAACATTGTAGTTGATAACATGATAAATGAATATTTTAAGATTCGTATCATGGATTCTAAGAGGGGAGAAGAAACCTAGGGTTTTCTTGTGCATGTAGTGAAAATGATAATTATATTTATAGCTGAAAATTACCTTTGCATGAGCATCTTGTGCTTGATATTTATCCTTGTTCCATTTGTGTTGCTGATGTAGTACAGGAACATAAAAACCACAAAATAAACTATTAAAAGATTTACAACTAAATTCCACCTACAAGAACATAAAAACCACAAAATAAACTATTAAAAGATTTACAAATAAATTCCACCTATTATGTAGTTAGAGAATCATTCATAGATTAAGATGACTTAAAACTTCTATATTTTGATCAAATATTCCCCAAATTAGTTCAATTCACAAAATTAATCTTTCCTCAATCTTTTACTTGACTATAACCTGTATGGACGCTTCATTTCATGTTTTCTCCATCATCAAATCTAATTAAAATCATTGAAACTTTCTTTCACTTACTTGGCATCAACTTACCAATTTCTTGCTTCATAACGTTATGATAAAAAATATCATTTATTGATTTTTATACCCTTTAAAAGCCTCAAATATGGTTAATTATAATAAAAAATTCAATCATATAAGCACCATCCTTCACTCTCTTTTTCAAGTCAAGATTACCCCGTACTTATTCTCAAGAACAAAATTCTTGCTCCCAACTAAGTTATGGTATTTTAGAGGCAAAATTGTTGAGCTACCACTTTCATTAGCTATGTTTCCATACCCATAACATGTTGGTTAAATATCATGGATCAAATCTTGATCAACTTTTTATAGGTCTATTTTTGTAAATTTTGCTCTCAAACCCTTAAGACAATGTACCCTTATTCAACCTAACATATAGAGTTATATTAATACCCAAAAAATCTAACTAGACCTATTAGTTCATATTTTATATCCCAAACATGATTTCAAAATTTCAATTGTCTACTCCTTATACAACACTCTTGACTTCACGTTTTTGTATTCTTGCTTCTAGATCCCTACTAAGTCAAGTACATACTAGAAACACTCATAAATTCTAATGCACTCATCTCTAAGTAATAATCTCATGAATTTCCAACACCCATTATTTAATTCTTGAACTTTTTGAATTTATTACAATTATCTCTAAAGGAAAATAGGACTTCCTTTGTTAAAGTGTCCTAATATTTAGGTCTTCCCTTGAGTTCTCTGATTTCCTCTCTATACTGTTATGAAAATATTAATCCTTCACCATTGAAAGCATAAATTATTATGGTTTCTAATAGTAAACAAGGTACATAAGTTTTTTTCCAAATTTCAAATCACAATTCCACTCCTAAGGATTTTTATTTCATAATTTATTTCAAAACCCTAGTTTCTTGCACAGTGAGCCCGAGAGGCCTCTTTTGACTATAAATTCCATTTGAAAACGAATTAAGGTTCTAAATTTTGGTTGTATGTATGTGTTCATGAATTCCATGAGATGAAACTACCAATGAATGGTCAAGGAATTTCTAGCACATGAATCCATCAAGTTTACTTGTTCTTTTATATACATGCACACAATTATTAGTCTAGAAATATCATTATCTTTATGTCGAAGGAATATGATCCTTATCCTTGAGTTGACACCCATTTAATAACAACCTATGAAACATTCCCATAAAAACGATGCATTTTTTAATAATCCGTAAGATTACATTACCATAAGAGTTACAGTCATAGCTTAGGCACAATAACAGTTTAGAGGGTTTTCAATATGCAAAGAAAATAACATGCTAGTCACAGTTTAAAACTTAAACAATGACCATCCACTACATTGAATACTTTAGAAAAATAAAAAAACTCCTAAATATGTCTTTAATTAAAATCTCTTGTATTTCCTATTATTGAAGTTACTTATACAGTTTGCTTACAAGAAATAAGAGATTATTAGTCTTGTCAAACCCCTGATGGCTACAACTAATTCAAAGCATGGACATAACATCAAGATCATAGCACACATAAATTCTTAAGCTCTATAATAATATTCTATCATACTTATATGTTACCTTACACATTCATTTCTTACATACACAAATAATTGTTTCATCATCAGTATACAAATAGAGCATAGGCCTACAAATCTTCCCCCCTTATTCTCTTAACTCAAATCCATGACATGCCCATTAATACATTCATTGGTCTCTATAAACATACTAAAAAGAATATTTCAAAGCCATATAAAATATATCCAAACATAAATGTAAGAATATAGTTTCCATAACAAGTAATTACAATAATATAAAAGTTTATCTTTTTTCTTGGATTTTCTCTCCTTCCCTTCCTCAAGGGATCATGACTCACACTCTCCTTTTACCTTGAATACCTCACCTAACTAATTCTTCCTCCCTTTATCTCAAGATCTCTGTTAGTTTTATAACCGTAACTACTTTCTTATAATCCCATATGCCCGCACTTAGCTAAAAATGGATTTATTACATTATTTTCACATCTTTATAATTCTTCCAACCCTAGAGCTCACTAATCACACACCTAACACTTACATTCTCTTAACAATACCATTAAAAACTCTTACATTCCTTTAATATTTGAAATTCTATTTTGGAAGGAAACAATAATTTTAATTTCCCAAGCTTTAAAACTTCATCTAGCACCTCTTCATGACTTAAACATACCATATTCACTCTTCTTCTGACTTATTTAACCTTGAATGACTGAAAATTTTCACTTGTAGATGTTTTGTTATGATGTTCCTATATCATACTCCCAAGGTGGAGAGAATATTTCATATTTTTTTCTTGCAAAATCATATTCGCAGCTTCCTCACAGTCACCTAGGTCCCATGTGATTTTTTTTTATCTTCCATTTGTGTTTAGTTGTTTTCTTTCCTCTGTGATCTTCATATTCATTCTCTCTCTTTTGTCGTTATTTTCATAAATGATATTTCCAATTCTTCTTCTCTTCATTTAAGATCTCTAATGAGATTTTATTTCAATTCCTTGGGCTATACCTACATATTCATACACACAAAAAATCTTAGTTTAAAAAAAAAGAGACATTTTAGCCTCTTCCTCTGCTTCTTCTTGAATTTATTCTTTCATCTCAATATTTTATTGCATGGTTATAAAATTATTCTTCACCAAAGTTCACCTCATCACCTCTCAAATAAAATTCAATTACATAGATCTCTACTTCTAACTACTCTGAAATCATATAGACAAACTGAAATCATCACTCACTTTCTCTCCTCTGAAATCTTCTTCAACTATAAAGGATTCATTGATCTCAACTACGACTTCTTCTCTTTCTTTCTGATTTGTCTTTTCTTCCACCACTTCAAAGTTTTCCAAATGACTACCAATCTATCCTATCTTTTCTATTTCTTCATTTTCTCCCCCATTATCAACTTATTCACTCATTTATTCTTCATTTTAAGATTCTTGTTCTCCTATTGAAACTAGAAACCTCTCTATTATTTCTTCTTCACTTTCTATTTGCATATTTTTTTCAAGGATTATTTCATTTCTCACCTCATTTGTCTTCTTTCTTACCATATCCCTCTTTTCTTCTATTTCACGTTACTTGATCCTTCTCTCTTCTTATCTCAACTACACCTTTACATGCATTCTCTTTCTCTTCTTTACAAGCTCTCTTATTGGCCATTTTTCTTTTTCTCATTAAAAATTATATGCCTTTACTTTGATCCCTTTGTTTTAAGAATATCATCAATTTCTTTACATCTTTCTTAAGCTATGTGATATCCTACTGAAACCACATCTCTCTGTTCTTCATCCTGTCCTCTTTTATTTTCTTCTCTCTCTCTTCTTGTTCTCTTCTCCTCTGGCTAATCATCTTGACCAACTCTATGATCAACTCCTCTCTATCAATCTCTTCTCTTTTCTTATTGTCACTCACTTTTTATCTCTTCTCAAGCAAGTTTTCTTCTTGATTCTATCTCTACACCTCACCTAGGATTAACATATGGTCTTTTTGTGTTTTATCACTCTCTTATTTTATCTTTTCACTCTTCCATCCCTTCTAACTTGTCAATCTTCACAAACACACTCATAATTCCACTTGTTAGCCACAATCAAAGATCAAATTTCAAATTTCAAGAATAAATATCCACTAGATCCTTGCTCTCATACCAAATGATGTAGTAGTGGAACATCAAAACCACCAAATCAACTATAAAAATATTTACAACACCTAAATTCCACTGATTGTGCAGTTTGAGAATCATTCATAAGCTAAGTTGACTTAAAACTGCTATATTTTGATCAAATCTTGAACAAATTGGATCAAATCACAAAAGTAGTCTTTCCTCACGCACCTAATTGACTGTAACATGAATGTAGACCTAATTTCATGTTGTTTCCATCATCAAATCTAGTTAAACTCATGGAACTTTTCTTTCACTTACTTGGCATCAACTTACTAATTTCTTGGTTCATAACTTTTGGATACAAAATACTATTTTTGATTCTTTATACCTTTTCCAAGGTTGCTTTGTCCTTTTTTCATTTAAACACCTAAAATATGGTTAATTATACTAAAAAATGAAATCATATAAACACCATCCTTCACTAATCTCTTTTTCAAGTCAAGACCGCCCGTACTTACTCTCAAGAACATAATTTGTGCTCTCAACTAAGTTCTAATCTTTTAGAGGAAACCTTGATGAGATACCACTTTCATTAGATATGTTTCCATACCCGTAACATGTTGGTGAAATATCATGGATCAAATATTGATCAACTTCTTATAGGTCTCTTTTTGTAAATTTTTCTCTCAAACACTTAAGACAATGTGCCTTGCTTCAAGCTAGCATCTATAGTTATGTGAATACCCATACGGTCTAACTATACTTATTAGTTCATATTTTATATCCCAAACATGCTTGCAAAATTTCAGTTCTCTACTCCTTATACAACACTATCAAATTCATTTTTTTGTATTCTTACTTCTAGATCCTTGCTAGGTTAGGTACAGACTAGAAACACTCATAACTTCCAATGCACTCATTTCCATCAAACAATCTCAAAAATTTACATCACCCATTATTGAATTATTGAATTTTGTGAAGTTATTAGGCTTAAATCGAAAGTAAAATAGGACTTCCTTTGTTAAAGTGTCCTAATATTTAGGTCTTCCTATGAGTTCTTTGATTTCCTCTCTATACTGTTATCAAAATCTTAATACTTCACCATTGAAATCCTAAATATCTAATTTTTTCTTATAGTAAAAAATTTATAGAATACTTTTTCCACATTTAAAATCAAACTTCCACTCCTAAGGATATGTAATTCACAATTTATTTCAAAACCATAGTTTCTTGCCTAGTGAGCTCGATAGGTCTCTTTTGACTATAAATTCCATTTGAAAATGAATTAAGGTTCTAAATTTGGGTTGTAATTCTATGTTCATGAATTACACGAGATGAACTTACCAATGAAATTTTAAGGAATCTATAGCACGTGAATCCATCAAGTTTGCTTCTTCTTTTCTGTTCATGCACATAGTTCTCAATTTAGAAATATCATTATCTTTATGTTAGAGGAATATTATCCCTATCCTTGAGTTCAAACCAATTTAATAAAATCTAATGCAACATTCCCATATAAACTATACCTTTTTGTAAACTCCATAATATTGCATTACCATAAGAGTTATAGTCATAGCTTAAGCACAATAACAGTTTAGAGGGTTTTCAATATGTAATGAAACTAACATGTCAGCCACTGTTCAAACCTTAAACAATGACAATCTACTACTTTGAATCTTGTATAACAATTAAAAAACTCTCTCAAGATGTATTTAATTAAATTCCCTTACATTTATTATTACTGAAGTCACTTATACATTTTTCTTACAAGAAATCAAAGATTACTATTCTTTCCAAGCCCATAATGGCTACAACTAATTCAAAGCATGGAGATACCATCAAGATCATAACACACCTAAATACTCAATCTCTACAACAATATTTCATGATACTTATGTGTTCCCTTGCAAAATCATATCTTACATACACAAATTGGTTCTTCATCATCAGTCTACAAACAAAGTATAAGCCTACAAATCTTCCTCCTTTATTCTCTGAACTCAAAGCCTCTACATGCCCATTAATGCATTCTTAGGTCTCTAAAACCATACTAACAAGAAGATTTTAGAGCCATATAAAAGAGATCCAAATAGAAATGTAAGAACAAAGTTACCATAACAAGTAATTACAATCATACAAAAGTTTATCTATTTTCTTAGATTTTCTCTCTTTCCCTTCCTTAAGGGATCATGAATCACACTTTCCTTTTCCCTCAAATACCTCCAGTAACTGATTCTTCCTCCCTTTATCTCAAGATCCCTCTTCATTTTTGTTACCAAAAATAACTCCCCTAGTTATCTGGACAACTTATATTTCCATTCTGGCTTTGGTGTTCTATATTGCAGGTTGCACACACTTCAATTATTCTTTTAGCATGTTTCCTTGGCTCATGTTCCTCACGTGCTCTTGCCCAATCCTTTCCTGCACTTCCCATATTTTCCTTCTCCTTTATTCTATTTTTTCATACTTTCCCTCATGCTCAATTTTTTTGCATTCACATTCTTTCCAACAGTTTATGCATCCTGTGTGTGCGCCTTGGACTTGCTTCCCAAAATTAGTTGAGGACCTAAAATTCTTATGCCCCCACTTTCCCTTTTTCCACACATTATCTTGTATTTACTGTGCCTCTTTCATATGTTCCTCCTATATGTAATCCTCCCATTCCTCCCACACACTTAACTTTTGCGCACTTCCTTGTATTTTATTCTTCTACGCTTCTTTCTTTCACGTGCCATCGCACATTCCTCTACTCCAGTTGTTGTGCCACATGGAGTTTCATACATCAAGTGAACCAAACATAACCTACCAAAGCATGAAAATAGGTCACAAAAACCTTGTAACCAGCTAAGTTGTGACACATGGTAGAAGATGAAAAAATAGTTGATGACGTGGGTTACACTCCATATCACTCAAGTTAAAATTTCAGTGGAGTTGGGTAGGTTTGGAGCTAGAAAACATCTCTCATGCCATTAATGTAATATTTGAGAACTCTAACCACTTGATTTGATTTATATCTCACCCCTTTCCTTCTCCCACATGCCAAATAGACATGGAGAATCATATTTGAAATATTTGCAAGTGGATTTGTAGGAATTCATTTGCTTGTTGTTAAAGGCTAAGTTTTCAAATCACATCTTTCCCTCCTCCTCTCCTTCTCTCAATGTAAAAGCATTGTTGATTGATAAGGGTTAGATACTTTCAGGTTGTATAGGAATTTCCTTTCATTTCGAGTTGGAAAAATTTAAATATGGTCTTTGCATATGAATATCGGCCTCATACGCCATTGTAATCAACTCTGCATTTCTGAGAGTAATAGAAGCATTGTTTTGTGGATATTTCCTACCTTACCTTGTTTTTATTCTTCTTTCTTGCCTTTCTTTCACATTGTGTGTTTGTTGTGATATATTACATCCCTTGCAATTCCTTTTCTAACTATGTCCCATGAAAATAAGTTCTTTACTATGCTTTGGTTCATGTTACGCATGTCTAGCCTTCCTTAGTGCATCTTCAATTCATTTTTTGCTCAAATATGATTGTGTTCACCCCCCTTCTTTCTAGTGTTATCTCCTTAGTTTTAATATCCCTTTTCATGTTATCCTTCTATCCTTGGTCCCTTGGCATGTTTTAGCTTAGGATTTCCCTTCCAGCATTAGGAGTAGTAGTAGCTGTAGAAATAGGTAGAGGAACTAGCCTTCTCAGAAGGTTTTCCTCAAGCGCGTAAGGTCTCACAACTTAGAGATAGTCCCATTATTGCCTTAACGAATCACTTCAATTTGGTCTAAGAAAGGTGTAATTGTGATCTCCAATAGTTTTAGGTACACAAAGTGGGTCCAATATTGAAAGCTTATATTTCATCATTTCTTCTTGTGTGTGGCTCAGTGATTGCCATCCATTCAAGGTTCATTTCAACATATTTGGTGACTCTCAACACTACTAGATCTACTATTTTTAGTAGTCCTAAGTGTTTCACCAGATTATTAGCAGACTAATGAAACAAATAAGGGTAGAATGCCAAGGAGGAATACCTATTTTATTGTTGGTTAAAGGTTGAATGCATGCGTAGATGAATTCTGGATCAGAACGGATTTGAGAGCTACCTTTTGGCTAAGAGGAGCTACCTGTAGATTCAAAACAATACAATGAAATAGAGTTTAAAAAATTGAGTGGACTGCCTAGCAGAAGCTAGATCCAGGAAGAGTGATACTTCCTAAATAGGATATCAATCCACTTTTATATAACAATATTAAAGCTAGTTAAATCATACTTGAAGTAAATATCCTATTGGAATTGAAATGATTTAGGTATCTCGTACAAACCAATAATAAAGGTCATGCAAAAGGTTGTTTAAGGTCAAAATAGGAGGGTTGATTGGGATGGTATAAAGTTTAAGGTCTAGTAAAGGATCTGGGTAAGGTCTGGTAAGGATTAGAAATGGTTCTGGGCTATAGGGAAGTGGGTATTAGCTCGTTGTTCTGAGCTTTATTGCTAGACATAGTAATCGGTGTTGGCTTATTGACAGATTCTGGTTAGGTAGAGTGACTGATGTCAATTGGCTAACCAACATCGGTAGGGGAAATTAGTAGAAATTTCTTAGGATTGGTTTTATAGACTCCATGTGATTCCGCCGAGGTTGGAAATGGTGAGGGTTTGGTTGTAAAATGGTTCTGAATACTTATAGATGATTAGGAGAGGGTGAAAATGGGTGAAACATCTGGGTATGATTAGGTGATGGGTTGATGGAAGTAAGTATATGGGTGTGGAGAGAAATAGACTACATAGATGAATAAATAAATCTACATAAGGAAACTAGAGATTTAGTATGGAGATATTAAATAGTTACTGGAAGGTAGATTGGAGAACGTAGGAGATGAAGATGGTGAAAGTAGACATATAGAGAGAAGAGGATTTGTATTTGTGTTGTGGTAGTTCAGACCTCTTTTCCTCTCTATTGTGAATCTCTAATCATGAATAGGATGATGAATGATGATCGATGTTGGTAGTGCTCCCGTGTGTCTTATTTTTCCTAAGTGCTAAAGAAATTTGAGTCCTCTATTTCTATAGAAGAATGAGATCTTGAATCAATTGACCAATATGGGAAAAGGCTCTTAGAGAGGTATTTAACCTAACCGATAATGGTTAGGTGACTGGCATCGGTGAAGGTGGGAATATCTAGGTTGGCTAAAATAATCCATATTGTTACTATTTTTGGTATGATCTCCAACCTTTTGCCAAGTCTTAAGTGATCGATCATAGCATGATAAGTATAAGTCCTTTGAGGTTTGTTAATAGGAGTTAAGTCTAGGTTTATACTAAGTTCTAGTTAGTTAGGATAGGTTTAGCTCGGTCTTAGGTCATTAATGAGGTGTGAGTAGGTCATTGAGTGAGGTGGCTAGGTGAGGTGGTTAAGTGAGACTATTAATTATTTTAATTAACATGTGCACTAGGGGATATGAATAGGTATGATATGGTTAATTTAATTAACGGGGTTTAAGGGGAGTATGACCCAATTCTAGTGTCTACATTTTACACCTTTTTTGTAGTTTGTATTTATAAGCGATGTTGAAAAAACTAGAAATTGGTGTTCTAGGTATGAATGGAGGGTAGGTTGCCCTAAGTAGGTCTAAAGGTGATCCTCCTCAAATCATGAACTGATGAGGTGTGAGATAGAGTCAGTGAGTGGTTTGATAGATGTGTAAGTGATGAAAGTGAAAGTAGGTGGGTTTTCGGTAAGGGTATGGGCACTTTGGGTAATGGGTAATGGTCAAATCAGGTAATAGGTAATGAAAATTGAATGCACACACACGTATAAAATATGACATAGTACCAAGTATAAGAGTGTGCAAAATTTACATCATCCAAGGTTGATAGGTTTATCCAAATGAGGTTGAAGTGATTCAAGTATCCAGGGTACAAGATATGGTCTAGAAACACAACTTAGGGTAGGTGCATGACTGTTTAGGTATGATCTGGTACACCAAAGGTTTGGTTGGGATAAACAACTTTAAAATAGGAAATGTAAGGTAATTAGGCTAAACCGCACAGGTAACAACATCACAAGGTATAGCAAGTACACATGTTCGTAGGTCACAAAAGGTAGTTCTAGTTAGGGTATGTAGGTCAAGGCACATGTAATGCTAGGGTATAGGTAAATAACATGTCCCTAAATGTACTTAAGGACATGTGCAAGTAGTTTAGGCTTGTGGGTGAGGTGTAATAGCTGTTGGTAAAGGTAAAAGGTATTTGGTCAGTAACAGTTTTAGGCCAAAATGGGCATAATGTGGGTTGATTTGTTATGATGTGATAAAATGGTACGTATGCATGTTTGTTGAGTGTTTAATTTCCCAGTTTTGTGTATTGATGGAAACTAGGTGAATTAGGAAATATTGAGTTGAGGTCATGCAGACATGATGGAGTCAAGGTGAGTTAGGCATAGTGGAGTCTAGGTGAGTTTGGCATGGTGGATTTTTAGGTGAGTTAGGCATGGTGGAGTCTAGGTGAGTTGGGCATGGTGAAGTCTAGGTGAGTTAGGCATGGTGGAGTCTAGGTCATTTAGTCATGGTTTGGTCATTTTTTTTGGGTTTGATTTTAATTTCAAAGTTATTAGTAGTATGGAAAATAAATGATGATTTATATGTATGTCATGCTGTAAATTTGTAAAATATTTGATATCATGTATATGTGAAATGATTGATTGTATGTTTTGATGATATGATAGGTATGTATGTTTTTATGATTTGTTTAATTTCCAAATGTTTATGAAAAATGGAAATTAAGTAAGCTAGAATGTTAATAGAAAAATGAGGGGAAATTGGTTAGGGTAAAGAGTGGCTGAGCTAACCTCCAATGGGCCCCATGCCCTTGGATTTTTTCATACATAGCCCCAATGAAAAGGGGCCTCAGGCGAATGTAGTTCTCCCATAATTTAGGGAAGAATGTGATGAGGTAAAGGGATGAGTTGGTAATTTTTAGGCATGTTTGAGTTTAGATCAGTTAGGCATGGTTGAGTTTAGGTCAGTTAGGCATGGGTGATTTTGGTGAAAAGGGAATCACTGAAATTTAGGTGTCGATGGTCTAGTCTTGTATAGGAGAATCAAAAAGTGATGAAGAATGTATTTAGTAAGAGGTGGAAAAAGGAGGCACCTAATTGATAAGATCCTAATGAGTCTATCATACCAAGGATTGGCTTATGAATGTAAGACCCTAAATGCATTCCATAATTGTCTATTCTAAGGGTGAAGAAAGTCACATGATCATGAAATGTTGCATGTGTGGCACATCCCTTGAGCGGGTAGGAAATTAGGGTGAAAAGGCGATGAGGTGAAAACAATTTGGTTTTCAGTGTAACCTTGTGTGAGACAACTTGACTATTTGGCATGAGATTCAAGATCAAAAAAGGCAATTCCATGAAAAAAAATTTAATCTTTTTCTTTTTGATTTTTCTTTTGTTTTTGTTTTGATAGACTGATCGATTGATCCATAGGGATCCGAAATAAATCTACTTCATCAAAAACAATTATCACATAGAAGAAAAACAACAAAATGGTTTATCTATTAAGTAACAGGACCGCCGCTCTATACAGGGTGGTGGTTACAGAACCACCGCCCTGTCATGGCAGCAGTCCCAGAACCGCCGGTCTACACAGGGTTATGGTCCTGGCTATTATGGATAGAAAACAAAATTCAAAATGAATAGCCTCTGAATTTGAAAGGATGTTCATTTCTCTTCTCCTTCATGACCTTTCCAATTCTCCAGTGCATGGGAAGACATGAGAAAGGCTATAAATACATGATTTTATAAGTGTAAAAGATCATTGAAGCATGGGAGCAAGTGAGCAAGAAATCTTTGTGCCGAAAATTGTATCTTTGTAGAAGAAAGGAGTGTTGAGACAGAGAAAACAAGTAACTAAAAGGAAGTGCTGAGATATTATCTACTTCTCTTTCTTACTTATTGTAAATTTTGTACTTGTTGATTTAAATTGGCCAATAGAAGTGGGAAGAAAGAGAAATTTCCCTTCCCGACTGGTTTTACCTCCATTGGAGGTTTTGCAGGATTAAATTGTTGGTGTTATGATCTTATATTCTTTCCTTTACTACAATTGTTGATTCTAAGCACAATAGTAATTCATTCACTAGCTATCTCTGTTATTTTCTAATAGGAAGTAAATAACAGCGATTAATTTGTGATTTTTGAATAATTCCAAAGTTTTAAGAGTTTACAAATCATTTTGGTATCAGAGCTAACAAGTATCCAGGAATGTGGTATTTCATTCTTGAATTGTATGACAGTGACAAGATCTAAAGGTGAAGAAGCTTTATCTTGCGATCTGGAGATTTCTACAAAGAAGTGGAAATAGAGAATTTGGGTAGAAATGGAGGAAGAGAACTTGGTCCATAGAATCAAGATATTGGAGACCATGATGGATAGGATGTTTAGAAGGAAAGAGGAACTTGCAGATTTGTAGAAGACAACTTCCATCAAGCAAGACTCCATGGACTCGATGGCTTGAGGCTTAGCCGAAAATTTTGGTATAAGCAAGAGACACCATGAGGAAGATTATGGGGAAGAGCATGAAGAAGAGACTTCTAACACAAGAGAAAAGGTAAAAGAGGAACATACTTCTTTTAAAGTTGAGACTAAAGTTCAAAATCAAAAGATTTTAAGGAAAAGTAGATGTAGAGTTACTTGATAAATGGTTGAAACAGTTAGAAGTCTATTTTAGCATCCATAATTTCATTGAGGCACAAAGGATCACCTTTTCATGTCTCAAAATGGAGGGACATGCTCTAGTTTTGTGGTAAAATCACCTAGCTACTTGTGAAAATACTATACTACGAAGTTTTGGAGGCAAGCCATGTTGCTAAACACGGATTTGGAGGATGGGGATATTCTGACCAAGTACTTGGGAGGACTTTACACTCACTGTCAAAGAAAATTCATCTCCACAAAGCCCAAGGATCTCAATGAACCATGTGTATAGACATACTACATAAAATGATGAGAAAAAGAAGGAGAAGTAGAACCGAGGGTAAAGTAGTCAAAAAATTAGTAGAAAAGGTATTATGGGAAAACAAGTAACAAGAGGAAGTGGAAAGGGAAAGGTAAACAAGTTGCCAATACTTTAAATACTTGTAAAGATCCCAATTGTTTTTGTAAGAATTGTGATATTAATGGTCATACTGACGCTACATGTTGGAAGTTTCATCCTGGAGTTACATCCAAAGAACCGAACCAAGGACTCAAAGAAGTCCATGACAGCTGTAAAGATAGAAGGGGAGGTGGAAATCGAAGATGACTCTGATGTAGATGAAAGGATTGGATGTATGACCACCAACATGGAAAACAGTGAAGAGGAGATGAGTAGACTATTCCAAATTAAAATCTAGATTAAGAGGACTAAGGTAAATTATTTGGTTGATACAGGTTCTCAATCTAATTTGATTTTTGAGGCAGTTGTGAAGAATCTTGGTCTTGAGACTTATGAGCATCTGCACCCTTATCCTTTGGGTTTGGTGAAGAAGGGTGTTGAAATTCAGGTAACAAGAAGATGCAAGGTCAAGTTTGGGATAAATTCCCAATATATAGATGTTTAAGAAGCTGACGTTATTCCACTTGATGCTTTTGATGTTGTATTCGAAAGCCCTTACTTGTATGTTAGGGATTCTATCTTTATGAGAAGGGAAACCTGGTACAAATGAGTCAAGGATGGGATCATCTACAACATCTGGGCACACCAGCATAAGACACGGGTTACTATGGTAAGTGCTAACCAAGAAAAATAGATTATTCAGGAAAATCATAATCAGTTTTGTTTACTTTTACTAAAGGATAAACAAGATGGGGTAGAAGTTTCAAAAATTTCTAACCAGGGAAAACAAGATTTGGATAGTATCATTCAGTCTTTTCAGGAAGTATTTCAGGCTCCTAGTGGATTACCACCAAAATGGGAAGTAGAGCATGAGATTTAGCTATTCCCAAAGTCACCTCTACCAAACATCAGGTTGTATAGGCAATCCTTGCTTGAGAGTAATAAAGTAAAGAAGCAACTCCAGGAACTAATAGACCAAGGGGTAATATGTCTGAGCATGTCACCGAGTGGTTCGCCTATTGTGATGGTGCTAAAGAAGGATGGTTCTTGGAGAATGTGCATTTGACTACTGTGCTTTGAACAAGATCACCATAAAGAAAAAATATCCACTTCCCCACATAGATGATCACTTGGACCAACTTTAGCATGCTAAATTTTTCATGAAGTTGGATCTCAAGTCTGGTTATCACCAAGTCAGAATGAAGGAGGAGGATATATGGAAGACTTCCTTCAAAACAAAACAGGGTTTGTATGAATGGTTAGTAATTCCTTTTGGATTATGCAATGCACCTGCTACATTAATGAGATTAATGAATGATGTATTATGAGACTTCATAGATTCATGTGTCATTATATATCTAGATGATATCCTGATTTTTAGTGCCACATGGGAAGAACATCTAACACATTTGTAGCAATTCTTACAAGTTCTCAGGGAGAAACATCTGCTTTGTAATATGAAGAAATGTAAATTTAATAAATAGTCACTTGTCTATCTTGGGCACGTGGTTGAAGGAGGAGAGCTACGAGTGGATCCAAAGAAGGTGGAAGCCATAAAAAATTGGCCAAAACCTATACGAGCCACAAAGACTAGAAGTTTTGTGGGAGTAGTATAGTACATGTGGAAATTCATTTTGGGTTTCTTGGTGATTACAACACCTCTACACATAGTGGTCGTAAAGAGTAAAGGTTTTGATTGGGGTAAGGAACAAGAAAAATCCTTTCAGTTATTGAAATACAAGATTAGTCATGCTCCAGTACTTGCTCTGCCTAGTTTGTAGTAGCCTTTTGAAGTAGAGATAGATGTCAGTGATTATGATATGGGTGCAGTGTTGCTTCAAGGAGGTAAGCTTGTATGTTATCATTCTGAAACTTCACTTCAGTAGTAAAAGGATATTCAGTATATGATAAAGAAATGTATGCACTAGTTCAGGAAATTAAAAAATGGAAACATTATTTATTGGGTAAAGACACTATTGTGCACAATGACCATAAACCTCTGCAGTATTTGCAAGCACAACCTAAATTGTAGCAGGAAAGGAAATACAAATGGATGGGGTTTCTTCAGAATTTTCATTTAGTGATCAAATACAAGAAATTTAGTATGAATTTGGTGGCTGACCTATTGTCTAGGCCACCCACACAAGAAAAGTTTTCCTGTTTGGTGACTATCTCTCAGATTGAGCCCTTCATGAAGGAAGCTTACGGAGAAGCATATGCCCGAGACAAAGACTTTGGGGTAACATTTCAGAATTTATAGTCCCAATGGGCTAAAAATATGGCGATTGAAGACTGTTATCTCAAGGACGGGCTGCTCTACTAATGGGCGAAACTTTGTGTGCCTAAGGAATAAATACTTCTATTGATGAGGGAAGCACATACCTCAAAAGTAGGGGGAAATTTTAGTGTTGGTAAGACCCTAGCCCACTTGCAAAGGTATGTATATTGGTCCAACATGCAAGAAGAAGTATCAAAATTTATTTTTGGATGTAAACTTTGTTGTACTAGCAAGCTTAAAGCTGGGAAGGAATGTTTGTATATTCCTTTACCATTACCTACTCATCCATGGGAGGACATTTCTATGGATTTTGTAGGAGGGTTACTGTACGATGGAAAAGTGACAAGTGAGCGTGGGAATGTACAAGTAACTCTTCCTCACACGTGACCTCCCAAGGTCATGCTGAGACAGCCGATGGGGATGGAATATACGTGGGGTATGGACAAACTAGTTAGGCAATCTTATGTCTTCAATGCACACTAGTGGAATCTACAACTCTAAGGAAAAGAAGGCCCTTCTAACCTGAACTGGCATGATAGATCAATCAGTGAGGATGACTACTCGAAGGCTCCAATCAATATCGATTCTTTGGCGTGATTTGATCTATAGGTTGTGGGATACGCAGAAGATAACCTGGGATTATTTCGTGTATGTCTCCAGACAGGGTCATAAGATGGATGATGGATATATAGTGGGTTCTATGGGTGATTCTCTCATCTAGTCCAAAAATCCTTAGCTTGATTAGCTGTTATATCTAGTGAGGATAGTTGTGTGATGATGATTGGTGGAAGTGGAGAGGATCTAAATACTAATGTGTGTAGACCAACATCAACATCTGATTGGCCTGTGGGCCTGTTGGGTTTTGGGACCTGTGGATCATAACTGTAGATTTGTGGTTGTTGTGGACCTCCTATGGTCATGTGAAGAATCAATCCCATGATCTCTAATATCCAATAGTCGTATGCCTTTTCAGCCTCTATGTTTAGAGCTAAAAGTTGCGCAATCTTCTCAAAGTACCTTACAGGCATTCTGGAAACTTGAATTCTTAAGCTAGTGTCTATGTCAATGAGAATGTCTCCTACGTCTGGCTATGGGACCAAAGGATCACAACCGAACGTTTTCTCTCTTTCAAGCCGTTCTACAGTCATGCGGATATTTATCTAGGGTAATCTATAGTTTGGTTGGTTTGACCAAAATGTATGTGCTTTGTCGTCTTCTATGTTTAATCCTCTTAACTGCGGGCTGATTTCTTGTAAGTCTGTTGCTGTTCGGAAGACTTGGATTCTGAGACTTTGGTCTATGTCAGTTATTAATGTAACAATATTGGGTTGAGGCATGATTGGCTTGAATACGTATTCTCTGGGCTCCCAAGGTCCTGTGATTTGTCATACGAAAGAAAGCAATATAAATCTAAGTAAGTTAAAGTAAACTAATTATATGAAGTATATCCACAACATATATATAAATTGCCTATTTTTGTATTTTTTGATAAACTATTGAATGAAATTGAAAGAGCAATTATTTAAAATATCTAGAAATTGATAACTAAACTAATAGCAAAATTAAAACAAACAAGGTAGCCGAGTATAGGTCCTTTCTTGTGCAGTTGTAAATCTATACTAAATAACGAAATAACTGATCTAATCTATTTGAATGACTCTTGATCCTACCTCAAAAGTGAGGAATGAATCATTAGTTTCTTAGAAAATATTAATCCGGATAGCTTCCCCAGAAATATCGAAAGTGAGATTAACTTAAATGAAATGATTCACTATTCTATTTGATATATTTTAACTAGAACTTTGAAATCTTGAACCTGGATTTAGCAAAACAGTGGCGAATATAATTGTGTGTGGCTTTGTCCCCTCAGTGTGGTCTCCTTATTCCTTCATGCTCACGTGAATCTAGAAAAGCATGTAATGTTAGTCATCAACAGAAGTAGGTATTGGAACAATGGCATCTTCGGATGTAGACTGAATATAATGTAAGTAGGAGAGGGATAGCGCAAGAGAACAGAGCTTGGCTTATGCAATTCCTAGCAGGATTTATTGCGAGTCATACAACACAAAAATGTCCAAAACCTGAAACTATCCTTTTTGATGAACAAAACCTACAACTCTAATGGCTTCAGACTAGAAATGAAACTATCCTACCTCGATTGATTTTAGGAAAAAATAATAAAACTAGAATAAGAAGATCATGTGGCTTCTAAATAGAAAAACAACACTACCTATGCATGCAACAAATGAAAACTATGAATTCCTAAGAACTAGAAGAATAAACTATTGAAATGAGAGGATGAGAGGTAATTTTTGAGGGGTCATTTTCTTGAAAACCAACTAGATATTTATAGAATTCCCATTTACCCAAAGGTGAAATCCAAATTTAACTCGTTTACAATAAACAATGGAGAAACACTATTCTAGGGAACCAAAATCATAAATACAAGACAAAGATGGTGAAAAAATCTGGTAAATGTTGAAATTTTATGTGAGTCGCGAAAAAAGGAACGTTCTGGAAAAATGCGTGAAGGACCACCGCCCTGAGTAGGGCGGCGGTTATCAGACCGCTGCCTTGCCTGGGAGGCGGTCACGAGACCACCACCTAGGCAGGGTGGTTGTTTCGTCACTGAAGACCAAAAAGTAAGGAAAAGAGGGGGGGAAGAGCAAAAAAAAGCACTGTAGAGGCTAAGCAGGGCATGCGGGTTGTTAATGTACACTTTGAGAGCTTTTCCAAATGCCTGAACACTTTGTGAGGAGACTTGTATCATCATTGGGGCACGTGTAACATTGTTCTGGTGATGCAGTACCCTACAATTTTGGGTACATACATATTGCCTCCTCGGAGAAGTGTTTTAGCCATGAAGAGGCATAAAATGGTGGGTCCAAGTATGGCAGTCCGGAAATGGGAAGTTAGAAATTATACATGACACATCCATGTGTCGAAATGATGCCAACCCAAAATTCCTGCTACTTGCAAAACGAAAAGAGGACTCAAGTGTAGATAGATGAAATAAATTAAAAAATAAATACTAAAATAATATGAAATGAAGACTTACCATTTGTGCGGGGCTAAGAACTTACCTCCGTCGGTGCTCCAAATCTATGAAAAGGGCATTCAAAATGAGTCAAGATGCTATATATATAAAAACAGACCCATTTTCCTATTCATTTACGCATGTTGATTTGATTGATTTTGAGCTCTGGGACCCACGGTGATGGTTTTTGACGAGAGTATAGTCAAAATGTTTGTGACGAGATAGTGATCATGCCTCTGTGAGTGGAACATCTACCCACGAGATCACATGTTAGTTCTTCTTGATTTAATGTTTTTACCCCCAAAATGTTAAAATGATGAAATCTTTGTCATGGGGGGGATTATTTTTGAAAATGTCAGTGTTAATAGGGCCACTTAGGGGGGGCACCTAATGTGTAGGCTTTTTTTATCGAAATAGTCATTTTTTTGTGTTTTTAGGCATTTTTAGGGCACATGACCCATTTGGAAATGTGGGACACGACCACTGCCCTGAGCAGGGTGGCGGTTACAGGACCACCACCCTTTAAGGTAGTGGTTACAGAACTACTGCCCTGCTCAGGGCGGTGGTCCTTTATAGAACACCAAAATCTCAGTGTTTTGAGCACAGTTTTGCATTTTTAGTAGTCTTATATGTTTTAACAATTTTTCCAATGTAATTTGAATACTAACTTACTCCATTTTGTGGGGTTTTTGGGTATGCAGAAGAAGGAGGAATATATCAAATGGAGTTGGGAGAGAGAGTGTGACTGGCTTCCAGTAGTGTTGGATGCACTTTCTCAGGCCGAGCAGGATACTCTTCAGAGGGCCGACATATTATGTATATCACAGGTTTCTCATGTTGCACCTTCTAGTCACATACTTTGTGACTTGTTTTCGTATTGGGATGCTGATCGGAATACTTTTCGATTTCCAGGAGTTAGGGGTGAGTGGACTATCACACTGGAGGATGTCTACCGCATCTTGGGAGTCTCGATCATCAGGAGATGACTTACACTTGAGACAATAGGTTTGCAGGCTCATATAGCTTAGTGGGCTACATACATGGGAGACACAGTTATCTCCACTTGTTCGAAGAAGGGGGTGAGGGTCCATTCCATTTCTAGCTTGCATATCCCTTTGATTTGTCAGGATATTATGGGGATCCTTTCCTTGAGATTGATCAAGGATAAGGGAGAGGACACCTTACTCTACTGCTAGTCCCCTCTTATTGTACAAATTAAGGCACATGGCCCGATTTATGCCTGGGGAGCTAATATACTTAGGACCACCTATCATGATTTGTATCAGGTGGTTCGTTTATAGGGACAGTCTTTGAGCCATCCAAACCTAGTTATGAGCTGGGTCTATGAGCCCATCATCCCTTATGGGAGAGGTGTAGAGGTGGCAGATCCTGGAGCTGTGAGGGTAGCTAGATGGACAGATATTTTGGTGCTTAGAGCACCCCACCAGCCAGTTGCTTCCCTGACTATTGGTGATATGGAGGCCACACCTTATCAGTCCATGGTAGGATTGTGGGGTAAGGAGACCCTCAGTTTGATTTCTTGCTCTACTACAAGACAACTTGTGGACATGATAGGGAAGGTAGAGACACACCCCTTTGACCGAGTGCCTCAGCAGTTTGGCTTGGCTTACGTCAGTATGCTTCCCCTAGTGGTGCAAGAGTTTATTTAGTTTGAGAGGCTAGGGGAGGTCCTAGAGCCAAGGTTGGACCGTTGTTACTCTTAGCATCCCTATTGCATCCAAGAGCATGTTACGCACTCGAGGGAGAGCTGGTGCTCCTCAAGCACCTTTTCTTCGAATCACCTCCATCCCTACCCACAACAGTGATGACCCCATTAATATAGACTCTAAGTCTGAGGAGTTCACAGGGGGAGAGATGGAGGAGGAGACCCAAGATATATAGGTTAGTGAGTCAAGTGTAGAGGAGGATAACGATCCCGAGTGGCATGATACTCAGGAGATCTTACAGGCTAAGAGGGTAGAGCAAAGCATGGAGAGGGTGACCCTAGTTTCAGAGGAGGTGCCCTCTCAGGACTTAGGCAGAGAGGATGAGTCTGTAGTAGGATGTTATGTTTCTCTAGGCACAAGAGGAGGATTCAGTCAGCGATGACATCTATGGCAAGTGCTGACCCCTAGGGATCCCTCTTGGAGGCCCGAAGATCTGAGTGAGTTGTCTCCCTATTTGTTTTTAGCTAGGATTTCCTTAGTTGCTATCTCTCCTTTCATTTATTATTGTTTTTATCCTTTGATTATTTTCTAATTTAATTTTCTCCTTTACTTGCAGAGATTGCTGATGAGTGGAAAGACCTGATTCGCCGGGTATGTACTAATACCATGATGATCCCCATGGAGAGGACTCACACTGAGCTATCCATGGATGCAGGGGAGCCTTCAGCAGCTGGTAGGCATAGCGATGTCTTTGTCCCCATCTGGCATGTGGCCAAGATGGTAACTACCCCCAGTACCGAGTTAGCCAGATATAGGACAACAAAGAGCCTCATGAGGAGTCACTCTCATAGTAAGGCTGCAACTACTCCTTGGGACTGTGAGCCCTCAGTGCATTCAGAGCGCCGGTGTAGCTGGAGTCCTAGACATGGTTGTGCACCTTCAGAGGGATCTCATAGGGGTTGAGAGGTCACTTGGCTATTTTTTTAGTGACTCTTAGATTATTTATGTGATTTATTTTGTATTTCCCAGGCTCATTGAGTGTTTTGACCATGCCTAGTGCATGATGGCATTATACATAAAACTTGATTATATATATATATACCTCTTTTTTTATCAGACTTGTGGTATCTAGGATTTTTTGATTTGTTTCCACATGTAAATTATAATGTTGTTTTTATATTCTTTTCAGAATGTATGCAATGGAGAACAAATGATACAAATGCTTTCTTTCTTTCTTTTTGTATTTCGTAATGCTGATATATGATAATGCAGACACAATGTGATTTTGAACTTAGCCGTCATAAGTAATCTTTTCGAAACTTCATATTGTTTTGACAACATGTAATGATAAATTGGTATGATGAGAAAATGTACTTGCCCCACTCCTAACTCCACGCAACTAGTAAGATGTGAGGGCTCAACATTGAGAGCTAGGAAGGGAAAAAGCTATGAAATTCATTGAATGGTAGTGATGATAGATAGAAAAATATTTGATGGAACCAAATTAGGATGCTACAGACCTATTATACTCAAGTGACTCCATAGTTTAGAATGCAACTTTCTTTGAGGTTTATCTAGACTTAATTTCGTAGATGGCCACTTGGTTGACAAAATCTGGTTTTCAAGGTTTTGGAATCTCTTGGAATTTTGGACATCTAATTCATTTGTGTTTGACTCAAGACTTTCAAAAGTTTATTTGAACTGTTTTCTTATGACCTTTAACATTTTGTTTTTCTCAAGAGAGCCCCCTAGACACCTTGCCCCATGCTTCTAGTAAGGAAGCGTGGGTTTATCACCGTGGCATAAGGCACATGCTGAGTAAGGGCATTTCCTATCCTTTCCCAACCCTATGTCACTAGTAAGAGACGCAAGTTCATCACCGAAGGTTAGTAGGGTAAGGAAATGTGTAAAAGTAAAATTTTCTGTTTGATCTACATTTGACTTATTTATTTGAGAAAAATGTCAGTATGTTCCTATTTCCAAAGAGATCTATATATGGGATAGATGTGACACCATGAAGCTTCTAGAACAGACCATAAGCAAGAACACCTATCCTAGGAAGAAACAAAAGTGAGAATAAGAAGGTAGGCCTTAGTATGGTTACCGTTAAGACTTTGTCATATTTAGCTTTAATTGATGAAATGATTCTGAAACAATTGATGATGTTATGAAAATTAAGAAGTATGATTCGAATGCTTCTGCCAATATCAACAGAAGTTTGTAATGAATTGCTTGTGAATAAGTTCCTTGATCACAAAACTTTACAAAACGAGTGGAAAAAATGAACCTAACTACATGAAGATGTAGTTTGGATATAATTATACAAATAGTGCTGGTCGTTTATGCATAGAATCATTTAAGATGCAAGGAATTGACTGTTTCGTTGAATTTCTCGCCTTCTAGTGTACATAAGAGATACGTACTATTTCCATAGTCTTTCATGACTCAGTATGGGCCCCAACCATTTGGGTCAGAATTTCCTTCCTTCACCGGTCTTTTTATCGATCCTGCTGTCTAGTCTTAGAACTAGATCTCCTTCATATATTTCTCATTCATAGACCTTTTTGTTGTACTGCTGGCACATCTAGTCAGCATAGACTCTATGTCGTTGTTCAGCATCTAACCTGGCCTCATCTATGACTTTCTAGTTGGGAGAGACATGATTCTCTGTAAGCTTCTTCATCCAAAATCCCTTGTAGTGAGAAGCAGAGACTAGGTATTTCAACCTCAAGTGGGAGAACTACTTTTGCTCTGATTACCAATGAGAACGGAGTTGCTCCTATTAGTGTTCTTATTGAGGTTCAGTGGGCCCACAAGGCTAGATATAACTTTAAATGCCGATCTCATTTGTTTTCTTTTACCATTTTGAGGAGAATAGCTTTCAATGTATTGTTTGTTGCTTTAACCTGCCCATTAGCTTGAGGGTAATACAGGGAGGCTGTATAATGGTTTATTTTAAATTTATTGCATAGCTCATGGACCTCGTCATTCTTAAAGGAAGTTCCATTATCTGAGATAATGATTTGTGGGACACCATACCTACAAATGATCTGGTTCAAAATGAACTTGGCGATCATGGCACCAGGTATAGTGGTAAGAGGCATAGCCTCTACCCATTTCGTAAAATACTCGGTGGCCGTGATTATGAAGTTATGGCCATCTGTTGACAAGGGAGATAATTTCCCTATCAAATCTAGGCCCCATGTAGAAAAGAGCCATGGAGTCATGATTGGTTGTAGAGCTTATGCCAGCATGTGAATCTCGTGGGAAAATTCTTTGCATTTATGGCACTTGCATATAAACTCTATTGCGTCATGTTCTAGATTGGGCCAGAAATAGCCCATCCGATGTATTTTGCAGGTAGTGTGCATGACCACTGAAGTGACCTCCACATATTCCACTATGATATTCGTAGAGAATCTTCTTGGTTTCTTCTATGTCAACACACCTTATGAGCATTCCATCGAAATCCTTATGATAGAGAACTTGTTCTATAATAACATATTTATCTACGATAATGCGTAACCACATTCTTTATTACAGTGTAGCAACTTCTAGATATGCACGGTCCATGATATAATTAACAATATCAGTATACCAAGGACATTCAGAGATGGGAGGTCTAGTTTTGATGTAATATATGTATTCATCGAGAAAATCTAGATCTACCAGATCACCTCCATCTAACGGGTTATCGGCTAACCAATTTGTAATGACTTGTCCCTTAATGGACTTCTAGTTTACAAAAGTTAATTAGAATTCACCCATTAAGGTTATAAAGCATCCATCCTTTTTAGAAAAGGACCCTTGCGTGAGGAAAGTTTGTAAATGGTCTATTTTTACAATGACCCTTGTTTCTTGATTTAGTATGTAAGGTCTTAAGCGTTTGGTTGCAAAGACTATGGAAAGGAATTCTTTTTCTGCCTATGTATAACACTGTTTCATAATTGAGCAATGTTCGGCTACTAAAATAGATCACATGTTCTTGTTTATTGTTGTCTTCTTGAGCCAACATGCAGGCTAGTGAGACATCTATAGCTCGTGAATATAAGATCAAAGGATGATTTGGTCTAGGTGGCATTAACGTGGGAGGAGACAGTAAGAAGCATTTAACTACTTCGAAGGCCTCATGGAATTCCTTTGTCCAAATAATGTAGCAATCCTTTTTCAACAAATTGTTGATTGGATGAATAGCAAAACTCAAGTCTGGGATGAATCTTCGGATTGTACCAAGCTTTCCAAGGAATGATCTAATGCCAAATTCATTTGATGGTGGGATCATTTCAAGAACATATCCCAAATTTTGGATAGGTCTACATTGATCCCTCGTGATGATATAATGTAACATAGGAGTTTCCCTCCTGTCACACTAAACATGCATTTTTCTGGGTTTAGGGTGACTCCGTATTCAATCAAACATGAAAGAATGATGCAGAGCACATTTCCGGGTGATCATAGTGCTTCCTGGCCTCAGCCAACAAGTCATCTACATAGGATTCCATGATTTTATGAATAAGATCATGAAATATATACGTCATCACCCATTGGTATGTAGCACCAACGTTCTTGAGACCGAATGGTATAACAGCGTAGCAATAAGTTCGCCAAGGAGTTATAAATGTAGTTTTGAATTGGTCTTGTTCAGATATTTTGATTTGATTGTATCCCGAGAACCCATCCATGAGAGACAAAAGATCAAATCCAGCTGTTGCATCAATGATGACGTGAATGGATGGTAATGGGAAGTCGTCCTTAGGACACACCTTGTTAATGTCTCGGAAGTCTATGCAGATGCGTATCTTCCCATTCCTTTTGAGAACGGGGACGATATTATATACCCACTGAGAGTAATCGACCGGTTTGATGAACCCTACTTGGAGAAGTTTCGTTACTTCTTACTTCACCATGAGAGCTACCTTGGGTTTCATTGGTCTCGATTTTTGTTTAATTGGCTTTACATCTGATTCGGTGACGAGGTTATGTAACTGCGATATGTGTTGTAATTCTTCGTCATTTCTTTATAAGTCAATACAAAAGCCTTTTGATGTTCTTTGAGGATTTGAGTGTGTATTTCTGTTTCTTTTGGAGTTAATGAAGATCCTAGTTTCAATATCTTTGGTTCTTCCTCTGTTCTGATGTTAATATCAATTGTTTCTTTGATTAAAGAAGTGTTACCTTCTTCAAACTCAGGCAGGGTTAGAGGTAGTTCCAGATCTTCTCCATTCTCTACCATGTATATGTCGAGCTCCTTTTATGGGGAAGCTCTATCATGGGATTTCCAAAGTAAGAAGACGAATGTGGGATTAAGGACAAATCTACCATGTGATGGGTGAGATGTAACTCTACATAGGTGTTTAGGTAATCAAGAGTGGCTCTATCACTATCAATGTGATCTAAGATAGTAGATGTATTCTCAGCTATGTTTGTTAAAAGAGGGTTTGACATTTTCTTTACTAATGGTTCAGTACGAAGGGATACCATGAAACGGGTGTCTTCCAACTCACTGTTTGGAGTAAAACGTGAAGCTGAGGTCACTATCGAATCTGCGAGAAGGTTTTGTTCTCGTGGGATTGCCTCAATGGATATGAAGTTAAATCCTTTGCTCAAATCTAATACTGTTGTTTTGTAGAGCTGTAAATGTTTAGCTTTAGTCTCATACACCTCAGAGACTTGGTTTGCTACTAATTGAGAGTCTCCTAACACTCTGATGTCATTAACACCGATCCTTTTAGCTATGATGAGACCAAGGAGGAGGGCTTCTTACTCAATGCCATTGTTTTTACATTTCAAATTTAATTTAAAGGCAAATGGTAGGATCTTTCCCTTGGGTGAAGTAAGGATCACACCTGCCCTAGCCCCATAATGACATCTAGCTCCATCGAAATGGAGAGTCCAATATTTACTTGGGAAGATGGATGTTGGGACATTTTCTATGTCTATTTCTTCTACTTTGGTTACTTCTACCATGCAGAGTTCTTCTGATACCAACTCCTAGGGTACACCCCATACTTGTGGAATCAAATGGTAGGAAAATTGGTAAATCCTATTCTAGAAATTTGACAATTTTTGCAGTAGTTCCTAATGATATTGTTTCTACAACGTTAGCCTCATCCTTGAGGGCTGGGATATTTTTGACTAGATTCGTAACTTCTAACTCCGTTATAGGTATCATATTTTCTTCTGGTTTTGAGTTGGTTAGTTTGTTAAGTTGGTTTGTTGGGAGTTCAAACTCAGAGTGAATCACCTGGCCTTTTCTTAAGATCTGCTAGGTGTATATCGAATGGTTTCAGATTGCCTTTTGCTATGAATATCTTTCCTAAGTGTAAGAATCTTATTTCTTGAAATAACGTAGAAGGGATTACCTTCATACAGTGTATCCATGGTCAGCCGAGGATCATATTATAGTTGGTTTCCTGATCTATAATATAAAACTTAGTTAGGATTGTTTTGGGTCCTAAGGTGACTAGTAGTATTATAGTCCCAATCGAAGTGGCTTTAAGGATATCATAGCCTCTTAGCGTATTCCGAGTCGTGGAACAATTTGTTTCTCCATACCCTAGCTTTTGAAGGAAAGAGAAGGGGACTATGTTAACTGCTGCCCCATCATCAACCATTCCATGCATTTAACGTAATTGTTATAAACCCACACTTGTAAATGTAAGGCTGGATCACCTCTACGTGCAATCTCAGCGTCTATTGGCATTTTTTTATGTCAAATATAAACTCGGTATCCCTATTTGGCTGCCCCGAAGGGTGGATATCAAAGTCTATATGGTTTACCTATGTTTCAGGAGATGTAGTGATGTTAATTAAATGACCTAAACCTAGTGCTTATAAAAGAGTAGCCCTATGGGTAGGAGAGTTCTTCAATAAGTCCAAAAAGGAGATGTGAGAGAAGGTCTTTGTTAGGTCATTAATTAAATCATAGGCACCTACAGGTTTTACTAATGGTTGTTGAATGTTATCTGTCTCTAGCGGGTAACTTGGATTTGGTTGAGAGGAATACTCTCGTGTCCTTGTTACGGCTTCCATGTGTAGCTCAGTGTCTAACTCCACTAAACTGACTATCTTGGGTCGTACCTGATTTCCTAATTATGGTGCGACAGGTGGATTTAGTGAAGTCGAGGCTTCATGATCATTGTTTCCTGTCATTGCACCCTTTGTTCATCCCATTTGGATTTAATTTATTGTGATTTAGGAGTGGATCATTGAAGATCTTAAGGGGAGAATTTTGAGGGGAGACTACTCCCGTGAAAGTATTTGGTGCAGGTGATACAGGATCTACTAAGAACATATCTATGAAAAGTTATCTTTGTTCTTCTAGAAGACGTTGCATGAAATTATTGTAATCACGACAAGTCCTAGTGTCATGGCCTCAAACTTTGTGGAAACCACAATACGAGTTGGGATTGTAATTCCTAGGTTGTTGGGTTGGCATGTGTTGTGGTCCAAAACTCTGATTAAACCGTTGACTATTAGGATTAAAGTTTTACGTTTGTTGTATTTGGTTTTGGTTTTGGTTTTGATATCCAATTGTGTTTTGTCTTGGACCTTGTGTCTGGATCTGCCTTTGTTGTTGTTATTGTTGTTGTGGATGATTAAAATCCACTGCAAGTTGATTGTTGGGGTAAAATTGTTGTTTCATTAACTGTTAACTAGTGGTGAAGCATTTACAACATTTGCCTTTTTAGCTTGGTTGGTTACTCCATCTGTTGTCACTCCACGATTCTTGTTAAGGATTTTAGGTCCTTGATTGGTATTTACTACACTAGGATAGGTCATGTAGTATTTTGATTGGGGATGATTAACCTCCCGTTTGTTCCATACGTCTTACGGACCGCTATCTATTGCAGCTTGATCTATTAAGAGGGTGCTCTCAAGTACTTCATCGTAAGTTCTTAGTGGGAACTTCTGGACTTCTTCCTTTATCTCTCTGCTGAGAGAATGAAGGAATAAATCACATAGTTCCATCTGGTCCATGTTTGGAGCGCTTGCTGAAGAATAGAGGACTGTACACCATCTCTAGATGAAATGAGCAATAGATTCATTGTGTTCTTGCTTAATATGCAAGAATTCCCTTATTCTTGTTCTCAACAGTTTGTTCATGTCGAAATGCCTTGATGAACTCTTAAATGAGTTGTTTAAATGAATGGATGGAGGCTTCAGGTATTCTGTAATACCAATCAAGGGAAATGCCCTCTAAAGTTTTGGGGAATATTTTAGCAACAACTCCATCCCAAGGGAGCAGTTCTTGAATGGTTGTGGCATAGGCCTTAATATGTGCATTCGGGTCTCCCTCCCCTTTGTACTTGGGAAAATCAGGGAGAGGTCTTAGAAGCATGATGCTTCGTATAGTGAAGTCTAAGGGCTCTTTCAAATATTTTTAATAAGTCCCTATTGCATAGGTTTTAACCATTAATGGCACTTGCTGAGGGGGTGGAGGTGGGACGGTTTGTTGATATGGTGTAGCATATGCATTTGCAGGGGCATAAGGAAATCCCTGTGGTTGAGAAAACATGCTGAGAGAAGAGAACATATCTCCTTGTGGTGACTTGGAATACATGTTTAAGTATGGAGGAGTATTTCCCAGGAATGGATTATTTTGTGCTAGACCGGGAGGTATCATATTTTCCACCAGAGTGGCATTAGCAAACGTGGTTCTAGTTGGCGCTTGTTGCGAATACTGAGGAGGCATGCCCAACGTTCATGTTCCTATGAGGAGGTCTACTTGGCTAGGATGATGTGGAGGGTTGGGGATTCCTACTTGTCCAAAATGTAAATTCCAGATTTGCTTGAGCAAGTTCCAGCCCTCTAACCTTTTCATCCAAGGCTGAAATGACCTCTATTGGTGAAGACACATATTTTTCCTTATGGGCATTTGTTGTGTCATTTGAGGCTGCAAAGGGGTATGATACCCCACTATGAATTGGTCATTATCCTTCCAAACTTCACTGAGGGCATTTCCCACTGGTGGAGGAATGGGGGTGTTTTCCTAGAATAGAGTATCAGTTTGTACTTGTAAGCTCCCTATTGGTGGATACATGCTTTGGAAGTGTTGGTCACTTTTAGTCGAAAGCGTGCCAAGTATTCCTCATCCAAAAAAGGAAGTGGGTCTGACTATCTACTAATCTATGGTCTGAATAAGAACCGAGGAGATGAAATAGATTCTCCAGTAAACGTCATGTTATTAGAGCCTAAAGGCTCTGGTTGTTGTGCAAGATGATCGAACTCCTCAATTCGAAATGAAGAACTTGTCACTAGCTCTTTGAGGGGGAGTTTGAGATGATAAATAATTATTTGAATAGTTATCAGCCCATGCAGAAAGTGAGGGCGATGGTTATCCTATTTGTTTGACTATAGCTTGTTTCAAGACCTGAAAGAGGTCTAGCCATATGC
This sequence comes from Taxus chinensis, assembly GCA_019776745.2. Lineage (NCBI taxonomy): Eukaryota > Viridiplantae > Streptophyta > Pinopsida > Cupressales > Taxaceae > Taxus > Taxus chinensis. The sequence continues at coordinate 818,277,011 of CM034150.1, read as the reverse complement.
ATCGTATCCCGACATATTCGGGGGGTATATGAATACCCGTAGAATAATGGGAAGAGCGAAGGTGGATGGAAGAAGTAAAAAATAAAAGAGGAAGAACAAGTAGAAATTTCCTTCACAATTGGGTTCACCAATTTTGTACAATGGAAAAGTGACAAGCAAGCGTGGGAATCTACAAGTAACTCTTCCTCGCACCCGACCTCCCAAGGTCATGCCGAGACAGCCGGTGGGGATGGAATATACGTGGGGTATGGATAAACTAGTTAGGAAATCTTATGTCTTCGATGCGCACTAGTGGAATCTGCAAATCTAAGGCAAAGAAGGCCCTTCTAACCTGAACTGGCATGATAGATCAGTTCAATGAGGATGACTGCTCGAAGGCTCCAATCAATATCGAGCTCTGGCATGATTCTGATCTATAGGTTGTGGGATACATGGAAGATAACCTGGGATTATTTCGTGTATGTCTCTAGACAGGGTCATAAGATGGATGATGGATATATAGTGGGTTCTATGGGTGATTCTCTGGTCTAGTCCAGAAATCCTTAGCTTGATTAGCTGCTATATCTAGTGAGGATAGTTGTGCGATGATGATTGGTGGAAGTGGAGAGGATCTAAATACTAATGTGCATAAACCAACATCAACGTCTGATTGGCCTGTGGGCCCGTTGGGTTGTGGGACCTGTGGATCATAACCGTAGATTCGTGGTTGTTGTGGACCTCCTATGGTCATGTGAAGAATCAATCCCTGATCCTAATATCCAATAGTCATATGCCTTTTTGGCCTCTATGTTTAGAGCTAAAAGTTGTGCAATCTTCTCAGAGTACCTTACAGGTGTTCTGGCAACTTGAATTCTTAAGCTAGTGTCTATGTCAATGAGAATGTCTCATGCATCTGGCTGTGGGACCAAAGGATCACAACCGAACGTTTTCTCTCTTTCAATCCCTTCTACAGTCATGTGGATATTTATCTAGGGTATTCTGTAGTTTGGCTGGTTTGACCAAAATGTATGTGCTCTGTCGTCTTCTATGTTTAATCCTCTTAACTATGCGGGCTGATTTCTTGTAAGTCTCATTGCTATTCGGAAGACTTGGATTCTGAGATTCTAGTCTATGTCAGTTATTTCTGTAACAAGATTGGGTTGAGGCATGATTGGCTCGAATACGTATTCTCTGGGCTCCCTAGGTCCCGTGATTGTCATACGAAAGAAACAATATAAATCTAACTAAGTTAAAGTAAACTAATTATATGAAGTATATCCACAACATATATATAAATTCCCTATTTTTGTATTTTTGATAAACTATTGAACGAAATTGAAAGAGCAATTATTTAAAATATCTAGAAATTTGACAACTAAACTAATAACGAAATTAAAACAAACAAGGCATCCAAGTATAGCTACTTGCCTGTGCAGTTGTAAATCTATTCTAAATAACGAAATAACTGATCTAATCTATTTGAAAGACTCTTGATCCTACCTCAGAAGTGAGGAATGAATCATAGTTTCTCAGAAACTATCAATCCCCACAGCTTCCCTGGCAATATTGAAAGTGAGATTAACTGAAATGAAATGATTCACTATTCTATTTGATATATTTTAACTAGAAATTTGAAAGCTTGAACCTGGATTTTGCAGAACAGTGGCGAATCCGATTGTGTGTGGCTTTGTCCCCTCAGTGTGGTCTCCTCATTCCTTCGTGCTCACGTGAATCCAGAAAAGCTTGTAATGCTAGCATCAACAGAAGTAGGTATTGGAACAATGGCAAGCTTTAGGATGTAGATTGAATACAATGCGAGTAGGAGAGGGATAGCGCAAGAGAATAGAGCTTGGCTTATGCAATTCCTAGCGGGATTTATTGTGAGTCATACAACACAAAATGTCTGAGAACCTGAAACTATCCTTTTTGACGAACAAAACCTGCAACTCTAATGGCTTCAGACTAGAAATGAAACTATCCTACCTCATTGATTGTAGGAAACAGTAATAACACTAGAACAAGAAGATCATGTGGCTTCTAAACTAGGAAAACAACACTAACTATGCATGCAACAAATGAAAACTATGAATTCCTAAGAACTGAAAGACTAAACTATTGAAATGAGAGGATGAGAGGCAATTTTTGAGGGGCCATTTTCTTGAAAACCAACCAGCTATTTATAGAATTCCCATTTACCCAAAGGTGAAATCCAAATTGAACTCTTTTACAATAAACAATGGAGAAACACTATTCTAGGGAACCAAAATCATAAATACGAGCAAAGGTGGTGAAAAAAGCTGGTAAAAATTGAAATTTTATGTGAGTCATGATAAAAGGAATGTTCTAGAAAAACGCATGAAGGACCACCATCCCTGAGCAGGGTGGTGGTTACAGGACTACCACCTTACCTGGGAGGCAGTCACAAGACCACCGCCCAGGTAGGGTGGCGGTTTCATCACTGAAGACCAAAAAGTAAGGAAAAGACGGGGGAAGAGAAAAACAAAGCATGCAGAGGCTAAGTGGGGCATGCGGGATGTTAATGTACACTTGGAGAGCTTTTCCAAATCCCGAACACCTTGTGAGGAGACCTGTATCATCATTGGGGCACGTGTAACATTGTTCCGGTGGTGCAATACCCTATAATTTTGGGTATGTATAGTTACCTTTGTCTAAACATGGCCATGACTATCTCTATGTTATTGTTGATAGATTTAGTAAAATGTGTATTCTTATGGCATGTAAAAAGATAGTAAAAGCACATGAGGTAGCAAATATTTTCTTTGCTAATGTATGGGTGCATTTTGGTTTGCCAAAGTCTATTGTCTCTGACAGGGATTCCAGGTTCTTGGGGAAGTTTTGGACTACTTTGTGGGACAAGATGGATACCAAGTTATAGAGGAGCACAAATTTCCATCCACAGACAGATGGACAAATAGAGGTGGTAAATAGGACTTTGGTACAATTGATTAGAGGGTATAACAGTAAGTACCCAAGGACTTGGGATGAGTCTTTAGCCTACATTTAAACATTCCTATAACTGGGTAGTACACACATCCACTATGAAGTCACCATTTGAAGCATGCCTTGGATATCATCCTACGAATCCACTAGACATAGTAGTTGGACAGTAAGATGAGGAGGATACATGAGACACAAAGGTGACTAGAGCCAACAAGTTCATCGAGAGGATCTCGACAAATCCATCTCAAGGTCAAAGAATAGCTAGAGAAATCTTAAGTAAAGTACAAAGCTAGGCATGATCAACATAGGAGGGAACACAAACTTCATGTTGGAGACAAATTTTGGCTTTACTTGAGCAAGGAGAGACTACAAGGTCAAGCACGGAATCTCAAGCCCCTATGATATGGACCCTTCACCATATTGGAGTAGGTTGGGGAAAATGCTTTTCGACTTGATTTTCCATCATTCATGAGGATGTACTCTATAGTAAACTGTGAGAACTTGCACCTATATGAGCCATCCATGTTGGATGAAGATGAAGAACTAAAGTTGCTACCTTCCATTGAGGATTGTGTCTTGGAATCACGAGGTGAATTAGAGGAGAATGTAGTGCTACAACAGAAATTCAGAGAGACTAGAAGAGGTCTGCAGGAGTCTTGGCAAATTGGACTGAAAGGAAAGACACCAAGGCAGGCTCAGTGGTAGTCTAAGGAGAAAGTGAGGGAATTTTCCCTCATCTACTCCCCCACTAAGATTTTGTCGGACCAAACGCCTCCTAAGAAGGGGATGTGTGATCCATAGGGATCTAAAATGAACTCTACTTCATCATAAACAATCAACACGAAGAAGGAAAAAAACAAAACAAGGAGGTTCTATCTTTTTAGTAATAGGACCTTTTCTCTATGTGCAGAGCAGTGAAAGTTACAGAACCTCCACCTAGCCAGGGTGGCAGTCCTAGAACCACCAGTCTATAGATGGGCAGCGGTCCTAGCTCTTTTACGGATAGAAAACATAAAATTTGAAATGAACAACCTTTAGAATTTGGATGGTTGTTCATGTCTCTTCTCCTCCATGACCTTTCCCATCCTCCAATTCATGGGGGGGACATGAGAGGAGGCTATATATACATGATTCTATAAGAGTAAAAGGATCATTGAAACATGGGAGCAAGTGAGCAAGATCAAAAGTTCTTAGTGCTGGAAATTGTATCTTTATAGAAGAAAGGAGTGTTGAGACAGAGTAAGCAAGTATTTGAAAGGTAGTGTTGAGATATTATCTACTTCTCTTTCATACTTATTGTAAATTTCTATACTTTTTGATTGTTGAAATTGGCCAATAAAAGTGGGAAGAAAGAGAAATTGCCCTTCCCAACTGGTTTCTACCTCTATCTGGAGGTTTTCCAAGATAAAATTTGTTGGTGTTTATGAGCTTAAACTCTTTCCTTTCCTATAATTGTTGGATTATAAGCATAAGCATTAATTCATTCACTAGCCATCTCTATCATTTTCTAATAGAAAGTAGAATGATAATCATTTATTTGTGTTTCTGTGGATAATTCCAAAGTTTGAAGAGTTTACAGATCATCGATAAGGGAAGTCTATCTGGGACGAATATATTTAGATCTCTTCCTTAGAGCTCTTCATGAATTTCCATACCATCATGGGACATCTGTCAACTACATTTTATTTAAGTTTGGTACAAGAATAGTATTGCTCTGATGACAATGCAATGTACAAAATGTTTAAATTTGTATGCAACTATTGTTCATTCCATGGAATACATTATATCTTATGTGAATCTCATTCCCTCTTGATTTATTTTTAATCGATTTCACTTGTCTCTCAGGGAGTCATCATTTTGCTTGAATCTTTGACTCAGGACATGATGAATGGCTGTTTAATTTTTATCTTTACATGTCAGACTTTAAAGTCATGTTTTAGACTTTGGAGACCGATAACCTTCTTTCATTTTGCATACATTTTATCCCATAGCACACATAGGATAACTATGAAAGAGAGGGTTTAAGTGATGAATTGGACCATGGGATTCCATCTTGAAAAAGACAAAAACTATCCATGAGAATCATGCCATGAGTAGAGTCGTGGTACTCACATTGAAGATAATTCTTAACAGGTGATGGCATGTTCACCATGAGTTCTTGATTATTTTTCATGATCCTTAAAATAGGTAAGCAATAAGGTGAATGGTGCTCAAGGGACAAGTGTTTAATTGACATAAAGTTATATAGGACTTGATTCAACAATATAATGGCAAAGATGTAAAGCATTAATGGGCTCAGGTTTGAGTTTACCTTCGAGTGAAGAAAAACTATAAGCACCTGATCCATAGGTATGATTAACAGTATAAGGTCCAAGCCAATTAGGAGAAAATTTTCCATGTTTACATTTCTTTTCTTTTTTTATATGTTGATTTTCCTTCAAGATGAGGTTTCTGACCTAGAAGTATCATTCGTGGAAACGTTTATTGTAGGCATGTTTAATATGTTTTTGGTAGATTTCGAGATAGTCAAGAGCATTGAGATGACATTAGTCTAATAAATTGAGTTGTGTAAAACGGTCTTTACAAAAGTCATCATTGTTGAGCATCATTTTAAGTGAGATATGAAGAGATGGAATCTGGAATTCAAGAGGTAGAATAACCTCTATACCGTAGACCGGAGAGAAAGGCATGGAAAAAATTGAAGTATGAATACTAGTGTGATAAGATCATAAGGAAAAAGGATTGTGCACATGCCAATCCTTTCCAGTATCGTAAACAAATTTCATAAGAATTTTGTTTAAGATTTTTTTGGTTGATTCTGCTTGGCCATTTTTGAGGTTAGTAAGGTGGAGAAATAATGAGTTGAATGCTGAAGGTGTAATAGAGTTTCCGCAGGGTTTTATTTTTGAACTATTTTCCGTTATCAATGATGAGGCGGTGAGGAACACCAAAGTGAAAAATGACGTGATGCTTGATGAATTCACATATTTTCTTAGCCTTTGTAGAAATAAGAGGTACAGATTCTACCCGTTTAGTGTAGTATTCAGTAGCAGTAACAATCCATTTATGACATTGTGAAGAATGAGGATTGATCTCTCTAATAAGATACAAACCCAATTGAGAGAAATTCCAAAGGTCTTGTGTGGCATGTAAGGCATGAATAGGTGTGTGATGAAGATTATCATGTTGCTAGAACTTCAGAAAAAATTTGACATAATCACAACAATCACAGTTTAAGGTGGGCCAGTAATAGCCCAGGAGGAGAATGTGTTTAGTGAAAACTAAACCACTGAAGGTACCTCCAAAAATTTCATCGTAAAGTTCCTTGATAGTGTAAGGAATTTTAGAACTGTTAAGGCATCGTAAGTGGATGCCGTCAAATCCACATTTATAAATAAGACCATCCATGATGACATAGCAAGAAATTTTTTTGAGAAAGGATCACTGTCCATTGCAAGTAATATTTAGAGGCATAATTTAAAGGGAAAGGTATTCAACAAATTACTTATACCAAAGCTCACATAGGTTAGTTTCAATTGATTTCAATAAGGTTAACGTCTCAAAATAGATAGGAAGCTAATTGCAGCCTTTGTACTGTGATTAAGATTTTCAATTCAAAAGGTGAAGAAAGTATCTGAGAAGCAAGGTAGGCCATGGTATTGACAAATTTATTAGTAGCTCACTATTTGGTTTGAAGTTCATAATGATCAAAGGTATTGAAAAGTGTGTGAACATGATGTTTATACTTTTGAAGTATCTTGTTATGACACTAAGTATATAACATTAACTTGGTTTAAAACTAGTTGAGAATCAAAAAAGATATTAATTGACTTAACGTCTAAGAAAATGGTGGTTTGAAGGCCTAATATGAGTGCTTCATATTTGACATTATTGTTAGTACAATCAAAATCTAGTTTGAAAGATAATGACATAAGTTCACCATCAAGAGGGATGATGATAACTATGACACCACTCCCACACTGAAATTTGGAACCATCAAAGAATAAGGTCATCTAGTAAATGGTATCGTCCAAAGAGAGGGTAGCAATGGATTCATTAGGGAAATAAAAGTTAGAGGATTTATTTCCAGAGAGAGGTGCGTCTACAAGTTGGTTAGCGATGGTTTGTCCTTTAACAAATTTTTGATGAATGAATTCAAGTTCTAGGCCTGGAAGAAGCATGAGCCAATGTGCATCACATTGATGTTGGTAGGACTTAGTGTACATGTAATGTAAGGGGTTCATATTGGTGACAATGAATGTTTTTTCGTTAAGTAGGTAATGGTGCAGTTTAGTGGTGACAAAAACTAAGGCTAAGAAGAGTTTTTCAGTGTGAGTGTATCTAGTTTCATAGTATAAAAGTGTATGAATTATATAATAAACCTATCCTTGCTCCTTGTGTTTCTCATCATAATGAGAGAGCATGGCACCCAAGGAAGGATCAGTAGCAGAAATTTTTAAGGTAAAATGGTTGGTCATCCTTAGGGGGAATGAGAAAATGTGGTTAGAGGAAGTATTTTTTTAAGGCCTCAAATGATTTTTGGCATTCATCATCCCATTTGAAGGAGACATCCTTTTTTAGGAGATGGTGAAATGGGTGGCAGCGGTTGGAAATATGCAAAATAAAATGACGAATAGATTACAACGTTCCTTAAAAACTATGTAGTTGATGAAGGTTAGTTGGTGGAGGCATTTTGAGAATATCCTTGATTTTAGCAGGATCGACTTCAAAGCCATGTAACGAAATGATAAAACCAAGGAGCTTTCCAAAGAGAATAGTGAAGACACACTTCTTAGGTTAAAAGTGAAGGGTGACATTACTTGATGAGAGGATCAAAAATGACCTTAAGGACTGTAAGGTAGTTAGCCCAATGTTTGGATTTAGTAAGAAGATTTTCAACATAATCTTCCAATATGCGATGCATAATTTCATGAAAGATATAAGTCGTAGCCTGAGGATATGTGGCACCATCGTTTTTAATGCCAAAATGTAGGACTTGATAGTATAAGGTACCCCAAGGAGTGGTGAAGGTAGTTTTGTTTTAATATTCTAGGGTAAGTACTATTTGGTTATAACCTGAGAAACCATTCATAAGTGATAACATCTCATGGCCGACGATGAGATCAACTAGTTGGTCAATACTAGGTAAAGGAAAGTTGTATTTAGGGAAAGCTAAGTTAAGGTCATGGAAATTTGTGAAAATGTGGAGTCCTGTTATCACTTTTGTGATAGGAATGATGTTAGAGATCCTGTGATGCCCATGAAAACAACCCACTTGAGACCCAAGAAACAACCTAGGATTACTTAGGAAAATTATGGAATAATTTTCTTTTTATTAGAAGTGTCTGCTACCAAGTTGCAAGGCAACAACTATCACTAGCAAGTTCCAGAATAATTCTACTTTACTAGAGTATACGTTTATTTTATTAATAATTATAAGTAATCATAAGGTCCAAAATTTAGGGTTAGATGTTTTAATTAGGTTCAGGGGGTAATTTATTACAATACCCACTCTCTAACAGGCCTATAGTTTCAACTTAACTTTTTGCACACTTAACAAATTAAAAATTTCCCTAAATAATTCCCTGTGGATAGGAAATTTTCTCACCTTTCCGATGATATAAATAAGTCCTCCTAAATCCTTATAAAACTCAAGTAATGGGCCGACTGGCCTTGGGGTGAAAATTTTCACCCAAGGGCGGGCCTACGGCCCAGGGATGCAAAATTACCCAAAAGGGACATGTGTTGAGTGGGGGAAAAATGCACTTTTTTGGGTTGGCGGGTCGCGGGGAGATGTTTTGAAATTTTACCCTGCGTGGGGTGAAAAGCTAGTTTTGCGCCTGCACGCTTCCACTGCACCGCCATGGACACGTGGCGCCGAACAAACCAAAGTGAGGGAGAAAATGAAGGAAGGGCAGGGTGGCAACGGAGGAGTTTGAGGAATTTCACCAAAGGGAGAGGAAAAAGGGAGAAGTGCACGCATGGGCCCGTGCATCCGCGGAATAGATTCTTCCAAGGTAGGGGGCAGGAGAGTGGGGCCATTAGAGTGTTTTTTTTCAAAATTTTCCAAAAAAAAAAAAAATTCATAAAGGGATAAGGTTGCAAGGGTTTCCACCCCTCTATCGTGCCATGTGGTAGCCTATGATTGGCTATGGGGTAGTGGTGAAATTTTTTAAAAAAATTCACCAAATTTTTTTTTTCAAAATTTTTCTAAGTTTTCAAAGGGAAAATTTTGGGCCGCAGGCACGCTAGGGAAAATTTTCCCAAAATTTTATGCCCAGGGAAGGAAAACTTCAGAGGGCCATAAATTGTGATACAACGCTCAGTTTTGGGAAAGTGAGGACTTTCTGGAAGGCTCCTCAATGCCCACTTTGTAAAAGAATCATATTTTTTAGATTTTGAAAAAGTTTAAGGAGTCAATTTCCTGAAAAATGTTCTACAGGATTTTTATAAGAAAACTGGTAATTTTTAACTTATAATTTTGGTTCAATTTTATCTTCTCCTTTACTCAACATGCCAAAAATAAATGGAGGATTTTTCTAAGAAAGATTTAGGATGTTTTGGGAAGGTGATTTTTCTTGATTGATTCCAATTTGAATTTTTTTAACAATTGACAGAAACAAAGGACTACAAAATAACTGTGAATGGTTTGGGCCCAATTTTGCAATGTTTTAAATGATTCCCTTAAGTGTTTTTTGTCAAAAAGAGTTCATTTATATTATAGCATGCTAAATTATAATATTTGAATGTTGATTATTGTTTGTAGGTTTGAACTATGCATTTTAAATAAATTATTTGCAAGTTTTAAATTTATAATGACAGGGATCAATTTTTGAGGGATCTATTTGCCATTTCTTCTTCCAAGTATGAAAATTAATTTCTAATTTAGTCTAATACATTTAAGTGATTTAAATCAAACTATTCTAAACCCAAAATGTAATTCTGATTTCAATTTTTATAGCTTTCCAAAAGAGACAAAATACTATATTATTCCCACATACATTTCTTCCTTTCAAAAAAAAGATTCCATTACATTTAAAAATAAGTTTCCAATACAACAATCCAAATGAAAGAAAGGTATTGTAATCCTTTATTTATTTCGAATACAACTTTATATCTTCCAATTTCTTGAATGCAATTAACAAATTTCAATTTCTTTCTTTCAAATATACAGAAAAAAGTAAATATATCTTTCACACTTCAATTTTACAACTTCCATAATCAATACAACGTCTTTCCATGTCAAAAATTTTACAAATTCATCCACTTCAAAGTTGGAAAGGTTACAATGGGATTTTATTTTCACAAGGGATATTCAAATGTCTTTCTTCTCTACTCCAGAAGAGCAACATACAAAGTTCCCTTTTCTTCCAATTTGATCACAAAAAAAGTGGGGAAAGGCAACGCTCTCCACCCAACCAAGACATCCAATGACAGGAGAAGTCATCCTTCATCATTGGCCCCCGAGCCCCAACCACAATGTAATAGGAAATGTATTTCAACTCATGGCAACAATAGGATTCCACAAAATATACACACAACATTATTTCAACATGCACATTTCAAATTAAAACACAGTTCAATACAAGACAACAGTTTACAACTGCATTGAAAACATTTAAAACGAAACTGACGCTTTATCATTCAAGTCTAAAGGAGAAAGAACTATGGGGGAAGTTGCTTATGCCTCCCAATGGGAATTGAGGTATCCACCTATAACAAAACACCAATAAAATTCACCACACATATCCTTATGCCCCGCACAATCCCTCCTTATGCCCCCCATAATTTTCCTTATGCCCCCCACAAAGTAAGAAATGTAAGCTATTTCTTTTCCGCATGGTGGATCCCAAACCCAAAATCCCTCCACAATAGTTTGTATGCCACTGGCATTCCCTTATGACCCCCTGACATGGATTCCCCATAGCCTTGTCCTAGACCATTCCTATGGCAGTCTACCCAAACAGCCAATAAACACACAGAACATTCACCATTCACACAAACACAAAAATAAATAACAACATAAAAGAAGAGTCTGAGCTCCTACCTCTCCATGGTAGATTTTTTTCCAACACAACAAGCTTTTAACGTCAAATACAGTCCCAAAAAACAACAATGCCCAAATATAAAATTCTGTTCAATCTCCTCCAAAAATCCACAAGAGCTCCAAACAGCAAAACATGCGCCCAAAAGAAGTATGCAAAAAATTTCAACAACAACCCAAAACAAGGTAATGAGTTCAAATTTTATAGAAGAGGGAAGAGGAGAGGATGATGTGGATCCATGTAGGATGCCACATCACACATCCTCAACTCCAACAAAAAAGTCAAATTTCATTTCTCCAAAGCACAATAAAGATGTGGGTGAAAATATGACAAATAATCTTACACACTCCAAAATCCCACACCCAAAAGGACTGAATTAAATAAAATGTAAGAAGAGTGTGATTAAAAAATGCAACATGATTAATAAAAATGCATTAAAAGGTCTAAAAATAACCTTCCAGCCATAGGTATGGGGGGGGGGTTGGTAAATAAACTTAAGATGTATGGGGAAAATTTTACTTATCGCACAAGCCTCCAAAACCAACCTCTATGGACAAATTCGAATGTTTTCCAAGAAGGGGTGGAGTGTTTCATACTCCTAAATCTTGACTTACACAACTCTTACACATACTTACACATCACTTACATATTAAATACAAAAGCCAACAACTTCTATAATTACTTTCTCATATCCCAATTTGATTTATTTAATTATTTTAACAAAATTATTACTCACATTAATTCTCCACATATAAAACAATAATGAAAGGGGTAATTGCAACATAAAATAAACACATGAAAACAATAATGAAAGGGGTAATTGCAACATAAAATAAACACATGCAAACAATAATAATAGGAAACACATTAATAAAATACACAAGGCCCCTTGGTAACATTCAAAGGTGATTCCCCCCATGGGAATCCCTAACAAAACAACACACACACACACAAAACATGTTGCCATAGTGACCTTGTTGAATTCATCTAGAATTCCAATGTGGTTGGTCTCTGATCCCCCAATGTTTGTTATGATATTTTAACCTGAAAAACACAAATACCTCCTTTGGCCTTTTGGCCATATCATAACATCCAACATGATATAAATATAATCAAAAAATCATCTATACATTATGAATCACAACAACATCAAGGCAATCAACAATATTACTTACAATTTATATCAACAACTATATCATCATTATATAATGTCCATTTTCTAGGTATACTCACAATATTTAGAATCACATGTCTGAACAACATTCAAAATATATCCATGTCAAATAGTATATCATCATCCACATATGAAGTGGTCTCTAATAATCATCATGCATCATAGCCAAATCAAGATCAATAATAATCCATGATAAAATATCTAACATCATACTAAATAAAAACTATAATAATGTCCATAATGTAATCAACAGTATCAAGATTAGTATCAAAAGGTTTCAAAGGGAAGTGCGCACTGCATCCCCCTCCCCTTAGACTTGAATTTCTCTAGGGAATTCACTGGAACAAATGTGGAAACTGAACTCGTAATATGGTATCATCCTCCCATGTAGCTGCAGTCTCATCTTATGTGTCCCACTACACCTGAACCTGATCAACCTCTCTACCTCGAAGGCCTAGGGTCCTACAATCCAGGATGTGAACGAGCTCCATCATCACCTACCCCTGATCCTACACCTATAATGATGTCCAATCTAGCACATGATAAGGATCTGCAATATATCTCCAAAGAATTGAAACATGAAACACATCTTGTATACGAGACAAGCTAGGTGGCAATACTAGATGGTAGGCCAAAGGGCTGATATGCTCCAATATCTCAAAAGGACCAAAAAATCTAGGAGCTAACTTAGAAACTTTTCCATAATGGATAGGGCTCTTGTGTGGCCTAAGATGAAGGAACACCTTTATGCCCACATCAAAACTATGATTGATCCTATGCTGATCTGCATACTTCTTCTATCTGTCTTGTGCCTCTTGTAATCTTTGCTTGATCAACACCACTTGTTTACTCCATGTCCTATAGAAGAGCTGGTACAAGAGAAACCCTGTCCTCTAGCATGTCCCAGCTAAGAGATGTCTTGCACTCTCTACCATAAAAATCCTTAAAACAAGCCATGCCTATAGAACTCTGGAAACTATTATTGTAGGCAAACTCCACTAAGTACAAGTACTCCTCCCATTTAGACTACTGATCCATCACATACATCCTGAGCATGTCCTCTAAAATTTGATTCACCTGCTCTGTCTATGTCCATATTTCTTAGGGTGATATGTTGTGCTAAAATAGATTCTCGTCCCAAGGGCATACTACATGGTAGTCCTGAAATGGGAACTGTACAAAATATCATGGCTATAAATGATCTTCCACAAAATCCTATGTAACCTAATAATCTCATCCAAATATACCCGTGTCACTGATCTAGTTGAATAAGTGGTCTTCACCAGAGAAAAGTGAGCCACTTTTGTCAATTTATCAACTGTGACCATAATGGTGTTGTGGGGATATCTCAACATCTATATCCCAAGAACTGAAGTCCATGGAAATGGTGTCCCACTTCCACTCTGGTATATCATGAGGATAAAGAAGACTAGCTGAATGCTGATGCTTGGACTTAACTCTCTGGTACTCTAAACATCATGACACAAACTGGGCCACATCTCTAATGAATTCCTCTCCAATGATATAACTGTCTCAAGGTGGCATGGATCTTCTTCACCCTAGGATGGGCTTAATAGGGTGCATGATGTACCTCTTCCAAGATGTTCTGCCTCAAGCCTCCATCTCTAGGAACATAAATCTAGCCTCTGTGCCTAAGAATACCATCTACCTCTAATGAAAAACCATCAAAATTCCCCTCAAGGGGTCTGTAAGACTCGATCTCTGCTCAAACTGCAATGTAGAAGTTGTCAAGAGGAAGCTGTTGAAGAATCCTACTCCACTAATCTATTCTCACTGAGGTGGCCATAGCCACATGTATCCATCTATTGAGAGTTTATGCTACCAAATTCTCCTTCCCTTTCACATGCTCGATCTCCATATCATACTCACAAAGTAACTCCATCTAACGCCACTGATGAACATTGAGATTGGGCTCCGTGAAGAGGTGATGAAGACTCAAGTGATCTGTCTTGAGTGTGAATCTCCTACCAAGAAGAAAGTGCCTCCATCAAACCAAAGCATGCACAACCGCTGCAAGCTCAAGATCATGACTCGGATAATAAAGCTCATAATACTTGAGTTTGTGAGACTCAAAAGCCACTACTCTAACCTTATGTATCAACACACCTCCAAGCCCTGCTAAGGAAGCATCCATGCAAATGAAAAAAGCACCCTATGGATCCGACACTATAAGAATAGGTGCTATAGTGAGACACTCCTTCAGTTTCCTGAAGGCTTGCTCACATCTATTCGACCAAACAAACTTCTTCCCTTTCCTTTGAAGGGAAGTGATAGGATCTGTAATCTGAGAGAATTCCTGGACAAATCTCCTATAGTATCATTCTAATCCCATGAAGTTATGCACCTCAGTCACCATAGTGGGTGCTGGATAATCCATAATGGCTCTAATCTTGGAAGGATTGATGACGATACCTTCCCTAAAAATGATATGACCCAAATAATGCACCTCTGTCTGAAATAATGCACACTTCTCCAAGTTCCCATAAAGTTGTTGCTCCCAAAGACACTGAAGAACTTGGAAAATGTCATCAAGGAAGTGTTATCCAAATTCACTCCCCAGGGTTGATTTGATAACACGCATCATAATTCTCAAGTCTCAGGCAAATGGATTGATTCAAGGAAAAAATCATGTTTCTAGGGTCCCCTCAGATTTTTTCTAACTCCCCTGGCTGAAGAAGGAAAGAGCAAGCTCTAAGAAAATGTGAAAAAGTTACAGAAAACAAGCTTGGGGCAGAAAAAATAGTGAAAATTGGCTAATTCCTAGTCCTCGCAGCAGTCGGGACATGAGGGACGTCTGGGTGCGAATCGGCCGAAAGGCTGCCAGGCAGTCTACAAGGCAAAGGGACATACGGGCCGTCGGGACGCGTGGGATGCGGAAAGCCAGTTCAGCCGAAAGAGAAGAAAATTGACTAACTGCTCTGGGACAAGTGGGACAAGAAGATGCGAAGGACGCGAACTGCCCAAATTAGTCGAAAAGGAGAACATTCACACTAAACATTTGGGACATCTGGGCCGCGAGGACGCGAAGGATGTGAAAAGGCGAAGTGACCGAGAGCAAAGGAAGCCCATTTCAGGTGGTTTGGAAGAATTTGTCCCAGACAGTCTGGGATAGTTGGAACAAATGGACACGAAGGGTGTGAAAAACTAGCAGACCTATGATCCAATCAAATCATGACACGTGTCACCAGGGAGAAAGTCCAAAAGTAAAAGGGCGAGGTTTCAATCACTGACCCAAACCAATGAAATAGTGCCACGTGTCCAAGGTTAAGGGCCCACAAAAAAAATTTCAAAGGAAAGCCCGTAGAAAGGTGGAGGACAGAGAATTGCTCAGCGAATCAGAGCCTACCACGTGTCATCCAAGTGGCAGAGCATGGGGAAAGTTCAAATATTTTTTCCGCCGACCTATTTTTGCCTTTTTTTGCCCTAAATCTTCAGATCGCTATAACTTTCAATCCAGAGCTCGGATTTTCACGTTTTTTATATCAATGGAAAGTTTGTGAAACTCTCTACACGATTCTGGGGTCAATCTAGCATTTTGGTTTAGTTTAGAGAGAGAAAATTGAGAAATGCCTCTGGCAGAAAATAATGGACAGAAGTAATGCTTCAACAACCAGCTTTAATGTAGCAGATAGTTCGTCACTTCTGTTAGACCGCCCACCGTTTTGCCAGGATCCGTCACTTCTACCATAATGAGATGATTTTAAATGTGACCTAGAAGTGGTTGGGGAAGATTCTTTATTTCCTCTCTCTTCCCTCTCTCATTCTTTCTATATATTGTAAAGAGGGGCTTCTTAAAAAAGGTCGAACATTTTTCTATTTTGCTCCTCCCTTCTTCTCCTATCAGGAAAATTTGTGGAGTTCGAACCTCCCATTTGAAACTGTAATATGACTCTACCTCTTGGCATTCTGTAGTGTATTATATCAATCTTTGGAGAAAGTAATACATGTCTGTGGATGATTCTCAACCCTCTTTGTGCTCATTTTACATCCTCCTGGTCTTTCACTGCAAGTTTTTTTATCTGTGCATGATCTTATATCACATTTGAATGGTCTGTGTTTACTGGCAAGATAGGTGTTCTTCATTCCTTGGTGCATCACCTCTATTAGCTTAGATTTATTTTTATGCATCTTCTTACCCTATCTCCTTGGTAGATTAGATTAGGTTTCGAGTAAACCCTCTGCATATTTCATGTGCATCTAAACAGAGGAATAGGAACCAGCCTTCTCTGGAGAATCCTTTCTCACCTTTTCAAGTCCCACACTTGGAGAAAGGATTCAATGTTATGCAATCACACTGGATGCTAGAGTGATCAACCTAGAAGCCTGATCTGCATCCAAGGGTGCTGTGAGCCTGCAACAATAGTTTTGGCATGCCCGGTGGGACCAGAGGTCTCATTTTTATTGTAGTAGGATTGATGTGCATCTGCTGCAATTTTCTTACTTAAAAGAGCTATTATTTGCATATCTGGCAACTCCCAGGGGTAGAATCGATTGGTTCCAAGCACAAGCCTGAAAACTCATGAGAAGAATCACCACAAGGTCAAGAGTTGGAGAAGAAGAAGTGTTGTTTGAATACCTGCAATTATCTCCAAGAAGAAGGTAAAGAGGAAGAAGGATTCAAAGGTCTCCATCTCCACCAAATAGAACTCTCTCAACTCCTCCACCTGGTAGACCTTTCATTCAGTCAACAAGGGTTTTAAGACCAATCAGAATGGCTCAGAACAACCTCTACGTCAACTTCACAGGAAACAGCCCACTTGCTCTCAATGCACAACATCCAGTTCCTATTGTACCCTTGAAGAACATTCCCTACTTCACCGGAGAAAATCATACTACTCCAAGTGATCATGTTAAAGATATTGCTAACCTTTGTGCAATCCATGAAATCAATGAAATGCAAGTGGCTGTCAAGTTACTGGCATCTTCATTCAAGGGTAAAGCATTGCAATGGTTTAGGAGCCTTGGAGCTGGTTCTATCACAAATTGGAATCAACTGTGTATTGCACTTCATGAGCAATTTGGAGAGAAGGGAGATAACTTGTCTCTTTTGGAGCAGCTGACAACCATCAAGAGAGCTCCCAATGAGTAGCTGACCGATTTCAACTTCAGATTTCAAAAAATGTGGGAGAGGATTCCAGTGGCAGTCAGGCCAACATCAGAAGGTGCTTTTCTCTACTATCTCAAAGCTTTAAATTCTGATATTTCTATGTTAATTCAGTCTATGGGAGGCACAACTATCCCTATGGCATATAGCATTGCCATTAGGGCTGAAATTTTTTTGATCCAAGATGCAAAACTTGCCCCTAGACCTCCCATGCCACTGTTTCCAAGTTTAGAGAATCCAAACACCAGTCAAGCACCTAATTTGGCTCCTTCTCCCACTCCTAGAAATTAGAGTTCGAATGAAGCTTCCACTTCGTCCCCAAGTGCCCCAAATGAGCTTCAAGAAGTCATGAAGCAATTGCAAAACCTAGGCAATGAGCTAGTTACTCTCAAGAGTCAACAAGCCCAAGGTTTCAGACCTTCTTATCAACCCCAAGCTCAACCTAATAGGCAGCCATACCAACCACAAAGACCACCTAATCCAGCTGCAAATATGAATCAAACAAGGCCTCCTACCAATAGATCATTCCAACCCTATAATCCAAATGCCATATCTGCCTCTAAGGCATTAGTGCCAACTCAGAACAACATTACTTAGGAATATGATTGGTGCTTTCCATGCAACGAGCCTCATAACCAATCCATGTGTTTCAATGGTGCCCTCAATCAAGCATTGATGGTGACAACTACTGGTGTGGAGGGTGAGAGAAGTCAAGGAAATAGTCAACAACAAGAAACATTCCCACAGAAATCAGCCCCAAATGACACCACATTGGTGAACTGGTAAGCAGAAGATTTATGTGGCATAAATCAAGCAGTTTCTCAAGGTGTTGCAGCCAACATGAGGTCAAAGAGGAGAAATTTGGGTGAAGAACAACCATTAGCCCAAGAAAATCCACAACCTCCCATGGTTCCACAAGTGATGGGCAAGCAAAGTACCATTTCAAATGCACAAGGGCATCCAAGAACATCCCCTAGGCCAACTCAAATGCCAGCTATTGCTACCCACGTATAAGGAGTAAATGTGCAAACCAAGGGACAACAGAGAGATCCTTCATCACCATTTAGTATCATTGATCAGATGAAGAAGACAAACGTCAATATATCTATGTGGGAATCCCTATCCATCCCAGGCCAAAGAGATCTGCTGCAAGCTACCATGAAGGATTGGCCAGCTTCGAATCGGCAGGTTCAGATGTAAGACAAAGTGCTTACAAATGCTGCCCAGCCTGAAGGAAGTCATGGAGCACAACAAGGTAAAATGTTGAAGCCCCCCCCTTTCTATGTTTCATTAATCATTGGAAATCAGCTAGTACATAATTGCATGATAGACTCCAGGGCAAGTAGCTCAGTAATGCCTAAACAGATAGCTGATCAGCTAGGGCTCCAGTATGAAATAACATCTAAAGGGGTAGTGCAACTAGATGGGACAGCAATAGCGATAGTTGGAGTGATTAGAAATTTGAGTCTTACCTTTCATGCATGTCCAAATATTGTTATTTTACAAGATGTATCAGTCATAGACCTTCCACCACTCTTTGCATTGTGCTTGTCAAGAGACTTCACTGCTAAAATTGGAGGCTATCTTTCAGCGGATTGGTCTCACATGCTGTTTAGAACAAGGTATGGAACTAAGGCTACAATTAGGTCTGAACCTATTACAAATTTCCATATTGAGCCTTACACTCCAAGTCAGATTAATGCCAATTGCTTAGCATTTGATCAAGAAGATCGCCCTAGCCCTGATGAGGCCGACACTAAGATCGGAAGCATCCCGGATTTGACTCTTGATGAATGGGCAAGCAAGGTGCATGCTTTTGATCCCTACCAAGAAGTAGAAGAATCTGAACTAGGAGTCTATTGCATACATGAAGAAAACCAACCTATTCCTAGCATCACCAAACCAAACCATAAGGATGACAATGAGGTATGGAAATTATTTTTCGATGGATCAAGGAGTAGGCAAGGTGCAGGAGGAGGAGCTATGCTTGTTTCACCTCAAGGCATCAAATATTATTTAGCTTTTCATTTCCAATTTTCTTGTTCAAACAACACAGCTGAATATGAGGCCTTGATTCATGGACTTCATTGGGCTAGGAAAAAGGGCATAAATAACTTGCAGGTGTTTGGGGATAGTGAGTTGATCATCAATCAAGTCAGGAGACAACATGCTACAAAGAATGACTTGCTAAAGAACTACAAGAATAGGGTATGGGACCTCATTGAGGATTTCAAAGCTTTCAACATCTTGTCCATACCCAGGAAGAAAAATGAAGCTGCGGATAGGCTTGCAGTAATTGGAGCAATGTTTGATGTGGTTGACAACATCAAAAGGGAAAAAAAACAGCCACATATCCATGTGATTGTGAGGCCAGAAGTTCCAGATAATAATATAAGCTGGCAGGTGTTTGAGAATGATCAAGAGATCGTCAATTTTTTACAAGAAGAGGCTGAATTGTCAGCTAGGAATCAGGAAAGACTAGAGCAGCAGTATGGGGATCAAGTAGTGTAGCTGCGGACAAACAAGATTCCCAAGGGTTTAGTAACGTTGGAGTCTATCTTCAACCCTAACTACCAGTTCCATAAGGAAAAGGCTAACATACAGGTCAAGAGTGAAGATTCAGAGCCAATTCCAGTTGGGGAAGGCAAAACACTTCAAATTGGTAAAGTGGCCATTGAGCAGGAGAAATCAGATTTCATACAGCTTTGCCAAGAATTTCCAGATGTCTTCACTTGGAGCTATGAAGACTTGAGAGGATTCAATCTGAATTTGGCACAACATACCATAGAATTGGATCCAGATGCTAAGCCCATCAGGCAGAAGCAGAGACCTGTTAACCCTCACATTGAGCCTCTAATGAAGAAAGAGCTAAATAAGCTAATAGAGGCAAGCATTATATTCCTGATCAAGCACTCAAGCTGGGTTGCTAACTTGGTCCCAGTCAGGAAGAAGAGTGGAGAAATCAGGTTATGTGTGGACTTCCGAGACCTCAATATGGCATCTCTCAAAGATCATTACCCACTTCCTTCAATGGAACAAATATTGCAAGTATTATCTGGTTCAGAGAGATTCTCTCTCCTAGATGGCTACTCAGGGTATAATCAGGTGATGGTGAAAGAAGATGACCAGTTCAAGATGGCTTTCACCACCAAATAGGGGACCTATGCCTACAAGAAGATGCCATTTGGGCTATCAAATGCTGGGGCCACTTTCCAAAGGGCAATGGATATGGCATTCAAGGGGTTGATCAATAAAGTAGTTTTGATATATCTTGATGACATCACTGTATTCTCCAAAAATGCAGTGGATCACCTTTTTCATCTGAGGCAGGTATTTCAGAGGTGTAGAAGATTTGGGGTATCATTGAATCCCAAAAAATGCATATTCCTGGCTCACGAGGGGAAACTTCTAGGCCATATTGTCTCAAAAGAGGGACTGGCAATTGATCCAGAGAGAGTTGAAGCCATAAGAGCACTACCATTGCGAAATCACAAGAAGGCTCTTCAAAGCTTCTTGGGAAGGATCAATTTTGTCTGCAGGTTTATCCCAGATTTTGCAGCCCTTGTCAAGCCCATCACCAAAATGTTAAAGAAGAGCATGGCTTTTAAGTGGATAGCAGAAGGCAAGGAGAGTTTTGAGGCAATCAAAGAAGCTATCTCTCAAGCACCAACTCTCATCAACCCAGACTTCTCCAAGGATTTCATCCTGTATGCATTTGGAGGTGATGACACTATTTCTGCCATTTTAGTACAGCAGAACAAAGATAATGATGAGCAGCTGATTACCTTTTTTAGCCAGAGCCTAGATGACTGTGAGGTGAGATACTCTTTTATTGAAAAGCATGTACTTGAAGTAATCAGAAGCTTGAAGAAATTCAAGCATTTAGTCTCAAACAACAAGGTCCAGTTGCTGGTCTCACATGTTGGAGTTAAGGACTTCCTCCTCAACAAGGATTTGAATGAGAAAAGGGCAGGTTGGATCACCCGTGTCATGGAGTATGACATTGAGATCAAGATCACCAAGTTGGTAAGAGGGAAAGGATTGTGTGAGCAGCTGGTTTTGGGGAAGCAAAAAGAAGTATGCAACAAAGAAGAAACTATTTTGATAGTCCAAGACAGCCATGAGCCGAGTGGCAGGCAAGAAGAAGACAATGCTGCCTCGACTCCTTGCTGGACCCAAGGTATTATGCACTTCCTAGGCACAGGCCTATGCCCTCTAGAGATGAACAAGACCCAAAGGAGACATTTCAGATTGCAGGCTATCCCGTATGCCATTATTGATGGAGTTTTGTTCAAGAAAGATGTGAATTGAGTGCTGCTGAGATGCATTAGCACAAATCAGATTTAAAGGGTGTTGGAATAATTTCATGGTGGACCAGTTGGTGGCCATTTTGCACCAAGAGTGACGGCTCTAAAAATCATGAAATCTGGTTATTATTGGCCTAAAATCTTCAGTGATTGCTATGCATGGATCAAGAGGTGTAAGAATTGTGCATTCTTCACAGGAAAAGAGAAGTTTGCTGCCCTTCCATTGCATCCAATCTCAGTTGACCAGCCATTCATGCAATGGGGTTTAGACTTCATCGGAGTCATTAATCTCATTTCAAGCCAAGGGCACAAATGGATTTTGACAGCCACAGACTACTTCACCAAATGGACAGAAGCAGTAGCACAAAAAGAGGCGAATGTTTCTAGCATCTTAGACTTTTATGAGGGGATAACAACCAGATTTGGTGTACCTACCACAATAATCTCTGATAATGCATTGGCATTCATTGGATCTAGGGTGACTGAGTGGGCTGTCAAGAACGGTATTTACCTAAGCACTTCATTGAACTATTACCCTCAGGGTAATGGCCAGGCCGAGTCTACGAACAAGAACTTGTTGAGGATCATTAGGAGGACTCTTGATGAGAATCAGAGGTCTTGGCATACCAAACTGAAATCAGTATTATGGGCTGATAGGATAACTCCCAAAAGATCCACGGGTAACTCTCCATTCAAGCTTGTCTATGGAAGAGAGGCAATCTTGCCCATGTCACTTGAGTTGCCAATGTTAGAACTCATGAAGCAGTTGGAGTTGCTTGAATTTGAGCCCATGGAGGTGAGGTATGCAGAGTTGATGGAGCTGCAAGAGATCAGAAATTAGGCATCCCAAGCAATGGAAAAGGATCAACCTTTGATCAAGAAGACCTTTGGTAGAAAGACCAAGGATAGATCTTTTCAAGTTGGAGATCTAGTGTTGAAATGGGATGTGGACAAAGAAAAACTAGGAAGGCATTCAAAATTTGATGCCATTTGGAGTGGCCCATACATGGTCACAAAATGCAAGAATAGCAATGCTTTCCAATTGGCCTCATTGGATGGTGAACAAATGTAGATTCCAGTCAATGGAATCTATCTCAAGCGTTGCTTCTAGAGGGAAGTTCACTACCTCTGTAAATATTAGATTAGATTTTCTTTCCTCCAAGTGCTTGTGCACATTGTTTTGCTGTAGGTTAGTTTTGTTTCCCTTAAGCACTTTGGCACAACTTACTATTCATGGAGACGTTTTGCAGTCTTTTTCTTTCATCAGGTGATATTCCATCTTCCTCCTTGTACACTCTGAGTCAATTGAGGTTTTAAACAGAACATTTGATGACTCCATGCCTAATGGACTGCTTAAGGCAACTGGTATCTTCTACCTAGCAGGTAGGTAACCCCGCTGAGTCACCAATTGTTATCCAAATTCACCCCCCAGGGTTAATTTGATAACATGCATCAGAATTCTCAAGTCTCAGGAAAATGGATTGATTTAGGGCAAAAATCATGTTTCTAGGGTCCCCTCAGATTTTTTCTAACTCCCCTGGCCGAAGAAGGAAAGAGAAAGCTCTGAGAAAATGCAAAAAAGTTGTAGAAAACAAGCTTGGGCCAGAAAAAATCGTGAAAATTGGCTAAGTCCTAGTCCTCGCAGCAGTCGGGACATGAGGGATGTCTGGGCGTGAATCAGCCGAAAGGCCACCAAGGAGTCTGCAGGGTAAAGGGACATCCAGGCCGTCGAGACGTGGAAAGCTGGTTCGGCCGAAAGAGAAGAAAATCGACTAACTACTCTAGGACAAGTGGGATAAGAAGATGCGAAGGACGTGAACCGCCCGGATCGGCTGAAAAGGAGAACTTTCACACTAAAAATTTGGGACATCTGGGCCGCGAGGACGTAAAGGACGTGAAAAGGTGAAGCAGCTGAGAGAAAAGGAAGCCCATTTCGGGCAGTTCGGAAGAATTTGTCCCAGACAGTCCGCGACAGTTGGAACAAATGGACGCGAAGGGTGTGAAAAGCTGGCAGACCCATGGACCAATCAAATCATGACATGTGTCACGAGGGAGAAAGTTCAGAAGTCAAAGGGTGAGGTTTCAAGCACTGACCCAAACCAATGAAATAGTGTCACGTGTCCAAGTTTAAGGGCCCACAAGGAAATTTCAAAGGAAAGCCCGCGGAAAGGTGGAGGAGAGAGAATTACTCAGCGAATCTGAGCCTGCCACGTGTCATCCAAGTGGTAAAGCGTGGGGAAAGTTCAAATATTTTTCCCGCCGACCTGTTTTTTCCCTAAATCTTCAGATTGCCATAACTTTCGATCCAGAACTCGGATTTTCACATTTTTTATATCAATGGAAAGCTGGTGAAATTCTCTGCACAATTTTGGGGTCAATCTAGAATTTTGGTTCAGTTTGGAGAGAGAAAATTGAGAACCGCCTCTGGCACAAAATAATGGACAGAAGTAATGCTTCAACAACCAGCTTTAATGCAGCAAACAGTTCGCTGCTTCTGTTAGACAGCCCACCGTTTTGCCACGATCCACCACTTCTACCATAATGAGATGATTTTAAATGTGACCTAGAAGAGGTTGGGGTAGATTCTGGATTTCCTCTCTCTTCCCTCATTCTTTCTATATATTGTAAAGAGGGGCTTCTTAAAAAAGGTCGAACATTTTTCTATTTTACTCCTCCCTTCTTCTCCTATCAGGAAAATTTTTGGAGTTCAAACCTCCCATTTGAAACTGTAATACGACTCTACCTCTTGGCATTCTATAGTGTATTGTATCAATCTTTGGAGCAAGTAATACATGTCTGTGGATGATTCTCAACCCTCTCTGTGTTTATTT
This sequence comes from Taxus chinensis, assembly GCA_019776745.2. NCBI lineage: Eukaryota > Viridiplantae > Streptophyta > Pinopsida > Cupressales > Taxaceae > Taxus > Taxus chinensis. Next base: position 818,252,589 of record CM034150.1, on the reverse strand, counting down.
TGCATCCTCCTGGTCTTTCACTGCAAGTTTTTTTATCTGTCCATGATCTTATATCACATTTGAATGGTCTGTGTTTACTGGCAAGATAGGTGTTCTTCATTCCTCGATGCATCACCTCTATTAGCTTAGATTTATTTTTATGCATCTTCTTACCCTATCTCCTTCGTAGATTAGATTAGGTTTCGAGTAAACCCTCTGCATATTTCGTGTGCATCTGAATAGAGGAATATGAACCAGCCTTCTCTGGAGAATCCTTTCTCACCTTTTCAATTCCCACACTTAGAGAAAGGATTCAATGTTATGCAATCACACTGGATGCTAGAGTGATCAACCTAGAATCCTGATCTGCATCTAGGGGTGTTGTGAGCCTACAACAACAGGAAGATGAGCATTAAGTGATCTAAGAAGGTCCTGAATACCCCATTCATCAAACTCATAAACATTGTGGGGGAATTAGTCAAACCAAAAGGCACCACTGTGAACTCATAGTGCCCATATCTTGTACAAAGAGTGGTCTTATTTATGTATGCCTCCTAAATCCTTCAGTGATGGTAGCCTGACTTAAGATCAATCTTAGAGAAAATTGTGACTCCCTTAATATGATCAAACAAGTCATCAATACGTGGAAGGGGATAATGATTCCTTATCATCACCTTGTTTAGCTGGCGGTAATCAATACAAAACCACAAGGATCCATCCTTATTCTTCACAAAGATCACCGGTGCACCCCAAGGGGATACACTAGGATGGATAATGCCTTTCTCCAAAAGGCCCTCAAGCTGTAACTTGAGCTCACAGAGCTCTAGGGTGGTCATCTGATAAGGTGCTTGTGAGATAGGCTCTACTCCTAGAACTAGATCTATATCTAAATCAATCTCACGTGGGAGTGGTAACCCCGGTATCTCTCCCATAAAGACATCTACAAACTCTCTCAAAAGGGGATGATCATATAGTGATGGTCCACTAGACCCATCCTCTAATTTATCACTAACTATCATAGCATACATCTCACAACCACATTGCACACACTACTTAAGCTGCATAGAAAATATGGTGTGAATAGAAATGGGTCTCTTGACCCATGAAATCACCGAATCCACTCCCAAATCATCTGCACAAGATATAGTCTTGTGGTAATAATCCATCTTAGGAATGTGTGCACCTAACCAATCCATACCCATAATGACTCCATACAATCCCAAAGGAAGGATACAAAGATATGAGGTAGTGCTGAAAGGTCCCAAATCAACTACACACTCCTTAACTAAGGAGTCTATAGAGATCTTGTCTCCAGAATCCATCTCAACATCCCAACTATGACCCTGCGTAACTTCCACTAGCCTACATCACTCTAATAAATATGGTGTAATGAAAGAATAAGAATAACTAGAATAAAACAATATAGAGGTAGGAATACCCCCAATGCTACATGTAGTCTCAATGACTATACTATGATGCTCTACCTGGTGGTTCTCGACCACTGCATAAATCATGTGGCTGTGTCTCATGTCACCAACAGTTTGCTTGAGATCTATGTATTACCCTTGTTATTAGGGTTCTGTGGGTAGTCTCTCCAAAAGTGTCGAGTAACACCACAACCAAAACATCCTCCTGATCTTCCCCAATGAGTAGCACCTCTAGTAGGTGCCCTAGAAGTTTGTGGTGTGGATCCTGATGATCCTGCTATAGTATGCTAAGGTCTTTGCTAATGAGCTCCCACTAACTGAGCTCTAGGTCCACCTTGTGTCCTAATGGGACCCCTATGAGGAGGCCCCATACTCCAACCTCTCTGTGCATCAGCTCTCTGTGGAGGTCAATGATTTGGGCGGGACTACTGCTGCTGCTATAGTCTAAATGATGACTATACTTAACCCTATCTACCACGAGGACGGTGTACTGACCCCTCGATCTACTGTCTTGCATCTGTTGTATGTGGCTTTGGACTTGGTCTCTATTTTTTTCTATCTTTCCCTAAGTCTCCTATGCTACATAGGCCTTCTCGATAGCCTCAACTAATATCTGTGGACAATGGATCCACACTACACCTCTAATGTCTAAATCCAGGCCCCAGATGAGCCTATGAAACCACACCTACTCATCTTACATATACTCAACATACTGGAGTAGATCCAAAAACCTACTCTCATACTCTGTTGTTGAAAGAGATGCCTATCGAAGGTCATGAAACTCATCTATCTGCTATTGTAAGAACCTCCATGACAAATATCTACTCCTGAATCTCTCCTCAAATAGCTTCCAGGTCACTATCTCAGAATGTACATGGAGCTTCTACTCCTCTGTCCTCCACCATACTCCTACTCCATCCCTTAGTAGATGGATTGCAACAGGATCTTTCGTGTTGCTAGAACAAGGAAAATGCTTGAAGAAACCTCTCAAGTTCACTAGCCAGGCCTCTACATGAAATCCACTTGTGTCACTAGAATAATGTGAGTTTCAAAGCTTTAGGTTCTCCCTAATGTGATCTGCAACTGTGGTCTAATGGCCTCAAGGTCTCTTTGCATGCTCATCTCTAAGCCTAGGGCTTTGAGACCTATCTCTATGCTTTGAAACTAGGTCACCCTGTCCCCTCTATGGTAACTCTACCTTGGCTGACTCTACATGGGAGTTCTCTCCTCCATGCTCCTCGCTGGGTTGAGGAGATGCTTGAGCATCAACATAAGGCCCCCTACTATGTTTGGCTGCATGCCCTCTATGTAGAGCAACATTAACATCTTGAAGGGTCTACAAAATCTAGGGTAGGATGGCTGCTACACTTTGATATGGTGGTGGTAAGTTTTGTTCCATGTGGAAACTCCCCTCATCCTTTCTATGCCTCTGTACAAACCAAGATGAGAGTTATTTCTTTTTTATAAGTTTTATTCAATTTCTATGTTTACTAAAATATACAATTTCTAAGCTAAGTTGTTTTCTAGATTTACAAGCGTGCTAGTTTTAAGTTTCATGTCTCAAGGTTTCTAGTGTGCCCATTAGTCCAAGCTTCTGAACCACTTCTCTGATACCAAGTGTGATGCCCAATAAAACAACCCACTGGAGACCAAAGAAACAACCTAGGATTAGTTAGGAAAATTATGGAATAATATTTTTTGAATTAAAAGTGTCTGCTTCTAGGTTACAAGGCAACAAATGTCACTAGAAAGTTCCATAACAATTCTAATTTACTAGAGTATAATTTTCTTTTATTAATAATTATAAGCAATCATAAGGTCCAAAATTTAGGGTTAGAAGTTTTAATTAGGTTCAGGGGGTAATTTATTACCATACCCACTCTCTAATAGGCCTAGAGTTAAACTTTATTATTCCCACACTTAATGCATTAAAAATTTCCCTAAATCATTCCCAATGGATAGGAAATTTTCTCACCGTTCTGATGATATAAAGAAGTCCTCATAACTCCTTATAAAACTCAAGTAATGGGCTAACGGGCTTTGGGGTGAAAAATTTTCCCCAAGGACGGGCCTGCGGGCCCAGGAATGCAAAATTGCCCAAAAGGGATACGTGTCCAGTGGGGGAAAAATGCACTTTTTTAGGTTAGTGGGTTGAGGGGAGATGTTTTGAAATTTTCCCCGTGCAAGGTGAAAAAGCTAGTTTTGCGCTTGCGCTTCTGCTGCACTGTCAGAGACATGTGGTGCCCAAAAAACCAAAGTAGGGGAGAAAATGAGGGAAGGGCAGGGTGGCAAAGGAGTTTGGGGAATTTCACCAAAGACAGGGAAAAAGGGATAAGTGCATGCATGGGCCTGCTTATCCGTGGAATATATTCTTCCAAGGCAGGGGCGGGAGTGCAGTGCCATGGAGGTTTTCTTTACAAAATTTTCCAAAAAAAAAATTCAAAAAGGATAAGGTTGTGAGGTTTTCTGTCCCTCCGCCGTGCCACGTGGCAACCTCTGATTGGTTTTGGGGTGACGGGGTGGTGGAAAATTTTTAATAAAATTTCCCCAAATTTTTTTTCCAAATTTTTTCTAAGTTTTCAAAGGGAAAATTTAGGGCCGCAGGCCCGCTAGGGAAAATTTTCCCAAAATTTTCCGCCCAGGGAAGGAAAAATTTAGAGGGCCATAAATTTTGATAGAAAGATCAGTTTTGGGAAAACAAGGAATTTATGGAAAGATCTTGATGACCTATTTTCATAGGAATCATAAATTTTAGATTTCGATAAATTTTAAGGGGTCAATTTCATGAAAACATTCTGTAGGATTTTTAAAAGCAAACTGGTAATTTGTAACTTATAATTTTGGTTCAATTTGATCTTCTCCTTCACTCAACATGCCAAAACAACATGAAGGATTGTTCTAAGAAGGATTTAGGATGTTTTTGGAAGGCTATTTTCCTTGATTGATTCCAATTTGAATTTTTCCAAAAATTGACAGAAACAAAGGACTGTAAAATAAATTTGAACGGTTTGGACCTGATTTTACAATGCTTTAAATGATTTCCTTAAGTTTTTTTTGTCAAAAAGAGTTCATTGATATTATAACATACTAAATTTTAATGTTTCAATGTTGATTATTGTTTGCAGGTTCGAACTGTGCATTTTAAGTAAATTATTTACCAGTTTTAAATTTACAATGACAGTGATCAATTCTTGAGGGATATATTTGCCATTTCTTGTTCCAAGTATGAAAATTCATTTCTCATCTAGCCTAATACATTTAATTGATTTAAATCAAACTATTCTAAACCCAAAATGTAATTCTAATTTCAATATTAGACCTTTCCAAAACATACAAAATACTATATTATTCCCACATACATTTCTTCCTTTCAAAACAAAGATTCCATTACATTCAAAAATCAATGTCAAATACAACAATGCAAATGAAGCAAGGTATTTAAATCCTTTATTGATTTCAAATACAACTTTACATCTTCAAATTTCTTGAATGCAATTAACATATTTCAATTTCTTTCTTTCAAATGTATAGAATAGAGTAGATATATCTTTCACACTTCAATTTTGCAACTTCCATAAACAATATAACATCTTTCCATATGAAAACTTTTACAAATTCATCCACTTCAAAGAGGGAAATTATAGAATGATATTTTATTTTCACAAGGGACAGTCAAATGTCTTTCTTCTCTGCTTTAGAAAAACAACATGCAAAGTTCCCTTTTCTTCCAATTTGATCTTAACAATAGTGGGGGAAAGGCAACGCTCTCCACCAAACCAAGACATCCAATGAAAGGATAAGCCATCCTTCATCGTTGGCCCCTGAGCCCCAACCACAATGTAATAGGAAATGTATTTAAACTCATGGAAACAACATGATTCCATAAAACATACACACAACATTTTTTCAACATGTACATTTCAAATTAAAATAGAGTTCAACACAAGTCAACAATTTATAATTGGATTAAAAAAATTAAACCAAAACTTAGGCTTTATCATGCAAGCCAAAGGAGTAAGAACTATGGGGGAATTTGTTTATGCCTCCCAATGGAAATTAGGAATCAACATGTAAAAAACTACCAATAAAATTCACCACACATATCGTTATGCCCCCCACAATCTCTCCTCATGCCCCCCACAATTTTCCTTATGCCCCCCACAAAGTAAGAAATGCAAGCGATTTATTTTTCATGGTGGATCCCAAACCCAAAATCCCTCCACAATAACCTGATGCCACTGGCATTCCATTATGCCCCCTCACATGGATTCCCTATAGCCTTCTCCTAAACCATTCCTATTGTAGTCTACCCAAACAAGCAATAAACACACAAAACATTTACCATTCACACAAACACAAAATAAATTATAGCATAAATGAAGAGCTAAGCTCCTACCTCTCCATGGTAGCTTTTGTTCCAACACAAAAATATTTTAATGTCAAATAGAGTCCCAAAAATATTAATTCCTAAGTATGAAATGCTCTCCAATCTCCTCTAAAAATCCACAAGAGATCCAAACAACAAAAATGTGCCCAAAAGAAGTATGCAAAAGGGTTCAACAACTATCCAAAACAAGGAAATGAGTTCAAATTTTATAGAAGAGGGAAGAGGAGAGGATGATTTAGATCCATGTAGGATGCCGCATCACACATCCTCAACTCCAACAGAAAAGTCAAATTTCATTCTCCATAGTACAATAAAGAGGTGGGTGAAAATATGACAAATAAACTTACACACTCCAAAATCCCACACCCCAAAGGACTTTATTGAATAAAATGTAAGAAGAGTGTAATTAAAACATGCAACATGATTAATAAAAATGCATTAAAAGGTCTAAAAAGAACCTTCCAACCATAGGTATGGTTTGTAAATAAACTTAAGAGGTATGGGGAAAGTTTTACTTGTCCCACAAGCCTCCAAAAACAACCTCCAAGGACAAATTCGAGTTTTCAAGAGGGTGGAGTGTTTCATAATCCAAAATTTGACTTACACAACTCTTACTCATACTTACACATCACTTACATATTAAATACAAAAGCCAACAACTTCTATAATTACTTTATCATATCCCAATTTGATTTATTTAATTATTTTAACAAAATTATTACTCACATTAAATCTCCATAATTAAAAGAATAATGTAAGGGGTAATTGCAACACAAAATAAACACATGCAAACAATAATAAAAGGAAACACATTAATAAAATACACAAGGCCCCTTGGTCACATTCAAAGGTAATTCCCCCCATGGGAATCCCTTACAAAACAACACACACACACACACAAAACATGTTGCCATGGTGACCTTGTTGATTTCATCTAGAATTCCAATGTGGTTGGTCTCCAATCCCCCAATGTTTGTTGTGATATTTTAACCTACAAAACAAAAATACCTCCTTCAGCCTCATGACCATATCAAAACATCCAACATGATATAAATATAATCACAAAATCATCTATACATATGAATCACAACAACATCAAGGCAATCAACAATATCACTTAGAATTTATATCAACAACTATATCATCATCATATAATGTCCATTTTCTAGGTCTACTCACACTATCCAAAATTACATGTCTGAAAAGCATTCAAAATATATCCATGTCAAATAGTATATCATCATTCACATATGAAGTGGTCTCTAATAATCATCATGCATCATAACCAAATCAAGATCAACAATAATCCATGATAAAATATCTAACATCATACTAAATCAAAACTATAATAATGTCGATAATGTAATCAATAGTATGAAGATCAATATCAAAAGGTGTCAAAGGGAAGTGGGCTTTACAGATCCATTGGGGCTAATGAATGGGTAGGATTATGGAAAACAAAAGATGGCACTAGAGTTCTTCTTTTATAAGAATGACAATTGGAGGATGTATTTTCTGTAGCTTCTGTTTTACGGTTTTGTCTTCAGGAATAGTTATGATATTGTGGACCACAATGTTTGGGTCAATACCGGGCATATTAGAGTAGGACCAAGAAATTTTTTTGATATCATCCCAGAGGAAAGAAGTAAAATCTTCCAGTTCAGTAGTATCTAAAGATTGGCCTATCTTTAAAATGTGTGGGTCATCCTAAGTGTGGATATTAATTTTGAAAATCGATTCATTTGACATGGTTTGTGTCTTAGAAGGAAACTACCGATGAATATAATAATCTTGTGCACCAAGGTAGGTGAGAATATACTCATCGTTCTGACATGGAATGATGTTAATAGAAGATGTATCGTCATTGATCATATCAGGATATAGGAAGGGAAAAAAAGAGGGAGCCTTGCCATCTTGTTGATAAGTCTGAGGTCCTAGGGAAATGGTGTTCACAAAAAAAAAAACTTAGGAGGAATGGATTCTGGATCCATATAATGTATAGGTGAAGGTGGTGAAGTTCCTAGATGGGGTGAAAGAAGGTTGTCTTCCTCAATGATTTCGAAGCAGGATTTATTAGGAGATGGTTCATAAAATCCAATAGCACTAAGGTCCTTTTTTTTCCATGTGGTACATGGGATGACAGTATGATGACCTTGTTCATAAAAACCAAAACAAAAACCCTTCCATGCAAATGATGGAGGTAGGTGTGGGTGAAATGGAAGTTGGTGAGAGGTTGAAGGTCAGACGAAAATTTTCACATTTGAGAAGGTGGCTTAGGTGAGTAGGTAGATGTATCAAGTCTCCCATACATTAAGTTAGTGCAGAGGTGGGTGTTTCCCCTAATTCTTAAAGCATTTCTTTGAATATTGAAAAAACAAATAAGGGTAAATGGGCTAGAAGGAATACCTATTAAACCTAGTTAAAGGTTATTGTTGTTGGGGTTTGCAGCCTATTTTTGGTCTTCTTGAATCAGTGTTGAAGTGCTGGAGCTTGAATGGTTAAGTTTGGAGACTTCAGGAGTATTATGCAGTTGTTTGTTGTGACGTGGCTATGTAGTCGCTATGTCATTTGATCTACCATTGCTGTTAACATGCTGTTAACATCAGGAGTGTTTTTCCCAGCCATGGGAAGTTGTAACATCATGAATTTCAAACTTCTAGGGTCGGCTTTAGGTCTTCTTATAAGGATTGTAATCCTATAAATAGAGGTGTTAGGGTATCTTAATGATATCTTGAGTGTTCAAGAGGTCTTGAGTCTTAATGACCAAGAGGTGATCAAGATTGATCAAGGTTAAGCAATTGGGTGTCAATTATGGTCTAGATGTGGTTTAGCATCTTTGGAATTCTGTTGTGAGTTGATAACTGAGAGAAGAATGTGAGAGTTGTTTTACTCTTGTTGATAATAAAATATAAGCAAGTTCTTAGTGGACGTAGCCCACATTGGGTGAACCACGTTAAATCTTGTCTTGTCTTCTTTTGTGCATTATTTATTTATGTTGTTTTATTTCTACAAGTATAATTCTACTATATAGTTTCCTAATGCTATGGTTTGAGGAATTGTTTCCGCATATTTGTTCTCTAATTCCTAGCAATTGGTATCAGATCTTTGGTGGTTTTTTGTTGAAGTTGTAAATCAAAGAGAAAGTTAAGCTTGAGTGGGAGCTATGGCAGATGAGGGAAGATCAAGGGTTGAGAAGTTCAATGGGCAGAACTTTGGTTTGTAGAAGATGCAAATGGAGGATTAATTATATCAGAAGGACCTCCATGTTCCTTTGGCTGGAAAAGTAATGAAACATATAGCCATGTCAGATGAGGATTGGGAGTTGCTAGATAGAAAGGCACTCGGGGTAATTCATTTATGCCTTGCATCTTCAGCTTCTTTCAACATATCACAGGAGAAGACCACAGAAGGTCTCATGAGTGTGTTGGGGAAGTTATATGAAAAATCCTCTACCTCTAATAAAATATTTTTGATGAAAAATTTATTTAATATGAAGATGTCTGAGAATGGTTATGTTGTTGATCATTTGAATGAACTTAATATGGTTGTGAGTATGTTAAAATCAGTAAAAAATTGAATTTGATGACGAGGTTAGGGATTTGTTGATTTTATGCTCCTTGTCGGATAGCTAGGACAACTTGGTTATGGATGTAAGTAATTCAGTCTCTAATAACTCAAATCTGAAGTTTGAGGATGTAATAGGTGTGATCCTAAGCTATGAAATGTGAAGGAAGAGCATCGAAGATTCTTCTACTTCTGGAAATGATTTTATGGTGGAGAGTAGAGGGAGACAAAAGAACAGAGGGAAAGGTAACCGTGGGAAGTCGAATGATCACGAAAGGTCAAATTCCAAGAGTAAGTTAGAATGTTGGCACTGTGGGAAGGTTAGTCATGATAAGAAAGATTGCTGGGCTCTTTGGGATAAGAAGAACAAGGAGGAAACTAAAGAGGTAAATGTGGCAACAGGTGATGTTTGTCAAGATGCCTTAATTCTTTCTTTAGATAATATTATTGAATCTTGGGTGTTAGATTCAAGGGTTTCTTTCAATGCCACCTCACATAGACATTACTTTACTGATTTTTTTCAAGGTGATTTTGGACATGTATTTCTTGGTGATGATGAATAGTGCAGCATAGTAGGGAAAGGTTGTGTTCAGGTGAAAATTTAGAATGGGAACATGTGGTTGCTTAAGGACGTCATGCATGTTCCTAAGTTGAGGTGGAATTTGATATCAGTGGGATAGCTGGGTAGTGATGGTTATACTGTTAGTTTTACAATAGATTATTAGAAGGTTACCAAGGGAGCTCTTATGGTTGTAAGAGGTAAGAAAAATGGTACTTTGTATTTAAATAGAGGTGTTGATTATTGCAATTTAGTTTCTACAGATGGAGATGCAAATTTGTGGCACCAGAGAAGTGGTCATATGAGTCATAAGGGCATGAAGATTATAAAGGACAGGATTCTTAGATTAAAGGAGTTAGATTTGGACTTCTGTGAGAACTGTGTTTATGGGAAATGGAAGCGGGTGAGATTCTTCAAGGTTAGACCTACTAGGAAGGAGGGTAAGTTAGAGTTAGTGCATATATATGTATGGGGGCTAGCTAAGGTAAAATATATCAGTGGTTCATGTTATTACATCACTTTCATTGATGATGCAACTAGAAAAGTTTGGGTATATTGCATTAGAAATAAATATGATGTGTTTGAAATATTCAAAAGATGGAAAGACTTGGTTGAGAATGAAACATGTCTCAAGTTGAAATGTCTCAGGTTGGATAATGGAGGGGAATATTGCAGCAATGAATTAATTGATTATTGTTCGGTAAATGGGATCCGTAGGAAAAGAATGGTTCCAAATACTCTATAGGAAAATGGAGTGTCAGAGAGAATGAACAGGACAATCATGGAGTGTGTTAGGTGCACGAGGTTACATGCAGGGTTGTCACTCATGTTTTAGGTGGAAGCAGTAAGCAAAATTGTTTATCTGATTAACAGAGGACCCTCTATGGCCTTGGATGGAGGTATACCTAAGGAGGCTTGGTCTGGTAAGAAAATTGATTACTCATTTCTTAGAGTATTTGGATGTGAGGTATTTGTTCACATTGATAAAGATGATAGGACCAAGTTAGAGGCTAAGTATGAGAAATGCATCTTTGTTGGATATGGTGAAGATGAATTTCTGTTCCATGTTTGGAGTCTTAAAGACAAGAAAATATTTTGGTCTAGAGATATTGTATTTAAGGAAAAATTCATGTATAAAGATCAGTTGCAGGAATAGAAAGAGGAATCAAAGAAAAAATACAAAGTTTTAGAGGACATTGCAGACAGTAAGGTGTCTAAGGGGCCGTTTCAATTTTAACATGTTCTGGCACAACTAGTTTAGGTACCCACTCATCAGGAACTCAAAACTCCTGAGGTGAGAAGGTCTTATAGGGTAAGAAGGGAACCTGAACAATTTACTCCATCTTTGAATTATTTATTGTTCACTAAAAGTGGAGAGCCAAAGTGCTTTGAGGAAGCAATGCAGGTGGATATCAGGAAGAAGTGGGAGTAGGCCATGGATGAAGAGCATAGATCTCTTATGGAAAACTAGACTTGGGACCTAGTGGAGATACCCGAGGGAAAGAGAGCAGTGAGAAGGTTCATGAGTGATCTAGGTAGAGAGAATTGGTAGGCAGTAAAGTGGATCCTTCAGTATTTGAGAGGGACCATGGGAGAAGCATTGTGTTTCAGTGGATCAGACACTACATTACGTGGATATGTAGATTCAGACATGGCAGGAGATTTGGACAGTAGAAGGAGCATGACATGTTATGTATTTACGGTTGGCGATACAACAGTGAGTTAGATTTCACAGTTACAAAAGGTTGTGGCTTTATCAACCACAAAGGTTGAGTATGTTTCTACCACAGTCGAAAGCAAGGAGATGATCTGGCTACAATATTTTCTTGATGAGTTGAGTTATAAGTAGGAAGTTGGGAGACTACACAGTGATAGTCAGAGTGATATTCATTTAACAAAGAAATCCTCTTTCCAATATAGGATTAAGCACATTCAGTTGAGATATCATTTCATCAGGATAACTTTGGAAGAAGATAAGTTGAAGATAGAAAAGATTCATACCAATCAAAATCCTATGGATATGATGACCAAGGTAGTCACAAGGGAGAAGTTGAAGTTGTGTTCAACTTTGATTGGCCTTCATGGTTGATAATGAAGGGTTAAGAACTTTGCTCAGCGGAAACAATCTCCAAGTGGGAGATTGTTGGGGTTCAGAGCCTATTTTTGGTCTTCTTGAATCAGTGTTGAAGTGCTTGAGGTCAAACGGTTAAGTTTGGAGACTTCAAGAGTATTATGTAGTTGTTTGTTGTGACGTGGCTGTGTAATCACTGTGTTGTTTGATGCGCTGTTGCTATTAATATGTTGTTAACGTCGGGACTATTTTTTCTAGCCGTGGGAAGTTGAAAGATCACAACTTTCAAACTTCTAGACTCAGATTTAAGGCTTCTTAGAAGTATTATAATCCTATAAATAGAGGTTTTAAGGTATATTAAAGATATATTGACTGTTCAAGAGGTCTTGAGTCTTAATGACCAAGAGGTGATCAAGAGTGATCAAGGTTAAGAAATTGGGTTTCAATTGTGGTTTAGCATCTTTGGAGTTCTACTATGAGTTCATAACTGAGAGAAGACTGTGAGAGTTGTTTTACTCTTGTTGATAATAAAATCTGAGCAAGTTCTTGGTGGACATAGTCCACATTGGGTGAACCATGTTAAATATTATCTTGTCTTCTTTTGTGCATTTTTTATTTATGTTGTTTTATTTCTACAAGTATTATTCTGCTATATAGTTTCCTACTGCTATGGTTTGAGGAATTGTTTCCACATATTTGTTCTCTAATTCCTAACAAGTGAATGTGTATGAATTCTTGATCGATAGATGCTCATGAGAGATTCATTTTGGCTAGGAGGAACTACCTAAAATAGAAAACAAGACCACCCAATACAAGTTAAACCGTATATGCAGTGGACTGCCTAGCGTATGCTAGATCTGGGAAGTATGATACTCCCTAAAATATTATCAATCCAATGTTTAAAACAATTCAATGTTAACAATAAATAAAACCATACTGCAATAAAAATAATTTAGGTATCTCATTCAACTACAGTAAGAAAATTTGCTCACAATAGGCTAGGCTATGATTAAATATGAAGGTCAAGGTTTCTGTCAAGGTACTGGTATTGGCCAAGGTTTAGTTCTTGGTTGTTTTGGGCATTTGGGGGAGATTATAGGATCTGTTCTTGGTCTAAGAGTAAAACATAGAGACCAACATTGATTTGAGTGAACCGCTGCCGGTTGTGGATAACCGGTGTCGGTATGGTCGAGGTAAAGGAAACTTAATGAAATATTGGTGTGGTGACAGATCTGAGGCTAAATGGAAATGGAGAGGGTAATGACAAGGTCTATATAGGTCTCAGGTGTGCTCAGGGGTAGTTATAAGTATGAGATAGACAACTTAATGGTGTGGGTGAAGGAATTATCAAGTTTGTATGAAGGTAAATGATAGGTGAATGAGAATTCAAGTAGAAACTGATAACATAAGTAAAATGGTATATTAAAATTAAAACGGATGAATGCTGGTTAATAAAACAATTACTATTGTACAAGATTGATGGCTAGATAGAAATGGTAGTTGATCAGATGGATGGAGTTCAATGTTGTGATAGTGCTTCCCCAGATGCTCTCATGAATGAAAATAACTCTGTGATTTCTTCTGATGCTGGTTGTGGATGCTATGATGCGTGTACAAATGTTGGTTCTATTTGCATACAACTCTAGATTCTTCCTTACTCTCAAAAAAAATTCCAACCTAGAAATAAGGTTGTTTTTGGGTATAAATGGTAACCGATGATGGTTCCGGTCTGACTGGTGGTGGTTTAGGGTGGCCTGCATCGGTTAGTGTGGGATTTCCTAGGTTTACTAAAATGGGCAGATCCCCTTGATTTTCTTGGATCTCATTCATCTTTCCCCACAGATTAGAATAGAAGCTTCCCTTCTAACGGGTAGGAATGTGGTTAGAGGGAATGTAGGATTTGAATTTTAGGGTTTAGGTAGGTCTTAGTAAGTTATGGAAACATACTAAGAATAGGTCTTAGGGTGAGGTGGCTAGATGAGGTGTATAGGTGAGATGGTGGTGTGGGAATTATCCTAATTAGAATATTTAAATAATAGATATTATGAGATCATGAATTAATTTAATTAAATTAATTAAATTAATATTAGAGTAGGATGAAAGGGGCCATGGTTAGGTGAGTGTGTTCTTGTTGGTTATTTGTCAAGGTATCAAGGGGAGTGTGACCCAATTTTGATGTCTACATTTTGCCACTTTTTGTTATGTATCTTGTATTGGTAAGTGACAGTGACAAAAATAAGATGTGATTGCCCCATGTGTGGATGAAGGTGATCCCCCACAAACCAGGAACTAATGAGGCAGAAATCAGAATTGGTGAGTGGGTTGATAAAAAGTGAATATGATGAAGAGGAAGGTGGGAAATAGGTCTAAAGGGGGGGTAAAGGTGTAATCGGGTAATCTAGGTAATGGGTCAGGGTCAAAGGTAGTAATAGTAAAACACACGCACATGTATAAACTGTAGCACGATACCAAGTTGAAGAGCAAGAAAACTCCTACATTGTCTAAGGTTGATAGGTTTATCTAAACAAGGTTGAGGTGATTCTGGTATCGAAGGTATAGGATATGGTCAGCAAACATGACGTAGGCATGGTTTAGGAACATTTAGGTATGTTCTGGTACTCCAAAGGTTGGGACAAGATAAATGGTCACAATAAAAGGAAAGGTAAGGTTAGCATGCCAATCAACACGGGTAATAGTGCTATAAGGTATAAAAAGCACATGAGGTCACAAGTCACTAGCAATGTTCCAGGTCTAAGTAACTAGGTCATGACACAGGTAGGGTCGAGGTATGGGTAAAATAACAAGTCTCCAAATGAGGACAAGGTGAGGTAATAAAGGATGAGGTTAGGAGTTTAAAGCGGAGGGTCCAAGTTAGATATGGGTGAGGTAAAAAGGATGTAGGTCACAAAATTAGGGGTAGGGGGAGGAAAAGGACTAAGTAGGATAATGATTGATGGTTTGAAGGAACCGATGCCGGTTGCGATGGACCGACCACGGTAAGATAGGGCATGAGACCAATGTTAGTCAAAGTAAAACTATTGCTGGTCAAGTCAGGTAGGTTATAAAAAAGGAAATTTCCACTTTTTACAGAATCATTTATCACTTGCCAAATAGGCAAAAATGATGGGTGAGAAAGAGAAAGGTGGAAACCATCTATGTGGAATGGAGAGCTGAGTTGGCCAGCGGTGTAATGGGTGATTGGCAGTCAATAGGTGGGTCCACGAGATTAGATTGATCAATTTAGTTGGTTGGAGGTGAGTAGGTTGATTTGGTGATGGTAGAGGAAGGAGAAGGATCAGGTAGACCACTGGTGCAACAACCCAATGTGCCACCATGGTGATGACACCGTGATGAGGTAAGAGTAAATCTCTTTCTTTTGGTTGTGAGTAAGATTGGCTTAGAGGTCGGGTGGGGCAAAAAGGTTTGGGGGGGAATAAATTTTACATATGTGGGAGGGAAAATTGGGTAAAAATAGGAATGAGTAGGGATGTGGTTTGGTGAATGAGGGGTGGGGAGAGGTGGAGGTGGGAGTTAGGTCAGAATTGGGTGGGTAGAAGGGAGAGAAAGGAAGTTTTTAAGAAGAGGGGGGTTTTGGGCATCGCAATTTTTTTTGTGGCGACAGTAACTGACATCGGTTGAGGATTAGCTAATGTCAGCTGTAGCGAACTGGTATTGGTCATAAATAGGGTGACTGATGCCAATTTATGGGGGACCTAGTTCAGTTAGAGATAACTAGGACTGGTCACGATTTGGAGAAAAAAGGGGTCAGAAGTGCACTAGGTTAGGTGGGTGAGGTAGGTAGGTGTAAGAGAAGATGTTTTGGGGAAAATCAGAAAATAGGTAAATGGGGAAAAATAGGTATGGGTGAATGATAGTGGGTTAGGGTTAAGGTGGGTAGATAGAAGATGGGATACGAAGGGAAGGAGGCTTAGGGAAAGAGATGTAGGGTGGTAAGTATAGGTGAGGTGTCGAGAGTGATTATGGGTATGATTAAGGTGTAGTAATGTGATGTTTTACTAGATACAGGTGAGAGATCAGCTGAGGATACGAGACAGGGTGCCACCCCTACTCATGACAATTCATGGGGTTGTCACAGTCAAGGAGTGGAGGCATGACATAAATGTGGGCTTGAGTGGGGTCAGCTACTATCGGAATGTAGTCTAGAATACAAACTTGATGGTCACCCTCATCGATAGATGGGATTCAGCGACCAACACGTTCCACTTACTAACTAGTAAGATGATAGTCACCCTAGAGGACATGTACAGGATCTTGCAGTTACCTATATTGGGGACGTAGGTATAATCGATCTCCTTAGAGAAATATAAGGAGTTGATGCTAACAATATTAGGTGAGGGACTGGAGGAGATGACATTTCACAATGCCAGCTTGAGTTATGGAGAGATGTACCTAGCCCATCTAGAGGAGATGATACTAGTAGTGTTATTGATGGAGGTAGTATGTTTTTTTACATTGCTAGATGTAGAGGGTGGGAGATTCCCATGATCACTGATGGGGGTGCTGCATGATATGATGATGGATAGGACCTACTTTTATTGGGTGTCAGAATTCTTGGTGTAGTTGTATAGAGAGCTATGGGTGTATGGGTAGCTTTGTAGGTTCATCTTATGCTGCAAGTTTATTCTTCACTATTGGGCCTATGAGCACATTATGTGTGTTCGTATAATTGGTATGTACTGGGTAGATGCATTCGAGCCAGCTTTGGTTCAGGTAGAATATAGGAGATGGGTGCTTATGATTAGAGAGCATTAATCAAACAGGGCTACTCATGATGTAGCATATTATAGGTGATTATTGGAGGGATTTTCTAGTGTGGAAATTATTTGGAGATTGTATGTGGGTTATCCCTCATACAGATACATGGCTGATGATCTAGAAAACTTGTAGCTACTCAGGTGGATTAAAGGGTGTCATGCAGGGGATCACGAGATGATCCTAGTTGACAGGGTTAGACGATAGTTTGAGCTACCACATAACATACTGCCACCCTTCTCACAGTACCAGAGAGATGATCCTAAGAGACCACTACCACTACCACAACCGACAATACCTACATAGCAGGAGAAGTAGGTGATAGACCGGAGGATTGATGATGCTGGGGTGACAGCTAGATATAAACAATCATGGGTAGCTTATTTAGGAGCAGTACCACCTAGGCTGGGGTAGCCAGACTTATCCACCATCACTGTGTAGAGAGACACCATACATGGGCAAGTGATGACCCTGATTACACTGTTGAGGATGGTGCAGGGGCTGTTGGCAAGGTCAGAGGAAGAGGTGACCACTTTAGATGCATAGGTGGCCAGTCTACAAGCCTAGATGGCCCAGAGTGAAGATGGATATGGTGATGATGTTCAGGTGGCTACCTTACAAGAGTAGTTTACAAGTTCACAGGGCCATTTGGCCACTGCACAGGAATAAATAGTGACATTATAGGCCTAGTTACAGGAATAGGGTGCGAGGTCAATGGAACAATCATAGGCACCGGGACAGGGTCCTATTTCATAGGTAGTTGCGGAACAGGGTTCCACAGGACAGGCATAGGGTCAGATACCAATGGGGCCACCACAGACAGTACCTGTATCCAAATTGTGGGATACCCTAGGTGAGTCTAGGTATTATTAGGATTAGATGATGGCGGCAGGGATATATTTTCTATCCTACGAAGAGTACAAGGCACAACAAGCATTGAGTGAGTAGACCAGATACCATACCCACCGCATGGAGAGCACAGGGGGACACTGAGCCCTGAGAAAGGATCAGGGTAAGGCCACTAGTTCATAGAGGCCAGCCCTAGGTGATTTACCAACAAGGACCCGACCAGGACCCATAGCGGGTGATGAGATGTTATTAGGCTACCTGAAAGAAGCCGAGGGGAGGAGGAGACAGGAGAGAATGATATGGAGGATATTCAGTAGGATGATGCTTTATGCATATCCCTCTATTGTGATGTATTTATTAATTTTTAGTATATACTGGCCTATGTTCTGAAGAGAGTGAGGATGTATACGAGAGTTTGTGTATTTTTTATCATATACCAGCCTACATGCCGAAGATGGTGAGGCTGTATATGATATATTTTGTATGATGTATATTATTTGGTATCAGTGTATATTGTATGGATATAAAGATTTATATGATGAGATGGATGATTTGGTATTATGTATACATGGTTGAGGTTATCTTTCCATTTTGATTTATATATTTGATGGAAACTAAGTTACATAGGCATGGTAGAGTTAGGTCATAGGCATGGATTGAATCAAGTTTTTGGTTTAGGCATGGATGGAGTCAGGTTCAGGTTAGAGGAATGGATTGAGTTAGGTTTAGGCATGGATGGAGTCTAGTTATAGGCATGGATTGAGACAAGTTTATGCATGGATGTAGTCAAGTTATAGGCATGGATTGAGTTAGGTTTAGGCATGGATGGAGTCAGGTTATAGGCATGGATTGAATCAAGTTTTTGGTTGATTTTGTAATTCCTTAATTTGTGCAATTAATGATGATAGGATTCACATTGAGATGTTTTATAGTAACATACATGATAATGGTAAAGAAATGGTAGACATAATGAATGTATGAATGATGATGATAAATATGTGAAGCAATTTTTGGTTTGTTTGGCTTAATTTCCAATTATTGATAAAAAAAGGAAACTAACTAAGGTAGAATGTCACTTAGGAAAAGATAAGGGGAATTGGTTATGATAGAGAGTGGCTGAGCTAACCTCCAAGGTCCCCATGCCCTCAGAGTGCTACCTACATAGTCCCAGAGAAAAGGGACCTCAGGCCAATGTCGTTCTCCCATAAGCTAGGGAAAAATGTGAGGAAGGATGAGAATGAGTTGGTAGGTTATAGGAATGATTGAGTCTAGGTATTTTAGGTATGGGTGAATTGTGGGCACATTGGTATGGGTGATTTTGAGTTGATTGTGGAGAAAGAATAAAATTACCCAAAGATAAGTGTCAAGGATCTAGTCCTGGATAAGATGATCAAGATGTAATGAAGAAGGAGAAAATATAAGAGGAAGCAAGAAAGCCACCTGATTGGTAAGGATCATAACAAGTGGGTTATACCTTAGATAGGCTGATGAACGTAAGACCCTAAAGACATTGCATGATTGATTATTCTAAATGTGAATAATAGTCACATGATCACCAAATGTCATAGTTGCAGCAGGTCCCTTGAGGTGGTAGGAAATGAAGGTGCAAATGGTGAAAGGGTGAAAATTCGTTAGTTTATATGGTATGAGGTAGTATGCCTTTTTGGCAAGAGATCTAGGATCACAATAAGAAAGTGCATGAAATTTTTTTAATTTATTTTTGATGTGTATTTGAGATAGAATAATCGATTTGGGAAGGCTATATGGGATGCATAAATTAACTCCTTGAGGTCTTCGAAAAGCTGATCGATGCAGGAAGCTTTGGATTGTCTCTTTTTTTTGAATTAGGATTTACATAGTTTTCTTTCAAGGGAGAAATCTATTTATAGCAGAGATGTAGAAAGAAAGACATCCTTTTTGAGGGATTGATCTTTTTAGTGGAAGTTTGACTCAAAGAGTTGGATCCCACATGAGGGATTTTAAGTCATGGACAAGAATAAGGTGAAGAATCAAATTCTTGTTCAGAAATCAAGGTGAAACAACTATGGGATCTCATCTAAAAGAAGATGAAAAGTATCCATGAGAATCATGCTATGTGTAGTGTCATGGTACACATATTTAAGAGAAGATAAAAGAATGGTGGGTACGCACATGATTGTTGTTTAATCATTGGGGTAACATAGTGAAAGGAGGAAAATGAAAGGTGCTTAAGCGACGAGCATGAAAAGAGACAGGAGGTGGGGTAGGAATGAAATTAAACAGTAGAATAGTCAAAGATTCAAGGCATTAAGGGGCTTAGGTTCAAGTTTACTGTCAAGTGAAGATAAACAATAAGCACCTGATCGATAAGTATGAGTCATGATGTATGGTCTAAGCCAATTAGGAGCAAATTTGCCCTGTTTAATTTTTTCCACTTTGGTTACATGTTGATTTTATTTCAGGACAAGGTCACTAACTTGGAAGGTTCATTCATGGACACGTTTTTCATAGGCACATTTGATACACTTTTGGTAAAATTGAAGATGGTCAAGAGCATTAAGATGATGTTCATATAATAACTCAAGTTGTGCTAAATGGTCGTAGAAAAAGTCATCATCATTGATCATGTCATGGAGAGAAATGAAAAGCGAGGGAATATGGACTTCAAGAGGTAGAACAACCTCTATACCGTAGACCAGAGAAAAGGTGTGGAAATAGTGGAAGTGTAAATACTAGTGTGATATGACCATAGGGTGAAAGGAATGCGCATATTCGATCCTTCCAAGTATTATTAACCACTTTCATGAGAATTTTGTTCAGGGTTTTATTAGTGGATTCATCCTCACTGTTGGTTTGTGGGTAATAAGGTGACAAGAAACTTAGTTTAATACCGAAGGCATTGTAAAGTTTCTGCAAGGTTTTATTTTTGAATTTTTTTCTATTGTCAGTGATCAGGTGATGTGGAACACCAAAGTGACAAATGATGTGATGATTGATGAACTCACATATTTTCTTAGATTTTGTGGAGATGAGAGGTATGACCACAACCCATTTAGTATAATATTTGGTAATGATGATTATCCATTGATGTCACTGGGAAGAATGGAGATTGATCTCTCTAAAAAGATCCAAACCCCATTCAAAGAAGGGACAAAGGTCATAGGTGACCTGTAAGGCATGATTGGGTGTATGATAAAGGTTGGCATGTTGTTGACATTTTACATAAGGCTTAATGTAATCATAACAATCATGGTTAAGGGTCAACCAAAAATAACCAAGGTAAAGAATAAGCTTAGCAATTGCAAGGCCACTGAAGTGACCTCCACATATCCCATCATGAACTTCATTAATGGTATAAGGAATTTCAGAACTTGTAAGGCACCGTAAGATAATACCATCAAATCCATGCTTATAGAGAAGGCCACTCATGATGACATAATGAGAGACCATTTTAACAAAGGAACATTGTCCATTATGAGTAAGGTTGGGAGGAAAGTGTTTCGCTCAGAATGTTTTGGCTTCTGGGAATAGAGTTGCTTCTATCCTTTCATTCCTTTTAGAAACAGATAAGGTTAGGGCTAGGAGGAATACCTGTGGAATGTCGAGATGGTGTGCGCGTACCGTAGAGGAAGA
The DNA here is from genome assembly GCA_019776745.2 of Taxus chinensis. Taxonomy (NCBI): domain Eukaryota; kingdom Viridiplantae; phylum Streptophyta; class Pinopsida; order Cupressales; family Taxaceae; genus Taxus; species Taxus chinensis. The sequence continues at coordinate 818,231,368 of CM034150.1, read as the reverse complement.
TCAGGTTGACTATGAAGAACTCCTTTTTGTCTTGGAAGGACTACCTGCAAATAAGAACACAAGACCACAAGATTTTGATTAAACAATAAATGAGGGAACTGCCTTGGGCCCAGGAAATATAAAACTTCCTTTCGAAGGTGGTCAGTTCCCCTATCGATATGAATCAACACAAAAGACTATAAAATATCAATTAAATTATCTTGTTGAAATGGGTAGGGAAAGGTTGGTTTCTGGTTGTAGTCAGGATAACCGATACCAGTTACTGGTAACCGATGTCGGTAGGGTTTAGGATCTGTAGGTTGGTTGTTTTGTGGGGTGCTTGTGCTGTAGGGTAGCTATGTTGTTTGTAAGGCTGGTTTTATGGGTGATATTAGGAAATGAGATGATGAGAGGTAAAAACAATAACAGCTAGATGCAATGGCACGTTGGGTAGTGGATTCAGAAACGGATTTAGGAGGACTGAGATTCAAGAAACATAAGAAATGTTATAACAGAGGACAGGCAAGATGTGACTTACTGGTTTTGACTAAGATGCAAGCTGATCTCCTTTGCTGTAAACACTTCTAGTATTTCCACTCGTCTCTGCTTGGTCAAGTGAAGATCTGGACTCTGTTCCTCGCTCCCAATAATCTCCCTTTTTCCAGAAATCCTTCGACTGATCTCTAAAATGAAATTCTGATCCGTTGTTTTGGTTTAGGGAGCCCATTTACAGGGAACCGATGGCGGTTGCATAACCGACGGCGGTCGAGTAGGAACCGGCATCGGTAAGGAAAAAGTAGGCTATTTTTAGTAAAATAGCCCACCTTCCCTGCTTTTCTCCCGAGAGATCAGTTGCGGGCTTGGTCAAGTGATTAGAAGGTCGGTTTTTGGGTGCGAGAAAGGGGTCATTAGTTATGGGTGTAGGTGTAGACCAAGTTTTAGGTTTTAATTAGGTTAGTTTTAGGGTTAGGGCTATGTCATGATGAAGTGGCAAAATGAGGGTGGTAGGTAAGGTGATGTGGATTTATCAATTACAAGGTAATTAACAAATAATTGTGTCAGGTTTAGGTAATGAGGTTAGGTTGCGAAATGGGATGCGGGTCACAAGGGGTCGTAAGACACGAATTTGGTGTCTACAATTGCTTGCGTGGAAGACCTCGAAGCCATAAAAGTAATTTTGGGGGATGTTTTTCTGTTGGAGGTTGGGTGGCCGAGGGTAAACAACGGGGGTTACTTTTGTCTTCGTGGAGAATCTGCTGATTATTCGTCCTTCGAAGATGGACACGGTTAATCTAGCTCTGCATTGGCTTTGGCCCTCTTTCTGTGGGAATTTGGCATCTGAAGTGGCTAATTGTTGTCTGGTGTTCTAGGCGGTGTAGGATGCGATGCAGGGTTTGCCTGCAATGGAAGTGGGTATTTTCAAAGAACTGGAGAAGTGGTTTGGCGTTTTGTTGGAGTTTACAAAGAGACTGATTCTATATGCTTGTGACCGTTTTGCGAGCCGCATTCGTCTGGTGCTTCCGAATGTGCAGGCTCTTAGCTCTCCGCTAGAACCAGTGCCGTCTTGGTGGACCAAGCTGCGGGCAGATGCTGGTGAAGTGTATGATTTCCTTTGGTTGGAATGAGCTAATGTCGATGCGGTCAACACGGTGAATGTGGATATGGAGGTGGAAGATAGCCTGGGTTAGGCGTCCCCAATGGCGTGTGTCTTTGTTTTAATGGAGTCGGGGGGTTAACTCGCTATATAGTCTTATAGGTATAAGTTTTTTGATAAGTGTTGGCTTTTGTTCGTAATACCCAACTGTTTTTGGTAGTCTGTTTTTGTGATTGTTCTCTGGATACTTGAGGCTTGGCCTCTGTTTATGTAAATAGGGAACGAGTCCCTTCAACCCGCTTTAACTATATATATATATGATATATATATATATATATATATATATTTTATAAAATATAATAAATAAAATTTGAAAATACAATAAGAACTTAACGCTTTTAGTGAATTAAACTCATCCCCTTTAAGAAGAAAAATATATTTAAAAATAAAAATTTACACTAGTGCAATCTCTAAAATTATTTATTGAAAAAAGTTCTCATCTACCACATAACAATATTAAAAATTATTTCTCATTTCAATAATGAAACATATTTAAAATCATTTTTTTTAATTGAAATCTGGTAGGTCCACGAACCGACTTCCCCCACGGTGAAGTGGGCAGATTTCTTAGGCTAAGTGGCTAAGGACTGAGGGGTATCTAGTCCATCAAATCCACCCGGGGCACGATCCTGGCCTCATCCCTTATTACGGTGCATCCCCTGACTTCGCTTGCAGCAAGAATTGAACCTCGATGGACTCTTTAAGAGCCAAACATCTTCACCATTGAGTCAATAGTCATTCAATAAAATCACAATTTTTTCAAAAACCATTTTTTGTTAACTCTTCATCTTTTTGAATCTTTCACTATAACTTTATTTGACCCCTTTATGGTTCCATTGTTGTTTCAAGTCCCCATCTTTATAAATGTAACTTTCACATTTAATGATAAATTAGGTTGAGCGAGTAAAAAATCTTTATATTTTAAAATTTAATGACAAATACTTCTATAAACTTTCCTTACAAATATTATAAATTAATCTAACCCATACTTTAATATTATTAAATAAACAAAACTTTTGCTAATTATATATATATTAAAGGTCCCGTTACAGATATCAGCAAAATAAAATAAAATAAAATAATAAATTCATACAACTTTTACAATGGATAGGGATTAATAAATTACTCTGCAAATTTTAGCTAACCATTGATGTTATAGGTGTAGTTTAACTCTTTTTATTAACCATTGATGTTATATGTATTTAACATTTGTTTTAAATGGAAAGAATTGTGGAAAGAAGTGTCCGTTATAATATTATATTTGCCTAGGAGACCACCCTCCCCATCGAACTCGCCAAATAACACAAGGTTTACACCGCCTGAGAGCCTATCGAAATCCTTTGACAGGAGTTTCGAAAAAATTAGGGACCCGCCTTTCAGACAAGGCGCCACTCAAAGTGGAAATGAAGTGTTTCTTTATTCCGTCGATTCGAGTTTTTTTCCGCCGTTTAAAGACAGGTGGAGCAGCAGCATAATGTCAGAACACAGGCACATCCATTATATTATTATTACCAGCTTAAACCCTCATTCTCTCTCTAAAAACCCCCAAAACTCCATTATTTTCCATATGCAAATCATATTTTCAAAGTTTGAAATCAGGGACTCGGAGGGTGAAGGATAAATACTTCACGATGTCCATACATGTAAAAATTGGCTAGCACAGGTCAGTTCAGTGAACTGAGCATGATAAGCACTAATTCTTAAAACAGCCGTAGCATTAAATACCAATTGTTCTCATTAAACAAGGGATTCTTGCTTGGGCTGCACAACAGCAGGGGCTTCAAATCTTGCAGTAACAGTGAAAATGATGCTAATCATATTTCTACAATTCTAATATGCCCACGTTGGAATTCATGACTCATATTATAGCTGCTAAGGTAACCGTTCTAGAGTAACGTTTTTCAGATGATTAATGTTTATAGTTGGAGACTAAGAAGAACTGAATGAATCCAAAACAGTGCATCCATGGCATTAAACTCATTTGGGATTTATCGAGTTGTTGAAAAAATTATCCATGTTTACGCAATGAATTGCTATCAGTTCATGTGATGAAACTGGTGTGTAGGAACAATTCAAGCCATTTGGCAGATTATAACATCCAACAAGTTGTGGGTAACTGATAGGATTCCTTTATATTCATAACATTATTTCAATGATATTGATAAGTATACCAACTTCTACTACAATACTATTTTTATAAAAGTGGATAACCGAATAACTCAAATTTGATAATAATATGAACCATGGAATAAAGAAGTTTTTTCTCTTGGTCAAGAGTCAGTACTTACCATGTTTCTGCCTTACAAGAATTGATAACATTTGTCTATTAGATTCTTATGCCCGTACATATTGTAGAAAAGCATTCACATAAAGTGATACAAAAGATTGAGAGTATTAATAATATCAGACAAGTTTGTATGAATATTTTCATATTGACAAAAGAAATACGTGATGATGTTTTTTAATTTATTGTGAAATCTTAGGGTGAAAAGAAATAGATTGCATTTGAAAGTATTGTTTTTAAACAGGTTTAGTACATGTGATTGAATTTCGGACGAGTAATGCATTGAGACATTGGCAATCGCGTAATATCCATTTGACAGGAAGAAGAGAAAGCAATGAGAATCAATGCCCAAGTTTTGTCATTAGGTCCAATGTTGGGTAGAACTGTTTTAAAAAGGTTGGCCTTCCAAGGCGTTTTGCAAAGTTGGACATTAACAAAAGACACAGATTTCTATAAATAGAAATACATAATGTGTTACAATATCACTGTACACAATCATGGCCTAAATAAAATAGTCTTCCCTTCATCCAGGACTCAAATCATTCTAGACTACGAGTTAGGGTAACCCAAATAAAATTACTTACTGATAGCAGTTAACACTAACTACTTCCAATCGTCTACATTAATTTGTTATTGTGGGATAATTTGATTCTAGTTGATTTTACATGCTTTTCAAGGTCACTATCAGCTTTAATCACCGCAATCCCATGGATAACATGAGACAAAAGTTTTGGTGATCACATTCAGGAAGATTTGTAAGCATGGCTACCCACTCAAATGACGCCTCATAATTCGCTACATTGCACGGGTACCAATTGCCTCCCTTATTATAGTGTATGCAGATTTAAACTTGAGTCATGCTCTTAGATTTAAAATCGATCAGTGTGCTTCTAACATTTCATCTATAAACTGCAAACCCAAAATCATTTTTTTGACCATTCACACACGTTTCAGAAAGGTACCTTTTTTGCTTACAATTCAACATTATTATGTGTTTACGCATGCTCAATTTGAATTTAAGCTCAATAACGCAATTTAGATATGCTTCAATTTCATCAATCAATTCATCCTTATCGCTCCCGATTAAGAAGCAAGACTGTCAAGCAATAAAAGAGGGCCTCATGGAACTGACGTACAAGTAGGAATAATTTTAATGGATCTGCTAAGAGAAATCCAGGTCACTGCAGTTGTTTCCAGTGTCGTCTTGACAACATAGTAAGGAGTGGAACGCTCTTTCTAACATGGTACAGTTGGGATTAGCTTATTGACTTAAAATGGTATGATTCAAGAGGTGGAAGGAGATTCAACATAATGTTAGAGATCGAACCACTATGCAGGGGAGGCATGCCATACATTGTCAATAGAGTTAATAGCATGTCTATACACATCAGGGACTTTAACAGAAGTAGTACCAACATGCAAACTAGTCAACTAGAGGACTTCAATGGGTTTAGTCGAATTATAGGGTTTAACTGTAAAATTTCAACAGAAGTCATATCCATTTGTACTAATCACATCAAGGACTTCAACAGAAGTCGAACCAAGATGTTGACACATTTAATAATTTCTAAAAGATGGTACTAATTGATGTCAGAAATGAGGAGAACCCAAGGAAACTCCGCAAAATGTAAACACATCAAGCATTTCAACAGAAGTCAAATCCATATGTATACACATCAAACATTTCAACAAAAGTCGAATCCATATGTATACTCAGCAAGGATGTCACAAAATGTTTAACCATCATGCTGAACATAGCAAGTTGTTCAACAGAAGTTGAAAGCATTTGAAGGAAACTGCAAGGACTTGAAAGAAGTCGTATCCATAAAGTAATCACAGCAAGGCCTTCATCAGAAGCCTGAACCAGTGATTCGCAAATTAAAAATTCAGAAGAAGGAAACCTCTAAATTATTTCCAACCAAGCTCAACTGTACAAAAAAAAATTCATCTGAGCAGAGTTCTTCTAATGAATAGCATTTGAAGGACAGACAGATTTTTAAAAGTTAGGGCCTATCATGCCTGATCATGTCACTTAAAAATTTGAAGAATACCTCTGAATGTGCTCACACCTTCTCTTATTCTTCCATGATAGATTAAACAACAATAAATTGTTACCTTCATGCCTTATGAACTTTCCCCGACAGAGAAGGGAGCTAGAAATTCTCAAAGTTGTCATGGAACACAGAGTAGATGACTGGTTCGAAGAACCAGTGCTCAAGCAGAGTGAAAAACGAGAATGCATGGAAAACCAAACAACCAAACAATATTCCATTTGCATGCCTTCCCAAGCAATCCGCGCTCAGGAACCGAAGTTAATTAATTGTATTAAATTGCCTTCCTCCCGCCTATTCTCCATTGCCACCAACTGCCAAAATTGAGTGATCGCCAAAAGAAAACAAACAAACACATTCCCATACTTGGTGATATTGGCACGTCAGGTCACATTATCCGTTTGCAACCTTCTGCCAAATCTGACAGCATCCCAAGTCCCTCAACCTTATCCACCTTCATAAATGCCATGGAAAGCACTGCCCATGACTCGCAACCCTTCATAGGTCCCCCTCCATTCTTATCATTGGTTAAGATAGGTTAGATCATAGGGTTTAAGACATTAGTCACCCTTCCATAACGCTAGCTTTAGTTAACTCTTAGGAGCATTAAGCTTATAGTTTAGGGCTAGGTTGGATTAGCAATTACTTTAACCATTAGGTTATATTTTAGGTTAAGGTTATTAACCTTAACGAATCAAATCTACGTCTCCAAAATAGGACCACTCAAAGTTAGGGTCCATACAGGGTTAAACATTCCTATAAAGGATTCCATTTGGCATTACTAAATTAAGCTTATTGTATACACAAGAACATCTTACCTAGCTTAAGGTCTAGGCCTTCCTGATGTTACAATATTTATAACCAAAGTCCATTTTTTTTTTTCATGATCAGCCTGAGTCAAACTCTGGGATTGATCATTCAAACTCATTCAGACCTTGTAACTTTCGTGAGGTCAATAAATTTTGTTCCTCCTGAATAAGCTTAAAACATCCCTTGGATCAATGCAACTGATCCAAGGCTGAGTCATAAAGATGGATAAATCCACAATTCATCTAGAAATCAAATTGAACTCAAGTGCGAAGAATAAAAGAAACAAAAGAGTCCAAGCATATTCTGGCTCAGTCAAAGATCTTCAAGAGCAAAGAAGATACAATCCATATCCAGCATGACTTCACAAATGAAAGGAACATGTCCTTATATAGAAGAAATCATATATCAACACTTGAATGCTCAGGAGGAAGTAACAACAGTTCAGGGTGTTACATGCTTCCCTCCTAAAAGATTCATCGTCCCGATGATTACATCTTTTGATTTACCTTCAAGTCAATCAATTTATTAGTTCACAATACAAAAGACTATTTCCAACTTGAATAATTCCATAAATCAATGTCATGATACAATTTATTCAACCTGAATAATGTTTTCCTCCAAGTTGGCTTACATAAAGACATGAAAAAGATAAGTTCATAATAATTAAAAAAAAAAATTGTCAACAGATTCCATTCTGTTCAAAAAGAAAGGGAAAAGAAATTTTCATCTCTTCCAAATTTTCCCAAGTAGCACTTTCTTCGTTAAACTGGTCCCACTGGACCTTACATTACTGTATTTTATGATTTCTCAAATGCAATTGGTGTGTTTCCAGCACTCGTGTGGGTTTAACCATGATTATTCCTAGGTCTTGGACCTACAAGGAATTCTAATTTAAAACATGTGAGAAGTTTGAAACGTATTTCTTAAGAAAAGAAATATGGAAAACATCATGCATGCGAGACAAAGTAGGTGGTAATGCTAATCGGTAAGCAACAGGATTGATTATTTCAAAAATCTCGAAAGGTCCCACATAACGAGGTGACAACTTGGCAGCCTTGCCAAAAGTTATAGAACTCTTTCTAGGTTTATGATGAAGGAAAACCTTTTCACCAAGTTCAAACTTTCGATCAACCCACTTTAGGTCAGCATAGCTCTTCTTCCTATTTACTTCTTCTTTCAATCATTCACGAATCATCTTAACTTGTTGTTCCATTTCAGTGAGGATTTCTGGTCCAATTACCACTCTATCCTCAATACTATCCCAGCTAATAGGCGTTCTGCACTTTCTTCCATAAAGTGCCTCAAAAGGGGCCATTTTAAGAGAAGAGTGATATTTGTTATTGTATGCAAACTCAACTAATAGGAGATACTCTTCCCATTTATACTATTGATCCATGTAATACATTCGTAACATATCTTCCAACACCTGATTTACTCTCTCAGTTTGTCCATCTGTTTCCGGGTGATATGCAGAACTGAAGTTTAGTTTTGTTCCAAGAGCTGTATTAAGTGTTTGCCAAAATCTTTATGTCATTCTAGGGTCCCTGTCAGATATAATCAATTCAGATACTCCATGTAACCTGAAAATCTCATGCACGAATCTTTTTGCTAACACTGGAGAATCATCCTTCAAATTTCCATCAATGAAATGAGCTACCTTTGTTAGTTTGTCTACAACTACCAAGATAACATCATGTTTATTTCTCGACATAGGTAGCCCTTGTACAAAATCCATGCTTATGACTTGCCGTTTATAATGCGGTATGCTATGGGGATATAATAGACTAGCAGGGTGCATGTGTTCTGCCTTAACCCGCTGACATTCCAGACAATGTGTCACAAAATCAATAACATCCTTTTTCATACCTTTCCAAAAGTATTGCTGTTTTAGATCAACAAGCATTTTTGTGATACCCGGGTGCCCAGAGAGGGGCGAATTATGAAATTCAACTAACAATTTCTTTCTCAAATCATTTAGCAAAGGTTACATATACCCTACTTTCATAACATAAGATTCATTCATTATCAAAATGAAAACCTTTATACCTTTCATTCTTTTGGTTCTGCGCAGCAAGTGCTGCTTTTACTTGCTGAAAGTATATATCAAATTCTGAGGCACTTTTTACCTCATCTTTAAACTTGATTTCTTAATGTTATAAGAGTAGAAATGTGCTTCCTACGACTTAGAGCATCTGCTACTCTATTCTCTTTTCCTTTGATGTAACTAATATCAAAATCATATTGAGATAAAAAATCTAACCACCTTCACTGTGTTGCATTTAGGTTAGGCTGAGTAAAAATATATTTCAGCCTTAAATGATCAGTTTTCAACTTAAAAGGTTTCCCAAGTAAATAGTGTCTCCATACTTGAAGCGCAATGAACGATTGCAAGCAAGCTCTAAATCATGAGGGGCATAATTCAACTCATGGAACTTAAGTTTTCTACTTTTATATGTTATGATTTGATCATTTTGTAACAAAACACCTCCAAGGCCTTCCCTAGAAGCATCTGTTACAACAGTATAGTTCCCATTAGGGTCCGGTACAGCTAATATAGGTGCTGAAGTCAACTGGCTTTTCAAACTTTTGAAATCAGTTTCACACTTATCATTCCAAATAAATTTCTTATCCTTCTTCTGCAATGAAGTTATCGGTGTAGCCACTTTAGAAAAATCCTTAACAAATTTTCTATAATAACCAGCAAGACCCATGAAGCTTCTTACCTCATGTACATTCTTTGGTGCAAGCCACTTGGTTATTGCCACTATTTTTGAAGGATCTACTACAATTCCCTCTTTACTAATGACATGACCCAAATAGTGAACTTCAGTATCAAAGAAAGAACATTTGGATAACTTACCGTATAACTTTCTTTTTCTCAAAATTTCCAAAACTATCTTCAAATGCTCATTGTGCTCTTCGACACTTTTAGAATATATGAGAATATCATCCAAGAATACAAGCACAAATTTGTCCAAATATTCTTGAAATATATTATTCATTAAGTTCATAAAAACTGCGGGTGCGTTAGTTAATCCAAAGGGTAGAACTGTGAACTCATAATGTCCGTACCTAGTTCGGAAAGCTGTTTTATAAATATCTTCTTCTCTAATCCTTAATTGATGATAACCAGATCGAAGATCTATCTTGGAATAAACCACTACTCCACGCATCTGATCAAATAGATCGTCAATCCTTGGAAGTGGGTATCTGTTCTTAATTGTTGCTTTGTTCAACATCCGATAATCAATACATAGTCTAAGTGTTCCATCTTTCTTTTTTACAAATATTACTGGCGCTCCCAATGGTGAAACACTTGGTCTAATCAAACCCTTAGACAAAATTTCTTGTAATTGTGCCTTAAGCTCAACTAATTCTATAGTAGTCATCCGATAAGGTGCCTTAGAAATAGGTACCATCCCTGGTTTGATTTCAATGGTGAAATCAAATTCCCTTTTGGGTGGTAAACCTGGTAATTCCTCCAGAAATACATCCTTGAAACTTTGCAACAGTGGGAATTGTTTCATGGAATCACCATCTTCTTCTGAAAATTTAGATATCTTTACTGCATATAAGGTACATCCTTTGTTTTTAGCATTTTTAAGTTGCATAGATGACAAGTTTCCTAACTGAAATTTCTCGTTTCACACCTTGAATCTCTGCTGCTTTCAGCCGATCATCTACACATCTTATATTCTTTTCAAAGTAGTCAAATTTTGCTTTATGGTTAGTTAACCAATTGACACCGATGACAATGTCATAGGATCCCAAAGGTGTAACATAGAGGTCAACTTCCGTGGAAAAGTTAGGTAAGTCAAGAACTGCCCCAAAAAGACACATACTCACTGTATGAACAGAGTTATTACCATACTATACAGTCCAAGCTTTATCCATTTTTCCAACTTTTATTTTAAGTTTAGAAGCAAGTTTACTAGAAATAAAACATTCAGTTGCTCCTGTATCAAAAAGAATAGTGACAGGTATGCCAAATAACTTACCTAGAACTTCTATAGGTGTCACTTGCTTTTCAGCTTGCTTGTCTGCTACTACAACATGTATCTTATGTTGCTGATTACGATCATTCTTATTCAAAGGGCACTGATTTGCGTAGTGGTCTTTGCCACAATTATAGCAGCCTCCTACAGGTCACTTTTTAGGCTCAAAATTACTTCCAGCCTTAAAATTATCACGTTGTCCTCCATAGGGCTTCTACCCATTGTTATAATTTTTGGCAAAACTATCCCTTATATTTCCACCAGGCTTATTCACTGTCGTTTTCTTATTATTATCCACTGGAAACTTACTTTTGTTTCCAAAATTTTTCCATGACCCCTTCTTGGGTGAAAGTGAAGTTGAAGAAGGGTTTACAATCTTCTTCCGCAATTCCTCTTTATGAGCAGAAATAGCCTTTAATTTATGTTCTTTCCTTATGGATTTTTCAACAACCCCTTCCATAGTGGTTGGGCTATGAACATCGACCTCTCCTCCTATCATGGGATTTAGTCCCATAATGAATTTCAGTATTCTGAACTTCTCGTTAGTTTGATACTACGGTACATACTTGAGGAGTTTCGTAAAATGCTCCCAGTATTCAGTTACCGTTAGCTTTCCTTGAGCTAAGTTCTGGAATTATATCATTTTATGATCATAGAAAAGTTGTGGCAGTCAACGTTGCCTAAAATATCCTTTAAATTGATCCCAAGTGATATTGGTCTCATCAATATTTATCTCAGCTTTATAGTTGTCCCACCACGAAGATGCTTCATGGGAAAGCTGATAGGCTCCCCAAATAGCTTTGGTTTCCTTCGAGAAGTTTCTTATTGCAAAGTACTTCTTTATCTCATTGAGCCAGTTCTCAGCTCTATCTCCTAATGTGGTGCCATCATATTTAGGTGGACTTATCCGTTTTATATCATTAGTGAGTTCCGCTGCCAACCTGGCCTTTTTGTTTTCTGGTTGGACAGGTACATTTCCAGTGTTATTATCAACACCCATATCAGGGTTTTCCTCAGGAGGTACCTGATTGTTGTTACCAGCTTCATCATCCTCCTCATTTCCCATTACTTGATGTTCAAGTACAGCCAAACAATCTCTTCTGTCCAATAGGGCAGCAAGGATCTTATTAAGTTTCTGGGTTGTTGTCTGCCCCTCCCTCTGGTGGAGCATTATTTGCAAAGTTTCCTCTTATTCTAACCATTTTTTGTTACAAGAAAATTTAAGTTTTTATCAGATTATGGACATAATAGGTCCAAGAGTTGCAACCTTCAGCTCTGATACCAAGATGTAACATTCCCATTTTAGTACATTAGAACAAGATTTTTTTTTTGATAAGTGCTTCCTAGTTCTAAATACATACTTTAGAACTCGCAGATCATAACAATCATTCTTATAATAGATAACCATATGCAGCTGTAATAACTCGGTGTACCACTGATCTATTCATTCCATGACTCGGTGATCTACCGAACTATTCATGAGTATCATAGAGTTGGCGTTTTTATTTTAACAATTCACTCTTGCGGTTATCTTCCCTAATCTGGGATTTTAGAATGCTTTGTCTAAGGAACCTATATGAATAATTGTTACCATTATTCATCGGCATCATGTCCCTCAGACTAGGTGACATAGGACAACGCAATCAGCAGCTTGCGATACTTTGGCCAAAGATTTGAAACATACTGTTCATGTCTTGTATTTCTTGATGGCATACTCGTCAATCTGGAATACGTCCTTCACCCCGCTCCGATGTTAAATAGAATGTCTTATACTGACTTCTATCAGCCTCCCTTGTCCCAAGTCATTCACTCAGGAATGGATTAATAACATGAGACACGTTATAAGGATGCTCTTGAGGACTAGGGTAAGCTGACATAATGGGTCAACCATAGTTAACCCTGTGTGTCAAGGTACCCTGAGTCTCTAAGGGCAGCCTCATAACATGACCATGGTCCTAACCAGTCCCAGAGTAAAAACTTGTTCGATTTTAAGGTGTAAATCTTAACGATCAATGCAAAGGGTGTCGCCATAGGTCACCTACATTATTGTATCCTTGAGAAGATCCTAATCTTCTCAAAGGTACAACCCTACAGTTGACATGTGTCGACATCCTACAAAACAACCTCGGAAATATTTACATAACTTCAAGGAGTTACTTGAGTTGAGTTTAAATTAAATTTAAGACTCTCCTAACTGGGTAGTCCTTTCCCAATCCATGGGTTCCACACCTTTTAGTTTCCTTACACAATTAAGTTCAATTTCATAGAGAGAAGTTTAATAAGATTTGAGATCTCGTCAACGAGATCATTGGTTCCCAATAATCTTATTCTACATAATTGGTCAATAGCTATAAGTCCACTCATAAGGAAGATAACTAAACTGATATGGGTTTATATAAACTCCCAAGACTGAAATATATCTTACTTATTGTTATTAAGATATAGTGATTTAAAATCATCAGTTACGTTGTCTTGACTTAGATCGTGGATAGGGAGTAATAGATTACTCTTCCCGTTTCAGCTACCTATTAAGGTGTAGTTTAACCTTAACTTCTCGAAATGGAAGTGGAATAATTTCCTAGTTTAGCCTTATTCATAACATAAAGAGAATTACTAATCATTCTCGAAGTATTCAGTCACATAATCTTTACAAGGCCTACTTAGAGAATCTAAATAACTCCCATGGTATACAATAATAAAAAATGCACTTAAAATCAATCGATACCTAAGAAGTTCAATCCATCAAATAAAAATGCAACCACATAAGCAACAATCTCCCCATTTCATTCATTTCCAGACCATACATTTACAACTTATGCACTTCTGCACATTTGATACAATAATCAACATCGAAAGAATATCTTTCTTCCTATAATACAATTTGAGACAATCAAGTTGAGAATTCATCATAAAAACCAGATTAAACAATCTGAGCATCATATCAGATCTGCATACCTTTACCATTTACGATGTCCATCTGTAAAAATTGCTAGCACAGGTTAGTTCAGTGAACTGAGCATGATAAGCACTAATTCTTAAAACAATATGCATTCTACCAATTGTTCTCATTCAACAACCTGTTTAAATGAAATCATTTCTTCAAATCCTTAAACATGAATCAGGTTAATCATCTTTCTACAATTCTAATATGACTTTAACGCATGACTCATATTATAGCTGCCAGTTAAACCTAAATATTTTTCAGATGATTCATCACATATATTAGAGACTAAGAAGAACAAAATGAATCCAAAACATCCATCCATCTGAAAACCAAGGACATCAATAATTCAACAAATTACTCCATTCAAGAATGAATTCCTATCAGTTTTTGTATCCAACAAGTGTGTATTTAACAATTCAAGCAAAGGCAGATTATAATATCAAGCATGCTCAACTGACAGAATTCCTTTATATAGCATTATTTTAATGATATTGACAAGTATACCAACTTCTACTACAATACTATTTTTATAAAAATGGATAACCGAACAACTCAAACAAGATAATATAACCATCAATAAAGAAGGATACCCAGTCAAGAGTTAGTACTTACCAGTCTATCCATACAAATTTAACAGTCTATTCTTCTTATGCCCGTACCGTAGAGTTCACATAAAGATACAAAAGAAGAAATAACTCATAATTTCCAGACAAGGGAGAGAATATTTTCTTATTCCAAAAGTCATATATCAACATATATCTTACAGCTTAGGGGAAGGAAACAGATGCATTCATATCTCCCTTTCAAACAGGTTCAGGACTATACCAACTTCCCAGGAGTAATGCATATACATTCAATCTTGATTTCAATTAAGGAAGAGGAGAGAGCAAGAAAATCAACACCCAAGTTTACCATTAGCTCCAATATGATAGAACTGTTTTAAAATGGTTGCCCTAAAATTCCAACGGTCTTACAATTACACATTAACAAAAGACACAAATTGCTATAAACAGAAATACACATGCGTATAATATTTGTATTCAATCATGGCCCAAATAAAGCATTCTTCCCTTCACCCAAGACTCGAATCATTATAGACTATGAGTTAGGGTACCCACTATTATTATTTACTGATAGGTAACACTATTTATTTCCAGTCGTTATAGTGGATAATTTGTTATTGTGATTCAAGGATACCAAACAAATAGTACTTCAGTATTCTAGTTGATTTTAATGATAGATTTCAAGGTCACTACAGGTGAAATCAACACAATCCCATCCCTTCCAAGTACAAAACCTGATTTCCATCCAGGAAGACATAGGATTACCCGCACGTTATGAAGAATAAGAGTTCCTCAAAGCAAGATTTCTCTTGGTCGGGATGTATTCCCGTTAACCAGGTAAATTCATAAAGAAAACAACAGTTACTCTAATATTTCATCACATACCGAACCCATAATCATTGACCATCTAAACCCTTTTCACAGAGGTATAGGCTTAAATTCCATATATTACTTACGCATGCAACTATACCAGTCAAGCTCAAAAGAAGGAACTACATTTTCATCACAATTCAACCATATATTCCCTGAAGCTGTCAAGCAATAAAAGAGCTCATGCGACCAAGAAATAATCAATAAACCAACCAAATTACACATAACAATTCTTTCCATGTAATTCTTCAAACATGAAATCATCCAACGCAACGTCTAACATGGTATAGTTGGGAACTTATTACCTCAGTTAATCAAGAAGAAAGGAAACAACATAAACATAATTTGAACCCATATGCAATCACAACAAACATTTCAATAGAGTCGAATCCATATGTATACATAGCAAGGACTTCAACAAAATTTGAACCAACATGCAAACACAGCAAGGACTTCAACAGAAGTCAAATTCATATGAAAACACCACAAGAACTTGAATAGAAGTCTTATCCATTAAGTATTCACATCAAGGACTTCAACAGAAGTCGAACCAACATTAAAACAAAGTAGGGACTTCAACAGAGTCACGTTCATATGTAATCCGAGCAAACATTTCAACAGAGTTGAACCAAAATGTAAACACAACAAGCATTTCAACAGAAGTCGAATCCATATGTATACACAACAAACATTTCAAAAGAAGTTGAACCCATATGTATAATCAGCAAGGATTCAACAAAAGTTTAACCAACATGCTAACACAGCAAAGTCTTCAACAAAAGTTGAATTCATATGAAACACTGCAAGGACTTTAAATAAGTCATATCCATAAAGTAATCACAACCAGGACTTCAACAGAAGTCGAACCAGGGATTGCCAAATCAAAAAGAGAAGAAGAAAACCAATACATTGTTTCCAACCAAGCTAACTATACAAAAAAAATTCATCTGAACAGAGTTGTTCTAATGAAAGCATTTGAAGGAAAGCAAGATTTTTAAAAGCTAGTGCCTATCATGCATGATGATGTCACTTAAAATTTTGAAGAAGACCTCTGAATGTGCTCGTACCTTCTCTTCTTCTTCCATGATAGATTAAACAACAATAAATTGTTACCTTCATGCCTTATAAACTTTTCCCGACAGAGAAGGAAGCTAGAAATTCTCAAAGTTGTCATGCAACACAGAGTAGACGATTGGTTCAAAGAACCAGTGCTCAAGCAGAGTGAAAAACGGAATGCATGGAAATCCAAACAACTAAACAATATTCCATTTGTATGGCTTCCCAAGCAATTTGTGCTTGGGAACCGAAGTAAATTAATTGCATTAACTTCCATCCTCCCACCTATTCTCCATTGCCACCAACCGCCAAAATTGGTGATCACCAAAAGAAAAAAAATAACCATTCCCATACTTGGTGATACTACCACATCGGGTTACATTAGAAGTTTGCAACCTTCACCAAACCTGACAGTATTCCAAGTCCCTCAACCTTATCTACCCTCATAAATGCCATGGAAACCCCCGCCCATGACTCGCGACCTTTCATAGGTCCCCCTCCATTCTTATCATTAGTTAAGATAGGTTACATCGCAGGGTTAAGACATTAGTCTCCCTTCCATAGCACTAGGTGTAGTTAACTCTTAGGAGCATTAAGCTTATAGTTTAGGGCTAGGTTAGATTAGCAATTACTTTAACCATTAGGTTATAGTTTAGGTTAAGGTTATTAACCTTAACGAATCAAATTTAGGTCTCCAAAATAGGACCACTCAAAGTTAGAGTCCATACAGGGTTAAACATTCCTGTAAAGGATTCCATTTTGCATCACTAAATTAAGCTTACGGTATACACAAGAATATCTTACCTGGCTTAAGGTCTAGGCCTTCATGATGTTATGATATCTGTAACCAAAGTCCTTTTTTTTTTTCATGATCATCCTGAGTCAAACTCTGGGATTGATCATTCAACTCATTCAGACCTTGTAACTTTCGTAAGGTCAATAAATTTTGTTCATCTTGAATAAGCTTAAAACATCCCTTGGATCAATGCAACTGATCCAAGGCTGAGTCATAAAGATGGATAAATCCACAATTCATCCAGAAATCAAATTGAACTCAAGTGTGAAGAATGAAAGAAACAAAAGAGTCCAAGCATATTCTGGCTCAGTCAAAGATCTTCAAGAGCAAAGAAGATACAATCCATATCAAGCATGACTTCACAAACCAAATAAACATGTCCTTATACAGAAGAAATCATATATTTACACTTGAATGCTCAAGAGGAAGTAACAAAAGTTCAGGGTGTTACATAATACGAGTGCTTCATATTCAAAAATATTATTTGTATAGTCAAAATCAAGTTTTAAATACAAAGGCATGGGTTCAGCATCAAGCAGAATGAGAATAATACCTACCCCACCCCCATGTTGACACTTGGAACCATAGAAGAAGAGTGTCATTTAGTACATAGATTCATCCAAGGAAAGGGTAGTAATAGACTCATCTGGAATGTCAAAGTTGGAGGGTTGATCCCCCAAAATAGGTGCGTCAACCATTTGGTCACCAATAGTGCTAGCCCTTAATGGAATTTTGATGGGTGAATTTAAGGTCGAGGTCATCTAGAAGCATAATCCAGTGTACAACTCACTGATTTTTGTAAGGTTTGGCATACATGAAGTGTAAGGGGTCAGTTTTGGTCACCACATAGGTTTTGTGATTAAGTAGGTAATGGTAGAGTTTGGTTGAAATGAAAACTAAGGCTAAGAAGATTTTTTCTACATGTGTGTATCGGGTTTCGTAGTCTAAAAGAGTATAACTTATGTAATAAACCACCTGCTCCCTGTGTTGTTCATCGTGATGAGCAAGCATGGCCCCCAGGGAGTGATCGGTAGCTGATATGTATAGGTAGAAGGGTTGATCATATGTAGGTGGAATGAGTACAAGTGGTTAGAGAAGTTATTGTTTTAAGGATTCAAAATATTTATGACAATCCTCATCCCATTTATAGGAAACATCCTTTTTTAGAAGGGTGATGAAATGGTTGACACCAATCAGACAGTTGCAAAATGAAATGGTGAATAGACCGCAACTTACCTTGCAAGCTAAAGAGTTTCCGCAGGTTAGTGGGTAGAGGAATTTTGAGAATGGCCTTGAATTTAGTGGAGTCAACCTCTATACTGCATAAGGAGACGATAAATCCTAGGATTTTTCCTGAGAGAACCATGAAGACACATTTCTTAGGTTGAAGGAGAACACAATACTTAATGAGGTGGTCAAAGATTGTCTTTAGGATAGAAAGGTGCTCGGAGCGGCGTTTAGATTTGGCCAAGAGATCATCTACGTAATCCTCCAAAATGTGGTACATGATGTCATGGAAGATGTAAGTCATAGCCTGATGGTATGTGGCACCAATGTTTTTAACATCAAAAGGAATGACTCAATAGTAGAAATTCCCCCAAGGGGTGATGAATGTGGTTTGCTGTTGATCCTCTAGGGTAAGAAAGATTTGGTTATAACCCGAGAAACCATCCATGAGTTATACCATCTCGTGACTAGTGTTAAAGTCAACCAGTTAGTTAATACCGGGTAGAGGAGAACTATCTTTTGGGTAGGCTAGATTGACGTCATGAAAATTTGTGTAAATGTGGAGTCCCCGTATTTCCTTAGTGACAAGGACATTGTTAGAAATCCATTGAGGATAATAAATGGGTAAGATGAAGGAAACAAAAAGTAGACACTGAAGTTTTTCTTTGACCAGAAGAGCAATGTGAGGGTACATTTTCCTCAGCTTTTGTTTTATGGGTTTATCATCAGGAATGGTTACGATATTGTGGAACACTATGGTGGGGTCAATATCAAGCATGTTTGCATAAGACCAAGAAAAAGCATGGTTATGTTCTTTAAGAGAAGTGATGGCATCCTATTTAGTAGTATCTAAATATTGGCCAATCTTTAGAATGTGTAGGTTGTTCTGAGTATGGATGTTAATTTTAATAGTCAATTCATTCAACATGGTTTGCATCTTAGATGGTAACGACTGGTGAATTTATGCATCTTCTGTACCAAGGTAGGTGAGTATAGATTCATCATCCTGACATTGAATGACATTAATGGAAGGTGTATTATCATCGATCATTTCAAGAAACGAGAAGGGAAGAGAAGAGGGAGCCTCGCCCTTGTGTTGATAAGTCATAGGCCCCGAGGAAATGGTATTTATGAAAAAAAAAATTAGGAGGAATGGATTCTAGATCCATCGACTCTGTTGGTGAAGGTAGTGAAGAAGGTGGAGTGGGTGAAGAAGGTGGAGAAGGGCTGATGTCCTCAATGAGTTCAATCTGGGCCTTCTTGGTAGGTGGTTCAGTAAAGCTGATACCACTACGGTTGTTATGTTCGTGATTAGTAAATGGAATAATAGTGTGATAGCCTTGCTCATAAAAACAAAAACCAAATCCCTTCCACTCACATCTATGTAGGAAGGTGTGGGCGAAATGGTGATTGGTGAGTGACTGGAGGTCGGTAGAAAATGGGAAAGTTTGTGATGGTGGTTCAGGTGTATAAGTGGTAGTATCAAGTCCCCCATAGGTGAGGTTGGTGCAAAGGTGAGGACCATAAAGGATATGCTCTACTATGTAGTTATCATAGCGAGGGTGCTGGTGAAGACTTCCATACTCTTGTGGCGTAAGGAATGTGTTGACACTATATAGGTGATACTCCCCCAAAGTGAGGTGTTAAAAAATTCCTTCTAAGGGATTGGTGGTTGATATGTGGGTAGCTGGGATAGAAGATGTGCTGGAGGTTGGATCAGAGGTGGAGCCAGTTGATTGGGAGGAGGACAGGTCAGATGTGGAGTTCATAGCAGTAGTAGCAATGGAGGATATAGGCACAGTTGAGGTAGTGGCCAAATTGGTGGGTGGAGGTGTAGGTGAAGAGGAAGTAGTCCTGGATGAAGATGATTTAATGGGTATGAGCACATTATTGGGTTGATAAAGCATGTGGCAGGTTTTGAAAGGTGATGGGTTATTCCGAATGGTATATGTGTGTCTGTCATTCTCAAACATTACACAACAGTGCAAAGTGGAAGGAACGTAACCCATGACATGAATCTAGGGTCTACCAAGAAACAAGTTATATTGAAATTCCCCATCCAATATGTAAAATAACTCTGGAATAGTATGGGGCCCATGCGAACATGGAGGATGATGGTGCCAAGTGTAGAGGTGATAGTGTCATTAAATGAACACAACATGATGGGATGTTTATACATGTAATTTTATGGTATGCACATTTGGTCGACAACATGGGAGGACATGATATTAATGCTAGTGCCCCCATTGATCATAATACTTTGTACACAGATATCATCGATGTGGATGGACATGAAGAGAGCTAGATCTGGGTCATCGGTTCGATGTGGTGCAATCACTTTGTCTGAGAAGCTAAGGGCATCTACTTGGTGAGTAGGTGGTGGTGTAGGAGAAGATGGTAATTTGGTAAGAGAGGATACATGATGATGTGTGATGATGGAGGATACAGGTGTAGGATCATTGGGTAAAACCTCAATAGACTGAAGAACCTCCATGAGATCTTGGCGATGGGATTCAGAGGTTTGGATGAGGTCATAGAGGGACATCTTGAGAGAGGATTGGTGTAATTGTTTGAGGATTGCATGATGTGTAACCCCATTATAAATAGGATATGTGGGGCAGCGGATAGCAATTTTAGGTGTGGGTGTAGATGGTATATTGGGTATCAGGTTGGTAGGTGAGTTGGTTTATTTTTCCTTTCCTTTTTTCTTCTATGTGTGAGTAGCAACATAGATCATGTTGATTTGAGGTGATGAGGTAGGTGAAGTAGGTGAGCCTTGAAAGGTATAGCGACAGGAAGGGTAGAAGCCAAGAGGCAGGAAGGAACCTTGTGAGATGAGTTGGGCACACTAAAATTTGGGTAGAGTTTTGGAAATTTCTCTAATGCTCACCATATTAATTTAAAATCTTGGACATGGCTCTAAGATTTCTGGGGGTGGAGGTAGTGGTCGTTGTGTCAGTAATGAAGTAATAACTATGGAAACTGGTGCTAACAAAATGGGGTCCTCATCGAGAAGGTAATCATCGTCAATGTTTTCTTCAGGAGGGCATAATTAGATAAGAATGGTTTTCAAATCCTTACAGTTCTCTACATCGTGTCCTAGCACATGATGGTAAGCAAAAATTTTGGTTTCGTTAAACCATTTTGGTTTGGGCTTGAGT
The DNA here is from genome assembly GCA_019776745.2 of Taxus chinensis. Lineage (NCBI taxonomy): Eukaryota > Viridiplantae > Streptophyta > Pinopsida > Cupressales > Taxaceae > Taxus > Taxus chinensis. The sequence continues at coordinate 818,209,978 of CM034150.1, read as the reverse complement.
GGGTCATAAGGTCTGATAGGTGGTAATGTGATGACATAAGTTTCAAGGAGGTTGGTCAAAATTTTGGCATAGGATCTGTAACACTCTAAACTATTATTACTTCCTCCTGAGCATTCAAGTGTTGATATATGATTTCTTCTGTAAAAAGGACGTGTTCCTTTGATTGTGAAGTCATGCTTGATATGGATTTTATCTTCTTTGCTCTTGAGATCTTTGACTGAGCCAGGATATGCTTGGACTCTTTTATTTATTTCATTTTTGAACCTGAGTTTAATCTGATTTCGGAATGAATTGTGGATTTACCCATCTATATGACTCAACCTTGGATCAGTGGCCTTGATCCAAGAGATGTTTTAAGTTTATTCGGGATGAACAAAAATTATAGACCTTACGAAGGTTGCAAGGTCTGAATGTGTTGAATAAGCAATTCTGGAGTCTAACTCAGGTTGATCATGTTAAATGAATTGGTTCATGATATCATAATATCAGGAAGGTCTAGACCTTGAGCCAGGTAATAAATTCTGATATATTTATTGCTAGCTTACAATGCTGGATTGAATCCATTTCAGGAATGTATCTGTTGGTTCTTACTGAACGATTCTATTTGCTAGACCTAGACTGGTTTTATTAAGGTTAATAACCTATGGGTTGGATTAGTGCTAATCTAACCTAGCCCTAAACTATAAGCTAAATGTTCTAAGGTTAGTGACCTAGTGCTAAGGAGGTTAGACTAAGTATCACCTTAAGGTCTAACCTATGTTTCTAACCTAACTAATGATCATGGATGAAAGGGACCTATGAAGGGGTGCGAGCCGTGGGTGGTAGTTTCTATGGCATTAAATGAGATGGATAAGTATGAAGGATGAGGGATTTGGTGGAAGTTTCAAACGGCTAGTGAAATCTGATGTGGCAGAGTCACCAAATCTGGAAATGGTCTTTGGTTTTCTTTTGTCCATCGCTAACTATGGCGGTCGGTGGCAATGGAGATTGAGCGGGAATTTCAGAGTTAATGCAATTAAGGAACTCGGTTTCCGAGTGCAGATTGCTCGGGAAGGCATGCAAAATGGAAAACTAGTTGGTTGTTTGGTTTTCCATACACTCCAGTTTTCTCTCTGTTTGATCACTGGTTCTTTGAACCAGTCTACTTGGTGTTGCATGGAAACTATGAGAATAACTAGCTCTTTTCTCTATCGAGGAAAGTTTATAAGGCATGGAAATAACAAATTATTGTTGTTGAATCTAATGTGGAAAAAGAGGAGAAGGCTCGAGCTCTTTCAGAGGTCTTCTTTGGATTTTTAAGCGACATTACCAGGCATGTTAGGCCCTAACTTTTAAAAATCTTGCTTTCCTTCGAATGATTTCATTAGAACAACTCTGTTCAGATGATTTTTGGTCTAGTTGGTTTTTATGGTAGCATTGTATGAATTAGTTTGTTGTATCTTCATGCTGGTTCGATTATGCAGTCGAACCCTTACTAGGTGTACATTTTGTTTCGTTTGGTTGAATTATCTTGCTGTGTTTTGCATTTTGGTTAGATTTCATAGAAATGATTGCAAGGGTAATGTTTGAAACAGACTCTATTGGAGTCCATGAAAAGTTTTCTTGCTTGGTATAGACTTTTGTTGAAGCCCTGTTGTTAACACTTGTGGAGATTGATACAGTTGGAATTCTTGGAAATAGATAGTATCTTTCTACTTCAGTAGAAGTTTATTTGAGAATACTAAATGGGTACGACTCCTTTTGAATCCTTGAATCGTATATTATGTGTTTTTCTTCTGTATAAAGCTCACTTATGAATACAGTGGTTATTGACTCAGTTGGAGTCCTGGATATGTACCCAGTGTTTCTCTTTTGTATAAAGCTCAGTTGTGAATACTTTGGTTATTGACTCAGTTGACGTCCTAGATATGTAACCAGTGTTTCTCTTCTGTATAAAGCTCAGTTGTGAATATTGTGGTTATTGACTCAGTTGGAGTCCTAGATATGTAACCAGTGTTTCGACTTCTGTATAAGCTTGGTTGTGAATACTTATTGATATTGGCTCTGTTGGAGTCCTTAATATGTATCTTGTATTTAGACGTCTGTAGAAGTTTAGTTGTGAAGACTGTTGGTGTTGAATTAGTTGGAAACCTTGAATGTTTTCGTATGAATTCAACTTCTAATCTAGTCCACATTGTGTTTACTTGTTAAAATCGACTCTGTATGAGTCCTTGTTGTATTCGTATTATCTCGGCTTGGATGAAACCTTGTTGAAAATGATGTTATGATAATGACTTTTATGACGATCTTGTTGAGGTTATTATTTTTGATTTCGGATTTTGATTTAAGACCTTGTTGTATAATCATAGGGATTTGCTTAGTTGAATGAAGCTATGCATATTGTGTTTCGACTCTGCATGAATGTCACTGTATTTCATATGGAAACGTTAATTGTTTTAATGTGATCTTGTTTCAAGTTTGATTGAAACAAAGAGCTCTTAGCTGTGCCATGACAGGCGATGGCGTTGGATATTTTGCATGTTGTTGAATAATATGGAAAGATTTGTTGACCCTTTTTGGGGTCAGATATTTTATTATTGCTTGTCGCGTGAACTCTTGTATTGCTTAATAATCTACAGGTGAATTTTATATTGGAATTCTAGTGAAGCTGTAGTATCTCTTGTGGCCTTGGCTGATTTAGTCACATACGTATAGTGTAAATGCATTACTCTTGAGAGGACGGTACAGTCATGAACATGATTGGAATGGAATATGAATGTCTCTATTTCTTTCTCCTCTGCTGTTAAGTTATGTTGATATCTATAACTGTATGAATAATAAGTTATTCTCTCCTTGTCTTGAAACTATGAATGTTTTCTTCTCTTGTATCCTTATGTGATCTCCATGGTAAGGGCATAACAAGAATAAATTGAAGTATTGTATGGAGAGACTGGTATAAAATGTGTGCTGCTGTATAAATAGGTATACTTGTCAATACCATTGAAATGTGTTAGGATGATAAAAGAATTAAGACTGTGGGATTGTTGAATGTTTTAATTGCCATTGAGAAATTGTGGAAACAATCTTGTAGGAATTTTGCTGTATTAAGAATGGCTGTATTCATATGTTTTTAGTCTCTAACATATAGGATGAATAGCCTGATTTAAGTTTGGCATGTGAAGAAATGATTTCATTTAAACAGGTTGTTTGATGAAAACAATTGGTGGATTGCATTTGTTTTAAGAATTAGTGCTTATCATGCTCAGTTCACTGAACTGACCCGTGTTGACAATTTTTACAGATGAATGTTGTAAGTGGTAAAGGCACGCAGATCTGATATGATGATCAGATCGTTTAATTTGGTTTTATGATGAATTTCAATTTGATTCTCTAAATGTACTACTTGAAGAATGATGTTCTTTTTCTTTTGAGTATTGTATCCAATATGTTGAATGCATAAAATGTATTTGTATAGCTTAGAAATGAATGGAATGAGGTATTTGTTACTTATGTGTTGCATTCGTATCATGACGGATTGATCTTCTTCAGTTCAAATGATTTTAAGAGCATTGTTATTATTGTATGTCTTGGAGACATTTGTGATTATCTAAGTAAGCTTTGCAAGGTTATGTGACTGAATAATTATGATTGTTTAGTGGTTCTATTATGATCTATTTAAAGCTAATTGTAATTTACATAACTGATTTTGAGAAGCTAAGGTTAAAATAAACACTTTCAGGAAGCTGAACAGGAAGAGAAATCTGTTACTCTCTAACCTTGATCTAAGTCAAGACAACGTACTGAATGTTTTTAAAATCACTATATCTTAACACTAATAATTAAGATATATTTCAGTTTTAAGATCTGGAATAAACCCAAAAGGGATAAGTTAGCAATCTTATGAGAAGACTTGGTGTTACTACCCAATTTCATAGATTTAGATTATTGTGAAACAATGATCTCCTTGTTGAGACCTAAATCTTATTAAAATTCTCTTTGTGGAATGGGTCTTAATAAGAAAGGAAATTTTAGGGTGAGGAACCCAGGGGATTGGGAAAAGACTACCCTAAAAAGGAGCGTCTTAAAGTATAATTTAAACTCCACGTAAGTAACACCTTAAAGTTAAGTAGATCTTTTCGAGGTGGATTTGAAGGTTGATAGCACAAGTCAATTGCAGGGTTGTACCTTCGAGAAGATTAGGATCTTCTCGAAGATACAACAATGCAGGTGACTTATGGCGACACCCTTCGCATTGATCGTTAAGATTTAATCCTTAAACTCGAACAAGTTTTACTTCGGGACTGGTTACCGACATGGTCATGTTATGAGGCTGACCCTGGAGACTCGGGGTACCTTGACACACAGGGTTAACTAGGGTTGACCTAGTATGTCAGAGTATCCCTAGTTCTCTAGAGCATCCTTATAACATTGCCATATTGTTAATCCATTTCTGAGTGAATAACTTGGGGCAGGAGAGACTGACAGAAGTAAGTATAAGACATTCTACATAACAAAGGAATGGAGTGAAGGACGTATTCCAAATTGACGAGTATTCCATCAAGGAATATGAGACATAAGCATTATGTTTCAAATCTTTGGCCAAAGTATCGCAAGTTGCTGATTGCGTTGTCCTATGTCACCTAGTCTAAGGGACGAGATGCCGATGAATAATGGTAACGATTATTCAGATAGGTTCCTTAGACAGAGCATTCTGAATCCCAGATTAGGGAATAGAACCGCAAGAGTGATGTGTTAGATTAAAAACGCTAACTCTTGATACTCATGAATAGATCGGTAGATTACTGAGTCATGGAATGAATAGATCGGAGGTACTCCGAGTCATTACAGCTGTATACGGTTATCTGTTATACAGATGGTTGTTTTGATTTGTGAGTTCTAAATTATGTATTTAGAACCAAGAAGCATTTATGAAAAAAAAAATTACTTGTTCTAATGTATAAAAATGAGGATGTTACAGGATCTCACCAGTGGATCACAATGGGAAGTGAATGTGGGTTTGGGTGTAGGTGTGACTGGTTTTATAGGAAGGGTCTTTGTAAGATGGCGAATGGTTCAAGCTATGGTTTTAGGTGCTAGTGTGGTCTTGGGTGTTGGTCGTGTCTTCTTTCGGAGGGGCATGATAGATGAACTAGAAATAGAATGTGTGGTTAGTTTGACTACCTTATTGGAGGGTAGCAGATTTTTTCCTTTAGGTTACACCTTCTTGGGTAAAGGTGATATGGGTGCATGAGATCTAGAGGTAAAATTAGATGGTGGGAGAGGGCAAGTTACCCATGTGGATAATTGAGGTGTTGTGAAGGTAGATGGCATAGGTTTTGCAAGAGGTGTGAGGGAAAGAGAATAAAGTGTCATGGGTAGTGAAGAATTCATTGATGGTATAAGAGGTATGGGTGGTAACAATGTTGCAAGTGTAGGCAGAAGTTGTGTCAGGTGTTTGGGTATGTTAGAGGTTTATGAGGGAGGAATGGGATCCTACATTTTTAGTTTACCAGTGGGTGGAGGTTTCTTAACCAGGTTAGAAGGGCTAGGTTCTAAGATGGATGGAAGGGGTGAAGGTGATGAAGGTGTGATCGGTGAGGTTGGGGTATGAGATCTAGGGGACGGTTTCTTCTGTTTGGGGGGTGGATTAAGTTTAGTGTTAGTTTTGGAGGATGTAGCTAAATCTAATTTGATGGGTGGATGAGTAAGTCTGGCCGTTGGGATGACCCCTAAGGTAGTAATAGGTTTAGGAAATGAAGATGATGTAGGCATAGGTTTGGATGTAGAAGTTTGTCGAGTTATGGGTAAAGGTGTGAGTTGAGCCATGAGTGGTATCATGGGGGAACTTGTGATATTTGTGGTTGTTTCTGGTTTGATTGGCCGAAATATTTTTGGATAGATAGTGGAAGTGTTAGTGAGTGAAATCTACCTTTTTTTTAGACAGGAAGTAGAAGAGGCCCCCAAATTAAGGCTCTATCCATGTAATCCAGGAGGTCTACTAAGTGTGAGAATGGAACTGCAGTGGGTGGGATTGATGTGGATCCAATGGTGATTCCCATAAAATGTGTCTTAGAAATGGGGATTTCACTATCCTCAGCCTCTATGGGTAAGAGATTTGAAAGTAAGTCCATAGGATCTTGGGTAGCTAATGGAGAATGCTCACCTAGAGGAACCAACAGTTCTACTTGATCTTTGATAAGCGGAGGAGATGACGGGTGCTCCTCTATAGGTGAAGGAGGTAAACAAGCATCTCCTATTAGTCGTAGAGGTATTGTTGGTGACAAATCTTTAGGTCGAGAAGTCAAAGGTTAAGTGGTCTCGATGTTAACAAAAGGCTCCTTCATAGGTGAGGGGGGAGACAAAGGGTGTTCCTCTCTGGGTGAAGGAATAGGTGAATTGGTTTCACATGTAGGTGGAGGAATTCAAGCTAGGATTTTGTCTATGGAAGGAATATGAGGTAATTGGGAAGCAACTGGTGCATCATTGAAAATAGCATGGACCTCATGGGTATGGATATCATTCGTCAAGGTCTCTCTAGTTTGATTAGAAGAGGGGGCATGATTAGGAAATGGTATCTTGAATATGTGTAGGTTTTTATTGGCAGGTGTGTTAGGGTTATCCAAGACTAACTCACCGTTTTCAAGCATTTCCTGGAAAATGTTCATGAAAGTGATCAATTTCAATCACTATGACATTTTACTCGATGATAGTTACAAAAATTGTGCTCTTTGTACCATGCGGGTGTGGGGTGAGCTGGATTAAAACCAGTGTGTGGTTTTACAGGAGGAAGGGTGATGGCACCTGCTTTAATGAGCTTTTCCAAGATAGAAGAATAAGGCTCCCCAATTGGGGTGTATTTTCATTGTTCTTATCTTAATTGAAATGTCTTGACCGGGGAAAGATTAGACGAGGGCTTAGGCTGATTTGATGGATGAGTTGGGCCTACCTTGAGTACCAATGCATTAGTGGTTCCCTTGGATTTTGAATAATTGTGCTATGGGTTTGAAGAAGAATAATTATCATTTGAATTAAATGACACGTTCTTATGGTGTAGTTGGATTTTATTTTCTTTGATGGCCCGAATCTCTAGTTTTTGTGCCATGGTGAATGCCTCATCAAACATTTGGAAAGTCTACACTTGTAGGGTTGGCAAGATATGTCTAGCTCAATCCCAAGTAAAGAGTTCTATGAGTTTGGTTTTTGGTATTTGGAACATGAGTTGATTGATTAGGATACCCCAATGAGTGAAAAAATCAATGATAGACTCATCGTCATATTGACGCATAGAGTAGAGGTCAGTCATGGTAACCTTCTTAACAACGTTGATGGAGAAGTAATCCAAGAAGTCTTGGGATACCTGATTAAATGAGAAGATGGAATGTCTAGGAAACCCACTATACCAATCTAATGTGGGTCTAGTCAGAGACATGGGAAAGGTCCTCAAAAGTAAAGCGTCATCATGGGTGATCAGATAACCACCATGTTTGAAAGACCACAAGTGTTTTTACGGGTCCTCTTTGTTATTGAAGTAGTTAAATTTAGGCATTTCCCAATGTATAAGATATGAAATAATAGGAATGGATGGGTGGATGGGATCATTACAAATCTCATCTTAGGTTAGGGACTACGTGTGCCAGAAACCGATGCCTCCAGTGTCTACATCTTTTCCATCATTAACTTGATTAGGATCGATAGGTTATGATGGATGAGTACCTCCTGTAGTGTAAGGAGGTTGGTGTTGGACATATGATGGAGGTGGCATTCTAGTATATGGTGATGCCATATAGGTATATTGAGAAGTAGGGAGTGAGATAGGGGGTACATACCCAACATGAATGATAGATGAAACAGGAGGCTGCTGATAGTATGTATATGGAGGTGGAAGGGTCGAGGTGACTCTAGTAGCCATAGGGGCTAAGGAATTAATATATAAAGGACAATGCTTTGAAAAGGGGTAGTGGTCATTGACACTGGGGTGGTTGTGTAGCTATGGGTATATGTGAGACAATAGGTGTAGATGAGGTTACATTCTAGGTGGTGGATGAAGGTATAGTGGATGCTGTAGGTGCAATGGATGTGGCCAATGCAGTGGTCATAATAGGTACAGGGCCTAACTACAAAATGACTTGGGGTAAGATAGATCTAGAAGGGGCTGATGTAGAAGTAGGAACAAGTTTTGGGGTGATAGATACGGGCATACCTTATATCAACTGACCTAAGGCATGTCAAGTAGATAAGTGGGAAAGATAGAACTGTAAGGTGGCAAGGTTCTGGTCAAGGAGTCTTATGAACTCCTCATCTCCTGTGGTGATAGTGATAGGTTGGGTAGGATCCATGGGTCACAAAATAGAAGGTGGTGAAGGACTAGATGGGACTGGTTGACAACTAGCATGGAATATGAAGGCGTTTGCTTGGCTACGTGTCAGCATCATGTGAACAAGTATTGATGTGGTAGGATTACTTTCTTTAAATGACACATAAATACAAAAATATAGGAAAAACAAGTTGTGGTAGGGGGATTAGGTATGAAATTTCAACCAAAAAGTTGAACAGGCTAACCGGTGTCGGTTAGGGTACACCAACGCCGGTCATAGGTAACCGCGGTGAGTCATTGTGAAAAATGGATAGTTTGTCAAAACAAAGCAGAAGGCTAATAATCTTCCAAGTAGATAAGATGCTGATGGATTTATCAGGACAGAGAAGATGATGAGAGCTTCAAAGACTCCAAAAAGTAAAGAAAGTGAATTAGGTGTCCTTTTGGGTAGGTTAACCAAAAGAAAATTAAACCAATGCTAGTCAGGTAAAACTGATGATAGTCTAGGGTAACCGACAATAGGTCGCGAGACCTTGACACTAGTTATCTAGTGAAATGAAGGCAAAGATGAATTGATGATGAAGTTTATGAGTTCAAATCATTAATGTTTAATTTTCAATACCCAGATTATATTTTTTGATTTATATGTTATTTATATGGGGTCTACAAGCACATGAGTATTAATGCTGGAATACACGTTGATTTTTATGTAGGGACAAAGTGTAAAGAGTAAATGAAGGTCTTGGGGAACGTGGTCCTCTAATAGGAATACACAAGCCTAGTCAGGGATGAGTATGACAAATAAGATGCTAAGAGTAAATGGTGCTAGTATGTGGGTTCACCTTATGCTTTAAAGACTGACTCATGAACCCTAGAATAGATTAGTTGGTGATGCAGGCTTCCTACAAAGTAGTGATTATCTATTAGGAGCAATACCTTTTCAAGTATGTTATGGTGAGGGTGGGTTGTCTTCTAAGGTCCAATGACGTGACAAGCCAAAGTACCAAGTGGCAAAAGAGTTTCTTCTGATAGTCAAATGATCATATCCTTTGCTCTTCCAAGACTTCCAGAAAGTGCTGATTTAGGACTGTTTAAAAATGTGTGTATGTTTCAGATCCTGAGAGTAACTTTTGTAGGACCTAAAGATTTGTAGTTATGTGGTAACCAACTTGTTGCAAGTTCTCTATGTGTTCATTTTTCAACCATTAGCTATAGGGATATATATGTTTTATCATATAGGTTAGCCCTCATCTAAAGTGAGGTATTCCCTAAACAACCAGTATAAAGGATATGCATGTAATCAAATTCTTGAACAACCTCAACACCCTCGGCCCCGCAAATGTTGCACTCTCGATGACTCTAAGAGGTGAATACTCCAAGGGATGTGCACTTCAGTGCCCTATTGTGATACCATTGACAAGGATAAGTAATGTCCTCTCCTACAATGCCAAAAAATGATTGAAATTAAGACAAATCTTTTTAATGATCTTACAAGAGTCCAATGTAGAAAGTGATAGTGTAAGAGACCTTTTAGAAAGGAAAAAAACATGCAAATTTTCACCTAGGAATGACAAAATGCAAGGAACCCCGAATGGGTCCCACTGGGCATTACAAAAACTTTCACCTGATTCTTAAAGTGTTTCTTTGAATATTGAAAAAACAGATAAGGGTAAATGGGATAAGAGGAATACTTGTTAAAGCTGGTTGAAGGTTTTTGTGTGCGTATGACATCTTGATCCACAATTGATCATGACAGCTTCCTTTTGGCTAGGAGGAACTACCTGCAATAGAAAACAATACCACCCAATAGATGATAAATAGTATATGTAGTGGACTACCTGCGTATGCTAAATCCGGGAAGTATGATACTCCCTAGAAGGCTATCAATCCACTGTTTAAAATAATTCAATGTTAACAATAAATAAAACCATATTGCAATTAAAATTATTTACATATCTCATTCTACTACAGTAAGCATATTTACTCACAACAGGCTAGGCTATGATTAAATATGAAGGTCAAGGTCTCTGTCAAGGTACTGGTACTAGCCAAGGTCTGGTTCTGGGTTGTTTTGGGTATTTAGGGGAGATTTTAGGATATATTCTTGGTCTGAGAGTAAAACACAGAGACCGATGTCGATTTGAGTGAACCAGTGCCGGTTGTGGGTAACCGGATCGGTATGGTCAGGGTAGATGAAACTTAATGAAATATTGGTGTGGTGATACATCTGAGACTAAATATAAATAGAGAGGGCAATGGAAAGTTCTGTATAGGTATCAAGTGTGCTCAAGGGTAGTTATCAGTAGGAGATGGACAACTTAAATGTGTGGGTGAAGGAATGATCAAGTGTTTATGAAGGAAAATGATAGGTGAATGAGAATGCAAGTATAAACTGATAACAAAAGTAAAAGGGTCTTTTAAAACGAATAAGGATGAATGTTACTTAATAAAACACTTAATGTTGTACGAGCTTGATGGCTGGATGACAATGAAAATTGATCATATGGATGAAGTTTGATGTGGTGATGGTGTTTGCTCAGATGCTTCTATGAATGAAAATGAATTTGTGATTTCTTCTAATGTTGCCTTTGGATGCTCTGATGCATGTACGAATGTTGGTTCTACTTACATGCAACTCTAGATTTGTCCTTGCTCTCAGAAAATGTGCCAACCTTGAAATAAGGTTGTTTTGGGGTATAAATGGTAACTGACGATGGTTCTAGTCTGACCGGAGGTGGTTTAGGGTAATCAGCATCAGTTAGTGTGGCATTTCTTAGGTTTACTAAAATGGGTAGATACCCTTGATTTTCTTGGATGTCATTCGTCTTTCCCTATGGATTAGAAAAAATCTTCCCTTTTAATGGGCAGGAATGTGGCTAGAGGGAATGTAGGCTTTTATTTTTAGAGTTTAGGCAGGTCTTAGTTAGTTATGGAAACATACTAAGGATATGTCTTAGGGTGAGGTGGTGGTGTGGGTATTATCCCAATTAGGATATTTAAATAATAGATATTATGAGATCATGAATTAATTTAATTAAATTAATATTACAGTGGTGGTGTGGCCATGGTTAGGTGAGTGTGTTTGCATTAGTTATTTGTCAAGGGATCAAGGGCATTGTGACCTAATTTTGGTGTCTATAGTAAGGAGGACTATAAGGAAAAACTTCTCCTATGTGGTGATCATAGTGGGGATGTTGGCATATGTTACCATACTCTTAAGGAGTGAGGAACGTGTAGATGTTGTATAGGCGGTACTCCCCCAGAGTGAGACATTGAAAAACATATTTTAAGGGATTGGTAGTTGGTATATGGGTAGTGGGAATGGATGAATCAATTAAATAAGATGCATTGGGTTGTTGAGAAGTAGATGGGTTAGTGGATGGGTTTGCTACAGAGGTTACGATGACCATGAGAATAGAGGAGTTAGGTGTGGGAAAGGTAGTGAAAACATTGGTGGAAGGGGTTGTGGGTGAAGGAGAGGTGGTGGTAGTGGAGGATGCCTTAACTGGTACAACAACATCATTAGGTCTATGTAACTTCTTACATGCTTTGAATGGTGAAGGGTCAGCTAGAATGGTATAGTTATGTCCTTTATGTTCAAATTTTACACAACAATGTAATGTTTAAGGAACATAACCCATGACACGGATCCAAGGTCGGAAAAGCAATAGGTCATACTAGAATTCACCCTCTAAGATGCAGAATAATTCTAGAATGGTAAGGGAGCCCACACAAATGTGTAGAATGATGGTTCCAAGGGTAAAATTCATGGCATCATTGAATGAACACATCATAACTGGGTTATTACACATGCAATTATTGGGGATGCATATTTTTTTATAGACATGAGAATATATAATGTTGATGTTGGCACCACCGTCAATCATAACATGTCAAAATTGTATATTATCAATGTAGACGAAGATGAATAGGGTGGCATCAAGATCATATGATTGGAGAGGTACAATCTCATTGTTAAAGAAATTAAGAGTGACTACTTTATGGGTGATAGCAGGTGCAGAGGAAGGTGATGAAGTGGTGAGAGATGCCACATGGTGAGCAGTGATCATAGATGCCACAGGGGTTGGGTCATTAGGTAAAACCTCAATAGATTGCAAAACCTCCATGAGGGCCTGTCGCTGAGACTCATAGGTTTGGACAAGGTCATATAATGACATTTTGAGAGGATATTTGTGCAACATTTTGATCATTTTACTATAGGAAACCCTATTAGAAATAGGGTATGTGGGTCCCTGAATGGTAATTGTTGGTGTGGGTGTAGATGGTATATTAGGCACAGGATTGTGGATGGGCTAGCTTATTTCTCCTTTCCTTTGTATTTCTAGGCATGAGTGGAAATTCTAACCATATTAATATGGGGTGAGGGAGCCGTTGATTCATGATAAGTGTAGTGACAAGATGGGAAATAGAATGATGAGGTTATATACTAGTGTTGTGCAAAGAATGCAACACATTGGCATTTAGGTGGAGGTTTGGATAACTCTCTTATGCGGACCATGTGCATCTAAAATTTTGGAGGAGGATAAATGGGTTGTGGAGGTGGAGAGGAAGGTCACTGTATAGGTAAGTGATAAGGGTGTGTGGTGATGGTTGAAGGGAGAACAAGGTCCTCATCTAGAAGATCATCATCGTCAAAATTTTCTTCAGGAGGACACAATTTAAGGAGAATAGTTTTAAGAGCCTTATAAATTTCTACATCATACCATAGCACAAGATGGTAGGCGTAAATTTTAGTATCATAAAACACTTTTGGTTTGGGTTTGAGTGGGTCGTAAGGTCTAAGGGGAAACAATGTCATGACGGAGGTCTCTATTTAAGGTTAGCTAGAATTTTGGCATAAGACCCTATCAATGGATCACAATGTGAGGTGAGTGTGGGTCTGGATTGAAGTGTGGGTGATTTTAGTGGGAGAGGCATCATGGGAGGTGGAATTAGAGGTGAAATGGGTTTGACCACTGGTTTAGAAGGTGGTACCATTTTATATTTGTGTTTTACCTTCTTAGCTAAAGGCGTAGTAGATGAACTAGCGATAGAAGGTGTTGTAGGATTAACTACCTCTTTGAAGGGTAGTTGGTTTTTCAATTTTGGTTAGACCTTCCTCGGTAAAGGTGAGAAAGGAGTATGTGATGTGGAAGGGAAGGAAGATGGTGGAAGAGGATGAGTTAGGAAAGGTGATAAAGCATGCATGATGAAGGTTGCTAGAAGAGGCAAGGTGGAAGGTATGGATTGAAGAGAAGGAAATATCATAGGTACTGATGAGGTTACTATAGGTGGTGGGGGTATAGGCAATAAGAAATATATAGGTAATGGCAAAGGTGTGTGTTATGCAAGTAAGTTGGGTGTGATAAAATATCATGATGAAGAGGCGGGTTGTTGTGCTTTTGGTTTTCCTTGGATAGGAGGTTGCTTAGCCAAGGTTGATAGCAGAGGTCCTAGGATAGAGGGAAGTGGTTAAGGTGACAAAGGAGTAGTGGGGAAAACCGGTATATGCATACTAGAAGGCTAGTTATTACTTTTATATGGGGGAATAATTTTTACATGAGCTTTGGAAGATGTGGCTAATTCTAATTTGACAGGAGGATGGACTACGCTTGATGTTGGCATAACTCCCAATGTGGTGATGGTTCTAGCTACAAGGGAAACTATACGTGGAGGTATATTCTTAGGCACAAGATTAGGTTTGATTGTTGGTAAAGGTTTAGGTGTAGGTGAGGGTGATGAAGAAGAGTATATTATGACTGGTATGGGCATGGTTTGTTCTATTGTTTAAATACCTTTAGAGGGAACTAGTTGGCTTTAGACTCTGTGGGTAAGAGAGCTAAGAGAAAATCAACTTGATCTTGGAAGGCTAATGGGTAATTGTTACCAACAAGAAATCATGCCTCTAAAGGATCCTAGATTGGGAGGGGAGATGATAGGTGGGATGATGTATGTTCTTCTTTTGGTGGAGAGGGAGGTGAGCATGAATCTCCCATGGGTAGGAGAGTTAAAAATGTAGGTTGTTCATTAGGTTGTGAGGGGAGTCATTAAATGGAATCATAGGATATTGTGTTCTCCTCAGTGGGTGAATGGGGAGATAAATGGGACACCTATGTGGGTGAAGGAGTAGATTAAATAGGATCCTCCATGGGTAAATGAGCTCATTATAGAATATCCTTGATGGAGGATATTGGAGGAAATTGTGAAATGACTGGTATAAATTTGAAAACAAAATGAAATTCATGGACATTATTGTCATTAGTCACAGTTTTTCCAATTTGGTTAGATGATGGGGTGTTATTAGGAAATGGGTTTTTGAAGATATACAAATTCTAGTTAGCTAGTGCATTTGGGTTGTCTAAGTTGAGATCTCCATTGTCTAACATATCTTGGACAATGTTTTTGAAGGCTATATAATTACCATCACTATGACCTTTAACATGATGGTAGTGATAGTAATCATGTTCCTTGTACCATTTAGGTATATGACGAGTAGCATCAAAACCAATATGTGGTTTGATGGGTGGAATAGCAATTGCCCCAAATTTTAGAAGTTTTTCTAAAACCAATGAATAGGGATCTCCTATGGGAGTGTACTTTCATTGCTCTTTCCTAAACTCGAAAGATTGAATGGAAGAAAGGTTGGAAGAAGGGTTTCTATTGATTCGATGGGTGAGATGGGCTGACTTTTAAAACTTCCACATTGTAAGATCCTTTAGCTTTGGAATAATTATTTTGGGGTTTGGAAGAGGAAGCGGCCTCATTTGACTTGAATGTAGTGTTTTTTTTATACAATTGAATTTTGTTCTCTTTTATGGCATGGATTTCCATTTTTCTAGCCATGGTGAATGCTTAATCAAAGGTATGAAAGGTTTGGACATGGAGTGTTGGTGAGATGTTCTTGACACAAGCCCTAGTGAAAAAATATATAAGCTCGGTTTGAGGTAGCTGGAATGTAAGCTAGTTGATGAGGCTCTGCCAACTAGTGACAAAATATGCAATAGAATCATCGTCATATTTTCGTGTTGAGTACAATTCAGTCATGGTGATCTTCTTGATGATATTGATTAAAAAATGGTCTAGGAAGGCTTAAGACACTTGGTTAAATGAGTAAATGGAATGTAGAGGTAAAAAACTATACCAATCCAATGCAGGTCCTTTTAAGGACATTGGGAATGTCCGCAAGAGTAGAGCATCGTCATGAGCGATTAAATAGCACCCATGTTTGAAAGACTACAAGTGTTGTTATGCGTTCTCTTTGTTTTTGAACTGGTTGAATTTGGGAATTTCCTAATGTGTAGGGTATGGAAAAATGGGAATAGATGGATTAATGGGCTCATTGTATATTTCATTGTACGTCAAAGAGTTTCGAGAGTCTAAAACCAACGCTTCCCATGTTTGCATCTTCTCCATCATCATTTTAATAAGGTCATTGATATGTTGTGATGACTGGGAACCCCCTGTAATATAAGAGAGTTGATGATGAATGTATGATGTGGATGACATCCCAGTATATGGTGGTTTCAAGTACGAGAACTACAAGGGGGGAATATATGCAGGTGGAAAATATCCTGAATAGGTGATAGACAAGATAGGTGGTTGTTGGTGATATGTGTAAGTAGGTAGGATGGATGTAGTGATTCTTGTAGTGATTGGAGGTAAATACTACAGGATGGAGAGGAAATGTTTTTGGAATGGAGTATGAGTTATAGACACCATATGTTGTTGCAATGCAATAGGTATATACAAGGTGGCAGATGCATACTAGGCTATGATCAAGGTGGACGATGAAGGAATGGTTCACACCGTGGGAGAAACTGACATCAAAAGTGTGAATGATGCTATTGATGTCACAAATATTGATGATGTGAGGTCAAGTTGGGATACTACGGATGGTAAGGTGGAAGAAGGTAAGGCTGAGTTAGTACTAGCCAATGTAGAAGTGGGGGCGAGGGTAGGGGGGATTGACACAGGCATGTCGTATACCATTTGTCATGATGAATCCTGAGTAGATGAATGGGAAAGATAAAGTTGTAAGGTAGTGAAGTTGTGGACAAGGAGTCTTGTAAAATGCTCATCACTAGTACTGATGATAATGGGCTGAGTAGGATCCATAGGTGACATAATGGAAGGTGGTGTTGGGCTAGGTGAGATCTGCTGAAGGATAACATGAAACAAAATGGCATTGGCTTGCCTATGAGTCAAAACCATGTGAATTGGCATAGACTGGGTAATATAATCTCTATAAATGACCACAAGAAAATAAAAGGAAATGGAGAAAATAAGTTATGTGAGGTAAAACAAGGTTTGTTGTTTTATTAAAAAATTTGAACATAGGAACCAATGATGGTGATAGGGTGATTGATGCTGGTTAGGTTAATTGATACCAGTTACTGTACAAAATAATTTTTTTAAAATGCGGGCAATAATTGTTGAACATGAGAAAAAAATTGGATTTGACAGTGATTTGTAAAGATCCAGGGGTATGATGATATGTTTGAGAACTCCAAGAAGAACAGAAAATTGACGAGTATTGTTTTGGGTGAAATAACCCAAAAAAGGAGGAAAATGACAATGGTTTAGGTAAATTGATGATGGTCAGATGTAAAGCCAGTGATAGTCGTTGGACTGATGCCAGTCACTGTGAAATTTGAAAACATGCAAAAAATGGGATTTAGTGACCTAGATCAGATAAAATACTAACCCATAAACTTGAGTATGGTAATGATGAATCCTAAAACACTCAGAAACAATACACAATACACAAACTATGATGGTGGAGTGTGAAAGGAAGAAATAAAATGGAGAAAATGACCTCACACTAAAAACATAATTCAGGCGGAAACTAAGAAACATGAAATCCTATGGGTAAAATTTTATGTTTTAGCGTATCTTATTTAAGACTGACTTGTGAATAGAATAGAGTTTTTTGGTTCAATAGAAGGTTTCCCTACGAAAGCCAAAATATAAGGATGGTTTCAGGTAAATATTTTTGTGGGGGTTGTCCGTTTCTCTGAGATAATGATTTGATAGAGAAACCAGGTAGGCATCCACTGTCAATCCTCTGATCGTGTGATCGTTGAAAACTTCTTCTCGGTAGTGATGGTGTTTAAGAAGATGTGTAAGTTATGTAAGTGGTTTAGTATAGAGAGAGAGTGTGTGTAAGTGAACTATGATTAAATTATTCAACCATCAGTTGGGCATGACTTCCAGTATATATGTTTCCCTAAAATTAATGTGATCTATAATTCAACAAACCACAATGAAATTCAAGTGTTTTAAACCCAAATCCACATTTACATTCGATTGTAGTAAATGGAGAAGAGGAAGAGGAATGCTCTTTCATTAATGTAATGCAGTAGAAATAATGAAACATTCTTTTTAAAGCACCAAAAAGTACGATTTCTTTTAGAGAAGAAAAATAATGAGAATATTCTAGAGAAGAAAATTAATGTGAATACTTTTAAAAGAGATAATGGGTCCCATCGGGCATGCCAAAATGTTTCACCTTATTCTTATTAGATTAATGAAATAGATAAGGGTAGAAATCTAAGGAGGAATACCTATTGTAGTGGCGGTTGAAGGTTGAATGCACGCATAGATGACTTCTGGATTAAAACGGATGTGAGAGCTCCCTTTTGGATAGGATGGAATACCTGTAGATACAAAACAATACCACCAAATACAGTTTAACAAAATAATGAATGGACTACCTAGAGGAAGCTAGATCTAGGAAGATTGATACTTCTTGAACAGGATGTCAGTCCACTTTCATATAACAATAATAATGCTAGTTAAATCATACATGAAGTAAATATCCTATTAGAATTTGAAACGGTTTAGGTATCTCATACAAAAAAATACAAAAGGTCATGCAAAAGGTTGTTTAAGGTCAAAATGGGAGGGTTTATTAGGTTGGTGTTGAGTTACAGGTCTGATAGAGGCTCTGGGTAAGGGTTGGTAACGATTAAAAAATGGTTCTGGGTTATAGGGAAGTGGGTATAGCTCGCTAGTTTGATCTATATTGCTAGACATGGTAACTGGTGTCCACTAACCGACCGATGTCGGTTAGGAAGTGTTATCCCATAAAATTGTCAAGGGAAATTTTATAGATAACCCTACCAAAATTTTGTTACAGTCCCTCGTCAAGGACTCCTTGCGTTTGGAACGTTGCAAAAATCCCTTCCCAGGAAATCTAGTTTTTCGAACTTAGCCTTTTTTGGTCTTCTTTGGTCAGGCGCACATAATGTCTATGCAACATCAAGTTTTGGTGCACCCCCTTTAAATCCTTTGCAACACGGTTTGAGGTGTCAACAGGCATTTTGGTGTACCTCACTATGTTGTGCCTTTCTTGAATGTGCCAAGGCGCATGCGCCAAGGTGCATGCACCTTCATGTCAACAAAACTTTTGTTGCGCCACTTTTTGGTGCGCCAATGGCGCACATATTCTTATGTCGACATAACTTTCGGTGCGCCAAAGGCACACATAAATTTGTGTTGGCAAGCATTTCGATGCGCCAAAGGGCGCATTCTTTCCATTGTTGACAATGCTTTTCATACGCCATTTGAAAAATTTGGTGGTGCATTTATTACAACCTCGCCTATATATAGGCGCATCTACACTGTCATTTTCATCTGACACAATCATGTGATTTTCTCTGTACCTGTCAGCACACTTGCCCTGTCATTTTCGATCACATTGTGGACCCGGCTTCACATTTCTCCATTATATAATCCTGGTAAGAGGTCCTCTGTGCTTTTGTGTGTTTTTCTATTTTGTGTATTGGCTGCTTGTTTATGTGATTGGAAAGATCTGTCAAAGCATGAAATTCCCCCCTACCTGGTTGTTTTTTCCATTCTTCTCCATGCATTTCCCCCTCTTTTAAGATCTACTGGTAGGGGAAACTCTGTCCTGAAATGATTGCTTAAAATTCTTTGTTTAAGCCTCTTCATCACCCAAAGGTACCCTTAAAAGAAATCTTATCAACATGTGAACACCTTAGACAAATAATCAAAGCTTCAAAGCAAGACTGTAATTTTTCCTCTTTTGGCGCATTTGACACCCCTGCAACATAAAGAACAACTACGCCCTCAAGGAAAACTTCCTTCACTTGTTACAATCACTTTCCCTGTGCCCTCTTGGCGCACCAAACTTGCGTGTAACATTACAAAACCATGCACCCTTTGGCGCACCCTGCATGTATGCAACATTAAATTAATATGCGCCAAGTAAAACTGTCAAAGCATCGCAGGCGCATCCATTGTTATAACAACATCATGTTGTGTAGACCTTCCATGCACCCCACCAAGTTCCCCTATGGCACATGAAAAAATGATGTTACACACACTAAACTCGCGCCCTTTGGCTCATCCTGCACCCGTGTAACATGAAAAATATCCGCACCCTTTATAAAATGTATACATATGGCACATGCACATTTATGCTTACAACAACAAAAAATGTAATCTGCAGTGTCCATGCGCCATGTGCCCTTTGGTGATGATTTATCCCTTGCAGCAAACCTTTCTTATGTGCCTTATTATTTAGCCCTGTAACCTACAGTATTCATGCGCCCTGTGCCCTAAGGCCTTAAAATCACTAACTCTTTCTTCTGTTGACGCTTTAATGGAAGATCAAACAGTTGATATGACTTTCTTGCGTTGGGTTTCACTTCTTATTCTTGTAGATCAGCAACTGAGTTTAGAGTTACATATGTCAACATCAAGCAAGAGACCTACCAAATCTAAGGGTAAAGCCAAGCTCACAGAAGAAGAAATGAAGTACAAGTATCAAATTTCCGAGATACGCTGGTCCCAAGTTAATCCTGTTGGAGCTGTCGAGACAGCTTATCACCTACCACAAGAAGTGTCTCAAGAGAAAGAAGGGTGGAACTCCTTTCCCCCTCACAGTGGGCAGGTATACGTGTCTCTCTCACCACAAGGTGAAGGAAATGTTTACAGAGCTAGAGCTGCTGAATCTAAAACACAACTTCCCGGACAAGCCCACCTTCGACCCAAGGAATTGTCTCCCTAGGGCCAAGCTTGATCCGATCCACATCCCTTAGATCGAAGACATTTATATCGACATATATCATGAGGTCGAGCTCAGGAGGAAGGATCATTCCCACTTAGCCTTAGCCAAAATCATCCATTACGGTGTGGCCATCGTCAGAAAAGGCTATCAAACTACTGAGCAAGAAGTTGATCAAGTGTATCATGATACAGGTGGAGATGATTGCCCTTTCGCGGTGATCGACATAACCAAAGCACCTTAGACAATTGAGGAAAGGGTTAAGGAAACTCTGTGAAGAACAGAGTATTGGTGCCGAATGAATGGTCTCATCTACCTCAGAGCTGATTTCATCAGATCTTCGTTGGTAGTGCACCTCCTTGGTCGAAACAACAGCCAAAGGGAAAGGGTAAAGGTAAAGAGGGTGAGTCCAGCTCCACCCAAGAGGAAGCTCCTGAAAGCCCTCCTTCCGCTTCACAAGAACAGGTTGTAATCCTGGAAAACTTAGAAGAAGAAGCAATGGAAGATGTTCCGATAGGCACATCCACTTAGGATGTGGCCATGACTATAACTATTGAGGTCCCTTATGTCCCATCTCCCTCTCCTCCTTCCCCTCCTCGAGTGACCCAAGCGACCATTCCTTTGGTTGTGTCCTCTACCCCGTCTTCCACTGTTCCCCCTTTTTCCTCATCCATCTTCTCTTCTCTCGCGGAGTTGTCTCCCTCCATTTCTTCCCTCATCTCTGAGCTCCCTTCCATTCCTATGTCTTCCTCCCTTACAGTATCTCTTCCTCCCATGAGCACTTCGTCGGCTTTTCTCTTAATGCCACCTCTAAGTGTCTCCATGTTTTTCCCTTCTACTACTGCAGCTGCCCCCTTCTCTATTTTTGGTCCTTCTCCCATAAGTCTAACCTGGGTCTCCCAGCACCTGAGTCAACAGAAGAGGAAAGTTCCCATCAGCTCGATGGACTTCTACATCATCCCATAAAAAGGGATCAAGAAACAAAAACCCGATAACCCGCTTCTCTCAGAGTGCATCAGGGGGAGAGAGTGATGGAGATTGCATATCCCAATCCTTTGAAGGATAAGAAGGATCTATCTTCGACAGATTACACAGTGACTCAAGTCACATTGGGGACATCTTCAGAAATCCTGTAAGGAGAGGCCCTATCTGTAGTTGATGCCCTTTGCAAGAAACTCCAAGATGCAAAGGAAGAGAAAAGGCTGCTAAAGGAGCAAAATAAACATCTTCTCCGCACCTTACAGAAAATTGGCAGTGTGCCTCCTACAACTGCCACCGAAACTCCTGAGCCTCTGAACCAGGATAAGATTAATGAATATGCTAAAATCGGTGAGCAGGGCATGGTAGTTTCTTCCTGGAGGATCCAAATCCTCAAGGAAAGCGAGGGAGTTATCCCTAAGTTCACCGATTTGTACCAGAATATCAATCGAACGAACAGAGAACTCTAGGCGATAGCAGGACCCATCTCCGAAGAACTGGATCATGTCAGGATGCAACACAAGACCTTTCAGAAAATCCTCAACTTTTCAGTCGAAGATCTGGTCAAGTTCGGTGTCTTTGGACACCCTAGAGCCCTCAATAAAATCCTTTCTACTCTAGATTATCGGGTGGATCAGCTGGAGTTCGTCCTAGAGAAGATTGATAAAGTAAAGGAGGTAGCCCTGGATGCAATGCATCAAATGGAACAGATTGTTCTTGGAATGTCTCTAGGGTTGGTCACTCCTTCTTTCACCTTAAGAAAGGTTGAGGAGACTATTTAGATCTTCAAGGAGATCGTTTCACAGGGGCTGGGACCAGAAGTCACGTTCAACGCCGAATCCATCAATAACCTGTTGGCGTGTCGTGACTTAATTGGGTACCTGATAGAGGCAGAGAATGATTATTCCAAACTCTCGAAAAAGCTCATAGACGAGTGGGAGACCTGCGAAGCTATCAGCGATAGACACAAGGATCCTTCCGAGGATCAACTTCAACCCATGATCAGCAAGTTCATGGAGTATCGTGCCCAGTTCCACATCTCGTAGCCCAAGCAGCAAAAGCAAGATGCCCCCTTCCAGCTGTGGGACGACGATGAATAGTTTCCTTCTTCCCAACTTTCTCCTTGTAAATTATCCAAAATTTGTTGACCACAAATGATGACATCATCCATGTTGCACCATGGGATGATGTCATCCACCAAAGTTGTCAAAAGTCAACAAATGACTTTGTAATCTATTGTAAGATATTTTTGTAATTAAGTGGTTTGTTTACTTTTGTCTTCTTTTCTTCTATATATACTTGAATACTTGTTGTATTCAAGGGGTGGATATTTTTTAGATGAAAAATAGAAGTGAGAAGAAAAGGCTTTGTACTTTTTTTAACAGAAGAAGATATTAATGCAAATATTAAGACTTTGTGCTGAATATGTGTGTTATGGGCATCTGATCTTTCTTATGTCAAATCTATGCGTTTATTCTGTTAAATCTATCTCTACTTTTTTGTCATTTATTCATCGGTATTACTTTATTCGTTTATGCAAGTAGGTTTGGCTCTATTTACTACCAATCCCAAAACATAAACCCTCTGACCTTTCTGCTTTGGAATTCATTTCTTTTCTTCCTTCGGATCTAATCTTTCTTCATCCTCTCTTTCATTCCTTTCTTTCCGTAGTCGGAAACACCCCTACTAGGATGAGATCCCAAACCCCCGAAGGCAGAATATTGTGAGACTTGCATAGATTCCTGTTGGTAGAATAACAATAAACTAGTTTCGCTTTGCTGACTCAAAGAGGGGCATGCCCTACACACTGTTGGCTCGTCTATCCATAAATCTGCCCAAGCGACAAATTTTCAAACCAACAGTTTTGGAGACTCTACTGGGGATCAAATAGATCTATCTGATCTATGATGGTGGTAAGATAGAAAATCAGTAAAAATAAGAAAAATCACTACCTGTTTGCAAATTTTAACATTTGTTCAAAATCTAATTTTTTTGCAAAAGTGACCCAAATTGAAAATTTTCTTCTGAGATCCATAGATCTGGCCTAGTTAGAGACCTTTAGTTCACTGAGTTTTTATAATGATCCATATTTTTCCGTAGATCTGAGTTTTTGACTGTTTACCAAAATTTTCAAACACTTTGAAAAAGTCAACTTTAGATTTGAAAATCAGCTTACTAAGCTTCACTATCATTTTATCCTCGTCGTTCTTTGTCACTAAACCGCAATCAGTTTTCATAAGAGGATAAATTTAAATATTCAGAAAAGTACATGCTGCTGATTTTTGTCAGAAAATTAAGAAAATCAGCAAGTACAACCAAAAAGAGTTTTTAATCTGCTTCACAATATTGCAGATCGGGAAAGTACGCTGGCAGGTGAACCATTTACTCGTAGCAAGAGAGCTCATAGAGAAGTCGATCCTACTTTCGATCTGCTTCAAAGGCACAACTTTAGTATAACACCGGTGCACTTTTCATCACTAAGTTCAGCTGATCGGTCAGCCAGAAGTGCCTCACCTCCACGAAAGAACCAGTTTTCACAAGGAGCCTCCACATCCCTTTGTAGTGCCTTGCTGCTCAGTGGAACTGTGCTTCCAGCTAGTGTTCTTTTCCCACCCATCCAGATGGTGGTACCATGGGGAAATGCTATGGGTCCCCTAGCCTTGCCGCATCTTGTTCATCTGCACTCCCACACGAAAACCAAAAGAATTTTCCCAAATTTGACGGGAGCGGGAACCAAAGCACGGATTCACACATATCCACATTTATCATGTCATGCAGTATCTTAGATGTAACCCATGAAGATGTGTCAGTTCACCTTTTTCTGGAAACTTTACAAGGGCCCACAACAGAATGGTTTAAGCATTTACCCGGCCAGATCTATTACCAGTTGGGCCACCTTGCAGGATGCTTTTGAAGACAGGTACAAGCCTTCGGAAGATGCATTTGCATTGCTATCATAGATCACTCACCTAAAAAAGGAGGCCAATGAGACCATGCATGATTTTATCGCCAGGTTCAATGCATTAATCAACCATGTCCCTGTTGCCATGCTTCCAACACCGGAAAATCAAAATTGTTTCTTCGTGAATGCTATGATCTCGAAAGTAAGTTTCTTGCTCCTGCAAGAACAAGTGGCTACCTTGATTCTTGCCCAGGCCACTACCATCAAAATTGAAGATAACTTGCTAATATCTGGAAAATTAAAAAAGGGAATCATCTAAGCCTAAATCTTCAGTCCCTTCACCCACTACTTTGTCTAATCCGGCATTTCAAAAGATAGTGAACGACTTGCTCGCATTAAAGAAGAAGTTAGCCCAAGCTTCCCCCAGTTCCTCATACCGGGATATTCCACGAAGGAATTTTGTTTCCAACAATGTTCCACAAAGGCTGCGCTTACCTGCAACTACTCCACAGTTGGCACTTGAGGCTCCCCCAGTCAATGCCTTATTCGAAATCGAAGAAGAGGAACTAAATTATGAAGAACCTTCGTCTCAAGGTGAAGATGATCAAGAGGTCGGTGAACCGACTGGCGACTCTACTATCGGTTATATGGAATTTGATGAGGAAGAATCTGATGAAGAGGAGGGTACACAGGGCTATGCAAGTGGACAATCATATGCTGTTTTTACCCGTTCGCAAGGAAAATAAGCAGAGGTCGCTGCCCAATGTGCAGAAAGAGAAGGCCGTGTCAAATGCGCCTCCAACCATTGCTAAAAGAGGTAATCCGCTTCCTACTCAACCCCCTGTTAAGTCTTTTACCCCCATCTCTCCTCCAAATCAGCCTTCTTCTATTTCCATAAAGACCAGTAATCCTACTCTACCATCGTGAAGTGAGGGACTCATTCCTTCACCAGCGCAACCCTTAGCTGCGTTTGACATCATAGATCATGCTAAAAAGACTAAGATCCAAATGTCTGAAGCCAAATATCTTCAGTCAAATCCCGAACAGATTGTAAGATTGACCAAGTATATTCAAAGTCAAGCTATCATATCTCCCCAAATCCCCCTAAAAGGAATCCTTTCCACTCCTCCTACATCCCCGCATAAATGTTACCTCAACATCTGCATCAGGCAAGATAGAACCTTTCTATCTCTCCCTCCTAATCAATGGCCACAAATTAAGTAACTGCATAATTGATTCTAGAGCTTCTGATAACATCATGCCAGCAAAATTCACCCCATGCTTTGGGCCTCACCCTTACCAAGCCTTTTGGCAGATGTTATTCCTTGGAAACCAAGAAAGTTTCATTGATTGGTCAAATCAAAGATGCGCAGTTTGCATTTGCGGGCGTTCCCAGAGAAAAGAGTAAAGATGACCTTCCTCATTGCCGACATTCCAGAAGCCTATGGAGTTTTGCTGGGAAGAAGTTTTTGTAGTGAAGTTGGTGGGGAGATTCATATGGACTGGTCTAAGGCTAGAATCCCATGTCAAAGGTGTAATGTAGACTTTGGAGCCAGAATCACAAAAGAAGTACTTGGTTACTAACTCTAAGGACCCCAAAGCTCAAATTATTTTCGAATCATCAGGAATGGGGAACTATTTCTTGTCTATCAAGTGTGACAAAATGGTTGTTCTCATCCATGAAGAAGATCTTAATAAGATCTGGACTTTGCAGTTTGATGGCAGCTGCGCAACCAGTGGGTGTGGCACCGGAGCTGTGCTAATATCTCCCGAAGAGGAGGTTATTCCTCTCTCTTTCAAGTTGCAGTTTTTTAACACAAATAATACTGCTGAGTATGAATCTCTACTACTTGGCATGAAAGCCACAAAGGAAAGAGGGATCAAAAATTTGAAAGTAAAAGGTGATGCAGAGCTAGTCGTGAATGAAGTTAAGAGGATATATCAAGTAAAGAATGAGAGGATCAGGCACTACCGCAACGTGGTGTGGGACAACATCAAAGAATTTGATGATTTTTCAATAGAATCCATTCCAAGGAGCTCAAAATGACATGGCCCGATCCATTGGATGTTTCAGCATCCCTCATGCTCCCTCACCCAGGCTTGAAAATAGAAAAATACACCATTGAGGTGGTTTTTTGCACAACTGTGCCAGATAATTCTTAGCATTGGAAAGTATTCAACGATGACAATCAACTCATTGCCTTTCTAGAAAAGGTGAAATTTTTTAAGGAACTTCACTTTGAAGGATCCACCTCTACATGTTGTGAATCAGTTACCGATCAAAAAGATGAATTTGAAGGGAACCACGGCATATGTCAGCTCAAAGGAAATAAAATTCCAAAGTGCCTGGTTTCTTTAGAGTGGGTTGTTCAACAGGCATGATCGTTTTGTAAAAAATAAAAGGTGAGATGATGCTAGCTCATCCCCAGAAACCGAACCGGTTAATTTAGGATCATTAGAACATCCGTAGTTTGTGAACATCGGAAAATGTTGCACACCTGAGGAGAAGTGAAAGTTTTTCAAACTGTTGAAGAAATACATGGATGTATTGGCATGGTCCTATGCTGATCTAAAGTCCTTTTAAGCCAAAGGACATCCAACATGACATTCCATTGAAACAGAGCGTCAAAGCCTTTCACCAGAAGCAGAGGCATTATAACCCTAAGATCTCAGGTACTATCTAGGCTAAAATTCAGAAAATGCTAGATGCGAGGATCATTTTTCCTATCCATCACAGTACTTGGGTGGAAAACATTGTGCTAGTGCGCAAGAAAAATGGGGAAATATGCATATGTGTAGATTTTCAAAACCTGAATCAGGCTTCCTTAAAGGACAACTACCCACTTCCTATAATGGATCAAGTTCTACAAGCAATAATTGGATCAAAAATGCTATCCATGCTTGATGGTTTTTCAGGCTACAATCAGATTGAAGTCTCACCTGAAGACCAATTTAAAATAGCATTCACTACTCCCTGGGGTACGTTTGCCTATAGCAGGATGCCTTTTGGCCTAACCAATGCTAGTGCCACTTTTCAGCGGGCCATGGACCTTGCATTCAAAGGTATGATGGGGAAGGTCATTGTGGTTTATCTCGATGACTTAACTGTGTTCTCTAAACAACGAAATGATCATTGTGATCATCTGGAGCAAGTATTGGCCAGATGCAGAGAGCATGGGATTTCCCTGAACCCAAAAAAGTCTATTTTTGGAGTCACAGAAGGAAATTTGCTAGGACATGTTGTTAGCAAAGAAGGAATGAAGATAGATACCGAAAGAGTTAAGGATATTCAGAGCCTCACTTTTTCCTACAAGCAAGACCAGGTTCATTATTTCTTCAGAAAGGTGAACTTTCTTAGGTTCTTTGTTCCCGACTTTTCTGAAAAGACTCGTCATATATTAGACATGATGAAAGGGGTCACCAAATTTCTGATGGAGCGAGGAAGGGAAAATGTCGTTCAAAGAAATAAAAGCTTTTATCGCTCATGCACTAGTCATGGTATGTCCCGACTTCTCCAAGGATTTTATCATGTATAGCTATGCATCTGAGCATACTGTATCTTCCATCTTGATGCAAAAGAATTCTGAGGACGTTTGAATCTCCGATTGCATTCATGAGCTCTCCCCTCAAGCCTCACGAATTAAAAATGTCTCAGTTGGAAAAGCATGCCTTCTCCGTTGTCAAAGTAGTAAAAAAATTCAGGTATTACATTTTAAATTCTCACATAGTAGTGTTGGTCCCTGACATGGCAGTCAAGTCAATTTTAACTCAATAGAAGTTAGGAAGCTTGCAAGGAAATTGGATTGCAAAGGTCTAGGAGTATGATCTGGATATAAAACCAACTAAGTTGGTAAGAGGCAAAGGCCTATGTCAACTTATGACCAAAAACCAAGGGTCATAAGTTTTTGGAGGAAAAGATGGTTGCACCAATGAAGCACAAAGCTGGTTGGAGAAACCCGATTCACTGCTTATGGTCCTATTCGTCGCAACCAGCGATGAGTGGTATTCTAATATTACTTTCTTCACTCACCTATGGTGAATTCCCAACTCACCTAACTGTAAAAGAGAAGCACACTGTAAAGCTCAGAGCAGCCAGATATGTCATCTGGGATGATGGTTTATATAAACGCGGAATAGATGGCGTCTTCTTGTGATGTGTCGACGAGCCACAACAGGTGAAGTTACTTGAAATTTTTCATAATTCAGCCTGCGGGGGCCATTTCTCCTCTTCCATGACAGCACACAAGATCATCCGGACCAGGTACTATTGGCTGATGCTTTTCCAAGATACAGCTACCTGGGTAGCAAAGTGTGAGCCTTGCCAGCAGTTCATCGGCAAGCCCAAGTTGGCTTCTTTTCCCCTCAGGCTGATCGTTGTCAATGAACCCTTCAAGCAGTGGGGAATTGATATTATCGGTGCACTCAATCCCCAATTGAGTGCTAGACATAGTTATGTCCTAACAGCAACAGATTACTTCACCAAGTGGGTGGAAGCCATACTTGTCAAACATGCCACTTCCGAAGTTGTTTGCAGTTTCATCAAAGAAAATATCATTGTCAGGTTTGGCGTTCCAAACAAGATTGTTGCTGATAATGCTTCCAACTTTTCTTTACGTAAAGTTATTAGTTTTTTCTATGAATACGAAATAACTTTGGCTCACACCTTGGATTATTACCCTCAGGGTAATGGTCAGGCAGAATCTAGTAACAAAAACTTGGTGACCATCATACGAAAGCTAGTGGATGAGAATCAACAAATGTGGCACAAGTCCTTATATGATGCTTTGTGGGTAGATCGCATTACTCCCAAGATATCTCTCGGTATGTCACCTTTTCAATTGTTATATGGCACCGATGCCGAGCTTCCCATTTCTGCTGAAATCCCTGCTTTGCACTTGGCATGGGCAATTGAAGATGAGACCTTTCAAAATTCCCTTGAAAAGAGGATCATGTACCTAGCAGAGCTCGAAGAAAAGAGGGTAAATGTGGTTGACAAGATCACCAAACATCAGAATCAGGTCAAAAGATTGTTCGATTTAAAAAGCTAAGCAAAGAAATTTCCAGGTGGGAGACCTTGTCCTTTTGTGGGACAAATGAAGAGAGCCAAAGGGCATGCACGGAAATTTTGATTCCCTATGGAGAGGACCTTTCAAGATCAAGTAGCTCAATGGAGAGAATATTTTCTATCTCTTATATCTGGATGGAACCGATCTCCCACTTCCCTATAGTGGGCAACATCTAAAAATCTTCAGGAAGTAGAGCCTGCTCTCTTCTTTGTACAGTTTATTTTTTTCATGTGTTTGCTTTTGTTGGTTGTGTGTTTCCCTTTCCGGTCTCCCCTGTTTT
The DNA here is from genome assembly GCA_019776745.2 of Taxus chinensis. NCBI lineage: Eukaryota > Viridiplantae > Streptophyta > Pinopsida > Cupressales > Taxaceae > Taxus > Taxus chinensis. Next base: position 818,180,428 of record CM034150.1, on the reverse strand, counting down.
TGACTCTGTTACCCAATGGATAGGCACGTGAGATTTGGGATTCTCTACCCCTGAGGTTCACTCAGGGATAGTCCCTAGAAAGAGCCAGCTGTTATCCCCGTGAAATTGTCAAGGGCAATTTTACAGATAACCCTACCAAAATTTTGTTCCAGTCCCTCGTCTGGGACTCCTCGCGTTTGGAACGTTGCAAAAATCCCTTCCTGGGAAATCTAGTTTTCCGAACTTAGCCTTTTTTGGTCTTTTTTGGTCGAGCTCACATAATGTCTATACAACATCAAGTTTTGGTGCACTCCCTTTAAATCCTTTGGGGCATGGTTTGAGGTGTCAATAGGTGTTTTGGTGCGCCTCACTATGTTGTGCCTTTCTTGCATGCACCAAGGCGCATGCGCCTTCATGTCAACAAAATTTTTGTTGTGCCACTTTTTGGTGCACCAATGGCGCACATATTCTTGCATCGACATAACTTTCGGTGTGCCAAAGGCACACATAACTTTGTGTTGGCAAGCATTTCGATGCGCCAAAGGGTGCATGCTTTCCATTGTCGACAATGCTTTTCATGTGCCATTTGAAAAATTTTGTGGCGTATTTATTACCACCTCATCTATATATAGGCGCATCTGCACTGTCATTTTTATCCGACACAATCACGTGAATTTCTCTGTACCTGTCAGCGCACCCGCCCTGTCATTTTTGATCACATCGTGGACCCGGCTTCACATTTCTCCATTATATAATCCTAGTAAGAGGTCCTCTGTGCTTTTTTATGTTTTGCTATTTTGTGTTTTGGCTACTTGTTTATGTGATTGGAAAGATCTATCAAAGCATGAACTTCCCCCCCCCCCTACCTGGTTGTTTTTTCCATTTTTCTCCATGTATTTCCCCCTCTTTCCAAATCTGCTGGTAGGGGAAACTCTGTCCTGAAATGATTGCTTAAAATTCTTTGTTTAAGCGTCTTCATCACCCAAAGGTACCCTTAAAAGAAATCTTATCAACATGTGAACACCTCAGAAAAAGAATCAAAGCTTCAAAGCAAGACTGTAATTTTTCCTCCTTTGGCACATCTGTCACCCCTGCAACATAAAGAATAGCTGCGCCCTCAAGGCACACTTCCTTTGCTTGTTACAACCACTTTCCCTACACCCTCTTGGCGCACAAAACTTACGTGCAACATTACAAAACCATGCGCCCTTTGGTGCACCCTACATGTATGCAACATTAAATTAATATGCGCCAAGTAAAACTGTCAAAGTGGCATAGGTGAATCCATTGTTAGAACAACATCATGTTGTGCAGACCTTCCATGCACCGCATCAATTTCCCTTATGGCGCATGAAAAAATGATGTTACATACATTAAACTCACACCCTTTAGCGCATCTTGCACCCGTGTAACATGAAAAATATCTGCGCCCTTTATAAAATGTATACATATGGCACAGGTGCACTTATTCTTACAACAACAAAAAATGTAATCTACAGTGTCCATGCACCATGTGCCCTTTGGCGCTGATTTATCCCTTGCAGCAGCCCTTTCCTGTGCACCTTATTATTTAGCCCTGTAACCTGCAGTATTCATGCGCCCTGCACCCTGAGGCCTTAAAATCACTAACTCTTTCTTCTGTTGACATTCTAATGGAAGATCAAATAGCTGATATGAATTTCTTGCATTGGGTTTCACTTCTTATTCTTGTAGATCAGCAACTGAGTTCAGAGTTACATATGTCAACATCAAGCAAGAGACCTACCAAATCTAAGGGTAAAGCCAAGCTCACAGAAGAAGAAATGAAGTACAAGTATCAAATTGCCAAGATACGCCGGTCCCAAGTTAATCTTGTTGGAGCTGTCAAGACAGCTTATCACCTACCACGAGAAGTGTATCAAGAGAAAGAAGGGTGGAACTCCTTTCCCCCTCACAGTGGGCAGGTATACGTGTCTCTCTCACCACAAGGTGAAGGAAATGTTTGCAGACCTAGAGCTGCTGAATCTAAAACATAACTTCCTGGCCAGGCCCACCTTTGACTCGAGGAATTGTCTCCCCAGGGTCAAGCTCGATCTGATCCACATCCCTCAAATGGAAGACATTTATATAAACATATATCAGGAGGTCGAGCTCAGGAGGAAGGATCATTCCCATTTAGCCTTAGCTGAAATCATCCAGTATGGTGTGGCCATCATCCCAAAAGGCTATCAAACTACTGAGTAAGAAGTTGATCAAGTGTATCTTAATACAGGTCGAGATGATTGGCCTTTCGATGTGATTGACAGAACCAAAGCACCTCAGATAATTGAGGAAAGGGTCAAGGAAACTATGTGAAGAACAGAGCATTGGTGCCGAATGAATGGTCTCATCTACCTCGGAGATGATTTCATCACATCTCCATTGGGCAGCACACCTCCTCGGTCAAAAAAACAACCAAAGGGCAAGGGTAAAGGTAAAGAGGGTGAGCCTAGCTCCACCCAAGAGGAAGCTCCTGTAATTCGTCCTTCCACTTCACAAGAATAGGTTGTAATCTTGGAAAACTTAGAAGAAGAAGCAACGAAAGATGTTCCGATAGGCACATCCACTCAGGATGTGGCCACAATTATAACTATTGATGTCCCTTCTGTCCCATCTCCCTCTCCTCCTTCCCCTACTCGAGTGACCCAAGCGACCATTCCTTTGGTCATGTCCTCTACCCTATCTTCCACTGTTCCCCCTTTTTCCTCATCCATCTTCTCTTCTCTCGCGGAGTTGTCTCCCTCCATTTCTTCCCTCATCTCTGAGCTCCCTTCCATTCCGATGTCTTCCTCCCTTACAGTATCTCTTCCTCCCATGAGCACTTTGTCGGCTTTTCTCTTAATTCCACCTCCAAGTGTCTCCATGTTTTTCCCTTCTACTACTGCAGCTGCCCCCTTCTCTATTTCTGGTCCTTCTCCCATAAGTCCAACCTGGGTCTCCCAGCACCTGAGTCAACAAAAGAGGAAAGTTCCCATCACCTCGATGGACTTCTACGTCATCCCATAAAAAGGGATCAAGAAACAAAAACCGATAACCCACTTCTCTCAGAGTGCATCAGGGGAGAGAGTGATGGAGATTGCATACCCCAATCCTTTGAAGGATAAGAAGGATTTGTCTTCAAAAGATTACATAGTTACTCAAGTCACGATGGGGACATCTTCAAAAATCCTGCAAGGAGAGGCCCTATCTGTAATTGATGCCCTTTGCAAGAAACTCCAAGAAGCAAAGGAAGAGGAAAGGTTGCTAAAGGAGCAAAATAAACATCTTCTCCGTGCCTTGCAGAAAATGGGTAGTGCACCTCCTACAACTACCACCGAAACTCCTGAGCCTCTGAGCTATGATAAGATAAATGAATATGCTAAAATCGTTGAGCATGGCATGATAGTTTCTACCTGGAGGAGCCAAATCCTTAAGGAAAGTGAGGTAGTTATCGCTAAGTTCACTGATTTGTACCAGAATATCAATCAAATGAACAGAGAACTCCAGGTGATAGCAGGACCCATCTCCAAAGAGTTGGATCATGCCAGGATGCAACACGAGACCTTTCAGAAAATCCTTGACTTTTCATTCAAATATCTGGTCAAGTTCGGCATCTTTGGACACCCCAGAGCCCTCAACAAAATCCTTTATACTCTAGATTATCGGGTGGATCAGCTGGAGTTCATCCTAGAGAAGATCGACAAAGTAAAGGAGGTAGCCCTAGATGCAATGCATCAAATGGAATAGATTTTTCTTAGAATGTCTCTAGGGTTACTCACTCCTTCTTTCACCTTAAGAAAGGTTGAGGAGACTATTCAGATCTTCAAGGAGATCGTTTCACAGGGGCTGGGACCAGAAGTCACGTTCGATGCCGAATCCATCAATAACCTATTGGCTGGTCATGACTTCATCGGGTACCTTATATAGGCATAGAATGATTATTCCAAACTCCCAGAAAAGCTCATAGATGATCAGGATACCTGCGAAGCTATAAGCGATAGACACAAGGATCCTTCCGAGGATCAACTTCAACCCATGATCAACAAGTTCATGGAGTACCGTGCCCAATTCCACATCTTGTCGCCCGAGTAGCAAAAGCAAGATCCCCCCTTCCAGCCGTGGGATGACGACAAATATTTTCCTTCTTCCCAACTTTCTCCTTGTAAATTATCCAAAATTTGTTAACAAAAATGATGACATCATCCATGTTGCACCATGGGATGGTGTCATCCACCAAAGTTGTTAAAAGTCAACAAATGACTTTGTAATCTATTGTAAGATATTTTTGTAATTAAGTGGTTTGTTTTCTTTTGTCTTCTTTTATTCTCTCCTTCTATATATACTTGAATACTTGTTGTATTCAAGGGGTGGATATCTTTTAGATGAAAAATAGAAGTGAGAAGAAAAGGCTTTGTACTTTTTATAATAGAAGAATATTAATGCAAATATTAAGACTTTATGTTGAATATGTGTGTTATGGGCATCTGATCTTTCTTATGTCAGATCTATGCATTTATTTTGTTAAATCTATTTATAATTTTTTTTTCATTTATTCATCAGTATTGCTTTATTCATTTATGTAAGTAGGTTTGGCCCTGTTTACTACCAATCCCAAAACATAAACCCTCTGATCTTTCTGCTTTGGAATTCATTTCTTTTCTTCCTTTGGATCTGACCTTTCTTCATCCTCTCTTTCATTCCTTTCTTTCCGCAGTCGGAAACACCCCTACTGGGATGAGATCCCAAACCCCTGAAGGTAGAATATTGTGAGACTTGCATAGATTCCTACTGGTAGAATAGCAATAAACTAGTTTTTCTTTGCTAACTCAAAGAGGGGCTATGTCCTGCACACTGTTGGCTCGTCTATCCATAAATCTTCCCAAGCAACAGATTTTCAAACCAACAGGAAGAGTGGCCAATGTTGCTTGGATAACCGACATCAGTAGGGGAAATTAGCAAAAGGTTATTAGGATTGGTATTTCAGATTTCCTGTGATTGTACAAATGTTGGAAATGATGAGGGTGGGGTCGTAAAATGCTTCTGAATACTCAGAGATGATTATGAATGGGTGAAGATGGGTGAAATATCTAGGTATGATTAGGTGATGGGTTGATGGCAAGAAGGAAGTATATGGGTGTGGAGGAAATAGACTATAGATATGAATAATTAAATCTACACAAGGAAACTAGAGATTCCGTGTGGGTATATTAAATACTTACTGGAAGGTAGATTGGATAATATTGGTGATGAAGATGGGGACAAAAGAGATACAGAGAGAAGATTCATTTTATTCATGCTATGGTTGTTCAAACCTTTATGGATTTCTATTGTGAATTTGTGATTATGAAGAGGATGATGAATGGTGATTAATGTTGGTAGTGCTCCTACGTATCTTCTTTTTCCTGAGTGCTAAAGAAGTTAGAGTGTTCCAAGTATCTAGAAGAATGAGATCCTGAATCAAATGAACAACATGGGAAAAGGCTCTTGGAAACATATTTAACCTAACCAAAAATGCTTAGGTGACCAACATTGGTTGAGATATAATTGATGTTGGTCAAGGCGGGAATATCTAGGTTGGCCAAAAAATATCCAAATTGTTACTATTTTTTGTGTGATCTCCATCCTTCTGCCGATTCTTGAGTGCTAGATCATGAAAAGATAAGTAGGAATCCTTTTAGGTTTTTTAATAGGAGTTAAGTAAAGGTTTAGACTAAGTCCTAGTTAGTTAGGATAGGTTTAGACTCAATTTTAGGTCATTAATGAGGTGTGAGTAGGTCATTGAGTGAGATGGCTAGGTGAGGTGGTTAAGTGAGGATATTAATTAATTTAATTACTTTAATTAACAAATGCACTAGGGGATATGAATAGGTAGGATATGGTAAATTTAATTAACATGGTTTAAGGGGAGTATGAACCAATTTTGGTGTCTACATTCCACATTTCCATCATATTAAACAATTGGAAAATTACACCACAACATACATATACATCAACATTTATTTTCCATACTACTCATAACTTGGAAATTAAATGAAACCTTAAAACATGACCAAATCATGACTATACCTGACTCAATCATGCTTACATGACCTTGACTTCCTAAATAACCTTAACTCCATCATACCTAAATGACCTGGAATCATTCATGCCTATATCACCTTGAATCAATCATGCTTACTTCACCTAGTTTACATCAATCCACAATAACAAAGGAAATTAAAACATGTTACATATTACCCCATACTTATTACCCATGACCCATGACCCATGACCCATTACCCATTACCCACCTTTCCCATACCACTTACCAATTTCCCTTCCTGTTATTCCATCACTTATTTGTCAAACCACTCACAGACTACGTTTCCTACCTCATCGATTCATGGTTTGAGTGGGATCACCCTCAACACTACTTGGGAAAACCTAATCAACCTAAAATCATTATTTCCACATACCTTTTGACCATACCAACACCTATTACATCTTATCAATAATCCTACATTACCTATACATTTCCTTAATTGTGTTTAGGGACATGTTATTTACCTATACCTTGGTCTTACCCATGTCATGACCTAAATACCCTGACCTTAACCACATTTTGTGACCTTTGAACTTGTGTATTCATTATACCTTGTAATTTCATTACCTATGTTATCATCCTAATGACCTTACCTCACCTATTATCATGTTTTTTATCCTAACCAAACCTTTGGTGTACCAGATCATGCCTAAATGTTCCTACACCTAGCCTAACTTGTGTTTTAAGACCATATCATGTACCCTGGATACCTAAATCAATTCAACCATTTTTGGATAAACCTATCGACTTGGAACAATGTAGAGTTTACAAGCTCTTCAACCTTGTATTGTATTGTAATTTGTATGTGTGCGTACGTTTGATTTCCCATGCCTATGACCCAATACATGTTACCTATTACCCATTACCCATTACCCACCTCTCCCATACCACTTACCTACTGCACTTCCCATTATTCAATCTCCTGTTTATCAAACCAATCACCGACTATGTTTCCTACCTCATCGATTTGTAGTTTAAGGGGGATCACCTTCATCCCTAATTGGGGTAACCTAACCTCTATTCACACCTTGAACACCAATTTCTTGTTTTCGTCAACGTCTCTTACAAATACAAGCTACACAACAAAAAGGGGCAAAATGTAGACACCAAAATTGGGTCATACTCCCCTTAAACCCCATTAATTAAATTAACCATATCCTACCTATTCATATCCCCATATTAATTAAATTAATTAATAGCCTCACTAGGGGATATGAATAGGTAGGATATGGTTAATTTAATTAACAGGGTTTAAGGGGAGTATGACCCAATTTTGGTGTTTACACTGAGTGCCTTTCAATAGAAGAGTGCATACAAGAAAAAACACACTAGATGAAGTGTTTTTTGAGTACCTCCAACTATCTTTGAGGAGAAAACTTAATAGAACACCTGCATGCACATCCCCATCTCCATCGTGTTGAGAAAAATCCACTCCTCGTCACAGTAGACCTGTGCACCATACCATGACACTGCAAACACATCCAACTTCAAGGAACTTTTATAACTTCACTGGAAGTATCCCTCTTTTTCTGAAAGTGTACCATGATATGCCAGTAGTCATGCTCAAGATTATTCCATACTTTGATGGTGAGAATTAAGTCACCCATGTTGAGCAAATTCAGGATGTAACAAACATTTGCTCTATCTATTTGATCACACATGATGATGTAGTAGTCAGGATGCTTGCAACCTCATTCAAATGAAAATAAATTCAGTAGTAAAGAGGTTTGATACCTGCATCTATTACCACCTAGGATGATCTCGAAACATCTCTATGTAATTACTTCGAAGACAAGTCACATCACCTATCACTGGATGATCAACTAAATACAACAAAGAGGGTACCCAATGTATAAATGACTAATTTCAATATTAGGTTTTAGAAGACTTGTGATAGAATCCATCAAGTTGTAAGGCCTATATCCCAACATGCTTTCTCGTACTGTCTAAGGGCCTTAAATAGTGACATGTTAGTCATGATTTAGTCCATGGGAGGTAAAACCATACCTACTACTTATAATAATGTAATAAGGGAAGAAAATAGCCTCAGCTAGGTGGGAAAGTTATCCCCTAGACTGTCTATTCCCTTATTCCCATAAATGTCCTAGGCACCCAACCTTCAGTTGCCCCTATTCTTGAGCAAAGCACAAAACATGTTACATCTATATCCTACTCTACTGCGCAACAAAAAGAAGAGGAGGAATTGAAAACTCGGATTAGAAACTTATTCAACAAGTCATATTTTTAGAGAGACAATAGGCACAAGCCTTCAGAAATAGTTATAATCAGGGGCATAACTAAAAAATTCATCCCTGGAAAAATAGATATGCTAACCAAAAATATGGGTAGAACCAACAAAATGATAGATGGAATACTAACACATATCTTCCCTTATAAGTTGTCCCTCCTGCACAACCTCTTGCAACACCCATCACAAGTCAATAAATTGTTCTATTTCAGAACAATATGGATGATGAGTCACAATGGTTTTGTCCTTGTAATATTCCTCATAGTCAATATCACCACACCAATGTTGTGCATGCACAAGATTATATGATCAAGAATTCTTCTAACTGTGAGCCTTCCACCAGCACGGGTGAAGCAGAAAACCAAGAAATGACCAAAGTTCCTTTAGAGACCAACCTGGTATGCTTTGGCATCAAGGACTTTTGTGCAATCAATCAAGATGTAGATAGCCCTGACAGATCATTTTCCCAAGTTGTTGATAACACAAGGTATAAGAAAAGAATGTTGGAATCATGTGCACAACCTTCAGCTCCTGTCACATAGGGTGATCTTCAAAATAAAATATTTAGTCAAGGTAGATAGAAAAAAGGGCATGTGAGTTCTTTCATTTGATATTTCACACAATTCTCCTTCTAAATTAGTGCACACCCCTCCCTATGAAGCTCAATCCTTTTCACTAGTTAGGGTTCTTGCCTCTATACCTAAACAACCAAGGAAATATGTTGTTGTGCCCCAAATGCACAAATCAATAGGCCTTCCATTTAACATTGTGGATCAAATGAATAAGAAAAATGTGAATGTCACAATGTGGGATGCCTTTGCCATTCAATATCAACATGACCTATTGCATGAAGCTCTCACCCAGCTCCCGTGTGATGATCTTGTTGTCCAAAAACCATTCCCTGTTGTAAATATGTTTCAACCAAAGGAGAAGAAATTAAGTAAGGATGTAAAAACCCTTCCCTTCTATATATCCTTGATCATAGGTAAAAACCTCATGCACAACTATATGATTGACTCGTGTGCTAGCACTTATGTCATCCCTAAGATAATTACTAATGTCCTAGGCCTTAAGTAAACTCGTTTATCCAAAGGAGTTCTGAAGGTTGATGGCTCAACTGTTACCACTTCAAGAATCCTTAAGTATATTGATTTAACCCTATGTCCATGTCCAAGCCTCACTATAACTCAAGATGTGTCAATCATTGACATACCCCCTTTATTTGCCTTATGTTTGTCAAGGGATTTTACTACTATAGTGGGTAGTTACTTGTCTTTTGATTGGTCTCATATGTTATTAACAATAAGGTATGTCACCCATTTTACCATACAAGATGAACCAATATTTTCCTATCATGTCTAGTCATATGACTTATCCCCTCTCTAAGCTAATTTTCTAGTCCAAAAATAGAAAGTTTCAATTTTTGAACAGTAGCATGTTTCTCCTCCTCTACCTAAATTAGTTCTAGATGAGTGGGCAGAAAGGAACCAAAATTTGTATCTATATGTTAAAGAGATTGAAGATTTTAAAATTGGGCTTGGAACTTACTACATCCTTGAAGAAGAAGTTGTGTTACCGCATGCGCTAAAGAAAAATGAAGAAGATTCTGTTATGTGAAAGTTGTACTTTGATGGATCCAAAAGTAGAAATGGTGTGGGAACATGAGTTGTTCTCATTTCCCCCAAGGATGAGAAGTTCTTCTTTATGCATAGGTTACAACTTACATGATCCAATAATGTGGCAGAATATGAAGCATTGGTACATGGTCTTCTTATTATAGAGAAAAAAAAAATTAAGGTGCTACAGATATTTGGGGACACAGAATTGGTCATCCACCATGTCACAAAATATGCACGACAAAGCATAATATTCTCAAAGCTTACAAACATATAGTTTGGTACCTCTTTGAGAGCTTTGATGCTCTAAATCTACAGGTGGTACCAAGGAAAATGAACAAAGAAGTTGATCAGATGGCCACACTTAGTTTGCATTTTTCTCCTGTGGAGGATTTGTTATGCTAATAAAATATAGCCAAAGTATGAAAAGCACAAAAGGATTGAGTGCATAGAAATAGGGAAAGTATATGCACATTGAAGTATAGTGAAACATGAAACACATGGGAAAAGTGAAGAGTCGAGATTATCTATTTTCATTGAAGGGATAATTATGGACATGGAGTGTAGAGCACATTTTTTATGGAGACTTGTAGAGCACATAATCTTATTTTGTACAATTAGAAGATAAAGCATCATGCATAGTTTTGAGGCTATTAAAAATATTAGAGTATAGTTATATTATTAGATGATATATTATTAGTGATCTTACATGTTCTTGTATTTATCATGTAAGGGTGCATGGATATTATTAGAATAAAGACTATTTTTAAAAGGTGTTCAAGTGGTGAAGGGAAAGTCCACACTACCCATAAATATGTATTGATTTGCATGGTTTAGGAATCACTTTTTGTGATAGAGTTATGTTGCTGGTTTATGAGTATGCATGACTCATGATGATGATATTATGTATGTATGAAGCTTCCGTGTTTTATAAAAATTAATATAATGGATATTTGTGGCTGGATATTGATTGTAGATGTCTGTGATATTGAATATTATATGATCTACATCAATTATGTACTTTATCTTTGCATGTTTATCTTGGATTTGCAATATGTGTGTGTGTGTGTGTGTGTGTGTGTGTACAATCATACTAAATTATTAAGCAAGATTCCATAAAGAGGGACTTGGTACCCATGCACACTTTGGGTGAGTGCTCAGTTTTGGCTAAGTGATATGCCATCACGCCTTGGTATTTTGTGGGCAAAACAAGACTACATTTTGGTTTCATTACCAGGACTTATTTTTTAGTTGTTCTCTAAGATGTTGCATGATGAAGATGTATCGATAGACCTTGGCTAGTAATGAAGAGTGGTGAGATAATTTGCAAGAAGAATATGTCCAAATATTTAGCACTCGACCTGGTTTTAATGCATGCATGTGGGTTAAACAGAACTGGTATCATGAGATGTATGATAAATTCTTTTAGATCTTCCTTATAGAGATGTACGAGTGGTTATTTTCTTATGAATTAAAGAGAAATGGGAGGTTTTACACACTTGTTTGAACACATGAAGAATTTCAGGATCTGTATGATGTAGATATGACTTGGACGTGTGTTATAGATCATTAGTGGAGTGGTGTTCTTAATAGCTATATTCTGTAGTACGTAGTTTCCACTTTTTCCTTTCTATATGTTCTCGAGTTCTAGTTCATGAGTGATTAAGAGTTTCATTGTGACCCTTGATTTAGGAAAAAATCCTATAGCTAGCGAAACCCCACTATGTGTGGGGGATGGAGAAGGTGTGGTGAAAGATGGAAAAAATAGTGGTAGAAAGATAGAGAGAAGAAAGGAGGCTTAAGTTTTATGAAGCATGCAAGAGGGAATTGGAAAAACAATGTAAGATTATGGAAAGAATGGTGTTACAGAGAGAGATGACTCGTGTAGGGTTTCAAGCTCACATAGAATATGTGGAGCCAGAGAATATGAAACTCCCCCATTTGGGAAAGAATGGTAGAGAACCCTCTTCAGTTTTGGATGAAGGTGTGTTCGAAAAAATATTGAGAAACATAGGTGCACATCTTTTCCTACCTAGAAACCTAGCCCTTGTGTTTGGTTTACAAGGTTCTACGACAATTATCAGTAAGAAACCTAGTGTATGTAGTAGAGTAGTAATAGATAGTGTTAATTTTCAGTCAAGCTCAAGAGTTAATCAGGTATCTTATTCATCTATTATGATGTAATCATCGTGTGTGTTATTTGGAGTTCCATTTGGAGGTATATTTTTAGGTGCATCATTAACACAAAACATGGGTGCGAAGAATCTTAGTATCATGTCTGGGAGTAAAAAAACCTCACAGACTATGGGAGTTTAATTTAGCATAGCTGTTGGAACATAAAGAAGAGTATCCTTTACTCCATTGATTACTACATGAGAGGGATCAAGAGGATCAAGTGGCTTAGGATCTTGTTGATCTAGTGGTTCTAGAGGTGGAGGAAATACAGGAGGTAATCTAGGTTCTTGATCTAGTGGGAAAGGTTTACAGAAGCCCAAAAATATATATATATGGAGATGTATCTTCTTCCTCCAAACTATAGAGGCATAGAAGATACAGCTGGACACATGTATATGTATGAGATAATATAGCATACAAAGAGGATTATAGATCCAAAGCGTAAGCCAAGTTATTTTGCAACTACTTTGTAAGGCTGTACACATAGTTGGTACATGAAATATAATCTGAACTAGACGTTTCTGGACTATACTGCCTTGCATTATGCTTTCTTAACAGAGTTCAATATTCCTGAGTTTGAGAAGAAGAACATTAGCTCACTAAAGGACATCAAACATGGCTCGACTAAGAGTGTTTAGGAGTATGATGCATGGTTTAAAACCTTTTTTTTAATCCATCTTATGACATTAACCTGATTTAACATGCTTAATGGTTTTATAGAGGTTCAATCACCCCTTTCAGAATGGAACTCTCACACAAGACTTATACAGATCCATGTGAGGAACTTGAGGAAACTCTGTGCGCTGAGGTAGTTAGGAGTGTAGACACTGGTGTTAGCCCATTTTTGGAGGCTTAGATTCTTGTGATGGCTAAAAAGTTAGAAACATTATCAACCAATTCAACACATGATACGTGTAGTGGGATTTGGTGTGTAGAATGTAAAGTAGAAGGACATACTAAGGATAGTTTTCCTCATAGAATGGTACGCACCATATTACTGGATTGCGAGATCTATCACTTGGATCATGACTTGAGTAGGTTCCCATTGTTACAATGTGTGATAAGAAAGAATGTTTCCTATTACTCTAAGATTTGTAGGTCTACTACACATGAGACTAAGAATTACAGGTTGATTGATCAGATTCATGATGTCATTGATATAGATGTATGTCAGAATAGTGTTGAAAGTAATTATAAGGAACAAGGTGAGCATCATGAGCATAACCAAAATGAAGGAAACTCTAATGTAGGCAAGGTAGAGGTTGAGGTTACCATGGAAGATTCAGAGGAAAAGGTCACGGTGGTGGATGGAGTGAAGTTCAATTAGGAACATGTTATACACGTGGATCCCCTGATCATTACAGGAGCGAGTTCTTTCAGAATATTATTTGTTCTTTTTATAGAAAGAACCATAATCATGAAGGATTCCCATACTTAGATGAATATCTAAGTAAGAATCATAAGCAAGAAAAGAGCATGGGGATGGTTACACTACAACATTATGGAAGATACATGGATCTCAATGTTAGCGCTGAATCCTGAGTTGGTGCCTGTGTTAGTCACTATGCACACTGAGCCCGCATGCACTAGGGAAGCTCCAAGTATAAGCATTTTATTAAAAAGGAGGAGGTACTATGTGGAAAGTATCTAGACCCTACACATAAGAAGGAAGTATATAAAGAAACCATGGAAGTTATTAGAAGTTTGTAGGGTGAGATACATTGTTTAAAATAACACTCGTGGAAGTTGGAGAATGTAAAAAATGTTGAGATTCCTCAAAAAGATTTTGATGATCTATGGGAGGTTTGTAAGATGCTTCAAAAAGATAACATCATTCCTTTATTGGGGGAATGTTTAAGGTGAGAATCACAACGCATTGGAGTTGAGTGTGAAAGAAATATTTTTCATACCAACCTACCCACTCATAGTCTTGATTATGATAAGGAGATCACTCTGAATGTTTTTATTGAGGGTTGGATTTTGAGTAAAAATTTTATTGATATAAGTGCAGAAGTGAATGTACTCACATTGGACATATGGAATTAGATGGGGAGACCACCATTGCAGCCATATTCAAATGTGTTATTTATGGAAACAAAGACTAAAGCCATGCCCGTTGGAGTTTTGAAAGATGATACTATTACTATACAAGAGGACTAGTTTAGCTGGGACCTTGAGGTGTTGGAACTTGCAGAAGCAGAAAAATTTTCCAACATTACTTGGGTGCAACCTTGGCGTTATGTGAATAACAATGATATGTATTTCAACAAAGGATATATAAGTTTTGAGAACAAGGAAGAGTGCATCATCATTCCTTTAGCAGACATATAAGCTGCAGCTTATGTAGAACCCTTAAGTGAAGAGGATTTGAACAACATTTATCTGCACACCATTAGGGATCTTGAAGTGCTTGAGCCATTAAAGGAAGGAGGTCTCTAGTGGGATGATGTAGAATCAATGAGTGATACTACACAGTGTTACATGTGACAACTAGGCACATCACACTTATTGAAATGGTTGGGAATGAATTAAGAAGTGTTATTATGATCATACATAACCCACATTGTGTTAGGCATTTGGGAAGTAACCAAGTATTGAGGTATAATGGCGAAGGAAATCCTAAATTTTTCCTACATTAAATAGAAATTTAGTGGATAAATCAAATGGAAAGAAGGAATATGCTAGTTTATACTCTACACGGGACAAGAGTGTACTGGTTGATAGTTCATAGGGGATAATATATAACAATGACGAGAAGTGAGAATCACCTTCTCTGCTAGATTTTTCAAGAGTAATGTGTCTACTCAGATCTTTGAATTCCACAGTAAAGACCCTATTCAACACCATGTTTAGTAGTGCGAGGGACTCTGGATAAATGGGACAGGAATATTTACCACCTTAGGTTTATGGCTATTTTTTATTTCCTTGGTCTATTTGATATTCGAGGAAATTATATGAGACATTGGGGAAAGAGATTTTTAGTTTTTGATCTTTCTTGGAGAAGAATAAGAGTTGGAAGCTTGGCTGGAAGTATTCTTCGAATCGGCAGAAGCACTATTAGGCATGATAGGCTCTATCCATTAAGATTTCTTTCTTTTCTCTAAATTTTTTATTAAAACGACTCTACTCTCATGAGATAAATGGGTTTCTATTTTTGGTTCTAGTTATTTGCTTTCTTGTTTTAAATAATATTTGTGCTTTTGGTTTTAGAACCCTCACATAATAATGTGGGTTTTCGGGGTTTTTTCTCTGAGTGAGTTATAATGGTGAAATGCATTTACAACTATCAATACTTTAGTGTTTTGATTGGATTATATATTCTAGATTGTCTGCTTGAAAAAGAGTTTGAGTAGCTAGTTCTTGTCTTAAGCTTCAAGCTGGAAGTCTCTTTTGAAAGTAGTATGTAAATGGGTACTTTTCTCTGATGAATATCAGAGTTTTAAAGACTGTATTACTCCTTCTACGATCTGTATGGATATATGTTTATCACATTGTATGAGCACAAACCTGCGTGAAAGTGAGGAATGGACATCTTGTTTGTATTTATGATGTTAAAAATTACATGCTTATACTAAATGCCTTTGCTTATTGTCAAAGGTAGGAGAATACCCTTTTTTAATTGTATCCTATTTTGTTGAGTTTTATACTTCCTATTTGGGACTATATTTGTATACTTTGTTCTTCAGTATGAACTCAAACTTACTTAAAAAAGAAAGGTTAATGGGTGTTTGAGGTTTACGGAATTTTTCAGTGTTCTGTACTTCAACTTGTATAAGGTCTTAGAAGAAATATCATGTTCATATTTTATTCTATCTAAATCTCCTCCTCTTCGAATCGTAATTCGATGGGAGTTGGGTAAGTTTTGTTATTTGAAATTACTTTTAAGGTGAACTCGTAGGGAGATAAGAATGATATTTGTCTTACTTGGGTTTTTGGTTACTGGAATTCTCATCTCTAAAACTCTGTAAGGTGATTACTGGTTTATTGAAATCTGGAAGATGAGATGGCTATCTTGGTTGAAGTTCCATTTGATGTTGTGATACTCTGGTAGTCAGCCTTCTCCAAGTCGTTAAGATGATTATCTCTTAGGTCTGTTCGACATTATTAAGTTCATTTTTCTGTCCTTTTTGGGCTTAGGTGAGATGATGAAAACTTATTTGCCAGAGTTGGTAACTTCCTTCAATTTGTTAACTCACACGTTATGAGCTGGTTGGTGTACGTTCATGGGAATCATTGAATGTATAATCAACTTCTAGACTATTACTTTTGTATATAGAACCAACCAAACTATTTCGGTCTATAAGATTTATTGATCTCTGTTTATTTTTGTGGGATCAAATGTCTAGTCGATTCATGGTAGTGTCCAACTGAGCCTATTCTGTAGAAAGGAAAACTTAACCATTTCTTGACTGATTATTTTCAACATCTGATTCATGCATTATTATGAAACTGTTTCCAGATGGAATCTTCTTTGTTCAAACAATGTATGATTTCTTCATTCTCTATTTGGTCATGATTAAGGGGTGAAATTTTTATAGTCTTACTTTATTTTGATGGAATAAATGGTTTTGAATTAATGACTGAAATCCTTAAAGATATAGAAAGATTCATTAAGGTTGCAAGTAAGTTAATAAATGTTTTGTTGGGTAGGATGTTGACTCTTCTTTTCCGAAGATGAATATGAGAACTCTGTTTAACTGAATGATAACAAAATTGTAATTGTTTACTCTTCATCTCATTCTCCTTTCTTTGTATAAAACTTGTCATAGGTTTAAATTGAATCATTTATATTACTTGTGTTAAGAAATTAATTAGTAGTTTCTACTAATTTCTTATCTACTTAAATTATATTTAAGGAAATAATAATTGTTTTAGTTAATTGAAATGAAACATATTTGTTGGGAAGTACTTTTTCATTGTTAATATGAGGCCTAATCTAAGAACCTAGGTTATAGCTATTTGACCAAGAAATAGGCTGTCACATCTAAAATTGTGAATCTCTTAGTTATTTAAGTTGATGGTTGACTCCTCTTAAAAACATAACGATGCTGAAATGAACTTTTCTTCACATGTTTTTTGAAAACTTGGTAAAGATGACAAGAAGGTCTTGATTTTGAAAGTAACTCTTTTGTTATCTATTGAAGATAAAATTTATATTTCAAATTCAGAAATAATTTTGAAATAATTTAATATTAGGAGCTGTTATTTGATATAAATGAGTGATAACATTAATTATTTCATTAAAGAATTGTTTTAGGAGAATAAATGAGTAATTGTTTAGGAGAATACTTATATGTTTTAAGGCAGTAATTTGTTGGTTATATATTTATCTTTTATTTAAGAGAATTAAGATTGTTATTTGTGCTTATTTTATGGTTGTTATTACTTATGATTTATTTGGATGATAACATTAATTGTTTCATTAAATCAGAGTTGTTTTAAGTTTTATGGTTTCATTACAATTAGTGGGAATGCACTTCGTTTTAGTGCTTAGTGCTTATCATGCTTGAAGCTAAATGAACTGACCCGTGCTAGCAATTTTGTAGATGGAATTCATATGTGATAAAAGTACATCAAGGAATCGTGATAACTTTTATGATGTATTGTCTGATTTAAAGTTAGGCTCATTTAAAGAGAACTCTAATTCATTCTTGAGATAATGATAGAGTGAGGTGAAGGACGTATTTTGATTTGATGAATATGTCGTCTAGGAATAGTAACATGAACAGTATGTTGGAAATATTTGGGCAAAGTATCACAAAATGTTGGTTACATTGTTTGATGTCACCTAGTTTAAGGAACATGATTTTTGATGAATATTGGTAACAAATATTCAGATAGGTTCTTTAAATAGGTCACTCAGCACCCAGATTAGGGTAAGAAAACAAAGTATACGTAAAAGTATTCAATATTTAGAGAGAAACATGAGAGATCAGTTAAAGACCAAGTCATGTAATGAGAGATCGGTAATTCACCGAGTCATTTATAGCTTCATATGGTAATATGTTATGATATTTATTTGAATGGAATGTGTGTTCTAAATTAATGTTTATTTAGAACAAAGAACATTATCCAAAAAAAATTCCCTTGTTTCTAAAGTCTTAAAATGGGAATGTTACATCTTGGTATCAAAGCTGAAGGTTACATCTCTTGGACCTATTGTGACCATAATCTGATAAAACTTAAATTATCTTGTTAACAGAAAATGGTTAGAACAAGAGAAAATGTTACAAATTATCCTCCACCTGAGGAAGGAGCATGAACTTCCCAAAAACTTGATGAGATCCTTACTTCCCTGTTGGACAAAAAATATCATTTGAATGTACTTGAACAACAAGTAATGGTAAATGAGGAGGAAGAAGATGTTGGTAATAATAATCAGCCACCTCCTGACGACAATGCTAATTTGGGTGTTGATAATAACAATGTGAACATGCCTGATTAGATGGAAAAGAAAAAGGCTAGGCTGGAAGCTGAACTCACTAATGATATAAAAAGGATAATTCCACCTAAATTTTATGGCACCCCATTAGGAGATGGAGCTAAGAATCATCTTAGTGAAATGGAGAAGTACTTTGCAATAAGGAACTTCTCAGAAGAAATAAAGGCAACCTGGGGAACATATCAGCTTTCCCATGAGGCATCTTCATGGTGGGACAACCGTAAGGTTGAGTTGAGTATTGATGAAAATAATATCACATGGGATCAATTTAAAGGTTACTTTAGGAAACGTTGGTTGCCAAAACTTTATTATGATCAGAAAGTGACTTAATTTTAGAACTTAGGGCAAGGAAAGCTAACTATAACTAAGTATTGGGAGTGGTTTACTAAAATCCTTAAATATGTACCTCAGTATCAAACTGATGAGAAGTTCAAGATACAAAAATTCATCATGGGGTTGAACCCCATTATAGGAGGAGAGGTGGATGTTCACAACTCAACCACTATGGAAAGGGTTTTTGAAAAATCCATAAGGTAGGAACATAAATTAAAGGAAATTTCTGCTCATAAGGAGGAAGTGAGGAAATAAATTCCTAACTCCTCTTCATCATCTCTTGCACCTAAGAAAGGACCATGGAAGATGTTTGGTATGAAAATTAAGTTTTCAGCTGATAATAATAAGAAAACAACACCATATAAGTTTGTTGGAAATCCATGAAACAATGTTGTTAAGAATAATAATAATGGACAAAAGTCCTACGGAGGTCAAAACAATAAATTTAAGGCTAGAAATAAATCTGATCCTAAAAAGGGACCTGTAGGAGGCTATTATAACTTTGGAAAGGATCATTACACAAACCAATGTCCTTTGAAAAAGGATGATCGTAATCAGCAACACAAGATACATGTTTTAGTAGATGACAAATAGGCTAAAAACAAGTCATGCCCATGGAAGTTCTAGGTAAGTTATTTGGTATACCTATAACTATTATTTTTGATACAGGAGCTACATAATTTTTTATTTCTAGTAAGTTATCATCGAAACTAAAAAGAAAATCTGAAAAAAGGGATAAAACATGGATTGTACATTATGGAAACAATGTTGTTCATATAATCAGTATGTGTCTTTTTGGGGTAGTCCTTGACTTACCTAGTTTTTCCACTAAAGTTGATATTTATGTTGCTCCTTCGGGGTCTTATGATGTAATCATAGGTGATAATTGGTAAGCTGAGAAAAAAGCAAAAGTGGACTATTTGAAAAACATATTAGTTGTTTAGATGACCTGTAAAAAACAATAGAGATTCAGGGTGTGAAACGTGAGATTTCAGTTAGGAAACTATCAGCTATGTAACTTAAAAAGGCCAAAAATAAAGGTTGTACCTTATATGCAGTAAAAATTTCTGAATCCACTGAGGAAAACAGTGATTTCATGAACCGATATCCACTATTACTAAACTACAGTGATGTGTTTCCGGAAGAGTTACCAGGTCTTCCATCCAAAAGGGAATTTTATTTCACAATTGAAATCAAGCTTGGAAGTGATCCTATTTCTAAGGAACCTTACTGAATGACTACTATTGAATTAGTAGAGCTTAAGGCACAGTTGCAAGAACTTTTATCTAAGGGTTTTATTAGACTGAGTGTTTCACCTTGGGGAGCACTGGTAATCTTTGTGAAAAAGAAGGATGAAACAATTAGATTTTGCATTGATTACAGAATGTTAAACAAAGCAACAATTAAGAACAAATATCCAATCCCTAGAGATGATGATCTATTTTATCAGATGCGTGGAGCATCAATATATTCTATGATAGATCTTCGATTTGGATATCATCAATTATGGATTAAGGATGAGGATATTCATAAAACAACTTTTAGAACAAGGTATGGACATTACAAGTTCACATTTTTACCCTTTGGATTAACAAATGCACCTGTAACTTTTATGAATTTTGAACAATATTTCTCAAGAATACTTGGACAAATTTGTGCTTGTATTCTTGGATGAAATTCTCATATATTCTAAAAGTATTGAGGAACACCATGAGCATTTGAAGATAGTTTCAGAAATTTTGAGAAATAGATGACTATATGGTAAGCTATGTAAATATTCTTTCTAGGACACAGGAGTGCACTATTTGGGTCATGTTATAAGTAAAAATGGAATTGTTGTAGATCCTTCTAAAATTGTAGCTATAACTGAGTGGCCTGCACCAAAGAATGTACATGAAGTTAGAAGCTTCATGGGTCTTGCTGGTTACTATAGAAAATTTATAAAATATTTTTCCAAAGTTGCTACAATAATAAAATCATTGCAGAAAAAGAATAAGAAGTTTGTTCAGAATGAGAAATGTGAATTTTCATTCAGAACTATAAAGGATCAGTTAATTTCAGCACCTATTTTAGTTGTACCAGACCCTAATGGAGACTTTATTTTTGTAACGGATGCATCCGGGGAAGGTCTTAGAGGTATTTTGTTACAAAATGATCATGTCATAGCTTACGAAAGTAGAAAACTACAGTTACATGAGTTGAATTATGCTCCACATGATTTAGAGCTTGTTGCCATTGTTCATACACTTCAAGTTTGGAGGCATTATCTGCTTGGTAAACCTTTTGAATTAAAAACTGATCATCTTGGGCTGAAGTATATTTTCACTCAGCCAAATTTGAATGCAAGACAAAGAAGATGGTTAGAGTTTTTGTCTCACTATGATTTTGACATAAATTAAATTAAAGGCAAGGAAAATAGAGTATTTGATGCTCTAAGTCATAGAAAAAACATTTCTACTCTTATAACATTAAGAACTTAGTTTAGGGATGAAGTAAAAAGTGTTATGGAATATGATTTTATTTTCAGAAAGTAAAAACAACGCTTGTTGCAGATCTAAATGATATGAGATACAAAGTTTTTCACTTTCACAATGAATAAATATTACGATTTGAAAACAGGGTATACATACCTTTGCTAAATGATTTAAGAAATAAATTGTTAGCAGAATTTCACAATTCACCTTTCTTTGGAGACCTTGGTATTACAAAGATGATTTCTAATATAAAAGAGCAATATTTCTAGAAAGGGATGACAAAGTACGTTATTGATTTTGTGACACACTGTTTAGAATGTCAACGTGTTAAAGCTGAACATATGCATCTAGCTAGTTTATTGTATCCTCACAGCATACCGTAGTACAAATGGAAAGTAATAAGCATGGATTTTGTACAAGGGTTGCCTATGTCAAAAAATAAACATGATGTTATTTTGGTTGTTGTCGATAAACTAACAAAATTATCTAATTTTACTGCTGGTAATCTTAAGGATGATTCTCCTATTTTGGAAAAAGGTTTGTACATGAGATTTTCATATTACATGGAGTACTTGAATTAATCATATCTATAGAGATCCTAGAATGACTTCAAGGTTTTGGTAAACCCTTAATGCAGCTCTAGGAACTAAGTTGACTTTCATTTCTGCTTATCATTCGGAAATGGATGGAAAGACTGAAAGAGTTAATCAAGTTTTAGATGATATGTTACAAATGTATTATATGGCTCAGCAGTATAAGTGGGAAGAGTACCTTCCATTAGTGGAATTTGCATACAATAATATATATCATGCTTCTCTTAAGATGACACCTTTCAAAGCATTATACAGAAGAAAATGTAGAACCCCTGTTAATTGGGACAACATTGAGGATAGAGAGGTAATTGGACCTGAAATCCTTACTGAAATGGAACAACAAGTTAAAACAATTTGTGAACACTTGAAAGAAGAAAAAGATAGGAAAAAGAGTTATGCTGACTTGAAGTGGGTTGATAGGAAATTTGAACTTGGTGAGAAGGTCTTTCTTCGGGTTAAACTAAAAAAGATTTCTATAACTTTTGGTAGGACTGCCAAGTTGTCACCTCGTTTTGTGGGACATTTTGAAATAGTTGAAGTAATCAACCCTATATCTTATCATTAAGAATTACCTCTTGCTTTGTCACGAATGCATGATGTTTTCCATATTTCTTTGCTTAAGCAATATATTTCAGATTTATCACATGTGTTAAATTTGAATTCCTTGCAGGTCCAAGACCCAGGAATAATCATGGTTGAACCCTTGTGAGTTCTAGAAAACTGTCAGTTGCACTTAAGAAATCATGAAATAAGTCAATGTAAGGTCCAGTGTGACCAGTTTAATGAAGAAAGTGCAACCTAGGAAAATATGGAAGATATGAAAACTATTTTTCCATACTTATTTGAACAAATTGATTTTGTTGACTGATATAAATTGTCATTAAATTCTTTTATGACAATAAACCTTCTAGTTTTGGGTAGATATTTCATTGTTTAAAATAAAAATCTAAGTAAATGCTGACTGTTTTGGGAATTTTAATATTTTGTTATGTTTTGAATGTATGAAAAGAAAGTTAATAAAAAAATAATTGTCCTTGATGTAAATTGTTTTATGGGAGATAATCATCGAGACGATGATTCTTTTATGAGGGAAGCAAGTAACATATATGAAATTTTTTTATCTTTCGTCTTTTGCGTTATAAGTGTTGACATCTGATTTTTCTAGATAAGGAGTGTTCCTTTGATTTTTGGAAATCATGTTTGTCGTGGATGATTCATTTCTTCTCTTAGATTCATTGGGCTGAAATAATATTGCTTGCAGAGAATCTATTTTTGCTTCTGATAGATAAGTTGTAATCTGGAAATGAAGTTTTCAAACTTATCTCTTTTTACTAACAAATCCTTAGATCAATTCCATTGATCCAAGGTATGTTTTAAATCTTATTACCTAATTTGAAAGTTAAACTGACATTCAGAGGTTGGATGATATAATGGACTGAACTCTTGTATGTTTACAAATTCTTTATTTTCTTGTAAGACCATCCCTGCATTCCATTGTATGTTATGTGCTTGGATCTTCTTAATTGATCTCTTCAAGATGCTAATGTCATCAAGTGTTATGAGACCTGTTTCAGGACTATGGAGGAAAAATAAAAACTAAGTCCTATGCCTATAAGATATATACTAACAATATTCTAAACTAAGGTAAATATACCTATCTTTTATCTATGCCTATTTCATTAGGGATAACATCCTAACCTAGGTTGCATGTTATAAATTGGGGTATGGGAGAAATAACCTAAGGTGACGTTAGGCTTATTTCTAACCTATACTTAATACTAAATATCTATGAGCTATGACCTAACCTAAGGTGGAAATTTGCCTATTGAAATGTTTTTAAGCCTAAGGTAAATACTTCTAAACAATCCTATGGTCATATCCTAAACTAATGGAATCTACCCTAAACTAATGAAATGTGGAAAGGGGACCTAGGGACGTATGGCAAGTGGTAATTTGGTGATGGTTCCTAAGCTATTTATGTGAATTTATTTTTGTATTAAATGACATCGAATTTCCAGTTTAGGAAGAAGCATTAAATTTGGTGGAATCCATGTGAAGTCATCACTAAGGTTTAGTGATGCATGCAGAAGTTGAATTAGGTCTTACTAATTTTGGATGGTGGTGGCGAAGAGAGATAGGCAGGAATTTGAATGTAAATGGCATTAATGAGCCTTGTTTTTGGAGATCAAACTACCTAGGAAACTATGCGAGTGGATTTGTTGGAGGTTGTTTGGTCATTCATGCTCTTCGATTTTTTCTCCACATGGAGATATATGGTTCTTCAAACCAGCAGTTCTATTTTTAGTTTATGGGTATTTTTGATTTCCTTGGTCTATTTTCTATTCAGGGAAAGTATATGAGACATTGGGGAAAGATATTTTTGGTTGTTGATCTTTCTTAGAGAATAAGAAGAGTTGGAAGCTCAACTGGAAGTCTTCTTCGAATGAGCAGAAGCACTATTAGGCATGATAGGCTCTATCCATTAATATTTCTTTACTTTTTCTAAATTTTTCATTAAAATAGATCTTCTCTCATGAGATAAGTGGGTTTCTATTTTTGGTTCTAGTTATTTACTTTCTTGTTGAAAGAATCTCTGCGCTTTTTGTTTTGGAACCCTTGCATGATAATGCAGTTTTTGGGTGTTTTATATTAGTAACTGAAAATGGTGAAATGAATTTACAACTATCGAGAATTTAGTGTTTTGATTGGATTATATATTCTGGACTGTTTGCTTGAAAAAGAGTTTGAGTAGCTAGTTTTTGTCTTAAGCTTCGAGTTGGAAGTCTCTTTTGAAAGTAGTATGTAAATGGTTACTTTTCTCTGATGCATCTTTGATTTTTAAAGTTGTATTACTCCTTCTGCGATCTGTATGGATATATGTTTATCTCATTGTATGAACACGAACTTGTGTGAAAGAGAGGAATGGACATCTTGTTTGTATTTATACTGTTAAAACTTACATGCTTATACTAAATGCCTTCACTTGTTTTGAAAGGTAGAAGAATACCCTTTTTTAACTGTATCCTATTCTGTTGATTTTTATACTCCTTGTTCGGGACTGTATTTGTATACTTTGTTCTTCAGTATGAACTAAAACATATTTAAAAAAATAAAAGGTTAATGGGTGTTTGAGGTTTATGGAATTGTTGGTGTTTTGTACTTATAAGGTATTAGAAGAAATATCATGTTCATATTTTGTTCTATCTAAATCTCCTCCTCTTCGAATCGTAATTCGATGGGAGCTGGGTAAGTTTTGTTATTTGAAATTACTATTAAGTTGAACTCATAGGGAGATAAGAATGAGAGTTTTCTTACTTGGGTTGTTGGTTACTAGAATTATCTTCTCCAAAACTCTGTAAGGAAATTACTGGATTATTGAAATCTGGAAGATGAGATGGTTGTCTTGGTTGAAGTTCCTTTTGATGTTGTGATACTCTGGTAGTCATCCTTCTCCAAGTTGTAAGGGTGATTATCTCTTAGGTCCGTTCAAAATTCTTAAGTTCATTTTTCTATCCTTTTTGGGTTTAGGTGAGATGATGAAAAATTATTTTCCAGAGTTGGTAGCTTACTTGAGTTTGTTAACTCACATGTTATGAGCTGATTTTTGTACGTTCATGGGAATCATTGAATGTATAATCAACTTCTAGACTGTTACTTTTGTATATACAACCAACCAAATTGTTCCAATCTATAATATATATTGATCTTTGTTTATTTGTGTGGGATCGAATGTCTTGTTCATTCACGACAGTGTACAACTGAGCCTGTCCTGTAGAAAGGAAAACTTAACCATTTCTTGACTAATTGTTTTCAACGGCTTAGTCATGCATCATTATGAAACTGTTTCCAGATGGACTCTTCTTTGTTCACACAATGGATGATTTATTCCTTCTCTGTTTGGTCATGATTAAGGGGTGAACTTTTTATAGTCTTACTTTATTTTGATGAAATAAATGGTTTCAAATCAATGACTAAAATATTTAAAGATATAGAAAGATTAATCAAGGTTGAAAGTAAGTTAATACCTATTTTTTTGGGTAGGATGTTGACTATTATTTTGTTAAGATGAATATGAGAAGTCAGTTTAACCGAATGATAAGGAAATTGTAATTGTTTACTCATCAGCTCATTCTCCTTTATTTTTATAAAACCTATCATAGGTTTAAATTGAATCATTTGTATTACTTGTATTATGTAATTAATTAGTATTTGCTAATAATTGCTTCTCTACTTAAATTATATTTAAGGAAACAATAATTTTTTCGATTAATTGAAATGAAACATTGTTGTTGGGAAGTACTTTTCCATTGTTAATATGAGGCCTATTCTCAGAACCTAGGTTATAGCTATTTGACCAAGAAATAGGCTGTCACATCTGAAATTGTTAGTCTCTTATTTATTTAAGTTGATGGTTGAATCATCTTAAAAACATAATGATGCTGAAATGAAATTATCTTCACATGTTTTCTGGAAACTTGGTAAAGATGACAAGAAGGTCTTGATTCTGAAATTAACACTTATGTTATCTATTAACGTTAAAATTTATATTTCAAATCCAGAAAGAATTATGAAATAATTTAATTTTAGGATCTATTATTTGATGTAAATGAGTAATTGTTTAGGAAAATACTTATCTATTTTAAGGCAGTAGTTTGCTGGTTATATTTTGATATTTTCTTTAAGAGAATTCAGATTGTTATTTGTGCTTCTTTTATGGTTGTCATAACTTATGATTTATTTGGATGATAACATTAATTGTTTGTTTTAATGCAGAGTTGTTTTAATGGAACAATTACTATAATGCACTTTGTTTTAATGCTTAGTGTTTATCATGCTCAGTTCAAGGAACTGGCCCATGCTAGCAATTTTGTAGATGGAATTTGTAAGTGATAAAAGAAGGAAATGAGTTTTATGATGTATTGGCTGATTTAAAGTTTGTATCTTTTAAAGAGAACTCTGATTCATTCTTGAGATGTATTGAAAAGGAAAAGTTGTATTCTTAAATGATCTTAGTAATTGTTGACATGCATTTTGTTTGAGATGCATAGTATTGTAAATTGTGTATTTTATCATGATGAATTGAAAATGTTGGAGGTTCACTTCAAATTATTGTGTAATTTATCTTGTACATTTTATGAAGGTAGTTGGAATACTATCTTGTTGATATTTGGCATATTTGTTTGTATTATTATTTCTATTGTCATTTTATAAGTTGGATGAAGAGAAATAGTTCAATCTCTCTCTTAATTAAAAGCAACTTGTTAAGTTGCATAAGATTATGTTCCTTATATAAATAACATATAATGAAAATGGGATGAGTATTGAATACAAAATTAAACTATAGACAGTGTGAAAGATATAAAGGGTATGATAAACCCTAACACATAACCATGTAGAGAGGAAGAATCTGTCTCTCTCAAAAGAATATAAAGTGAAAGAATGGTGTTTATGATCGTTAATCACTCAGACTTCATTTTCTATGAAGTATACTCTAGTTACACTTGTGTGATTATTGCACCTTATTTGAACAGTTAAGTTACGTAAATTTAACCTTACGATGTATGATGTTCTATTTTTGGATAACTACTCAGTAAGCCATAGTTAATGAACATAAAAGCAATCACGAGTTAATGAAGTTCATTAATATTAATTAAATCAGATATGGATGAAGGACTTAAGGGGTGTTGGATTTAGGGTTTGATAAGGTTTCTATAATTTGAATCATAATACAAAATTAATTAAGTGTTAATGACCTCCTAGTGGTATGTACATCGTGATGAAGTAGTTCTGTCAAATGTTGGCACATGTCAACTGCAAAACTGTACCTATGTGAAGACTAAGGTCTTCATGAGGATACAGTGTTGCATTTGACATGTTGCAACACCCTTCTGCATTATTTCATGTAGATCTACATACATCTTTACTTGAACTTAGTTTCTCTCTTGACCAAGCTAGTAGTATGAATTGGAATAGGAAGTATCTTTCTATGACACAGGGTACCTTGGCACATTTGTTTGACTTAGATCAGATTATTATGCCCATAAACCCTATGTCATCATGAGTGTCTCCCTATAACAAATTATGTCACTAACCTGGGTTAGGGTCAAACCTTGGGCAAGTGGACTAATAGAAGTCACTGAAGAGCTTTCTAGATAACAGAATAGTGACATGAAGGATGTATTCTGATTTGATGAATATGTCATCTAGGAATAGTAATATGAACAACATGTTTGAAAATTTTGGCCAATGTATCACAAACTACTGGTTACATTGTCTAATGTCACCTACTTTAAGGAACATGATTTTAGATGAATATTGGTAACAAATATTTAGATAGGTTCTTTAAACAGGTCACTCAATACCGATATTAGGCTAAGAAAACCAAGTATACGTAGTATATGTAAAAGTATTCAATACTTAAAGAAAAAAATGAGAGATCAGTTAGAGACCGAGTCATGTAATGAGAGATCAACAATTCACTGAGTCATTTACAGTTACATATGGTTAACTATTATGGGATTAATTGGCATGGAATGTGTGTTATAAATTATGTTTTATTTAGAATAGAGAACATTATGTAAAAAAACATTTCCCTTGTTTCTAAAGTGTTAAAATGGGAATTTTACAAGACCAAACCTCAAGTGAAAAAATGAGAAAGCTAACTTGGTAATTCAAAAACGAGTCCAGAATGATTCAACTCAAATTAAAGCATTGAACCCGCAGAAGGTGCAATGTGTCAGCTCAGTGCACCTTCAAAAGGCACAAAAAATGTAAAGACCCTAGGGAAGTGCTTAACCCCCATGTGGATCTCAGCACATAGTAGGATCGCGAACGACGCCAAGTGTCTAACAATCATAACTTCAAGAGTGAAAGGAGGAGGTAAAATCTCAAGAATGCACGACGCTTCCACATAGAGCTAAATAAAAAGATCCCACCCAGAAAGGGGTTTTGACATTATATATAATGGGGCCCTTTACTCACCCAAAGGAATGACAGTAACAGGTTCACGGACGGTGCCAAGTGTCGGCACGTCACATTTCTAAGACCCTAAAAGAGCCTACAGAAGCCTCTGCATGCCTCATTAACGAAACTTTAAAAGTGTGATAAAAGTAGGGTCTCCAAAATGAGTGTAGGTTCTCCACGTGTCTAGGGCCTGAGAAAGTTGAACTAGCTTGTTAAAAATTCTAAGAGCCATCGGAAGCCTCCACATGTCATTTTAGTGTAACTTCAAAGGTAAAACCCAAAGGAAGGCCCCCAAATGAGTACAGGCTCTCCACGTGGTCAGAGCCTGAAAAAGGTAGAACCAGTTGTAGAAAATTCTAAGAGCCAACAGAAGCCTCCACATGTCACCTCAGTGTAACTTCAAATTTAAAACCCAAAATCAGACCCCCAAATGAGTGCAGGCCCTCCACATGTCTAGGGTCTAACATGGTTGCTCTTAAACAGAAGGGACTTTGTCAAAACATACAGAAAACAAGAGCAGGATTGATGATGATGCCAAGTGTCCAACCATGGAAAATTCAAAAGTGAAAGGAGGGGGTTTAAATATTAAGGATGCACGGGGCTTCCATGTGGATCTTGCATGGACAGAATCCAAACCCAAAGTAGTTTGGGGATGATCATAAATTTTGACTGGAAGCTCAGATTTAAGTAGGAGAAGACTTTTTGGAAAGCTCTCAATGTCTGCTACTCAACTATAGGTTGTCAAGCTTCTCACCTACCACCATAATGAAGTATGGGATTCCTTTCTTTCCCAACTAGGAACAATGCATGGACGCATGGGTTTTGTAGTGGAACCCATCATTGTTGTAGGTGAATTGAATGCATTTCTTGGGTGGTTGGAGTAGAAATCCAAATTCTCCCTCTCTTCTTCTCTTATTGTTTTCTATATTGTAAGAGTCGAATTTTTCTAAAGGTTGGTCATTTTTTCTCTCCTAACCCCTCTCTACTTCTTTGCTAGGGTTGAATGTGGAGCTAATGCCTCCTCTCCTTACTTTGTAATGGAATTTTCTTGCCTCTTCCCCACTGATGATGTACTATGTGAGTTCATGGAGCAAAAATATATGTTTTGTGATACATTTTTGTCCATCCTTTGCTTATTTTATTGTCTCTTCTTTCCTCTCACCATTGTAAGGTATATTGTGCATATTTATTATGTCTATTACAGGTTTTAAGAGCTGTGTTTAATGGGTTTGAAGTGGTGTTTTGTGTGAACTTTATCTTTGACCTATGATGCATCTTGTCCATCCTCTCCATTACTCACCTCTCTCCATTTCAGGCAGTTTGATTAGTGATCAACAACTTCCTTCTTCGGTGTATCACCGCTTTAGTGTAGGATTTGTTTTCATGCATTTTTCTCTCTCCCTAGTCCCTTGGAAAGTTAAATTAGGATTAGATAGTTTGCCTACATTAGAGTAGATTGTAGAAGGTAGTTTAGGAGCAAGAAACAAACTTCTCTAGAGGATCATCTCAAGCCTGCAAGTCCCACATCTTGAGGGATGGTCCAATGTTATGTAGATTACACCGAATGCCCCACTCACATCTAAGGAAATTTAGGGGTGCTGTAAATTTGCATCAATAGTTTTGCCATGCCCAGTGGGACACTAGAGTTAGATTGTGTCATCTTTCTAAGGTGTCTCATTATCAAACAACAAATCTTAAGCTACCATGTGACCTTCACTACATCAATAGTTCTAGCATGCCTAGTTGGACTGGTTTGAAGCACCTTACCACTTCCTTTCATCAATTTGATGTGTTCTTGGTGAGATTCGGCCTTCAGAGGCACATGAAAAGAACATATGGGGACTCCATCTGGTCAACAACCCATTCTCTTTGTTGCATACTTTCCTTCCATCCATATCCCCCTATTCATCTTATTCCATCCCATGAAGTTGTGTAATCATGACTTCATTCCCAACTTGGAATTCACACTTGTAGAAAAAGTAGTGTAGTCCACCTCCAATGTATTCTCATCTCCTCCAAATCAGTATTGTGATCAGGTTTAGAACCATTATGCTTACCCATATGAGAAATGTTAAAACCAATTTGGCTATGAAACATATCAGGAACAAGGGTATGCATATAATGATAACAATTATATAGAGAATCCTGATCTGTTAGAGAAGATTCAAAGAATGGAGGATGGAATGTTCCATTCAAGGGCTACAACAAAAATTAAGGCATTTAAAAAAATTTGTAGGGCACTTTGTCTATGGGAAGGCCCTTTTCCAATACACTATAGCCCACAGGAGAAGCTTGACTTCATGGTTGAAATGTTTCCTCAACTTCCACAGTGGACTGAGGAGATAGAGGCCTACGAACGTTTGGTGCTAAGGAAACCTTGTCAATGGGTAAGTCCTACACCATTATCTAGTAATTTCCTCTCCATTCCCCAAGCAACACCATCTCAACTTGAGCTTCAGTTTCCAAGCTTCCCATCTGCTGCCCCTAGTGTTGAATTCCCTTCTTCATCTTTTAGTCTCCCATCCCATCTTAATTTCTCTACCATTTTCCCTTCCAAATCCAAGTCCCCTCAACAAGATCCAAAATAAATACCTTCCTTCCCACCACTCCTCTTTCTTTCCCGAGCCCATGTCAGGAAGAAACTCAAGAATCTAGCTAAGGGGAGCAAGAAGAAGAAGAGCCAAGAAAAGTAGAAATGGTTAGAATCTTGGTGAGCTTGGCTCTTAGATTCAAGATTAATAAAATCCACTTGATGGCTCAAGGCCCCATGAGGAGGCTGAGGTCAAGCCACAAGTGGTGGAGGCTTCAGTTACAACACAAGCAAGGGAAGAAGGAGATATTCCAAATCCAAAAGATGAGGAGTGCATTCTAGTTGTGGAGGAGAACCATACAGTTCCACAGGTTTCAAGTACAGAGCAGGCCACAGAAGAACCTTCATTTGAGCTTCCTCCCACTTCATCCCCTTCAAACTCTAATGTCGAAGAATATTTTGAGCTTTCAAAATTCATGTTTGAAGATGAGGGGAACCATGGTGAGAAATTTATAGATCAGGAGGACACCATGGAGGAGGTCCGAACACACGTGCAGTAGGAAAATGAGGAGGAAGATTATCTTTTTGACTTGGTGGATTGCTTTGATGGAGAGGATCCCAAGGAGATCACATCATTTTCTCCTCCCTCATCCACCTTCCAAGCACATGATCTTGTTGTCTCGAATGAGGGCATTCAAGCACGACAACCTATATCTCATAGCAGCCCTCTAGAACCAAGGTTGAAGGATCTTAATCTTCCATGTTCTTCTCAGGAGGAGGAAGGAAATAGTGATGACATCATTTCCAAACCAGTCATCAAGCTAGAGGATAAATTTCTTGTAGAACCAATGCAAGGAAAAAATCAGCATACAAGCAACCTCGATTTTTAAGAAGGTCCACAGGAAGACTCCATTTTTTTAGAGTTAAATTTCAGAGTAAAGGGCACATCAATCGGATCATACCTTGCCCAATCAGGTAATTGGCTTCAATAGAGCCAAGAGAGGAGCCAACACATGTCATGCTTAATTCTGAGCATGAGGATGGGTTACAAAGTACCAACGATCATTTTCAATGCCTCTTCAATCCAAATGCAAAGCAACTAAAAGAGGTATTTGTCTTGTTTTAAGTTGATACCTTGATGATTGGGGTGGAGGATCGGCCTCTTGTCAAGTTTTCACTCATAATAACAGCCATGTTTAGCTCCAAATCATATACATGGATGCCTATTTTGAGAAAGGGAAGCTACTTCTCCCTCCAGTTGTAGGATTTTTTTGAGTTCCCTTTCACTTCTGGTTAGCGTAAAGTAGGTAGGTTTGTCTTTTAGTAGAAGAAGTGTTTGTGCACACTCTATATGTTCCACTTGGGGTATGTATGATATTTCCCTTTTATACATAGTGTGTTGTGGTGTTTTTTTACTCGTGCATAGTCCATTGGAGGTAGCACTTGGAGAGATCAACTCCAATTCAAATAATGTTTCAGGTGGCTTAGGGATAATATTTCAGAGATTCAAATTAGAATTTTGTTTACCATGCTTGACTCCATGCCCAATGGACACTCCTAAGGCCATTGATCTCTTCATTTAGTAGGCATGTGGCCCTAAAAGTCACCAAATTTTTATCCAAATAACTCTCCCCAACTATTTGGATGAATTTTACTCTCACTCTAGCTCTGATGCTTCACATTTTAGGTTGTGTGCCCGTAGGCTTGCTCATCTGGAACTTCACATAGGCTATAGTCCTTCCATGCACTCCCCATACCTTGCAATTCTTCTACTCACCCTTCTGTAGATGCCTTCCAATTCAGCTAAGTTCTGGGTCTTCTTGTCATGTGCCCTCTTTTCTTTCTGTCACTGTCACACATCCTTCCTCAGTTGGATATCCGTGCCCTACTTCCATACTTTTCTTTCACAAGTATGTGTTTATTTTCTACGGTGTGTGTACCTACGCATGTGCATTCTCTCTGTACTCTCCTCTCACACGCTTGCATCTTACCACATGTCTCACTTCCTTGCTACAATCCATCCGCACGCCCTCATGCACCTTCTTGTTTCTTCCTTCACATTATTACTCCCCCTTCCATTTCCCATTTTCGCACCTTCCTCCCACACACTTGCTTTCTTCCCTTCTTCCTGCATGTGCACCTTCTTTTCTGTCCCCTCGCATGTGAAGATGCAACTTGCCAAGAGATCAGCATCCTCCTCATGCACCTCTCCAAGATCAAGGCAAGAAGTAAGTTTCAATTTCCTTAAGTGCTGCACAGGTCTTGTTACTCCAAGGTTGTATCAGTTCAGTATGCCTAAGAATCCATTTTAGGAACAGTGTGAAAACTCCCAGGTCAGGACAATTTTCTACTCTCAGAAACCTCATTTCCAAGATTTTCTTATGAAAATTGAGAGTGTAGATAGCAAGGCAAGCTCAAGATCACCAAGTGCAAGTAGTCAGGTTCAAGTTTCAAGAACAAGATCAGTATCAGGCTATCATTCATGACTCCATGCCCAATGGATGTACTTCAAGGTAACTAATCTTTCAAACTAGCAGGCAAGATGATCCCCATGAGTCACCAAACTGTTATCCAAAATTCACCCCTTAGGGTAAATTTGATCAAACACGACCTTGCACAGGAGAAATGGAAAGGTCAGTGTCAGTCGTACGAGCTCACATTCGAAATCCAAAAAACTCAAGTTACTGACAGGCTTGGTGATGGAAATGGAAGGTGGGAAAATGAATGGCCAATAGAAATGTTGAAGAAAATCAAAGCTCAAGTGAAGTCAAATCGAGAAGAGCGATGGACTCGAAAAGTAAAGCAACAGAGCCACTGAAAGGTGCCATGTGTCAGCTTAGGTGCAATTTCAAAAAGTAAAACGGAAAGAAAAAGGAACCGTGAAAGGATGCGCACATGTCAGCTCAGTGTGGATCTTCAAAGCGACAAAGCAGGCTTGCCCCATGATACCAAGCTCTCCAACCATCTAGGGGCTAACTTTACACTCAGCAGTTGAAAGGAGGAGGTAAAATAGTCTAAGAATGTGCCAATGGAAGCCCTCCACATTGAGCTAACTCAAAGGTCTAACTTGAAAAGGGGTTTTGGCATTATATATAGTGGGGTCCCTTTAATGAGCCAAAGGAATGAAGCAACATGTTTAGAGCCCGATGAAAGGAAGTGTTCAACTCAAGGCCCGGATTCCTAAGTACCTAAAAAGGGCCAGCGAAAAGTCTCCACATGTCCTCTTCAGTGCATTTTCAAAGGTGTGATGCTCAAAAGTGGGGTCTCCAAATGTGCGTCAAGCCCTCCACGTGTCAGAGGGCCTGAGAAAGGTAAGAACCAGCTGTTGAAAACTCTAAGAGCTAGTGGAAGCCTCCATGTGCCTCAATCTTAGCACAACTTCAAAGGTAAAATCCAAAGGTAGGCCCCCAAATGAGCGTAGGCCCTCCACATGGTCAAAGTCTGAGAGAGGAAGAACCGGTCATTGAAATTTCTAAAGTATGGGAAGAGCCAACGGAAGCCTCCACATGTCAGCTTAGTGTAACTTCAAGGGTAAAACCCAAAGATAGGTCCCAAACGAGTGCGCTGGCCCTCCACGTGTCTAGGGTCCAGACATAGTATCTTCCCTAAATAGAAGGGACCTAGCCAAAACACAAAGAAAGAAGAACTAGCTCGCGGACGATGCCAAGTGTCCAACATCGTAATTCTCAGGACCCTAAAAGGAGGGGGTAAAATCTTAAAGATGTGTGGGGCCCTCCACATGGATCTTGCACAGATAGACTCCAAACCCAAATAAGTTGGAAAATCAATTTTGAATGGAAGGTTAGTTCAATGAGAAGACTGAATCATGAAAGCCACCAAGAATGCTTAAATGCAGTCTACACATTTTTTAGGCTTAGGCTTCTCACCTACCACCATAATGAAGTATGGGTTTCCTTTCTTTCCCAACAAGAAACATCACATGGAGGCATGGGTTTTGCAGTGGAACCCATCATTGTTGCAGGTGAATTGAATGCATTTCTTGGGTGGTTGGAGCAGAAATATGAATTCTCCCTCTCTCCTTCTCTGATTCTTCTATATATTATAAAGATCAGCTTTTTTCTAAAGGTTGGTCATTTTTTCTCTCCTACCCCCTCTTTCCTTCTTCCCTATGGTTGAATCTAGAGCTTAAGCATCCTCTCTTTTCTTTGTAATGGTGTTTTCTTGCCTCTTTCCCACTAATGATGTATTATGTGACTTCATGGAGCAATAAAATATGTGTTGTGATGCATCTTGTCCATCCTTTACCTTTTCTATTGTTTCTTCTTGCCTCTCACCATTGCAGGGTATATTGTGCATATTTTTGATGTCTATTACAGGTTATGAGAGCTTTGTTTAATGGGTTTAAAGTGGTGTTGTGTGTGAACTTTATCTTTGTCCTGTGATGCATATTTTCCATCCTCTCCATTGCAGGCAGTTGGATTTGTGATCAACAACTTCCTTCTCTAGTGTATCACCGCTTTAGTGTAGGCTTTGTTTTCATGCATTTATATCTCTCCCTGGTCCCTTGGAAAGTTAGATTAGGATTATATAGTTTTCCTGCATTAGAGTAGATTGTGGCACATAGTTTAGGAGCAGGAACCAGCCTTCTCTGGAGGATCATCTCAAGCCCGCAAGTCTCACAACTTGAGAGATGGACCAATGTTATGCAGATTATATTGAATGCCCCACTCACATCTATGGAAATTTAGGAGTGTTGTAATTTTTCATCAACAAGTTGTACATGAATATTTTGAAGAGATGAGAATCAAGCTAAAGGAAGTTACACGCCCAGTTAGGAAGAGGCCTTATAGGATTAATCCTAACCTACACCTCAAGGTGAAGTAATCAATTGACAAGATGTTGAATTCTGGAATCATTGAACGCATTCAGGAGTCAGAGTAGGTTTTCCCTATGGTGATCATTATTAAGAAATATGGAAGAATAAGGATTTGTGTGGATTATATGGAGTTCAATGTTGCTTGTGTAATAAATCCTTTTCCCACACCTTTTACTGAAGAAATATTTGAAGGCATTATAGGGCATGATATCTACTCCTTCACTAATGAATTTTATGGATATCATTAGGTGACAATAGCTAAGGAGGATCAAGAAAAGATAAATTTCACCACTGAGTGGGGAAGTTTTGCATACACTGTTATTTCCTTTGGATTAAAAAATGTGCATGTAGTCTTCTCACGCATTATTGTACAAGAATTCTCGACTTCATTCATAAGTTTATATAGGTTTACTTGGATGATTGGATAGTTTATGGGCTAGTGAAAGATCATTATGATAATTTAAGGATTATGTTTGAGAGGTGCCAACAGTTGAGCATCTCCTTGAACATTAAGAAGTGCATTTTTTCTACAGCTTTTGGGACTTTGTTGGGACGCATTATCTATAAAGAAGGCTTGTTAGTGGATCCTACTAAGGTTGTTATTACTTTGGGCTTAGAGTAACCTACTAACCAGAGTGAGGTGCGGGGATTTTTGGGGCACATAGCCTATTAAATGAAGTTTATCAAAGGATAGACAAAGATTGATGCACCTTTAGAGGGATTATTGAAGAGTAAAGGCATCTTCCATTGGGGGTGAAGAGACACAACGAGCGTTTGAGACATTGAAGGAAAGGATTACTACAACACCTATTCCATGATTTCCTTCATGGAAAAATCTTTTCATGTGCATGTGGATGCCTCTAACATGGTCATTGGCATAATATTAGCCTAGCTAGGAGAGGGTATTATTGATCATCCTATTTGTTTTGCAAGCAACAAATTGACATGAGATGAACAAAATTATATAACTAGAGAGGGTGAGGATTTTTCCATGATCTACACATTGGATAAGTTTTAACAATACTTGTTGGAAACACCTTTCATATTCTATACAAATCATATGGTATTGAAATACTTGGTGAACAAGCCCGTTTTATAGGGGTGCATATGCCATTGGATATTTTTATATCAGGAATTTGATTTTATAGTTGTGGTTAAGCTAAATAAGAGTAATTTTAGACCAGATCACTTATACATGATTAATTCAAGAGAGGATGTGCAGATTATTATGAACACAATGCCAGATGCACAAATTTTTAGATTGAAGTGCACACCCTCTGACTTAAAATATATTGCTATATTTTTGTGAACTGACATGGCACCTGAAAGAATGAAGAGTATAGAGAAGAAATAAATTTCCATACAAGCCATGCCTTACATGTTGATCAATGGATACTTATAAAAACTAGGTCAGGATGAAATTTTGTGTCAATGTATACTTGAGCATGAGTGTGAAGCTATTATGGAGGAGGCTCACAGAAGTATTACAGGTGGACATTATGAAGGAGATGCCACCATGCGTAAGATTTTATTGGCTAGTTTGTGGTGGGAAACACTGTATAAGGATTGTAAAGAATATTTTAAGTCATGTGATCATTGTCAGCACCTTGGAAAGACTGGACATAGAGATTAAATGCCTTTGATTCCTATTACTAGTGCATAAACTTTCGAGAAGTGGGCAATTGAATTTTTGGGTCCTATTTCTCCACCCATGCATAGGACTAGATTGCACTAAATTATAACTTGTATAAATTATCTTACAAGGTAGGATGAAATGGTGCTTACAAAGGATTACATGGTAGCTACATAAACAAGGGTTTTAATGGGAAAACATTATCAGCAGGTATGGATGCCCATTGATTTTGACAAGTGATAAGAGAACTCATTTTCTTAATGAGACTATCAAGATACTATTAGTAGAATTTATGGTGGCACACCATAAAACAAAACACTATCACCCTCAGGAGAATATAACTGATGAGGCCTTCAACAATATATTGAGTCATACCTTGACTAAAATTTGTGATGTTGGAAGGAAAGATTGGGATGATAAAGTTTCTGCTATACTTTGGGCATACATGAAAAATTATAAGAAGCTGAGTAAGGCCACACCCTTCACGTTGGTGTTTGGCGTAGAGGTTGTTTTTCCCTTGGAATTCATGTTACTTTCTTTGCATATTGTTCGCATAGGAGGTTTGGCTAATGTGCAAGAACTTGAGGAACACATAAACAAACTTATGCAGTTAGAAAAAAGCTGCACTATAGCATGATGGATTCAGAAGGTCTAGAGAAATCCAATAAGAAGACATGGCATTATAGACATACTAAGGATTAAAAACTTGAGGTTGGAAAAATGGTTCTTCTGTATGATTCAAATTTTTTGTTCCACTCTAGAAATCTTGGAGTGCATTGGTTAGGACCATATATTGTGACTTATATACTTGATTCAGGCATTTTCCAGTTATAGGTGCTGGATGGGACATGGTTGCTTGATTACTTTAATGGGAGTAGGCTGAAGCCCTACTACAAATAATTATTCTTGGTGTTTGTAATAAGTAAGTATTTCCATTTATCTTATATTTAATTAATGCATTTCCTTTATATGTGTTTCCTCTACTCATTGTTATGCTTTGTCAATTTAGTTTAGTGTTTTGTGTAATAAGTACACTTATGCACCAAAATCTATTTACTATCTAAGTATTTTCATGCACATAGGACTGCACATACCCTTAGTGTGGGGTGGAGTATAAAAAGGGTAAATGGACCAGGTTTAAATGTTCTCTAAATATGGGTATGCATAGAGATTTATTTTGCAGGTGCTTGAAGTGTAGGTGTGGGTAGAGGAAGATTGCTCATGAATGAAGACCATGTATGGATGGATGGATGCATAGTGTAATGAGTGGTAGGCTGCAGTATAGGAAACTACATGGTGAAAGGAACAATGGTGAATTACTATGACACATGAAGGCAGATGAAAGGAGGTATGTCTAAGAGGAGTAGTGGGTGTGTTAGATGGTTATGACTGTAGCTCAGAAAAATCAGTGTGGATAAGGAAAGAAATGCCAAGCTAATGATAAGAATAGTGGTAGGTGGAAAGTAATAAATAAAGATTATTTTGTAAAAATATATAAAGAGGTGTTGAGAAATCATTTTTACCTTTATGATCAAGAGAATTTGAGTGATTTGAAGTTGAGTGAGCTAACAAGCGAGTTGTGAAGTGTAGAGAGTTGTGAACCAGTCTAATTTTTCATATTTATGCATAGGATTGTCTGGTGCTCCACTGGAGATGGTGTTTTAGAAACAAAAAGGAATGTGGGAAGGATAAATCTACTATTATGGTTTGGATTTGGAATTCTAGAGCTCGAATCAGTTACAAGAACACACTTTTATAGCTATTATGACACCAAAACAAGCACCTGAAGTAACCACAAGGAGAAAGAAGAAAAATGAAGTTGAAATTGAAGTGGAGGATGCCCCCAAAATTTGTTTTTTTGAAATGAATAATCCATAAGGGGTTTTCATGGGTCACGACTAGGAATCACATGTTTGTCACTACAAGGTAAGTGATTATAATCATTGAACCAAGGATAACAATGATGAGTTAGATAAACTATTCATGGTGAAGACAACGATGAGGACTGAAATCGATATGGAGGTGTATTATGATATGGGTGAAATTTTTTTAGCAAAGGTTAGAGTTTTACAATTATATGAGCTCCCCTATTTTGGAAAACTAGAAAAATTTTACCAGTGTTTGATGAGCACAGTCTATGAGGATTTTTTCTATTTTGTTGGGTGACGAATGAGGTTCACCATGCCCTTGAATGGGATCTTGATAGGACTCAGGAGATTAGGGATTGAGTTGAGTAGTGACCTCACCGATAAGGAGGGTATATAGGTAATGAAGAAAGTACTAGGTTACATTAAAGTAGGGTTTGAGACAAACATCCCTAAGTTACAAAAGTATCTAGTGATTCAGGAAGCAACACACTTTCTGATAAAATTGAACAATCAAGAGTGTTGGTCATAAGTCAACAAGGCCTGACTACATATAGCCAAAAAGATGAAAAAAGGAGTGGTGTATAACTTGTCTAGTTACATTGTAAAGATAATTACTAAAGAAGTTCATGAAGGTGAGAAAATAAGTTTTTATGTGATACTTATGTCACTTGTTTCTGTTGAAATTGAAGTGCCCGATGGGCCAAAGGAAAAAATGTGGCAGTACCCTGAAGAGAAGAAATATCTTGCAAAGAGATTTTCTAAGTACACTTATGATGGATCCATGAGTGGACCCTTTAAATAAAGACCATAGTTGTGGTATGGGTGAATTCACAATGATTTTGAGGAAGAATGGAGAATACCCAAGGATCTTCTTTTAGTATTATGTAAACAAGTACATTTTACGGTGTATCTGCACTTTTGTATAGGGTTCTTTAGAATGAAGGATGGGAAGTGTAACCCTTGGTGTAATCTCCCTTACGAATTCACCATGTGGTATTTCCAAGAATCTATACACAGGTTTTTAGATTCACACCAGTTGATTTTCAATGTAGATAAGGTATAACGTGACTTCCACACACTCAGGAAGACTTACGTTTGTCCAAGTATGCATATATAGAAAAATTAATTTTAGATGATATTAACATGAAAGAAATGATCTCAAAAATTGTAAATTATGGGGAAGCCCTTATATATATTTACCTCAAGCCACGGATGGAAAATGGAAAGTATGTTGAAACTGAGTTAAAGCTCCCGGGACCATCCAAGGGGAAACATATTGTGGGCACATTACAAGATGAAAAAGATAGTTTTCCCCCTTGAAGAAGAAGAAGGAGAAGAGGAGGAGCTTAAGGAATATAGTTGTGGCCTGGAGCATAGGGAAAGAAAATAGCTAGTTATAGGAGAGAAAAGAGAACGTGTGTTAAGCCCTCCATTATAGCAAGAATATGAAGTCCTAGACGCAAATACTATGGAGATAGACATAGAAAGGAGTGTTTAGGACACTTAGTTTAAAAGATTACTAATATGAACAAGGACTCAAGGCACGAGACCTTCACATCCCCTTAGGAGGTCACCTAGGACTTCCCCTATGAAGGTAGAGCAGGAAAAGAAGAAACGATGCAAGTACATCCCTAGGCAGGATTATGAAGATGAAAACTCTAGGGGCAGCACACTGAACACCCTAGTACACACTAAGGATTCAAAAGAGCATCACGAAGAATAATTGCAACATTTTTCTAAATAATTAAAGGATAAAAAAATGAACAGTCGGTACATAGGCCTAGGGATAGGTAAAGAAAAGGGTAAGCCATTAAGCACAGCCCCAATTACATAGACATGGGAAGGACCAATATTATATTTAGGAACCTAGATTCCAAAAGATAAGAGATCAAGAAAGGGGAAGGAGGAAAATATATATGATACTCCTTTCATTGGGTATGTTGATGACCCAATCGAAATTATACATCCACGGTTCCAAAGTTCCTTGGAACCTGTTATCCAAATAGCTCTCCTAGTGATTTGGATAACTTGCATACACATTCTGGCTGTAAGTTATCTATTGAAGAATTATGCGTGCTCAAAATCATTTGGCACATTCCCTTAGGTCACATTTTACTTGTGCGTCCCTTTACTTCCTCTTTCCACTTCCCCTCGCACCCACCTTCCACATGTTCACCTTCTTCCAAGTCAATTTCTTTCCACCCTGTGTGCCTAAGTCTTTGAACCTTCACGCACCTCACCCATTACTTTGTAATAATTATGCATTAACCATTTGTTCTCTACTCTCTGCTTTGATTCATCTCCCCACATGACCAATCAAGGTGTGCTAACAGGGTATTGAATCCTTACAAGAAATGAATGATTAACATGTGGCAGAAATGATAAATAATTGTACATTTGGACACCATCTCAGTCATTTGGCGTACGCCAAGTGCCTTGTATACAACAATGACTTTGACATATTCTAAAATCCATATCATCAGCTATAGATCTTAGATTAGTGTGCCCCTCGACTTCTTAGAAAGATGCTGAGATCAACAACAGTGCTAGAAATTCAAATTTCAAATTCTGGTAGATCTAGTACATGAGAATTCATAAAACATCTCTCTAAACATTGATGAGAAAATCTGATTGCTCCAACCACCCAATTTGGTATGATCCGCCCTCTTTTTTCTTCAACACATCAAATAGGCATGGGGAAGTGTATTTCACATATTTCCAAGTAGATTTACAGACATTGAATGCTTCTTGTTGGTGGTTGTGTTTCAAATTTGGGTTTTCCCTCCTTTTCCCTTTTTCTTCCATGGATTCATCTACAAATGTATGATTAAGGCTCATTTGTTATGTTGGACACTTTGGATCCCTATGCATGTTGCTAAGGACTTTGTATTTTCTATATTTTGAGTTGCAGACCTTCATGTTTGGCTCTTGTATGTGGATATTGGCCTCCTTATCACTATAACAGTTCTATACATTATTGTAAGTAATAGAAGCATCATTTTGTGACTATTCTCTATCCTAACATGTTTTTATTCCTTCTTCTTCTCTCTTCTCTTGCATTGTGTATTGTTGTGCTACTTTAGGTCCCCTGTAGTTCTATATTTGGTTGTGCTCCATGATAACGATTTGATGAATGTTTGTTTTGTTATGCTACTCATTCCTAGCCTCCTTTCACACATTACATGTCATTCTTGCTCAGAAAAAATAGTGTTCATCCCTCTTTTATGGTGTTATCACCTTTTAGTGTAGTTTATTTCTTGTTATCCTTCTTTCCCTGGTCCCTTGGCATTCTTAGTTTAGTTTCCCCTTTCAGCACTAGGAGTAGTAGTAGC
The DNA here is from genome assembly GCA_019776745.2 of Taxus chinensis. Lineage (NCBI taxonomy): Eukaryota > Viridiplantae > Streptophyta > Pinopsida > Cupressales > Taxaceae > Taxus > Taxus chinensis. The sequence goes on along the minus strand of CM034150.1, from coordinate 818,137,326 downwards.
AGTAGATATAGATAGAGGAACTGACATTATTTGGAGATTCGTCTCAAGTTTGCAAGGTCCCATAATATGGGGGGACAGTTCCATTGTTGTCTCAAACACCTCAGCCCCTTTTTAAAGATCTGAGATGCGGGTGCATGTTTGAGTAACCAACAGTTTCTTGCACACCCGGTGGGACCAGCATTAAAAGCTCAAATTTCATATCTGTAAGTTTTGGTGTGTGGATTTGGTGTTTCATCCTTTGAAGAGGCTCCTTTCAAACACATCTGGTAACTTTGAATATTTTAAAATCTATGTTTCGACAGTCCTGAGTGCCTTTCATGAGAAAAGCGCACACAAGAAGAAGTGTAACAATTGAAAATTCTTTTGAATACCTCTAGTTATCCCCAAGAAGAGTTCATTCTAGAAAGCATGCGTGTACATATATATCTCCAACATGCCACACCCCATTCAACTCCTCCTGCAAATAGACAACCTATGTGCCCTACAATGGCACATCAGCCACCTCCTCCATTAAGAGTCTTTGAAAACTTTGATGGAGGGAGTCCCTTACTCATGGTCATGCAACATGATATGTCAAATGGTGTGCTTAAAATTATTCCTTACTTTATTGGTGAGAATCAAGTCACCCCTCAGGAGCATATCTAGGATGTAGCAAATGTGTCTTCACTCTATCTGATCACACATAATGATGTAGCATTCAGGTTGCTTGTAGCCTCTTTCAAAGGTAAAGCACATCAATGGTACCGAGGATTGAGACTTGGATATATCACCACTTCTGATGAGCTAGGAATAACTATGTGGAGTTATTTTGAAGACAAGTCTGATCACCTATCTTTTGTGGAGCAACTGACAACAAGAAGGAGGGAACCCAATGAGTAGATGACTAATTTCAACATTAGATTTTAGAATACTTGGGACAGAATACCTCTTGTGGTACGACCTATAGCCCAACATGCTTTCCTTTATTATCTAAAGGCACTCAACAATGATATTTTAGTTATAATCCAATATATGGGGGGTAGGACTCTAATAGCTACTTATCACATCACAGTAAGGGCAAAAAATAGTCTCATTCAGGTAGGAAAGTTGGCTCCTACACTGCCCATGCCCTTGTTCCTAGAGATGTCACAAGTGACCCAACCTTCTGTGGTCCCTATTCCTATCCCTAAGAAAAGCATGTAACTGGTTGCCTCAACATAATATTCTCCATGAAAATAAGATGAAGATGAAGAATTGAAGGCCTTGATCAGAAAATTTTCAAACAAGGTCATATCATTAGAAAAGTAGCAAGCGCAAGTGTATAGAGGTGTTTCTAATCAGGCACATTGCCAAGGTAATCAACCTTGGTAGAATCAATATGGAAATCATAGATCCACACCCAAATAGTAGAATGATAGGTGGCAACCTAATGGACATATACCCTTGCAAGTTTTCCCTCCCACACCCTCTCTCCCAGTACCCAACACAAGTTGAGTGCTTGTTCCAGTTCAAAACAACTTGGCACAAGAGTCAGAATGGTGCTTCCCTTTCAAAATGCCTCATAGTCAGTACCATTGTGCTAATGTTGTGTGTGCCTAAGCCTTCATGATACAGAATGCTTCATCCTGTGAGTCCTCAAAAATTTCCCATGAAGTAGATAATCTAGAAGAACCAGAAGTTCTTTCGGAAACCAATTTGATGTTCTTTGGTATGGAGGACTTTTTTGCAATCAACCAAGTTACAGAAGAAACAAATAGACCACACACTCAAGTTGTAAACAACACAAGGTATAAAAAAGAATATTAGAGTCTGATGCGCAGGTCACAATCCCCGTAATACAAGTAGATCTTCAAAAGAAAAATTAATCAAGAAAGACCTCTTACAACAAAAATGTCCAATTCCCTATGCAAGACATCCCTCGTGAAAATCCTTCTGAAGTAGCGCGTGCCCATCCTTTAGTAGGCCAGGCCTCTGCTCCAGTTAAAATTTAGGCTTCCATGCCTAAACACTGAAGAAGGGATGTTGTTTCCTGAATTCACAAGTTGGGGGGGCTTCCATTCAACATTTTTGACCAGATGAAGAAAACAAAAATAAACGTCACAATGTGGGATTCCCTAACCATTCCATCTCAGCGGGATCTATTACATGAAGTTCTGGCGCAACTTCTGCACACTGACCCGATTATACAAAAACCACACTCTTCTATCAAAATCTTCCAAGAATAGGATAAACAAGTAAAATTGCTAAAACCCCACCCTTCTATATGTCTTTGAGTATAGGCAAACACCTAGTGCATAACTACTTGGTTGACTCATCCACTAGTACTTCTCTTATGCCTAAGAAGATAGTTGATGTCTTAGGTCTCAAATATAGAACTTTGTCAAAAGGAGTCCTATAACTTGATGGCTCAATTATAACCACCTTAGGAGTCATCAAAGATCTTCAGTTAACCCTCCTTGCATGTCCAAGCTTGACAATTACTCAAGATGTGTCAATTATTAACCTGCCTCTCTTTTTTTCCCTATGTATTTCAAGAGAATTTACTGCTAAGGTGGGTTGTTACTTGTCTTCAAATTGGTCTCATATATTACTCAAGACAAGGTATGGTACCTAGTTTTCCATATAAATTTATCCCATATTTTCTTAACATGTAGAGCCATATTTCCCATCCACTCTACAAGCCAATTATCTTATCCAAGAAGAACAAGTTTCAGTTCCTGAAGAGCAGTCTCTTCCAACCTCTGTTTCAGAACTAGTACTTGATGAAGGGGTGGAGAGGTATCACAAATTTGATCCCTATGCTGAAGAACTGAAAGCCTATGAAACTGGGATTGGTATTTATTGCATTCTAGAATAAGATGATACGCTTCCACGTGCGGTCATAGGAGAAAAAGTTCAAACTGGTCTATGAAAGTTATACTTTGATGGATCCAAAAGTAGAAACGACGCATGAGTGGGAGTGGTTCTCATTTCCCCTAGAGATGAGAAATTCTTCTTTGCACATAGGCTGTAGTTTACATGTTCTAACAATGTGCCATAATATGAAGCACTGGTCCATGGCTTGCTTATTGCTGAAAAGAAGAAACTTAAAGCGTTGCAGATCTTTGGGGACATGGAATTGGTCATCCACCAGGTCACCAACAAATTCCAGACAAAGAATAAGCTTCATAAATCTTACAAACATAGAGTTTGGGACCTACTTAAGAGCTTTGATGCCCTTAATCTGCAAGTAGTCCCATGCAGAAGGAACAAACAAGCCAAACAAATGGTCGTGCTTGATTCACAATTTTCTCCTTCTGAGGACTTTTTCAAAGGGAACACTCAGCACATTAAGATGGTAATTAGACCATCCATTCTAGATAATAACACCAGATGGAAAGTGTTTGAAAGTGACACACAGATCATCCACTTTATCCAAAATGAAGCTGAATTTTCATCAAGTATACAAGATGACTTGCATGACAGCTATGGTGACCAAGTAATACAACTAAAGACAAATAAGTTGCCTAAAGTGTTGGTCACATTAGATAAAATATTCATCCCTGATGATGAGTTAAAGGGTGAAGAAAGATACACATGCTCCATGCAAAAGGATTTCTTCTCCATTACTATTGTGTGCGGAAAGGAGTTACTGCTCAACAGGACTTGTGTGCATGAAGAAAAACAAGCCTTCATCTCTCTCTATGAAAAATACAGTGACATGTTCTCATGGGAGTATGAAAACCTCAAAGGTTTTGATCCAAGTGTTTCTCAACACTCCATTGACCTTAATCCTAGCATAAAGCTCATCAGACAAAAACAACGGCCAGTCAATCCAAGGATAGAGCCCCTCATGAGAAAGGAACTATCAAAACTCATTGAGGAAAAAATTATCTTTCCTATCAAATACTCTACTTGGGTTACAAATTAGGTTCTAGTATGCAAGAAGAATGGTGAAATCATACTTTTTGTTGATTTCAGAGACTTGAATAAGGCATCTCTAAAGGATCATTATCATTTTCCTTCAATGGAGTAGATTCTGTAGAATGTGGCTGGCACGCAATGGTTCTCCATGCTAGATGGGTATTCAGGTTTCAACCGGATCCTGGTCAAGGAAGAGGATCAATTCAAAACAGCATTTACAACCAAGTGGGGAACATATGCATACCAAAAAATGCTCTTTAATCTGTCAAATGCGGGTGCAACATTTTAGCTCGCCATAGATATTGCCTCCAAAGGTTACATTAATGAGTTCATCTTGGTTTACCTTGACGATATAACTATCTTCTCAAAGTAAAGCGTGGATCACATGGCGCACCTAGAAAATGTCTTTCAGAGATGCAGAGAATTTGGGGTATCTCTTAACCCCAAGAAGTGTAATTTTATAATGGCTCAGGGAAGGCTCTTAGGCCATGTGGTTTTTAAAGGATGGCATCACATTTGATCCCAAGTGCGTTTCAGCCATCCTAGCCCTTTCCCTACCGGTGCAGAAAAAATCCTTACAGTCCTTCCTTGGCAAGATTAAATTTTTTAGGTGTTTTATCCCTAACTTTGCAAGACTGGTTCGGCCCATTACCATTATGCTCAAGAAGGACATAGCCTTAAAATGGACATCAGAAGGAAGAGAAAGCTTCAACAAGATCAAGAAAGATATTTTTTGTGTGCCAACACTCCTCAATCCAGATTACTCAAAGGATTTCATCCTTTATGCTTATGGTGCCGACATAAGCATTGTTATTGTCCTGACACAAGAAAATGAACAAGAACTAGAACATCTAGTGGCCTTCTTCAGCTAGACGTTGAAGGATTATGAATTGAAATATACTCACACAGAGAAGAAGGTCTTTTCCATCATGCACGTGCTCAATAAATTCTAAAGTATGCTTTCCACAAATCATATCAAGGTGTTATTATCTCACTCATCTATTAGAGACTTCATCATGGGAGAAAAAAAATGAGAAGAGAGCGCGATGGGTGTCAAAAATCATGGAATATGATGTGACTATTAAGGCCACAAAGCTGGTAAGAGGTACTGCACTTTGCGGGTAGATTGTTGAGGATGCACAGAGTGAACCTGAGGCTTCATTATTTCTAGATGAGGACCTCCCGCACGTAGAACATGAAAAAAATATAGACCCTGGCGTGCGTGACTGGATGAAGGACATGATCACATTTATTTCCAAGCGTGCACACCCTTATGGTTTGAATAAAGAAAAGATAAGGCATCTGAGGTTGCAATCTATTCCTTATGTTTTGATTGACAAACTTCTCTTCAAAATAAATCTAGATGGCATATTGTTAAGATGTATCAACGATGCATAGAATGAACAAGTGTTAGCAGAATTTCATGATGGATTCTTTGGTGTACACTTCTCTGCCAAAACTATACCAATGAATATCATAATGGTGGGTATATTTTTTCCTACCCTATTTGTAAATGCACATAGGTGGGTCAAAAAATGTAAGGAATGTGATTTCTTTTCAGGAAAGAAAATATTTACAACGCTTCCCCTCCAACCAATCCAAGTCGATCAGCCTTTTGTGCAATGGTGTCTCGACTTCATAGGTACGATCAATCTGCCTTCAAGCACTGGACACAAATGGGTGCTCATAGCTATAGATTACTTCACCAAATGGACAAAACTTTTTGTTCTTAAGGAATCAACTGAGGTAGTCATCCTTGACTTTCTCAAAGGTTTAGTCACAAGGTTTGGCATTCCTCAAACCATTATCTCTGAAAATGTGAAGGCCTTCCTTGGTGCTAAAATCACTTATTGGGCTCTAAGTTTTGGAATTTACCTGAAAACATCTTCCAACTATTACCCTCAGGGTAACGGTCTAGCAGAATCAACAAACAAGAACCTGATCAGAATCATGAAGTGCATAATGAACACTTCAGGGCATAGATCAAAGAGAAATCAAAGAGAAATCAGAATGGCAGAGTTGATTCATCTTGAAGAGCTCAGAAACTCTGTCACAATCAAGCTATAATAACATCAACAAGCAACAAAGAAATGGTTTGACATAAAGGGTAGGTCTCAAACTTTCAAAGTTGGGGACCTGGTTCTAAAATGGGATCCTGATAGAGCTAAACTAGGGCACCATTCAAAGTTTGATGCACTTTGTAGTGGCTCATACATCATCAAGTCATGTAAAGAAGCTAACTCTGTTGAGTTAAATCATCCGAATGGAAGCATGTTACATATCCCAGTAAATGGGGTCTATCTCAAACACTTCCATTAGGTTTGTTGCATCATGTTGTATATATTAAAGTAGTTTCAATTCCTCCAAGTGTGCTCGACACACATTTTTTTTGTACATAGTTTTTTTTCCTCTCACGTTCTTCCTACGTGTGCTCTTTTGTTACTTCCAAAATTTAGAGTCTCTCTCAGCAGTTGTAAAATTTAGAATAGGGTATAAATATAATTTTCAAGAGATTATAGGGGAATTATCATGATTGAACAAGTAGAATCCATGCCCAATGGATGCTTCAAGCTACTAGTCTCTTACATCTAGCAGGAAGATGGCCCTGAAAGTCATGAAAACTATTATCCAAATAGCTCTCCTAGTGACTTGGATAACTTGCATACACATTCTATCCCTAAGTTATCTATTGAAGAATTACACGTGTTCAAAATCATTTGGCACATTCCCTTAAGTTACAGTTTACCTACGTGCCCCTTTCCTTCCTCCTTCCACTTCCCCTCGCACTTGCCTTTCAAACATTCATTTTCTTCCAAGTCAATTTATTTCCACCATGTGCACCTAAGTCTTTGACCCTTCGCATGTTGTACCCATTACTTTGTAATAGTTACACCTTAACCATACGTTCTCTGCTCACCAGTTCGATTCATCTCCCCACCTACATCATGTGCACTCCCTCCGCACCTTCCTCTATTTTATCCATGCACCCTTTTATGTTAGATCACCTTTTTATATGCTTGAGTGTGTAGTGCATGACCAGTCAAGGCATGCCAATAGGGCATCAAATCCTTACAACAAATAAATTATTAACAAGAAATGACAAATAGTTATACATTTGGCCACCATCTCAACCAATCGACATGCATCATGTGTCTTGTATACACCAACGTCTCTGAAATATTCTGACAGCCATATCATCAGATACAGAACTTAGATCGGTGTGCACTTGGACTTTTCAAAAAGCTACCAACATTAGCAATAGTGCCAAAAATTAAAATTTCAAATTCTGGCGGATCTGGTAGGTTATAATTGGTAAAGCATCTCTCTGAACATTGATGAGCAAATCTGATTACTCCAACCACCAAATTTGGTATGATCCACCATCTTTTGTCTTCAACACATCAAATAGGCATGAGGAAGTATATTTCATAGATTTCCAAGTGGATTTAAAGACATTGAATGCTTCTTGCTGGTGGTTTTGTTTCAAATTTTGGTTTTCCCTTGTTTTCCCTTCCTTCTCTAAGGATTCATCTATAAATGTAAGAGAAAGGATCATTTGTTATGCTGGACACTTTTGATCCCTATGCATGTTACTAAGGACTCCATATTTTCTGTATTTTGAGTTGCAGACCTCCATGTTTGGATCTTGCATGTGGATATCGGCCTCCTTATCACTATAATAGTTCTATGTATTATTGGAAGTAATAGAAGCATTGTTTTATGACTATTCTCTATCCTAACATGTTTGTATTCCTTCTTCTTGCCTCTTCTCTAGCATTGTGTAATGGTGTGCTACTTTAGGTACCCTATAGTTCTATATTTGGTTGTGTTCCATGAGAACGATTTGGTGAATGCATGTTTTGTTGTGCTACTCATTGTAGATAATAAAATTAGGTCACACTCCCCTTTCGTCCCTCGACATATAAGAACCCTTTATTAGATTTACCTAGCCATGACCCACTTCATCCCACTAATATTAATTTAATTAATTTAATTAAATTAATGCATTATCCTGAAAATATTTATTATTTAAATATCTTATTTAAATAATATCTACACATATAGTTCACTTAGACACCTCACCAAGTTAACTCAACCTAAGACCTATTCTTAGCAAGTTACCATAACTAACTAAGACTTACCCAAGCCCTAAAAATCAATGCCTACATTCCCTTTAACAACATTCTTGCATGCTCACAAGAAGCTCCCAGTCTAATCTATGGGATAACGACATGAGATCTGAGAAAATTAGGAGGATCTCTCTAAGTTTAGTAAACCCAGGAAATCCCACCTTGACCAACATCGGTTACCCCTAACTGTCACCGGCTAAGCCGGACTGTCATCGGTTACCCCATTTAACCCAAAACAACTTTATTATCAAGGTTGGAACTTGCAGCCTAGAGGTTGGAAGACTTTGGGAGAAAGTTGATGAGCAAGAAAAAAATCTTAGGGAGATAATGCATCTTTAGAGAGCAAATTCCAGAAAAAAACCACATCCACTTAGGAAGGAGATTGAGAATCTTCTCCTGCATAGCCATCCCAACCACGTTCTAATCTATCTAAGCAAAGAGGAGTGTGCATGCAGCCCATGCAGAATATTTTCTTTAGTTGGTGATCACTTGCATCCTTCAAAACCATCATCAACACCTCCATCCTTCACACATAGACCTTTAGAAATGAAATCCAAGTAAGTACAACATCATACTTTCCTGGTTATTTCATTTCATCATTATTTTATCATCCATTGTTTATCTTGTTCCCTATTGACCTTCTCCAACATTTTCACCTCCATAGACCCATCAAAACCTTGTAAAATCCTACTCTAGTCACCCATTACCTCGTCCTGTCCAACCAAAATCCTTTTTGCAATCACAAAGGAGACCAAAACCATGTTCTGTGACATTTCTAGATCTCACAGTAACTAGTGCCGGTTATACCTATGGTTGGTCACCCCTGACCGATGCCAGTCTCTGTGTTTTCCCACACAGACTTAAACAGAGACCTACCCATCTAATTTTACCTCACCCTCACTCACTTGTGACCTACCTAAGACCTTTATTAGACCTGCAGAGACCCAAAACCTATCACTTGACCTTAGATTCTATTCTAGCTTAGCCTGTTATATTTTTTTTATTATTGGCAAATAGTTTTTTGAAAGGGACTATACCCTTGTACAGCAAGGCTCAGAAGCCAGAATAGGAAAATAAAGCTCGAAAAAAAGGATCAACATCCTGATATAACAATAAGGAACAAGTGCAGAACGCAGTCTGCAAAGAAACAATCAACAGCAACACAACAGCAAATAAACACCTGCTGGACAGTGATCAAACAGCAAACACGCAGTGGTCCGGCCACAAAAATGATAACAATGTACTCCGGCCGACCACTAACGGAGAAAACAACCAGACGATCATCACAAAAGAGCCCAACAAAAACTGACAAGGAAGGAACCAACAAAAGCAAACCAGCTGCAACAAAACAGCAACAAAACAACAACACAGCTGCCTAACAACTGCGTAGCAGGCCATAAGCCAAAATGTAGCAATGATAGCGCCCAAAAAGACAAGAATCAAATCTTGTCCGATATGGTGGGGGATTTAGATTTGGCATTACCCTTCTTTTTCTGATCCACCACTGTCCATTCCTGATTTCCCACATCCACTACAGTCGGAAAAACTGCAATAGGTTTGATGGGGGAGTGACCCAAATGGGAGGTCGGAATATCTTTAATCACTGAATCAGCAGCCTGTAAAGAATAATCTGGAGGCTTCTCTGTATTGGTCTGTGAATCAACCATGATGGGTGAGTTAGCTTGCAGGGGGGCACTCGAATCCTTAGCCGGATTTGAGTCGATTGTAAGATGTCCTGTTATATTAGCTCTATTTCTTATTTTGTTTTTAAGTGAGATACCTAAATCATTTTAAAATAACAATAGGTTTTACTTTGTTTATTGCATTAATTTTTTTTAAATAGTGGACTGACAACCATCTAGGAAGTATCATACTTCCTAGATCTAGCTTACTCTAGGCAGCTCACTGCCCATATTGTTTCATTCTTTCTGGTGGTCTTGTTTTCATTACAGGTAGTTCCTCCTAGCCAAAAGGAAGATCTCATGGTCAACTATGGATTCAGAAGTCATACGCGCACAGAAACCCATCAACTGACATTTGAAAATGTATTCTTCCTATGCCTGTTACCCTATCTATTTCGTCAACGATTTAAAGAAACAATCTAAGAAAAAGGTGAAACATTTTGGCATGCCTGGTGGGACCCATCCCGGGTTCCTTTCATTTCATTCATTCCTAGGAAAAAATTTTGTGCTTGTTTCCCTTCTAAGATCGAACACACTAATTTTCTTCCCTGGTAATCCACATCTCCTTTCTATTTTTATCTAAAGGAAAATTTTATTTTGGTGTAATTAAAAGGAATCATTTCTTCATGTTTTCTGCATTCTAGTGAAAGAGCATCCCTCTTCCTATTCATCTTATTGTGTCATCCAATTTCACATTTTTGATTTGGATTTTAAAATCATTGCATTTCATTCTGATTTTCTGCATTAGCTCATATTAATTGAGGGAAACCTATATGCTGGAAGTCATTACTAGCTGATGTTTGACAAATGAATCATAGAAAAGCACTTCTATCCTTTCCTCTTTCTCTGAGTCTTACCAAACCACACAAAAATTCAAAATACATATATTCTTAAACAATATCTTACCTGGAAGAAGCTATAGGTGATCACACGATCACGACATAGTGGGAACCCAGCTCGCTGCTCTGTCACAGTCATACTTTAGAGTGAAGCCCACCCCCATTATAACATACCTGAAACCACACCCTTTAGATCTCCTTCTTGTGTAGGAAGCCATCCTCACCAAAAACTCTATTTCACAATTCATGTGTCAGTCCATAAATAGCATAAGCTAAACAAACATAATAGAAAAGGGCACTCCTAGGATCACATTTTCCTAGTGTTTCTGCTTGGCTTGCGTTTTGAGGTGAAAGATCACGTTCATCACTCTTTTCTGTTCATCCTTGCATGATCTTCATCATATCTGGTGTATTTCAGCTTCACCTAAGTGTGTCATGGGCCATATCATCATCATTCCCAGAATTCTGGGTCTAATTCCACATCAAATTTTAATTCACAACCACTTTCTTTCATCACTATTTCAATTCCACAGTAACCATCATCGGTTACCTCTTATTGCCATCGGTTAAATCCAACCGACGTCAGTTCCAGGCACTTTTGCTAACCTACTCAAAAGGACAGTTTCAGTTCACTTTTTTCCACTTTCCATAGTCTTTGTCACTATCATTTTTCCCATTGACGTTTTACACATCCCTAGATTTGGCATACTTGTCAAATTTTGCCTTCTCCCTTGTTGTTTACTCACTGTCCATTTTCTACAATGACCTGCAGTGGTTACCCCTGACTGACGTCGGTTTCCCCTAACCAACATCGGTTAACCTATTTCACATTCCACCCATTGTTCATTACTTTATCCATTTTTTATCACCAGATTCACCTGTTCCTGTTGTTTTATGTGTCATTTATAGAGAAGAAGCCCTACTTGATCTCAATACTGGTTCACATGATGCTGACACAAAGACAAGCAAGCTCCCTTGTGTTCCATGCCAGTTGTAAACCACTCCTGCCTAGTCTGTCACAACCTTATATTTTATCACCAGCCATGGATCCCATCCATCCTACTGCTATCACTACTGAAGATGAGGAGTTCACATGACCGCTTGACCAGAACCTTGTTTCCTTGCAGTTTTACCTCTCCTACTCATCCACTTGAGATGCCTTGCGTCAGTTGATATATGGCATGCCCGTATCTATCACCCCGACTCTCACACCCACTTCCGCATTGGCCCCATCTGGCTCTGTTTTTCCCACATCTACATTACCCCCAGTCATTTCATAGTTAGGTTCTATACCTACCATGACTGTCATGTTTTTTGTCTCTGTGGCACCCATTACATCTACCATACCATCGACGACTACCCTAAACACAACCTCATCCACCCCTCATGTCTCACACATACCTGTAGCTACATTCGCACTTCCAGTATTGGTGACTCCTACCCCATTTAAGAACATATTTCCTTCTATTCCAAAATCATTAGCCCCTATTGCCACTAGGGTTACCACGACCCTTCCACCCCCATATACATACTACTAACAACCACATGTTTCATCTATCATTCATTCCAGGTACGTACCGCATATTTCATTACCTTCTTCTTCACCACCTTACATGGTAGCCCCATACACTAGAATTCCACCCCCATCACATACCCAAAACCAACCTCCTCACGCTATAGGAGGCATCCAATCATCACAACCCACCAATGACCTAATTAAATTTATGTTGGACAAGATGCAAACACTAGAGGCATCAGTTTCTAGCTCTTGCAACACTCTCACCTAGGATGATATTTGCAACGAGCCTATTCACCCATCCATTCATACCCTGTGCATTGGGAAATGCCAAAATTCAATCGCTTCATAGCAAGGAAGACCCATAACAACATTTGCGCTCATTAAAACACATGTGTTATCTGATTGTTCATGATGATGCCTTACTTTTGAGAACTTTTCCCATGTCCCTCATTGGACCTGCATTAGAATGGTATAGTGGGTTACCTAAACACTTTATATTTTCATTCAATTAGGTAGCCCAAGCTTTCTTGGATCATTTCTCTATCAATATCGCCAAGAAGGTTACCATGACCAATCTATATTCCACACGTCAGTATGAGGATGAGTCTATCACAGATTTTGTCACTTGCTGGTGCAACCTGATCAATCAACTTACCTTCCAACTACCAAAAGGAAGCTCTCATGGTCAGCTATGGATTCAGAAGTCATACACATGGAACAACCCATCAATCAACATTTGAACATGTATTCCTCCTATGCCCGTTACCCTATTTGTTTCGTCAATGATTCAAAGAAACAATCCAAGAAAAAGGTGAAACACTCATTCCTAGCCTCCTTTCACACATTCCCTGTCATTCTTTCTCAGAATAGATAATGTTCATCCCTCTTTTCTTGTTTCTTCTCCTTTTAGTGTAGTTTATTTCATTTTATCCTTCTTTCCCTGGTCCCTTGGCATTCTTAGTTTAGTTTCCCCTTTCATTACTAGGAGTAGTAGTAGCAGTAGATATAGATAAAGGAGCCGACCTTTTCTGGAGATCTATCCCAAGTTCACAAGGTCCCATAACTTGGGGTATGGTTCCATTGTGGTCTCAGACACCTCAACCCCTTTTTAAAGATTCAAGATGCAGGTGCACGTTTGAGCAACCAACAAAACCCAAAGAACTTTATGGCTAGGAGTTAATGGATGAAGACATGACTATTATGTGCATACGCAAGTAATTATCTTGGAACATGTATACTCATATGGATGAACCCAAATTTGATGTATGTGAAGAGTCATGTGTATCGCGCAGGTTTAAGAAGACACCCCATTCATGCCATGTGACTATCAAACCCCCTATCATGTTAGATGAAAATGTAAGCAATGCCTTAACAAAGGTATCTACAGAAGTTGCACGTAGAAACAATGAAAAAGTGGAAACTATCCAAGCAATGTTGGATGATAATAAGGACAAAGATACTAAAATCAAGGGCTTGAGAAAAGAAAAAGAGATAGATGAGGCAATAGTGTATTTGATACTCAGTATGATAAAACAAATTAGAGATGAGATATTGAAAAAGAGGCTAGATTTGGAGGACAAAGTCACACAAGAGTTTCCATCTTTCTTACACTATTTACACACTTTAGTTCATATAGTTCTAGATGAAGGGCCCATCAGAATGATAAAACCCAAGGATGTTGCAGAGAAGGTAGTGAAGGCCAAGGAAACTATTGCATGGAAAATTACAAGTTATGAGGCATTATTGAAAACTTTGAAGGATGATATGAAGAAATTATATTTGGCCTTAAATATGTGTGTGGCCCTTGATGTGATAATCAAGAAAAGAACTATGGAAGAAGAGGATGAGGTGCAGAAAGCAGTAAATAATGAAACACTCAAATGTGTGGAGAGGATGAATTTGATAGGAAAAAATTGTGATGCGCTTTCATCAGGCTAGGATCCATGCAAGGAGAAAATAAAGGACATTGGGAAATTGATAGCATATCAAATAGATTTCATGGAAGGAATGATATAAGGCTTGGATAATTTTCTCAGGGTACTAAAAAATGAAGGTGAGAACATGAAACTTGATGAAATGGAAGCAGTTCTTGTAGACATTCTAGAAAAGAAAATTAAAATGCTAAGTGATTGGAATGACTTGGAGGTAGAGATCAAGAATGAACATCTAGAATTGATTCTTCTTGTCAAAGAATAGAGTACTAAGTATTATTTAATTCTTTGTATAGTTATTATTTAATTCTTTATTATTTTTCATGGAGAGATAAGTTATGACTATCCATTTCCAAGGACAACAATTAAGTTAGTGTGGGGTAATGTTGGGCTGATAAAATATATCGTAAGTGTGAAAATACTAGAAGGATTGAGTGCATGGAAGTATAGTGAAACAGTGCATGCACGGGGAAAGAGAAGAGTTCGGACTTAGTCATTTTCAGTGAAGGGATAATTTTGGACGTGGAGTGTAGAGCAAGTTTTTTTATGGATACTTACAAAGTAGACAAGGTTATTTTGGACAAGTAGGAGATCAAGTTCCATTCATTTTTTTGAGGCTATTAATAGGATTAGACAATAGTTATATTATTAGCAGTCTTGCATGCTCTTGTATTTATCATGTAAGGGTGCATGGATATTATTAACATAAAGCTTATTTTTAAAAGGTTTTTAGGTGGTGAAGGGAAAGTCCCCACTACCTATAAATATGTATTGATTTGCATGGTTTAGGGATAACTTTTTGTAATAGAGTTATGTTATTGGTTTATGGGAGCGATGATAATGATGACAGTATTATGTATGTATGAAGCTTCTGTGTTTTAAAAAAATTAATATAATGGATATTTGTGGAAATATATTGATTGTAGACATCTATGATATTGGATCTTGTATGGTAAAAATGATTCTGGTTCTTGTTTAATTACTTATTCACTATTATTATGATCTAGATAAATTTAGTACTTTATCCGTGCATGTTTATCTTGGATTTGCAATGTGTGTGTGTGTGTGTGTGTGTGTGTGTGTGTGTGTGTGTGTGTGTGTGTGTGTGTGTGTGTGTGTGCGTGTGTACAATCATATTAACTTCTTCAGAAATATGCCATAAAGAGGGACCTAGTACCCTTGTGTGGCACATGTGAGCACTTAGTTCTGGATGAGTGATGTGTCAGCGTGCCTTGGGGTTTTGTGGGTAAAACAAGACTACATGATTTTGTCAAGAGAAATGCGCAACATGTTAAGATGGTAATCAGACCATACATTCAAAGAGAACAAAACAAGCTAGAAAGTGTTTAAAAATGGCATTCAAAAATCTTCCAGTTCATTCAAATGAAGCTAAGTTCTCTTAAAGCATGCAATCTAACTTGCATGACAACTATGGTGATCAAGTGATCCAGCTAAAGACAAAAACATTTCCTAAATGAATGGTTTCCTTAGAGAAAATATTTAACCCTGATGATGAGTTCAAGGGTGAAGAAAAGTATATGCATGTGATGCAAGAATATTTCTTCCTAGTCACTATTGCATGTGGAAACAAGTTGCTACTAAGTAAATCTTGTGCTGCATGCATGATGAAAAACAATCCTCCAACTCTTTATGCTATAAATAAAATGATATATTCTCATGGGAGTATGAGGACCTAAAATGATTTTATCGAAGTGTTTCTTAACACTCCATTGACCTTGATCCTAGCATCAATCCCATCAGACAAAAAGAGATCCCAGTCAATCAAATTTTAGAACCCCTCATGAGGAAAGAGTTATTGAAGCTTATTGAGGTGATCATTATATTTCCTATCAAGTACTCTAATTGGGTCATGAATCTTGTTCTAATGCACAAGAAGAATGGTGAAATCAGAATCCATGTTGACTTCATAGATATGAACAAGGCATCCTTGAAGGATCATTATCATTTGCCTTCCATGGAGCAGATTTTGTACATAGTGGCTGGCATGCAGAGATTTTCTATGCTAGATGGGTATTTTGGTTTCAATAAAATCTTAAACAAGGAATAAGATCAATTCAAAATGATGTTCATAGCCAAATGGAAAACATATGCATATAAAAATATGGCCTTTGCTCTGTCAAATGCAGGTGTGACATGGATATTTATTTCAAAGGATATATCAATGAGTTCATCTTGGTTTACCTAGATGACATAACTATCTTCTCAAAGAAAAGTGAAGATCAAATGGAACACCTGGATAGATTATTTGAGAGATAAATAAATTTTGGGGTGTCTCTTAACCATAAGAAGTGTAATTTCATAGTGGTGTAGGGAAGATTTTTGGCCATGTGGTCTCAAGGGATGACATCACAATTGATCCTGACCATGTTTCAGCTATCCTATCTCTTTCCCTACTGGCACATAAGATATCCTTGCAGTCCTTCCTAGGAAAAATAAACTTTGTTATAAAATTCATTCCTAACTTTGAAGGACTGGTAAATCCCATCACCCTCACGCTCAGGAGGGACACAACCTTCAAATGGATATCAAAAGGAAAAGAGTGCTTTAATAAGATCAAGACAAAAATTTCTTGCATGCCAACACTCATCCACCCATATTATTCCAAGGATGTTTATGGTTCTAATATGAGTGTTGTTATTGACCTAACACATGAAAATGAACAGGGACTAGAGTAGTCAGTGGATTTCTTCAATGAAACACTAAAGGATTATGAACTAAAATATAGTCACATGGAGAAAAAGGTATACACCATCATGTGTTCCCTTAAAAAATTCAAAAGCATGTGCACCAAAAACCACATCAAGGTGTTATTTTAACAATCAGGTGTTATAGAATTCATCATGGGAGCTGAAATCAATGAGATAAGAGTGCAATGGGTAACAAAAAATCATGGAGTATGATGTGACTATCAAAGCCACAAAGATGGTAAGAGGTAGTGTGCTCTGTAAACAACTTTATGAGGATATCATAAATGATCAAGAGACTTTGATGTTCCTGGATGAAGAGTTCCCACGCACAAAACCTGAACATAATGAAGAATATAATGTGCACAGCTGGATGAATGAAATGATTACATTATTTTCTAAGGGTAAATACTCTCATGACTTGAATAAATAAAATAGAAGACATCTGAGGATGTAGTCTATTCCATGTGTTATGATTGATGGAATTCTCTTCAAAAAGAATCTTGATGGCATACTACTACAGTGTATCGATGGTGCACAAATTGAAAAAGTGTTAGCAGAATTTCAAAATGGATTCTATAGTGGAAACTTCTTTACCAAGACTACAAAAATGAAAATTATAATGGTAGGATTCTATTTTACTAATATATTCACATACATGCACAAGTGGGTTATGAAATGCAAGGAATGTGCTTTCTTCACAGGAAAGAAGAAATTGATGGTGATTCTCCTCTGACCAATCCAATAAGATCATCCTTCTTTGTAATGGGGTACAAAATTGATAGGCATGATCAATATTCCTTCAATAACTAGACATAAATGGGTGCTAACAACGATGGATTACTTCACTAGATGGAGGGAATTTGTCATGCTCAAGGAATCAACTGAGTCAGGCATCCTTGAATTTATCCAAGGTATTGAAACAAGGTTTTACGTCCCTCAGATAATTATTTCAGATAACAAAAAGGCCTTCCTTGGTAATAAAATCATTTATTATGATCTTAGTTTGGGTATTTACTTAAAGACCTCCTCCAATTGTTACCCTGAAGGTAATGGCTTAGCAGAGTCAACAAATAAGAACCTGATCAGGATCATGAAGCAGATGATGAATATCAACAAAAGACAATGGCATACAAAGGTCTTGTGCATGCTCTGGGAAGGAATAATCACAATGAAGATGGTAATAGGAACTTCTCCTTATGATATTATCTATGGAAAGGAGGCTACACTTCTTTTGATACTTGAGTTTCATTCATTATCACTTTCCCAATAGTTGGAATTCAAATGTGTAGATCACAGAGAAATCAGAATGGTAGAGCTAGTTGAAATTGAAGAATCAAGTAATTTTTCCAAAATCAATATAGAAAAACATCAACAATCAACAAAAAAGTGGTTTGATAGAAATTCTAGGCCTCAATCTTTCAAATTTGGGAACTTGGTCCTAAAATGGGATGCTGACAGAGCCAAACTGGGGCACTATTCAATATTTGATGCACTTTGGAGTTCCCGTATATTATCAGTTCTTGTAAGGAGGATAATTATTTTGAGTTATCTCATCTTGATGAAGTCCTGCTATAAGTCCATGTTGATGTGATCTATCTCAAACCCTTCCATTAAGCTTGTTGTATCATTTTGTATATATTAGAGTAGTCTCAGTTCTTCCAAGTTTGATTCACACACATTATCTTGTTTATACATAGTTATTTCTTTCTGCGTCATTATTTCACGTGCTCTTTTTTTTCTTTCAAGATACTAGTCATCTTCCAGGAGTTTTTTAGCATTCTTGTAGGAGTCAAAACAGAGTTCAGAAAATACTTTAAGTGACTCAAAGGAAGTTCTTCAAATTTGTAGATTAGAGGTTTATATATATGCTGACTTCATGCCTAATGGATACTTCAGGCTACTGATATCATTCATCTAGTAGGAAAATGGCCCAAAAATTCACTAAACGTTTACCCAAAATAACTCCCCTAGTTATTTAGACAACTCATATTTCCATTCTGGCTCTGGGGTTCTATATTGCAGGTTGTTCCTACTTCAGTTGTTCTTTTGGAATGTTTCCTTGGCTCATATTCCTTATGTGCTCCTTTCTTGGGATTCCCATGTTTTCCTAATCCTTTCTTATATTCTGTCCCACTTTCCCTCATGCTCAATCTCTATGAATTTTCCTTCTTCCTAGCAGTCTATGCATCCTGTGTGCACACCTTATACTTACTTCCCAAAATTAGCTGAGGCCCTAGAATTCTCACATGCCCCCCCCCATTTCTTGCTTCCACACATTATCTTGTAATAATTATGCCTCTTTTATAAGTTCCTCCCATGGTATTCCATCCATTCCTCCCGCATGCATCACTTTTTCCCACTTCCTTATGCTTTTTTCTTTCATGTGTTTCCGCACCATCCTTTGTGCTAGTTCCTGTGCTATGTGGACTTCCAGTCATTTAGTGAACCACATCCAACCTAAGTGCGCCAATAGGGCATTGAACCTATATAACCAACTAAGGTGTGACACATGGTAGAAGATTAAAAAATAGTTGATGATGTGGGATACACTTCAAATCACTCAACTTCAAATTTCAGCGGGATTGGGTAGGTGAGAAGCTAGAAAAAATATCTCATGCCATTAATGTAATATTTGACTGCTATAAGCACTTGATTTAATTCATATCTTTCCCTTGTCCTTCTCCCACATGCCAAATAGACATAGAGAAGTGCATTTTTTTGTAGGTGGATTTGAGTACATTCATTATTGGTTGTTGGTGGTTCAGTTTTCAAATCAGATTTTTCCCTCCTTCTCCTCCCCTTCTCTCATCCATTCATCTATAAATGTAAGATAATTTCTCATTGATAAGGGTCAGATACTTATAATTTGTATAGGAATTCCCTTTCATTTCAAGTTGCACACATTTAGATCTTGTCTTCACACACACACACACACACACACACACACACACACACACACACACACACACACACACACACACACACACACACACACACACACAAATATTAGCCTCATACGCCATTATAATCAACTGTGCATTCTGAGAGTAATAGAAGCATTGTTTTTTGGCTATTTCTTGCCTTAGCTTATTTGTATTGTTCTTTCTTGTATTTATTTCATGTTGTGTGTTTGGTGTGCTATCTTACATCCATTACAACTACTTTTCTAATTGTGTCCCATGAAAATGAGTGCCCTATTGCACTTTTGTTTTTGTTACATGTGTCTAGCCTTCCTCTGCGTATCTTTACTTTGTTTTTTTATTAAACCTGATTGTGTTCATACCCTTCGTTCCGGTGTTATATCCTTCCTATCTGATATAATACAAATTTGAATCTTATCTTTTTTTCCATGGAGAGAACACCCAATTAGTACGTCATATACCTTAGACCAATCTTTAATACCTTCTAGAAGTGAATACCATGCTCCCCCTATCATGATTTAGACCAAATACATAGTATACACCTGTAACTGTAGGCGCCCTAAAAATACACACATACTCTATCCCGCGTCTATCTAATTAGAATTAATTAAATTAATTTTATCTCACCATAATACATCCCTTTGGAATTAATTAAAATTAATTCTATTACCTAAGCTATATTCCCATCCATTGGAATTAAATAATTTAATTCTAACATGCCTTTAGAATTAATTAAATTAATTCCTAATACTTTCTAGTTAATATAATTAAACATTTATTTATTTAAATGGTTAATTATCTCCTCACAATTAAATACTAATTAAATTTAGTTATTTAATTCCACCTATTTCAGTCAACAACCACTTGAAATCCACTTGTACTCCACATCCTCATCCTAGTTAACTACACTTCTAGAATCCTACAAAGGTCGGGGCAATCGAATTTCACGTATAACCACCTTCATGGATGCAAATTCTGCAATTAAATCCATTACTGCACCTAAATTCCCCAACACTACTGTTACTTCTGTAGACACCTATAATTACGCCTAAGCACTTTAAATACTTAAATTGTGCTAATTATGCCCATTTCTCGCAAATCAACCACATATCGTCAAAGGCACTCATTTTCCCTCATATCATCATTAATTAATTACACTAAGCTAATTAATTAAGTTGCCTATCCAACAAATACCCTAATTAACGACCTTCCGTTAATAAATCACCCCTTCTACCTAGACTAATTGCAATCATTATTAATTAATTAGCTTTCCCTTCCATTTAACCAATAAATCAATCTTTCCATTGATTTAATCCCCTTCTAATAGCCTAAATCACACTAATATTCCTCTAATTGGCTTCTATAAGCTTACACCTACCTATTAATTAATCACCTTTGATTAATTAAAATACCCCCAACTCCCATGACTTGCTAAACATGTATTAAACCCTTCTAAAGTAAGGTTACCTTTAATAAAGCAACCTTATCCATTCCTAATCATGTTTTACCTTTATCCCACATTCATGAGAATGTGTTGAATCCTTTATCCTTTGGGCTATATAAAGAGCCCTCCACCTACCTTTTTACTTACACCTAAACTTTCTAAGAGAGTAAATGCAAAGCATATAGCAAAGAGACTAAGAGCTTGCACCTTGCCCTTTTGAGAGTTCATCATCTTGAAGAGTTAAGCCTCTTTCTTAAAGTGCTTGGGTCATATGGGAGGTGTCAAAAGGGTCTTGTAGCCCAACTTTGATTAGCCCCCATTCCTAGGTTCTTGGAGCATTAAGGACAACTATTTTGATAGCCATGGAGCTTACTTAGGTCCATTCATTTATTTGTTGTTAGAGAATAGAGGAGTTTAGATATTTAGCATTGTTAGTTTCAAAGTTTGTATTGATGAATGCTAGCATCTAACCCTTGTTTAATTCTTATCATGATGGTGTTTATGCTTTGTTTTAGCTAAATTGTAGAACTATTTTAGGTGGTAGTTCTTGCTTCATTTGATTTAGCATTAAGCTACATGCACACAACTTCCTCCAATGTTATTTTTAGCATGGGCATTCAACCATGCTCAACCATCTTCCAACCACTCAGAATTCTTCTATAAATTGCAAGCTTACTCTCTTAAAAATCCACCTGAGATAATGTTTGCAAATAAAATCTATCAATTTTCAATCTGAACCTTTCCAAAGTATTTATGTTTGTATCATTTACAATCACATTTGGAGAATATTCAAGAGAACCCATTCCTCCATTTGCAAGGTTCCAGCAAACAAAATATCCTCAACCTTACTGAGGTTTACTACTGAAGGATTACAGGGAGAGTTTGCATTATTATTTGTGTATCTTTCATTACTATAGTTTTTTTCCTCTGCATACATTTTGGCACGCCCAGTGGGACTCCCCACATTTTTATTCGTATCTTCAATTTAGTTAATCATTTTGTAATCTAATTATTTATTTATGTTTATTGTTATTTTTTAACCTTGCATATAAAAATTTAAAATTTTCAAGTGAAGTACAGAAGTTAGAAATCCAAAAATACTAGCTTCGAAGGGTGTTTTTCTCACATTCAAAATTTTCACTTAGAGTGCTACCGTAGTCCATCTTCCAGAAGCCATAACTTTTTCTCCCAAACTCGGAATGACTTAGTTTTTTACAAAAAGGTATTGAAAAGATCTATACAATGGAAAAAAAAAATGATTTTGACTTACAAAAAATTCTATGGTTTCGTTTCTCCTAACACTTGTTTTTTTTGCAAAAAGAATTATAAAATTGTAGTTGTTTTTAAATTTAATTCATTTTTTTAACGTAACAACCTCACGCGTATGTTATTTCCTCACACTTTAAAAGTTATTTTGGAAATCAGAAACATGATTGTTTATTTTGTTTTGGGAATTAACATTTCTTTATTTTTTTAATCAAATCTTGTTTTACGTGTATGATCTTTCCTCGTGATTTTTTAAGTGATCTTGGAAAAAAAGTGTGAACTTGCTTCTATTGTTTTGTCGTTTACTTCTTCTAGAGAAATTTAGTAATCTTTTCTTGCAGGACCCGCTCTCACAAAGGTGGATAAATCACTCAAAAATATTAACTGCAAGTTTCCAAATGGTGTACAACCAAACCATGACTAAGATCAAAAGATAAAAAACAACACATTTAAAGCATTGTATTTGTAGATTTGGTTAAGAGTTATGGCTCAACCACTTAACTAGAACATAACCCCCTTGGAATAAGCCTTAAGATACAAAAAAGGGGGTGGTTATAGGAACCCCAAAGGATTCCACACCTTGAGGGAACTGGTGGAAACAATAAAAACTTTTTTTCCTACCTGACTATTAAAGCCTTTGTGAGTTAGAGTCACCGATATCCTTAGTGGTGACCCCAGTGCGATTCATTCTGAGAAAGGTCTTTGCTTAGGGTTTAAAAGGGGGTAAAGTAAAGTCATTAGCTAGCAATAGTGTCCCGCTCACTTGGATATTTTGCTAACACCTAGTTGAGAGAGCCACCTACGAAGCCATGCCTTATCCAAGGCAATCTAAGGTAATGGACACAAATAAACAGTTAACCAAGAACTCTTTTTCTATTTTATTCTTTTGTTTTCTTTCTCTTTGTCGTAGTGTTCCAAACTTGCTTTTTCTCAGACACTCCTTATTTTGGATCCATGTTTCACGTTCGTATCTTTTTTTCATTATCCAAACATTCCTTGTTTGGATTCTACATTCATTATCCTTTCATCTTTCCAAGTACACTTTACTTGGATTATTTTTTAACTTCTTTTCGAAATCCCAAATACTCCTTATTTTGGTTCATATTCTATTGTGTTCACAATCTCCAAATTTATCCTTATTTGGACTTGACATTCACTTATTTTTATTTTCATATTTTCTCTTCATCATCACTTCATCACTTATCTCATTAAATAATTCACTTTGTTTTAATTTGAGATCACTAATTCATTACTTCCCCCTTGTCTCTTATCTCCATTTTTTGTGAGATTCATACCTTTTTCTCATCGTTTATTCTCTTATTGTGATGACCTTTATGTCTTTGTTCTTTTAGTTCTTTCACTTCCTTATCGTGTTTTATCTTTTAACATACCTTTTTTTAAGATTTGACATCATTCATCATCTTCTTAAGTCTGCCATTTTTAACATACATCTTATTAAAAGTAAAAAAAAAATCATCATTTTTCCTAAGTCTCTTCCTTTAACACATTTCTGTTGATATTTGAGCATCGTCCATAAGTGTTTTAAGTCTCCTCTTGTCACACTTACTTTGACACAAGTTGAGAACACTTACTTCTTTCATCTCTTCCCTAAAGTTACCTCCAATTTGTCGTAAACGTTTTTGACGCTCCTTCATCTATCTTAGCACTCATTTTGCTATGATTCTTCTAAACTAACACTTCATTCCATCTTCCACCTTAACATCATTCATTTTGTTAACTATTGTGAAGTCCATTTTCTCTATCACTCTTATCACACATTTTATTAAGAGTTGATCACCTTCATCTTGTTAAGTCTTGTCTCCCTTGAAATTCATTTTGCTAAGTTCGTGCATGTTTCACTTTTCCCCACTTTTTAGTTTCTCTTAACACTTACCATGTTAGGAGTTAACCTTTTTTAATATTTCTTCATCACTCTTATCATTAATTTTGGTTACGAGTTTATTGCGTCCACCTTGTAAAGTCTATTTTCCTTCGTGACTCATTTTTGTTATAGAATATAGCAAATCTAACCTCTTGTCATCCATTTTTCTCTTTACTATCATTTTGTTAAGAGATGGACACTCGACTAACCTTTTTTTTTTATTCTTCCCTCTTAGCACTCATTTTTCTACGGCTCAAACATTTTCTATCTTCTTCCCTCTTCCATCTTAGCATTCACTTTACTAGTTTCAAACATTTTCATCACTTCCATCTTAGCATTTACTTTGATAATGGTTGCATTATTCATCATACATTTCTTCCCTCTCTCTATTTTTTCATTACAATGGTGGATTTATACAAATTATCATTTTCCCAAGAATGGAAAATGATGAAAGACACCGTTGTTAGGTATGTAAAAATAATGCAAACAATTCAATTTTGATGAATGTTGTCCATACCCTTTTAATATGGACATCTTACGCATGAAAGGAACGATAACCAGATCGTACCAAGCCAAGAACACAGATGCTAATCAAACACCACAATCAATAAGATGAAAGTAATTCGCCAGAATAACTTTACATAAAACCTTTGCAAACAAATGAGAAACAATATCATATATTATTATGGAACTCAATGCAATACATTGAGAATGGGCCTTGCTTAAATAGGAAAGGAATAACAATCTAAGAACCAGTCAAGGTCATAGATCAAGCCATAAATCAAAGAAATAACTAGTCATCAAAGAACTAGTCAAGACCATAGATTTAGGAGAGAACTAGACATCAAGGATCTAGTCAATACCATAGATCAAGAAAGAACTATACCTAACAACTAGATAATATCTCCTAATATCTAAATAAGATAAAAGAAATATCCACACACATAAGTGGGTGAGGATAAATAAAATACAATAAAGGTAAATAAAGTACCTAGGTGAACATGAGCTAAGGTAAATACCTACTCTAACACCCCCCCTCAAGTGAAGCTAGGGGCCAAAATAGATGTGGCATGTCCATAGTATGAGTCCCGGAAACTAGGCCTGATGAGGTACTCATGTATAATAACTGGGAAAAATGGGACACCACAAGGTACCCAAAACTAGTAACAACAAAGTAAAAGAGAGTAAAAACCTGCTCCAAGGCATCCCAAGAAGCTCGGCTCAAAAAAATCATACAATGCTGAAGAAGTTTGGTCTAAATCCACTACTTGATCATAGAACTCAAAAACAACTGACACTGGGCTTCACCAGACTAGCTCCATACAAAGAGACTGTCAACTGGAGTGATGTCGAAAGTGTAAAAAAACACGAAACATAATTTGACCAACTGTTGCAAATAGGTGTGCCACGATCCAAGAATAATAACCAAAAGCAACAAGGCAAGGACACAAACTCTAGAGTGTCATGATCCAAGAAAAGCCAAGGTAATAAGGCAAGGACATGAAACCTGAAGAAGCAGGATCAACACCACACCCTCCCATACTGCTGAATGGGTGGAGTGATGCTACAAATCTGTATGAGTTGCCCAAAATCAACTACTCGAACACTGACAAAATAACACTGGAATTCACCAGAATAGATCCCCCATAAGAGATACTGTCAACATGCCAAAAGTGTCAAAAATACAGATACAAAATCTCTCAACAAACAAGAGAGATACACTACACCTACTAAAGAAAAATGCTCAAAACAAGAAGCATCACAATGCAAAAGGTATAGAAAGTGGAGCAAGAGGCTGAATGGTGGAGGAGCCATGCCTGTAGAGTCCTCTCAATGAATTCCTATGTCACCTCCATGAGTGATCAGATATCCACCCCAAATCAACATGGATGGATGAAGAAGATGCCTACATATGACTTGGTGTAAAATGCACAATGGGTGCATGTAAAAGAACATCAGAATGTGTGTCAGGTTGATCATGTCTGACAACTGAAATCTCAAGTTTCTCAAGCCTGAGTGAAGGTGCAAAACTCATGTGTTGCTCAGGATCCTCAGAAAGAGTCGAGTGAACAAAAAAAAAGGAGCTTTGTCAATGTGTGATCCCAATGAAGTATCTGCTCGAAAACCAATGTCATGACGAGAATTCCACTTAACATGTGGAATAGAGGAAATAATACCCTGTGAATGTCTGTCAATGACTCTGCTAGTGAGACCCATAGAACGAGCATGCGAGAACTGAATGTAGTGGTATGCTTCTCAAAAAAGCCATGCAACTAAGTAGAAGTATGATACACAACATGTGGTACTGTAATAGGCACAGATGTGGAAGAGCATGCAGGTAACAAGCCTCACAGGTTTATGAAGCATCAAAAGCAGGTTCAGACTCAAAGACTGGACATATCAATGTTAGTGGGTACAAGAGCAACAACTACAAGTGGACTAGGAGCATGGTTGTGGTTGTCCACAATATGATGGTGATGTTGTAGGCTAGCAAGTTTGTTCTGCAGGGAGTGTATTATTGTATCCTTATCGTGAATGAGTGATTGTAGAAGATAATTTCACTTCTTGAGTGATCTATTTTCTTTCCACAAATTTTACAATATCCTCTTGAAGTCCACAAACTTCAGAGAAAAGTATATCATTCTCAGAATCCATGATAGGTACAAATTGTAACTCCCAAAAATTTAGGACGTCGGGCTCAGCCGAAATTGCATCCACAATTGATTACAACACTCCTCCATATTTGGCACTTTATAATTATAGTGCAAGTCTTAAAATAAATATTTCCAATGGAAAGAGCATGAAAAAACAAGCACTTCTTGCAAAAAATGGCACTCAAAACCAAGTTACCGATCAAAAGTTACAAGCTTTTTAATATTTTGCTCTGTAATTTATTTTAGGTGCCACTAAAACAAAATAAAATTTTGTTGCCTTCACCACACAAATAAAATTAAAGGGGGCTGAAGTTAGGCACCTACTAGTAGGAATCACAAGCTTTAAGCCCTCATATGACCATACCATATGACCAAGGGCTAAGGATTTAAAAATGACTGCCTCCAGAATGGGCTGAGTTTGCAGTCGATCTTAGAGTTTTCACGCCTTCCAGATCCAACAAAAGCCTCTATTTTCCATAAAAATGCACGCAACAAAAAAAATCACCAAATCCCAAATATATGAATACACAAATAATTTATTTGCAAAATAAAACTTATAGACGGATGTCAACAGCAATCTCCAGCTCTGATACCATGAAAGGAACGATAACCAAATCGTACCAAGCCAAGAACATAGATGCTAATCAAACACCATGATCAATAAGATGAAAGTCAATTCAGCAGACTAACTTTACATAAAACCTTTACAAACAAAGTGAGAATCAATATCAAATATTATTATGGAACTCAATGCAATACATTGAGAATGGGCCTTGCTTAAATAGGAAAGGAATAATAATATAAGAACCAATCAAAGTCATAGATAAAGCCATAAATTAAGGAAATAACTAGTCATCAAAGAACTAATCAAGACCATATATTTAGGAGAGAACTAGACATCAAGGATGTAATCAATACCATAGATCTAGGAAAGAACTAGTCACTACCATAGATCAAGGAAAGAACTATACCTAACAACTAGATAATATCTCCTAATATCTAAATAAGATAAAATAAACATCCACACACATAAGTGGGTGAGGATAAATACAATAAAGGTAATAAAGTACCGAGGTGAACATGAGCTAAGGTAAATACCTACTCTAACAACACATACCCTTCTCAATTCTTTTGAGATGCCCAAATTCAATAAATACAAGGGAAAAACTTATCCAAGACAACATATTAAAGAATTTTCCATAGCATGTCATGAAGTGACATATAACGATAGCTTTCTCTTGTGCCTTTTTCATAGAAGTCTAGGAGGAAAATATTTGGATTGGTTTTTACAACTTAAAATGGATCTATTACCACCTTCACGGACCTCTCAGAGAAGTTCGTCAAACATTTTTCTTTCAACCTAACCTATAATAATCACCATATTAGAGCTTCCCAAGATGAATATTGGTACATCAACCGCAACTGCAATGTCATCACTGATGGTGTCACATATAATTGAAATATTCCCAACATACATGAACAATCAATCAAAAATCCAATCATATAGCCTAGCCAAGAAACTAAACCACGTAAAGTTAAATGTATGTTTACACCCCTCGAAGAAAGTCTCTCTAGTGTCTTTCATCAACTCAAAGAGGTTGGGATGATAAAATATCCTCTTATAAAACCTTGGATTGAAGGAAAAACCAATCCATATTGTTACAAACCTCATGGATATTGTGATTTTCCTCGCATTAATGGTCACTCAACTGATAAATGTACACATTTTAAGAACTATGTCCAAGACTTAATTGACGATAGAGAGATATTTGTAGATCTTGATGATGAAGCTCTTGTAACTAATGACATGTTATACCCTCAAATGAATTTTTGACTATTATTCCCACTTATATTCATACTGACATTCCACGAGATCACGAAGAAATTCAAGTATCTCCCCCTTCAAACCAATCCACTTTTACAAATTTTGTTCCTATAGTCCAAAAATACATTGAACATGTTTCAGACAATCTTCTAACACCTAACAAGAACTTGAATTTTCTTCAAGACCCTATTTCAACCCTTCACATGATAGAAGAGGGTCCATCGTCAAATGCCATTGATCTTCATTTTATTCTTTCCATTCCACCTCCTACGCCTAACATCTCTAGTCATGTTATCAAACCACGACAACAATAAGCTTGGACACTTGCTTCAACGTAACCTTCCATGTCCATTATAACTCACATGATCCATCCTGTAGGAATCTCATCAACGATTATTCCTACTTGTCAAGATATCTACATGTGCATACTCTATGAGGTACGTATACCTAGGAATATCCTTATTCAACCATTTCAAGCTTTAATTTCAAATATTTTGTCCAAATAAATAATTCAAAACCTAGAAGGAGAAACATTAACTATTTCCTCTCTATGGCTTACAAGGAACCTTGGGTATACATTTAGAGATCCATCTTTCTTTCATCGCATTATTTCGCTCACAGGTGAATTTGTATCTCAACATCCTCCCCGCATCGACAATATTCTTCTAACATAACATATGTATTTCAATCTCCTCGATAACTCATCTAATCACACATAATTTTACTTGGAACTTGTCCCCCCAAGTCTAGTAAGTCAAGACCCATCAAATCTTTTGATTCAATCTTTTTACTTGGCTCCTATCTTCCCATGTCTCATATTATAGTACTTATCGAAACTCAAATTCACTCCTTTCACTTGGCTCATGTCTGTCCAAGTCTCATATTTCAGGACTTATTGAATCATTTGATTCTCTCTCTTCACTTGTATTTCATCTACATAAGTCTTGTATCTTAGAACCATTCAACTTCAATAAACATGAACCTCTTTCTTAATGAGTCCATTTTAAATATTCATTCTCCAAAATTCAAAAAAATAAAAAATCACAAAAAGAGAATAAAAATTTGTATTAGAACACTATTTGCCAACCAAAAATGACAAAGTGTGTACAAATAATTTTAGGCTTTCCATATATTGGAAGATACCTTAATCATAGCATTGTCATATACTCACCTTCTCCACCTCTTACAACACATGTTAACCTTGTTCCTCTTGGGAATTGTGTGTCTCATATTTGTTATAGTTAGTTACCATTTTAGATCTTTTTACCTATGGTTTTATCTTGAAGCTTACTGATGGAAACTCCTCCTTTCAAATAATATCTCTCTTTCACTTAAAGCACTAAACTTCTTTACCCAGTTCTTTTTGACCACCCATCTCAATCTACGGTGTTGAACCCTTGCATCCTACTAGTCACATGAGGCTGAGAATTGGGGGTAGAGTGTTCCTTCCTAACAAGCATGATATCAACATACAAGGAAAAATTTAATCAATCTAAAACTACAATTAAAAAATTATAAAATTAATATGTCTTTCATCCTTCACAATCTTTGGTGATAAGCCCATACTTCTTACTGGTAGTATGAGACTAGGAATGGAGAAAGCCCTTACTTGCCTACATTTTGTCTTTGGTGTTGAGCCATTTCCTTTTACTGATGGCATGGGGAAACATGTAGGGTTTCCTTCATAAAAATAAATAAATAATCATTCAATAAATCCTTTATGAAATCTAAATCAAAGTGCTTAATCAAAAACATCCCAAGAAGCAATTTATTTGCTCATAATAAAGAGAGGAAAACAATTGTTTCACCTAGATTTTCCCAACCAGTATGCCGTCAATGAATCTAAGTCAATTCAAAACCTATAAAGTGGAATTATCTTGTAATCAGTTAGATAATCTTGACTGGAGATGAGTTGCATTTCTTCTCACATGGATCATTATTACACTTTATGTCTTCGCATCCATTATCTTCACTTTTCATATCACTGTTCATCTTGTTTTCACGTCCTTCTTGGCTCTTGGTGGTGATCCCTTACATATTCATATTTTCATGGATCCACGAGTGAAGTAAAACACCTTATCATTTTATCGTCTACACTTCTTCCAATGGATTGGAATGCTTTTTATTATTTTCACCTTCTTTCAAGTAGTGCACCCTTTTTACCGAGTTATACTATACACATTTTGTTTTTGCAAACATGTCTCACAAAACTTAAAAATGTTTCATAAAAAATACAAAACAATATAAAATTGTTCAAAATACAAAAAAAAATATAAAATTGTCCAAAACTCCAAAAATAGTTTCAAACTTTCATAATCAAAACATTCAGATAATGTTTGAAAACTTTCAACAACTAGATAATACAGTTCACTAATTTCACCATTTGATGGTGCTCCTCATGATTGTTCTATATCATACTCATCTTTATTACCCATGGTGTATATATATGCTCGAGGAAATCATTTACCCTTTCGCAATATAAGTTTTTTTGGGGCATACTTGGATTTTACATTTTAATCCAATATAGATCAAACCTCAATGGGATATGACAAGAGTATCTTTTAGAGTATCTAAGTATCACTTCGCTCTTCACCCTTATCCAATCCTCTCACATGCTAAGTTATCATTTGGGGGCATTAAAATTTGTCTATTTATTCAATGTGGAATACATTAGGAGTGTCATTAGACGTCGTTTCTACACGTTATATTATACTGTTGCAGTTTTTTAACATTGTGACAATGCTTTTTGCTTCTTTCAATTTATTATTGTTGTTTGTTGTATTTTGTTTGTCTTTACTATAGACTGATTGCAAGAAAATTTACTCACATCCTAGTTTACATATAAATTTGGTGTGGTTCCTTCTTGTTCATATTGGGTTTCTTTCTATTGCTTATTTTGTATCTCTTTGTCATTTGCATGTGTTGTGTTTTCCTCCTATTTTATTTAAGCCATGGAATGAATTCATTTTTGTTTGCATGTGTATTTCAAAACTTACAAAAAAAAAATTATAAAAAAAAACAAATATGAATCAAAATCCAAAAAAAAATCAAATATGAATCAATATTCAAAAAAGTCAAATATTTCAAAAATCCAAAAAAATCAAACATAGTTTTTCAAAACATTCAAAAAATTTTAAAAAATTACAAAAAAATTTCAAACAAACATTCACTTATCACAGAAATACTACAATTTGAAAACACTTAAAGTGAATCATTCAGCATCTTAATACAATCTTGATAAATGTCATACCTTTTATCTATCACCCTAGTGATTGTGCCAATATTACAACTATCACTTTCTTCCCTTCACATGATATTCTAACTTTTTTTGGGGCAAGTCAAAAAATTGTTTTTCCTTCGTGATATAACTTCACCTGAGGCAATTTCAACTTTTATCATTTACACAACAGATTCAGCAAGAGTTTCATAAGGAGTCACTTTAACTCCGCTCTTCTAGCCTGATCCTATTCCCACTTGGGAGCATTTATATCTACTTAATCATCATTGTGGCATGCATTAGGGGCATGGATGATTGCCTTCTTTTTTTAAAATTTTTGTTGCATTTTTTATGTTTACTCTTTTTTGACAACTTACGAGTAGTGTGATTACATCTTAGTTCCTTTATAACCTTGATGCTGGCTCCTACTTTGTATATTGGTTTCTTTTCCTTTTTATCTTTTTTTTGTTTTTTTTGTGTTTGTTTACATGCATCTGGGTTAACCATCTTGGTTCTTTGATAATCATGGTGACAACTCTATTGTGCAATAACAAAAATTAGGTTGCTCTAAAAATTACTCTCCAAATAATGCTCATGATATGAACATAGTCCTTTCCCATCCTTGTTCTAATATCTTGTTTTCCTTCCTATCAAGCAGTTGTCCACCACCTTGTTGCCTCATCCACCCACTTGAGGGGGAATTCTTCTAGTATTCTAATCACTGTGGTACCATAATGCTTCACAGTATTGCCGCTCGCTGATGTCCATGTGTCTACTATATTTAAAGCACTATTACTTTGCAATATCACTTTAAAGAGGGGAAAAATGTAGACACACTAAAATAACATACATACTCTATCTCACTTCTATCTAATTAGAATTAATTAAATTAATTCTATCTCACCTCAGTACACCCCTTTATAATTAATTAAATTAATTACATCATTCAAATATTCCCCTTTATAAAATTAGTTAAAATTAATTATATTACCTAAGCTATATTCCTACATGTAAACAGAGAAAATTATCATAAATGAAAGAAAAAAAACAAACATGCAAACCTTTCCAGCAACCTTCTGTACAAACCTCAGATAAAGGTCTCCTATGAAACCTTGCAGAAAGAATGTATGAATTGTTTTGTGGGTGCTCTCTAGTGCTCTCCAAGATTTGAAGGAAAATGCTACAAACACAATTCAACAGATTTTTATGCTTCAAATTCAAGAGGGATTAGAAGGAAGGTAAGCTTGTAATTTATATAAATAGAAGGTAGTTTGAATTGCTTACACGGATAAATGAACATGCTAAAAATAACATTATGGGTAGTTGCAACAGTGTCAGGGGAAATAATGAAATTAATTACAAAAAGTTGCATCTAGAAAGGTGGTTGTACATGCATTTTAATCACCCTCACCTTTCTAGGATTCTAGAAGTGCAGTTAACTAGGGTGGTTAAAGTGGAGTCTAAGTGGAGTTTTATAAAGTGGCAGATGATTAGGATATACACACACTTAATTAATTGATAATAATTACTTTAGCCAAAGGGGTCCAAAGGGAACATGGGATTAATTTAATTAATCCAAAGGGGTACAATGTGTATTCATTAATCAATTTAATTAATTAATTACAAATGGGTGAATATCAAGGTGTATTAGCACAATATTGGGAACAAGTGGAACCATGAATGTAAATTTGGGGTGTCTAAATTTTTCCCCTCTTTAAAATGCTATTGCAGAGTAATAGTTCTTTAAAGATAGTAGATGCATGAAAATCGATGAGTGGAAAATTGTTAAGTATTGAGATGCCACAGTAAACAAAACAATAGAGAAATGCCCCCTCAAGGGTATGGATGACATAACAAGGTGGCGGAAAACTGCTTGATAGGAAGAAAGCAAGGGATTAAAACAAGGATGAGAAAGGACTATGTTCGTTGCATGAGCGTTATTTGGAGAGTATTTTTTTAGAGAAACCTGATTTTTGTTGTTGCATAATAGATTTGTCACCATGATTATGAAATAATCAAGAGGGTTAACCCATATGCACGTAAACAAACACACATAACAAATAAAAGATAAAAAGGAAAACAAATGCAATATACAAATTAGGTTTCAGCACAATCGTTATAAAGGAACCAAGATGTAATCGCACTACTTGTAAGTGGTCCATAAAGAGTAAACATCAACAAAGAAACATAAATTCAAAAATTAATATAATCAACTATGCCCCTAATGCATGCCACAATGATGATTAAGTAGATACAAATGCTCCCAAATGGAAATAGGATCAGACTAAAAGAGTGGAGTTAAAGCGACTCCTTATGACACTCTTGTTGAATCCGTTGTGTAAATGATAAAATTTCAAATATCCCTAGGTGAATTTATATCATGAAGCAAAAAAAAAATTGTGTGAATTTCCCCAAGAAAAGTTAGCATATCATGCAAATGGAAGAAAGTGATAGTTGTAAGATTGGTACGAGTACTAGAGTAATAGATAAAAGTAAGACATTTATCAAAAGTGTATTAATATGTTAAATGATTTACTTCAAGGGTTTTCAAATTAATATGATTTCTGTGAGAAGTGAATGTTTGTTCGAATTTTTGTGATTTTTTTTTATTTTGTTGGGATTTTTGAAATATTTGATTTTTTTGGATTTAAAAAAAAAAATGGATTTTTGAAATATTAATGTTTTTGGATTTTCACAAGTTTTGAAATACAAATACAAACAAAAAATGAAGACATTCCATGGCTTAAATAAAATAGGAGGAAAACAAAACACATGCAAATGACATAAAGATATAAAATAAGTAGCAAAAGTAAACCCAATATGAACAAGAAAGAACCACACCAAAGTTATATATGAACTAGGATGTGAATAAATTTCTTGCAATTAGTCCATAAGCGCATTCTAGATACACAAAGTACTGGTTATTAGAAATATCACACATAAGAAAGTAATCTAATAATATACAATACAAAATTCCATATGTACAAATGTTAAACAAGAAAACAAGCTAGTGAACAAAAACACAACAATGTAAAAAATTCTAATAAAGAAGTGAATATATATAGATGTCAAGTTTCCCCCAAGAGAAAGCCAAAGCCAAGTGATGTCCCTATGAAAAGTTACATTGCAAAGAGTGGCTTGATTGATTAGAAAAGATGATTGGGAACAATCACATGAAGAAAATGGTGATTGTATGTATGTTTTTTTGTATTATCTAAACAATTTTATATTGTTTTGGTAGTTTTTTTCGAGACATTTTTTTGAATGTTTTTTGTTATTTTTTAGAGTTTTGAACCATACGCCAAATAGGAGGGAAAGGAAATTCCTAATTCAAAACCAACATGCTAAATGGAAGGTGAACAATGGTAGTAGACAATGGGCACGACAAACTGCCAAGTAGAACATGCGACACATGGTGAGGCAAAAACGTTACAAGAGAGAAACAAAGTGAAATGATAAAACAAGTGGATGCACTGACATGCCCCCAGTATAATGGTTACTCTTCAAAGACTTAGGATTATAACTTCTTCAAATGAATGGAATTCATAGGATCCTTTAAATCTTTTCCATCCTTGGTAGAGAGTTTGTATGCATCAGATCCAAATTTAGCAATTATAACATAAGGACCCAACCAATTAGGCTCAAATTTTCCATATTTTTCTCATGGTTTTGTTGTGTTCTTTTGATTTTCCTTTAGGACCAAATCACTGATTTCAAATTGTCAAGGTTTGATCTTGAATTTATAATTATGGTGTAGTCTATTATGATATACTTAGCATATGGTCTAAGGCGTGAAGCCATCTCTCATCCAGAAATTCCATCTCTGTAAGGCAATGCAACATGGTAATCCTCTTCATGAATAAGATGTTGGAGGGATACATGAAGTGAAGGTAGGTCAACTTCGATAGATAATATGGATTCAGATCTATATACTAGGGAAAATGAGGTAGCTCTTATAGGTGTACGAAAGGAAGTGTGGTAGGCCCAGAGGGTAGGATATAACTACGTATGCTAATTATGTCTATGTTTATTAACAATATTTTCTAGAATAGACTTGATAGTCTTGTTTGATGCTTCAGATTGGCCATTGTATTGTGGATAATAGGGTGTAGCCCATTTTAGGTGGATATTATATTTATTAGCTAGGGCCTTGATATCCTTATTTTTTAAAGAACCACTATTGTCATTAACAATAGCACCGGGGATGCCAAAACGACAGATAATATGGTTGGAGATGAATTTAGAAATATTGCACCCAGTAATGTGAGTAAGAGGCATAGCCTCAACCCACTTGGTGAAATAATTAGTGGTGGTTATAATAAAAGTGTGGCCATCGAAAAATGTGGGAGTTATTTTTCCAATTAAATCAAGTCCCCATTTTGAAAAAGGCCAAGGTGAAGTAATAGGCTGCAAGGCTTAGGATGGTGCATGAATGAGATTACCATTTTTTTGGCAAGCCTTACATTTCTTCACAAAGTTGCATGCATCTTCCTCCATTGTGGGCCAGTAGTATCCAATGTGTAACATCTTCTTTGCAAGGACTATTCCACTGGTATGGGCACCTCAAATACCTGAATGTACTTCATCTAGCATTTGATTAGATTCATCCTAATTGATACATCTTAAGAGAGTCCCAGCATAACCTCTTCAACACAAGGTGTCAATAATAATGGTGTAGCATGAAGTAGGTTGTGTTAAGGCTCTTTTATTATCTCAATTAAAATTAGGAGGATAGGCTTTCATTTGAATAAAGGTGTATATATCGTGGTACCACGAATGATTAGGACCAACAATCTCACAAACCATGGTGGACTCCGAAAATTTGTATGTGGGCACCAAAAGATGTTTAATAAGGAACTCATTCTGAGTTTGATTAGTTTCAAATGAAAGAATGGAAGTTATAGTTGTCATGGCATCTGCTGCTTTGTTTTGTATGCAAGGAACTTGTTCAAAATTGATAATCTGGAAATACCCTCTAAGGCTATAAACCATTCTTTTAGAGGGTAATATATTTTCATCTTTTACTTGATATTCTCGATTAACTTGATTAATGACTAGAAGAGAATCACCAAGAATTGTCAATTCTTATAGGCACCATGAGATAGAAAATCCTAAGCCTGCTATCAGTTCTTCATACTCTATTATGTTATTTCTGCAAGGAAATTTGATATGATAAGATTTAGGTATGAGGTCTCCATCCGGTGTACGTAAGACAATTATTGCTCCAGAACCATGGATATTGCAAGATACATCAAAGAATAATGTCCATAAAGGGATTGCCTCTATGTACAACAAGTCTTCATTTGGAAATTCAAAATTTAGAGGTTGTGAACTTGGTAATGGTTTTGCAGCCAATTGATCTGTCATTGCTTGACCTTTGATAGCCTTTTGATTGACAATTTCCTTTTGATTGACAATTTCAATGTCAAATTCATTAAGTAGCACAATCCAGCTAGACATTGTCCTATTATGATTGGTCTCAAAAGTAGGTACTTAAGAGGATCAACCCATGAAATTAGCTTGGTGGTATGATTTAGGAGATAATGTCACATCTTGATGAAAGTATAAGCAACTACTAAACAAAGTCTATTCAACCTGCGAGTACTTGGTCTCATGTTCAAGGACAGTTCTTCTTAAGTAATATACAACTTGTTCTTGACCCTTATCATTGTGTTATGCCAATAATGCCCCAATGGAATGTTCTGTTGTAGATGTATACAAAAACATAGGCTTATCCAATATAAGCAACATTAGTACCGAAAGAGATGTCAGGTATTATTTCAATTTTGTAAAGGCATCTTGACAATATTTTTTCCATTTAAACTGGACATCCTTTTTAAGTAAATGGTGTAAATGATGGCACTTATATTCCAATTGGGAGATGAAGTGACGAATAGACTGTATTTTT
The DNA here is from genome assembly GCA_019776745.2 of Taxus chinensis. Classification (NCBI taxonomy): domain Eukaryota; kingdom Viridiplantae; phylum Streptophyta; class Pinopsida; order Cupressales; family Taxaceae; genus Taxus; species Taxus chinensis. Next base: position 818,099,518 of record CM034150.1, on the reverse strand, counting down.
CCTTGCAGGACCCTTAATTTTCAAAGGTTATGAGGAGGTGGCATATCTATTATAGATTTGACCTTAGTAGGGTCCACTTCAATTCCTCTTCATGAGACAATGAATCCCAGATGTTTCCCTAAAATGACACCAAAGACACCTTTTTTTGGATTAAGGTGAACCTTGTACTTCCTTAACTTCTCAAATATATACCTAAGAAATTATGTATGATCCACCCTAGTCTTTGATTTAGAAAGAATATCATCGACATAATCTTCCATTATGTTATGAATAAGGTCATGGAAATAAGAGTCATAACACGTTGATAAGTTGCACCAGTGTTTTTAAGGCCAAAAGGAATTACCTTGTAACTAAATGTCCCCCATGGGGTCGTAAAATCTATTTTATGTTGGTCTTCTTCAATAATTTGAATTTGGTTATACCCGAAAAATATATCCATAAGGGATAATATCTCATGGCCCTTAGGAGAATCGACAATCATATCAATATTAGGCAAAGGGAAATTATCCTTAGGACATGCCTCGTTAATGTCACAAAAATATGTACAAATACGGATTCTGGGGGTATTCTTCACAACTAGTACCATATTGGATATCCACTTTGAGTAATCAATGCACTGTATGAAGCCTACATCCAATAATTTTTATAGTTTGGCCTTAATAAACAATGCAACCTTGAGATGCATTTTACGTAGTTTTTTCTTGATAGGTTTAGCATCTAGGTGTACCACAAGAGAAGGATCAAGACCAGGAATATCTTTATAAGACCAAGTGAATACATCCTGAAACTCGGTTAGAAGTGTTGTGAAGGATTTGATTTTGTTTTTTGATAAACTGGCACCTAGTTGTAACAATTTTGGTTGCTCTTCAGTTCCAATTTTAATGGTTGTCATCTCTTCTACCAACAACTTAGAAGTGTCATTATCTTGAAATGATGTTTGAGGGTTGTGTAGATTTTTAGATATTTTTGCATCCAAATCTCCTCTCTCTTGTGCCTTTGAAAGGTTTTCACTAGGAGATGGGTCCTTTGCTTTCTTTTTTTTCATTCTTTACTTCTCGTATAATGCCTTAGAATTTTTTTCACCATGCGAGATATAATTTGTATTTTTTTATGTTTAATTTATTTGTCTTTAGGACTAGAGACTGTAATTTCTTCTTTAAAGTAAGTGGTGGCATCAAGGTTTATATCGAAACCCTTCTTGTGATCCGACAAGGGAAAAGGGTCCTGAGCCTCGAGGAACTCCTAGATGGCCTCATTATTTTGAAAGAGATCCATGGAAATATGACACAGTTGGTCTTGATCAATGAGGGAAGGATAAATAACATCAAGGGTTTGAATAGATAAGTAGTCTCAAAAAAGTGTAGTTTCAGCTAGGTCTTTGAAGAGGCTATGTGTGGAACTAGTCTCAATTTCATAATCTAAGTCTGCATCGCTAGATTACACCTCAAATACTATAGGCCTCTTCACATATGTCTCATATCCTAGACCATATGTGTAAAGGTTAGACTTGATATTCATAGGTTCAAGAACACCATGCCTTTGTGGGGCAAGGCCTCTTCCTTTCTAGTTCATGTTTTTCATCATTTTATGGCCCTTGGTGTAATCGGTGGATTCGTAACATTCTTCCATCATGTCATTGTATAGCCAAGAGTTGTCAAAGATTGGAATATGTTCATCTTCTATATATCCATATCATCTCCAAAGAGTTTTTCCAACATATTAAGCCAGATGTTCTTGTAGATGAGGAACCTTAGGACGCCCATAGCTATGAGGAGATAATGGGAATTTTCCAACAAGGAATGTATTGTCAAGTGTGTACTCACCTAAACCTTTATGAGAGTATGTAATATCAGGTGATACCTTAGATGTAGATGCCTTAGAGGAAGGTGCAAAAGAACTAGGGCTCAATAATATATCTAGGTCAATACGATTGGTAACAATAGGAGTTGGGCTAGGTTTTATTGTGCTATCAATAGATGGACAATAGTTCTCCTTTTTGTACCTTGCTTCGAAAAAATTACAGTATTCAAAGGGGTCAATATTTCCATGCAAGGTGAACTCTCTACCATTATGTGGAAACTTTATGCATTGATGGAAAGTGAAAGGTACTGCATTCATCGCATGTATCCAAGGTCTATCTAGAAGAAGGTTATACGATGTGTCTGCATGAACTACATGACACATAGTGTCAAGGAGTACTGGGCCTACTTATATGGGAAGAGTGATAGTACCAAAATATTGGCACTTAGTATTATCATAACCATGAATGGTAATGATATTAACATCTAAGTCGTCTATTTTATGACCAAGGAAATGATGCATTTTTATAGAAAAAATTTTAAGATCCACTCCATTATCGATAAGAACTATCTTGAATTTATGATGGGTAACATAGGATTTGACGTATAAGGATTTTTTGTTAATTAGATTCGGGTTCAACATATCTTGAGGGAAAAAATAGAGGATAGGAGTTTCAGGCATAAGGTTCACAATCATAGCCTAAAACTGTTGTACATTGAGAGTATGAGGAACATTTGATTAATTTAGAGGACGAGTGAGAATATCTTGAAAGCAAGGTGTCTCTTTCAATAGTTCCATGAGAGAGATATGTGCTGGCATGGTTACTAATTTTTTTATGAAGTCATACTAACTTGGAGTGGAAGATTTGGCATTAGAATTTGACTGTTGATTTGAAAGAGTGGCTGGTTTGGACATTTGAGGTTTTGTAGAAGACGTAGAAGGCTAGTTTTCCAAACGAACCCATATTTTCCATTGGCATGTGGTCACGACATTACTCAAAGGTGTGAATTTAATGGTCACCATTATAGATGGTACTTCCTCAATAAATGATATAATTAAACTCAAATTAGTTTTATTGGTAGAAGGACCTTTGTCAACATTTTTATCATCACCACCATGTTTAGGAAATGGGTTTGAGAACACCTTAAGAATTTTGTTGGGTTTCTTATTTGGTGATGATTCTTCAATAGTGATATCTTCACTATCAATGAGATATTGGATAAAGTGGGGTAAGAAAAAGCATCGATCAATCGAGTGACCATCAATGCGATGAAAATCACAATAACTATCAGCCTTGTACCAAGTAGGATTAGGTTCTCCCTCAACCCAAGGTCTGGTGATGGGATAAGTAACCATGTTTGAATTAGTGAGTTATTGAAGGACATTTGATAGAGTTTCTCCCAAAGGAGTGAAACGACGTCGTTTAGAATTAGGAGAGGATGAAACCTCTTTACTAGAAATAAAAAGAGGTTGTTTACCTTTGTTTGGACTAGTCTAAGTTTTTTGAACATTGTGGACATTGCAGTTGTCTATAATACCATCATTTACCATATTACAATTCCAGTTAACATGTTTATATTTTTCTTGGTGAGAGCTATTAGAATGGCTACTATGTTGCCCATTGTCTTTTGAATGAGGTTTAATCAAACCTTTTGCAATAAGGGAATTTTCAATCTACAATCCTTTCTCAATAAATTCTTCAAAATTATTAAGGAAATGCATTTTCATGTGAAAGGATAGCTCGTTGTTGATATTGGGTACAAATATTCTCATGAGCATCTTCTCAGGCATGGAGCATGGGAAACGACTAGCAATCCCATGCCATCTTTGTAGGAATTGTGTGAAGATTTCATTTATTCATTGTTTGGTATTACACAAGTCCATCGTTGTAATTTTAGACTCTATGTTGAATCAATTTTTTTTGACAAACTTCTCTGAGATGTCTGTGAAATTTTTCCCATAGCCATTGGGGAGGAGTATGACCCAGTGGAAGGATTTTCTTCCTAGACTTCGTGGAAAAATAGGCTTTAAGAAGACATCACTATAGGCCACCTCTTGGCAGTCCATATAAAACTCCTTGATATGCTCTGTAGGGTCACTCTTGCCCTGGTATTTGTCAAATTTGGGCATCTCAAAAGATTTTGGAAAAGGAGCACATAAAATGTCTTTATCGAATGGGTAAGGACATAATTCTTTAAAGTTGAATTGGTTGCCTTGATGTTCCATACTAGAGATGGTATCCTTCATCATTTTCCACTTTTGAGAAAATATTGAATTAGTTATGTGGGAAATAAAATGGTGATTTATCACTTCGTATGAGTTGTTATGCTCGTTGACATGGTCTCAAAAGGATTTTTAAAGGTTTCGTCACTAGATTTCTTCATGTGTTCAATACCTTTTCATAGGATATCATTGTTAGTAATTATAGAGGATATGAGATAGCCAATTGTTTTGCCATGTGCATTGATTTGATTCAAACAATGCTTGCGTTAGGATCTAGAGGATGAAGCATTATGATTTGTCCTTGTTCCTTTCATCATATTTTTCTTTCTTGGATCCATTGTATTTTACGTTGTTCAAGGTGGACTTGTATTTGATCATCATTAGTCACATGAATAGGACCTATATCATTGTCATTTTTTGTCGAAATGAAAGGTTCACCCTTGTTAGGTGGTGTAAATTTCCAAGTAATGCTTGTCAATATCATCCTCATCAAAGTCATGAGGGAAATATTGCTCCCATTTACAAGGAGATGCAGAAGAAGGAATTGGTCTTTGTTTTGTACGTCAAAGTATGTTTCTATGCGAAATATTTCTTTGAGTGAGATGTCATTTTGATCATCCTCAGAGTTCTGGCCATCATCAGTATGATAATTTCCAAAAGGATTTCATTTCCTTACCATTCCAAAAGGACTATAATCTCTATGATGCCATGTTTCCCAACCATTATTTGAAAGAGGGAAGAAGAAAGAAGAGGTTTGTGATAGAAAACTTGACCCTTAGCAAAGTGAATGCTAACGATGGAAGAGAGGTGTGTGATTAAGATTGATAATAAATGCTCAACCCTAGAAAAAATGAGTGCTAATATGGGAAAGAGTTTTGAGAAAAGGGTTATCTTGATTGTTTGCAACTCTTAAAAAACTGAGATGTTAAGATGGAAAAGCATGCCTAAATGAGTGTTAGATATGCTCTGAACTCATTAAAAAAAAAATGAATGTTAAGATGAGAAGAGGTGTGAAGAGGTGATGACACGATCAACTTCCTAAAAAAAAGGGTGATAAAGCTAGCAACGAGAAGAGGGACTTCACAACAATTAACAAAATGAGTATTGTTAAAGTGTAAGAGGCTCAACAAGGTGGAGCTACGATCAAATCTTAATGCAAAATTGATTGATAGCGAGTGATGAGAATAAATGCAAAAATGCACTCTACCACTCTAGTAATAATGAATGTTAAACAGGAATGAAGGTAGTGAAATAAAATATTTAAACGTGCTTGAAACCTTAACAAGAATGAATGTTAAGACAGATACAAGATAATAACAGAGATGAATGTGACTCAATTCTTGATAGTCAAAATGTTGTGATAAGAAGATGATGAAGAAGGTGGAGTCTCACAATGACTTAACAAATATGTTGATCATTTTAGAGACGTAGAAGAGAGATTTAACGTGTTTAGTTTAACAATGAAATCTTCAGAACTAAATGAGTCGCTAAGAGGAGACTGAAGAGGTTTAAAAAAAGCTTCACCACCCTTGTAAAAAAAATGAAACATAAAGAGGGACTAGAGATGAAATAAGTTATAAAATGACAAGTGTTTGAGTACAACAAGAGGATACTTAAAACACACTTCAAATATGCTCAATTTTTTAACGAAAATTATGTTAAGCTTAAGAGACTTAGGAAAATGTGATCCAAATGTTTACTTGTCTCTTAATGAATATAGGAGGTATAGAACTCAAGGAGACGTAGGAAAATAATGAATGATAGTCAGCTATTAACACAAAAAGTCGTGTTAAAACAGAAGACTTAAATAAGCATGAATGAAGGACTGCCAACTGAGTGAATAAAAGCATGTTAAAAGGAGTAGACACACCAGGATGAAAATGAGCGTAAATTGAAATATTGAACAACAAAGATGAAATGTCATCACAAGAAGTGAGGTAATTGATGAGTGAAATGAAGGTTAGTGAATGATCGATGACAACAGTGGAGATAATGAGACAAGGGAAAAGTGATTGATTAGTGAGGATCAAATTAAAAGCCAAACAAGTGATATGATTTAAAGATAGAATTGATTAAGTGATGAGGATGTCGTCAATGCAACAAAGTGATTATGATAGTATGACGACGTAAGGAGTGATAGGGGAAAATGTGAAGATGTGGAACAACTCATACAAAATAGATATGAAAATGTGATGAAATAAGAGTGATGGGAGAGATAAGATTTTGATTGAATAATTGTTATAAGCCTCAACCTTAGTGAATGTGCAATGTGACGAAGTAAGTGGCTAATTGGGAGAAAGATAACAAAAATAGGTGACAAGTCCACAAAGTATCCAATGTGAAATGTGATGTTATTGTCATCTGAAGCCTGTGGAATTAACTCAAAGTTCAAATCCTAAGCATAGACGTTTCACAGAATTAATCACACTGGGTTTTCGACAATAAAAATATCAAGGGCTCTAACTCACAGAGGGTTTACTTGACCGGTAGGATAAATAGAGAATCACAATGTCATCCACTTAGTGAACAAAATGAAAGTGTTCAAATATGGGATGTCCTATAAGCATCGAGACTTTTTACAGCGTTACAAAGAAAAAAAATGCCAATGAGAGAGTTATGTTCGTGAATGAAAAGGATGAAAAAAAAAGTGTGTAACACATGAGAGAACCTACATGAAACAAAGGATGTAGTGAGAATGTGGACTTTACCTATAGATATGGCTTGGACAAGGCATGGCTTCCTAAGCGGTTCACTCAATTAGGTGTCAGCAATATACCCGAACGAGCGAGGTGTTATTGCTATTTTTTCGGATTTACTTAACCCCCTTCGAAACAATGAGAAAAGATATTTATCAAATGAATCACATTGGCGTCACCACTAAGGATATCCGTGAATCTAATCTCACAAGGTTGCACTAGACAATTGGGATGGGATACACGTTTCATTAGCTAGTTCCCTCCAAGGAGAAAAAAATATGCACAATAGACATCCAAATGCACTTAAAGGCATGAAAGTGCAATAGAACACAAGCTAATACATATCAATAGCAAAAAAGCAAGTATTGTATTGCTTAAATCATGCAAAATCCATTACATTTAAGGATAAAAGGAAAGGATAACCATGTAAGATGTCCAAATCTGAGGCCTGGAGCTCACAATACAAAATACAAAACTTGTGTGATGCCCTCGCTTTCCAAGAATATCCAACCCTTACAAATGAGTATCTTTTTACAATATATAGAAATGGAAGAGAGAGATTGATAATATATGGAAACTTGAATTCTCATTTTCAACCCCCAACAAGGTGAATTAAATATCTAAAAAAAAATTGGGAACCCAGGAAAACCCACTCCCTATGTCAGTTTACTTGCTAAAGAATCCAAGACACCATATATCACCATATTTGGTTGTTGAGGTACTTAGGACTATATATTTAAATGATGAGAACATTTTCTTATTTTTTACCCATCCACCCATACCAAAATTAATCTTTTCAATTTCTATGGCGTAGAGAATGTTGAGACCTTTCCAATGGAGTACCAGGGAAAAGTTATGCCCGTGCAAATTCAGGGGATTGAGGAGGAACATGGGTTCCTTATACAATGCAATAGTCCACATTGAATTGAATTTTTCCTTTACTGTGCAGATGGGGTAGTGGTGAAGAGAAATGACAGGAGAAAGGAACTATTTCTCTTTGTGTTTGGTTCACCCGATGCCTATTTGGTCTTCATTTCAGATTTGAAATCAATCTCTCTCTTGTTTGGTTTGGAATCTTCTATCATCGTTTCATATGAAGTCAAGGTTCCATGCAAATCATCCATCTTCAAAGTAGTTAAATCCTTTTCCTCTTCAATAGTATATAATTTAGAATCAAACCTAGGAGTTAGGGATCTCAAAACATTTTAAACAAAAACTTTTTCTTTCACATCTTCTCCTAACCCTTTCATGTTATTGATAACCACTTGAGACCCAAGAAACAACCTAGGGTTAGCTAGAAAAACTATGGAATAATTTTTTTTATTAGGATTATCCACAACCAAGTTGCAAGGCAAACGGTTGACCCTATTAGGTTCCGAAACAGTTCAATTTTACTAGGACAAATTTTTCCTTCATTAGCAATATCAAGTTTACATGGTTCAAAAATTTAGGGTTAGATGATTCAGTTAGGTTCAAGGAAAAATTTACCCCCCCATACCCACTCTCTGATAGGATCTGAGTTTCAACTAGATTTTTCTCATACATAATACTTCCAAAATTTCTCTAAATCATTCCCCATTGGATAGGAAATTTTCTCTCACCTTTCTGGTGATATAAAGAAGTCCTCCTAACTCCTTATATTTTCCAAGTTATGGGCCAGTGGACTTTAGGGGAGAAATTTTCCCAAGGGATAATCCGCGGGCCTAGGGATGGTCACAAATTTTCCCCCTTGTGCGGGTCAACGTAATTTCAGGGAATGGGCCCACTTGGCACATTTCCTTCAAAAAATAGCTTCTTGGGTGCAAAAGCATAAAATGTCATTCACTTTGCACCACTAGCCCAGCGAGGGAGATCACGTGTCGCCTTTTACTACTAGGTATGGAAACCTGGGAGAAATGTGGCGGGCCATAACGGAGCCGGGTCTGATACCTTTATAGTCTCTTTCACAAAATCCATATACTCAAGGGGACAGAAACTTGGTACTATGCTTACGCCGATGCCAAACAAGCTTCCCATGTGTAACGCAGTTGATTGGGCACAGGACTTGGGGTGGGCGGAAAAACTTTCTAGGGCACTTTACAGACCTATAAAGGGACTTAAATAGTCTGAAAAAACTTACGTATGCTCCATTATTAAAGGAACAATAATGAGATCATACCAAGCCAAGAACACAGATGCTAATTAAACATCGTGATCAATAAGATGAAAGAAATTCACCAGAATAACTTTACATAAAACCTTTGCAAACAAATGAGAAACAATATCATATATTATTATGGAACTCAATGCAATACATTGAGAATGGTCCTTGCTTAAATCGGCAAGGAATAACAATCTAAGAACCAGTCAAGGTCATAGATCAAGCCATAAATCAAGGAAATAACTAAACATCAAAGAACTAGTCAAGACCATAGATTTTAGGAGAGAACTATACATTAAGGATTTAGTCAATACCATAGATCAAGGAAATAACTAGTCAATACCAAAGATCAAGGAAAGAACTATACCTAACTACTAGATAATATCTCCTAATATCTAAATAAGATAAAAGAAATATCCACACACATAAGTGGGTGAGGATAAATACAATAAAGGTAAAATAAAGTATCTAGGTGAACATGAGCTAAGGTAAATACCTACTCTAACACCCCCCCCTCAGAGTGAAGCTAGAGGCCAAAATAGATGTGGCATGTCCGACAGTATGAGTCCCGGCAACTAGGCTTAATGAGGTACTCATGTACAATAACTAGGAAAAAAGGGACACCGACAAGGTACCCAAAACTAGGAAAAACAAAGTCAAGAGAGTAAATATCCGCTCCAAGGCATCCCAAGAAGCTTGGCTGAAAAAAATCATATAATGCTGAATAAATTTGGTGTGTACTATGGTCTGAATCCAATACTCGATCACAAAACTCAAAAACAAGCTAACACCTGGGGCTCAACTAGAAATAGCTCCATACAAGGAGAATGTCAACGGAGTGACGTTGAAAGTGTAAATAAAACACCAAACATAATTTGATCAAGTGTTGTAAATAGGTGTGCCACAATCAAAGAACAATCACGCCAAAGAAACAAGGAAAGGACACAAAATCCATAGTGTCACGATCTAAGAAAACCTAAGGTAACAAGGTAAGGACATGAAACCTAAAGAAGCAGGATCAACACCACACCCTCCCATACTGCTGAATGGGTGGAGTGATGTTACATATCTATATGAGTTGCCCAAAAATCAACTACTCAAACACTAAAAAAAATTACATTAGACTTCACCAAAATAGATCCCCCACAAGTGATATTGTCAACATGTCAAAAGTGTCGAAAAATACAGATACAAAATCTCTTAACAAACAAGAGAGATACACTACACACCTGCTAAAGAAAAAATGCTCAAAAACAAGAAGCATCACAATGTAGAGAGGTATAGAAAGTGGAGCAAGAGGCCGAATGGTGGAGGAGCCATGCCTGTAGATTCCTCTCAACAAATTCCTATGTCACCTCCATGAGTGATCAGATATCCACCCCCAAATCAACACGGATGGATGAAGAAGATGTCTACATATGACTTGGTGCAATATGTACAATGGGTGCATACAAAAGAACATCAGAATGTGTGTCACATTTGATCATGTTTGACAGCTGAAATCTAAGGTATCTCAAGCCTGAGTAAAGGTGCAAAAATCATGTGTTTCTCATGATCCTCAGAAAGAGTTGAGCAAACACAAAAAAAAGGAGCTCTGTCAATGTGTGATCCCAATGAAGTATCTGCTCGAAAACCAATGTCATGGCGAGAATTTCACTTAACATGTGGAATAGAGGAAACAATACCTTGTGAATGTCTACCAATGACTCCTCTAGTGTGACCCATAGAACGGAGCATACGAGAATTGAATGCAGTGGTATGCTTCTTAAAAAATCCATGCAGCTGAGCAGAAGTAGGATACACAACATGTGGTACTGTAATAGGCACAGATTTGGAAGAGCATATAGTAACAAGCCTCACAGGTTTAGAAGCATCAAAAGCAGGTTCAGGCTCAAAGACTGGTAGATCAATGTCAGTGGGTACAAGAGCAACAGCTGCAAGTGGACTAGGACCATGTATATGGTTGTCCACAATATGATGGTGATGTTGTAGGCTAGCAAGTTTGTTCTGCAGGGAGTGTATTATTGTATCCTTATCGTGAATGAGTGATTGTAGAAGAGAATTTCACTTCTTGAGTGATCTATTTTCTTCCACAAATTTTACAATATCCTCTTGAAGTCCACATACTTCAGAGAAAAGCATATCATTCTCAAAATCCATGATAGGTACAAACTGCAACTCCCAAAAATTTAGGACGTCGGGCTCAGCCGAAATTACATCCATAATTGATTACAACACTCCTCCATATTTGGTACTTTATAATTATAGTGCAAGTCTCAAAATAAATAACTCTAATGGAAAGAGCATGAAAAAAACAAGCACTTTTGCAAAAAACGGCACTCAAAACCGAGTTACCGATCAAAAGATACAAGCTTTTTAATATTTTACTATGTTATTTATTTTAGTTGCCACTAAAACAAAGCTAAATTGTTGTTGCCTTCACCACACAATTAAAATTAAAGGGGGCTGAAGCTAAGCACCTACTAGTAGGAATCACAAGCTTTTTAATGGGGGATTTTACCCAAAATGGTAAATACGTGCACCATCTGTGGACCCCCTGCCAAAAAAGGAAAGAATATGAAAACCTTCCTGCGCACAAACCGAGACAGCTACGCTGCAAACAAAAAAATGCTCTACGCAGATCTCAAGTAAATCCAATAGACCAAAAAAAAATCCTGCGACTATTCTGGTGGGTGCGAATCCTGAGGTGAACCAATTGTGCTTCTCAACAACAACAAAAAATCCACAAAAAATGACTGTTTGCAGAAACAGCTGAGTTTTACAGTCGAACTTAGGGTTTTCACGCCTTCCGGATCCAACGGAAGCCTCTGTTTTCCATAAAAATGCATGTAGCAACAAAAATACAACCAAATCCCAAATATATGAATATATAAATAATTTATTTACAAAATAAAACTTACAACGGATGTCTAACAACAATCTCCAGCTCTGATACCATGAAAGGAACGATAAACCAAGATCATACCAAGCCAATAACACATATGCTAATTAAACACCATGATCAATAAGATGAAATTAATTCGCCAGAATAACTTTACATAAACCTTTGTAAACAAATGAGAAACAATATCATATATTATTATGGAACTCAATGCAATACATTGAGAATGGGCCTTGCTTAAATAGGCAAGGAATAACAATCTAAGAACCAGTCAAGGTCATAGATCAAGCCATAAATTAAGGAAATAACTAGTCATCAAATAACTAGTCAAGACCATAGATTTAGGAGAGAACTAGACATCAAGGATCTAGTCAATACCATAGATCAAGGAAAGAATTATACCTAACAACTAGATAATATCTCCTAACAACTACCTAAATAAGATAAAAGAAATATCCACACACATAAGTGGGTGAGGATAAATACAATAAAGGTAAATAAAGTACCTAGGTGAACATGAGCTAAGGTAAATACCTACTCTAACACTTTTCACTTTCCAGGTGGTATAAATCATCAAAAAATTCATCTCATGCTTCAACTAACTCAATCTTTCATCAAAATCAGTCCATGTCTTGAAAATCAAGAAACCTTCATATCCTAAAATGGGCCTATAAAATACATCAATAAAATCATCATGAGAAAAAAATTATACCAATGGAGATATCTCTGAATCCTCTTTCCATAACATATTAGAACTCCTTCCAAACCCAATTGGAAGGCCTTCAACGAAGATGATCTCTCCAAAGCTATCTGAAATTGTCCCAAAACTATCCTTTAACGAGTCATCACAAATAGGGAAAATTTTTATTTTTTTTATGAATAATCATGACTTTAACCCACTACCATGTGAAGCATCAATAAAAACTCAAATGATAAAAACTTTGTCCATTTATTTTGTAACTTCTTTAGACAACCTTTTCTCAATAATTAACTTCTTTATAAATAGGCATATTTGAGTGAGTTCCACTCATCACCACAACCACTACCATACATTTCTAGAAACCTTTTTTAGGAGTACTCAAAAATATTCAATCATCATCCCTGTAATATCAATAAGTTATTGACACTTATTATCACTTTCTCTCCTATCACTTTTGAGCTAGTGTTTTAAACACATAATAAGTTGGTTACCTTCTTAAGATTCATTCATAAAAATATGATGACAAAATGACCTCATTGTTTTTGTGAAACCTTCTAGATTCAATGTATAAACATACCTAAAAGATAAAATGTCCCATGAAAATAACACAATTCTGGGTGAGAATCAAAAGAAGCAATTCAAGCTATAAATGACCTTCTTCTTAACCTTGATTCACCAAATTAACGTAACTTGAAAAGTCCTTTTCAAAATGACTATCATTTTTAATCACACCTTCAAAACACATATTTTCATCATCTTAAATCATCACTCATATAATAAAAATCTCTCAATATTTACATACCATCTCCTTTACATAGATATCCCTTATTGTTTTGCAGTGTATAGGTTAGGGTTAGCTGAAACAACATCATAACTTATCATATGAAAATTTCCAAAAATTCCTAGCATACCTAGTGCATCATGAATAACTTACCTACATGAATCCATGAGATCACATTTCTCAGATAACTCATCCTCATACCTTCTAACAACCATACATGTTCCAAATGAACACTTGATACATAGTTCATCCACATGTATATGAACCCTGAAACTCTTGTGATTGCCTAAAAACTATCTAATCATGCTCTCCATACTTGAAACATTCTCCTAAAGCTATCAAGAAGATTCAACCACCATGCACCATCACCTAGGTTAGCTAGGTCATCTAAATGGGCTTCCTAGAAAAGGCAATTCTCACTAAATCAATATATCCAACCAAGAACATACATGTAACCATCACACTGAGCATCATATTAATCTACTCCATCATCTAGGTTTTCATTAATGTGGTTTTTCATCAATGAATACACCTAAACCATAACATTCCAACAAGGGGGATCTTGTGTGCAAGTAAGTCACATTTATGTATTGTTTTCATTTTCATTTTTCATTGTTTCATGTTGAATTACCATTGTGATTTTGTCATAGATGTTAAAAGGGGGAGAGTAGAATCAGAAACATGAAAAATAGGTCTTGTATGTGTTTGTTTTTGTGGTTTTCATCAATGTTTCTGAAGGTGGTTGTCATCAATGACAAAAGGGGATATTATTGGCCATTATGTCTATGGTTTTTTCATTTATGTCAAAGTTCATTAGATGGAAAATGGATTTTAGGTGTCATATGTCTCCATGAGGTTTCAATCATAGTTAAACATGAAGGTTGATTTGCAGTCTTTAGTTTTGGAATGTTGTTATGTTTCCTTGAGCTTGGTCTATAGCATGCTGTAAGCATGTATGGTCATGGTATAAGTTCTGAAGGTTGGTATGAGGAATATCTTGGTCATAGCAATGTCTTTGATGTGTCAAAGTTCTCTACAAGTGGTCATCATGGTTTATTCATGAGAATTCATGGTTGAGTCACGCCATTCTAGGCCCTATTCATAGTCTTAGTGCATGGTGTATGACATGGAAACATGACATATGGAGAAGGTAACTCAAATTGAAGCATGGGAAATGTGTTTTGTCACTTCATATGGTGTGTTTAAGGAGTTTCTAGTTTGTATTTATAAGTTTGATGATGTTTCAAGGTTCTTTAAAGTAAGTTTCTTGAGAACAAGGGTAGAAAGGAAAGATAATTCTTAATGTATTGAGAGATTGAGTGAATTTGGGCATGTATGAGAGTTAGAATTCATAGAGGAGGTAATCATGGTTCAAGTTACGTTTTAGGTAAATATGTGGATGGAATTAGCAAGAAGATGATTTTTTCGCAAAAACTGAGCTCGTAAAGAAGAAAAAACTAGCTTGATAGGTCATGTTCTTTTGCTCATCCACCACGTGTACACACTTCTACATGGGAGCTTGAATTTTTGGGGATATTTTTTCATTGAGTTAAGACAATTTTTTCAAAAATAATGGATTTATTTGGTCATCCCATACATTTATGAATAATTGTTAAAAAGTCAGACAGGTCAAAACCTTAGCTAAAACCCTCATAGTAGAGCGGTAGAGGAAAACCAAATTTTATGGAAACGAAATGATCTAAGAAATAAAATGTGATGTATTAGGGTTGAAGAGGATTATCCAGGGCTAATTTTGGTTGTGATTTCATGTTCTAGTTGTTTCAGGAAGATGGATAAAAACCCTTGTTTTGTGGAGATTTGTAATTTTAAGGACAAGATGGAAGCTTCGGGATGAAAATTGAACTTTTATAGAATATCTTTGGAGATGTAATAAATTTTTAGGTCTCCAAAATCACTCTACTGATTTTGTCCTTAAGGGCTAAAAGCTAGTCATGGAGGTTTGGCTTGAGCTAAGATCATTTACATACTGTAGTGCTGGTTTTTAATATCATGAATAGATTTTTGACACCTATTATGATGTGTTTGAGGTATTTTACTGGTATGATTAATTTATTTCTTCCATAATCCTTAATGGCCTAATTGGTCCTCTTAGGATTCTCAAGATAGGTGACTAAAATAGGAGTTCTTGGCTATTTTTCTCTAAATGGAATATTCTTTTAAGTACCTTAGAATCTTTGTAGAAGTTACCTTGATGCGTTCTAGGTAGTGGATGATCTTAGAAGTGATCTTAAGGAAATTTGAGCATGTTTCTCTCAAGATTTGTTTTTGAGTCAATTTGGTTGTTTAGGCGTGTTTCAGAGATTGAGCTAGTTGGAGGCGTTGTCCTATGATTTAGTGAATGAAGTGAATTTTTTGAGAAAGAAGACATGGAGATATTTCCAATGGTATACTACTTTAGCCTTGATGATGAGTTTCTATATGGTAACTAATTCATTTTCTAAGACTGGATTATCTTTTCTTAAAGACTTAGTTGGGCATGTTTTGCTTCTTGGTGAGTTTCATTTTAGAGATGGTAGATGTAGAGTTTATTGTTCTTTTCAGTGATAATGAGAGGTTATACCTAAGCTATGTTGATCCAATGTAGTTATGACATTGCTATAGTATTCCCTTGAGGGTCCTTATCCATTTATTAGAGGTGTTAGCTCTTATTTTAGGTCAATCTAGGTGTCCTGGTGATTTTTCTTGTTGGTGTGACCCTTGCGGACCCATATGGGTATTTTGTGTGATATACATGACAATGTAAATGTGTTTTATTTTTATCATGACTGACCTTAATGGTATTTGCTGACTTTTGGTTGTTTTTATGATGATACATGTATATAAGTGATTTGTAATGACTCATTTTGACTAGCATAGATAATATGGATGCAAGCGACCTAGAGAAGAAGGAAGAAGATATAAAAGGGGTCAAGGATAGAAATGAGGAGAGGTATGTGTTGGTGCAAAATACTAGCACCCCTTGATATTGATCAGATTTCTAGTTTGATACTTTAGACATCTAGTGTCATTGCACAACATTGAATCTTTTCCCCAAGTGTGGGACTTGTAAAAATGGGAAAAGAATCTCCAGATTAGAGTATGGTTCCTTAACTCCTCTGATCAGGTGTATTACTTGAAAATTACAGAGGGTTTCAATTCAAGATCCTACTCTAATTTCCAAAGGGGACAGAGATAGAGAATGCAAAAACTGAAACTAATGCTAATAAGGTGATGCACCAAAGGAGTGATGAACATTTTTACTTCTGCAGATTGACACAAATCATGGAAATGAAACAAAACTTCATGCACAAACTAATAAACTATAATGGAAGGTCAGAAATGAATCAAACAACACAAACAAAGGATTAAAACTCATTCACAGAGCTTGCATTGTCATTTCAACATTAAAAAACACTTTCATTACAACATCTAAGAGGAAAAAAAAGGTTGTAGTCTTGGAAGAGGTCTGTTTTTTCCACAAAATCACTTTCAAAGTGAAAGAGGGAGCCTGCAATACATGAAAAATGTTCAACCATTCAAAAATGAGCCAAATCTGGCTTTTACAGTGCAAGAAATGACCCCAGGAGAGAAACATGGGAAAACATGGGAGAGCTTCAAACACTGACCAAAAATGTAATAAAACAACATGGGAATCCTCACAGGTCCATTCCCTGACATTTTCCACTATGCTGGGAGAGAATGCAATCCATTATTCATTAAAAATGGTGGTTGAAATGTCTTTTCTGTCCATTACCACGTGCCAAAGGCATTTTTAAATTTTCTATCTCCAAAATCCATCAAAATACAAAATTGACTTTGGAATCTTGTAGATAATTTCACCATCTTTTCGTTGATATAAAAAATGAGAAAACCTGAGCTCTGGATCAAAAGTTACGGCCGTTTGAAACTTTAGGGCAAAACAGGGCCAAAACGGATTGGCGGGCGAAAAAATCGAAATTTTCCATATTTTGCATTTGGGAAAATTTCCCAAAAAATCCCCGTGCTCTACCATTCTGGGTGCCACATGGCATGATTCCATTGGATGTGGGTTTTTCCTTTATTTTTTTCCATGCGAGCCTGTCCTATATTTTTTGCCGTCACTGGACACGTGGCAAGATGTCATTGGTTCACGTTTAGGGGGTAGAATTTTCCCTTTTAAATTTCCTTTGTTTTGCTTTGGGAAAATTTCCAATTTTCCCCCCACATTCCGAAGCACCGGTGCCACATGGCACGATTCCATTGGATGCAGGTTTTTGGGGTGAACCTCCCCCCTTGCGCTTTACGTTTGGGAAAAATTCCCAATCTCCCCCGTGCTCTGCCAGTCCGACCCCCGTGGACACGTGGCTTGATCTCACTGGTTGTAGGCCTTTGGGTAGAAAATTCCACTTAAATTTTTCAAAAAAACTTCACCAAATTTTCAAATCTTCCTCCGCGGTCAGCGGGCCTTAAGACATGTGGCATGAGGTGATTGGATGCGGACCCTATGGAAAAAATTTGACCTTGTGCCCTCGCCAAAGATTTCATCAAAATTCTAACGTCATCCCCACCCTCCACCACTTCTTGGCCTAAGAACACGTGGCGCGATGTGGTTGGGCATGGACCTTTCCTGGATATTTTTCCATGGTGCCAACACTTAGTCATTTTTTCAAAATTTTCCCCCTTGGACACGTGGCATGCTCCAATTCATCGGCAGGCCTATGTGGTGAAATATTCTTTATGAAAATTTCCAAAGACTAAATAAAAAATCCAAGTTTTCCTCTGACCCCCACCACTTCCTTCGACACGTGGCACCATATTACTTGTTGTGGGCCTTCCAGGGGAAAATTTCCCACAAAAAATCCGTCGAGCCATAACTTCAAAAATGCATGGAGTTAGGAGGAAAACTTTACCTTTCTAGAAAGTTGAGAAAAAGCTCTATCCAATGGTGCCATTTCTAGAAAGTCTTGAGTGCCTGAAAAGCAAAAAAAAATGACTGAGGCACAAGAGAGGGAAGAATGAAGGGAGTTAGCCACAAAATGAGCAAGGGGCTCATTTTGGATAACAATTTTGGTGACTCAAAGGGGTCATCTGCCTACTGGATGAAGTTACTAGTTTCCTGAAGCAATCCATTAGGCATGGAGTCATTAAATTCTCTACTTGGTACCCCAACTAGCTAGAACACTGCAAGGAGGAAGGTGGAGGGTGGAACATCATCTGATTAGGGAAAGCCCTACAAAACACATTTCCTAGAACATCAAGCTTATGCCAAAGAACTTAGGGAAAGCAAAGCTAATCTACAACAAAACAATGTGCACAAGTACTTAGAGGAATGAAAACCTAAGCTAATATGTACAAGGTGGAGAATTCCCTTCAATAGCAATGCTTTAGATGGATTCCATTGACTGGAATCTATAGTTCTTCGCCATCCAATGAAGACAATAGGAAAGCATTGTTGTCCTTACACTTTGTGACCATGTATGGGCCACTCCAAATGGCATCAAATTTTGAATGCCTTCCTAGTTTTGCTGTCTGCATCCCATTTTAACACTAGATCTCTAAATTTGAAAGATATATCCTTGGCCTTCTTATCAAAGGTCTTCTTGATCAAAGCTTGATCCTTCTCCATTGCTTGAGATGCTTGATTTTGGATTTCTTGGAGCTCCATACATTCTACATACCTAACCTCCATGGGCTCAAACTCCAACAACTCCAACTATTTCATGAGATCCAATGTTGGCAACTCAAGTGACATGGGAAAAATTGCCTCTCTTCCATAAACAAGCTTAAATGGAGAGTTACCTGTAGATCTCTTGGGAGTTATCCTATCATCCCATAAGGTTGATTTCAACTTGGTATGCCAAGACCTCTAATTTTCATCAAGAGTCCTCCTAATGATCCTTAACAAGTTCTTGTTTGTAGATTTAGCCTGGCCATTACCCTGAGGGTAATAATTTGATGAAGTGCTTAGGTAGATCCCATTCTTGACAGCCCATTTAGTTACCTTAGATCCAATGAATGCCAATGCATTATCTGATATTATTATAGCAGGTATGTAAAATCTGGTTGCTATTCCCTCGTAGAAGTCCAGGATGCTAGATTCATTTGCTTCCTTGAGTTCTACTTCTTTGGTCCACTTGGTGAAGTAATATGTTGCTATTAAAATCCATTTGTATCCTTGGCTTGAATTGGGATTAATGACTCCAATGAAGTCCAAATCCCATTACATGAATGGCTGGTCCACTGAAATTGGATGTAATGGAAGGGTAGCTAGCCTCTCTGTACCTGTGAAGAATGCACAATTCTTGCACCTCTTGATCCATGCATAACAATCACTAAAAATCTTGGGCCAATAATAGCCAACCCTCATGATATTTAGAGCTGTCACTCTTGGTGCAAAATTACAACCAACTGATCCACCACGGAACTCTTCCAACACCCTATGAATCTTATTTTTACTAATGCATCTTATCAGCACTCCATTCACATCCTTTCTGAACAAAACACCATCAACAAGGGCATATGGGACAGCCTACAATCTGAAGTGTCTTCTTTTGATCTTGTTCATCTCTGGAGGGAATAGACCTGTGCTCAGGAAGTGCATTATGTCTTGGGTCCAGCAAGGAGTGAGGACACCATGATTTTCCTTTTGAGTGCTTCCTTTCTCATGGCTATCTTGCAATGCCAAAACAGCCTCCTTCTCATTGTATGCTTCCTTGTGTTCATTCAGGACCAGCTGCTCACACAGCCCTTTTCCTCTGACCAACTTGGTGACTTTGATCTCAATGTCATACTCTATGACATGAGTAATCCAACCTTCTCTCTTTTCATTTAGGTCTTTGTTGAGGGGAAATTCTTTAACTCCCACATGAGAAACCAGCAATTGAACCTTGTTGTTTGAGACTAGATGCTTGAATTTCTTCAAGCTCCTGATTACTACAAGAACATGCTTCTCAATGAAATAATATCTCACCTCATAGTCCTCTAGGATTTGGATGAAGAAAGAAATTGGTTGCTCATCATTGTCTTTGTTCTGCTGTACCAAAATTGCAGAAATAGTATCATCACCCCCAAATGCATAGAGGATGAAATCCTTAGAGAAATCCAGGTTAATGAGAGTTGGGGCTTGAGAGATGGATTCTTTGATTGCTTCTAAACTTTCTTTGCCTTCTACTATCCATTTTAAAGCCATGATTTTCTTTAACATCTTGGTGATAGGCTTGACTAGGGATGTAAAATTTGGGACAAACCTCCGAACAAAATTTACTCTCCCGAAAAAACTTTGAAGGGCCTTCTTGTGGCTTGAAAATGGTAGTGCCCTTATGGCTCCAACTATTTCTGGATAAATTGCTAATCCTTCTTTGGAGACAATGTGGCCAAGGATTTTTCCTTCATGGGCTAGAAAAATACACTTTTTAGGATTCAAGGATACTCCAAATCTTCTACACCTTTGGAACACTTGTCTCAGATGAAAGAGATGGTCTGCTACAGTTTTTGAAAAAATAGTGTTATCATCAAGATATATTAGCACCATGTTGTTAATAAAATCCTTGAATGCCATGTCCATTGCTCTTTGGAAAGTAGCTCCAGCGTTCGACAGTCGAAAGGGCATTTTCCTGTATGCATAAGTTCCCCATTTGGTTGTAAAGGATATCATGAACTGATCCTCTTATTTCACCATGATCTGATTGTACCCTAAATAGCCATCAAGTAATGAAAACCTCTCAGAGCCGGCAACAACTTGTAAAATCTGCTCCATATAAGGAAGTGGATAATGATCCTTGAGAGATGCTCTATTCAAATCTCTAAAGTCAACACACAATCTGATTTCCCCACTCTTCTTTCTAACTGGAACCAAGTTGGCCACCTAACTAGAATTCTTGATAGGGAATATGATTCTTGACTCTATCAACTTATTGAATTCTTTTCTCATGAGAGGCTTCATGTGTGGATTGACTGGCATTTTTTTTTACCTGATGGGTTTAGTACTTGGATCCAATTCAATGGTCTATTGAGCTAACTCGGGATTGAAACCTTTCAAATATTCATAGCTCCAAGAAAACACATCAAGGAATTCTTGACAAATCTGTATGAACTCATACCTTTCTTTCTCTTTTGTCACTTTACCAACTTAGAGTGATTTCCCTTCTTCCACAAAGATGGACAACGAATCTTCTCCCTTGACTTGGATGTTTGCTTTTTCCTTCCTAAATTGATCATTAGGATTGAAAATGGACTCCAAAGTAATAAGTCCCTGTTAGTGCAAAATCACAACACCCCTGGATGCACATCAGGCTTCTAGGTTGATGTCTCAAGCATCCAGTATGATTGCACAACATGGAATCCTTTCTCCAAGTGTGGAGCCTGCAAAAATGAGAAAGGAATCTCCAGAGAAGGCTGGTTCCTATTCCTCTGTTCAGATACACACCAAAAATGTAGAGGGTTCACTCAAAACCTAATCTAATCTTGCTAAGGAGACAGGGTAAGAAGATGCATAAAAAATAAACCTAAACTAACAGAGGTGATGCACCGAGGAATGAAGAACACCTATCTTGCCAATAAACACAAACCATTCAAATGTGATGCAAGATCATGCACAGATAACAAAATTTGCAGTGAAAGATCAGGAGGATGCAAATGAACACATAGAGGGTTGAGAATCGTCCACAGTCATGCATTACTTGCTCCAAAGGCTGATACAATACACTACAAAATGCCAAGAGGCACGATTGCATTACAGTTTTAAATGGGAGGTTTGAACTCCATAAATTCACCTGATAAAGAGAAGAAGGGAGGAGCAAAATAGGAATGTTCGACCTTTAGAAAGAAGCCCCTCCTAGAATATATAGGAAGAATGAGAGAGGGAAGAGAGAGGAAATCCAGATCTACCCCAACCACTTCTAAGTTGCATTTAACTCATCTCATTATGGCAGAAGCAGCGAATCCTGGAAAAACGGTGGATTGTCTAGCAGAAATGGCGAACTGTCTATTGTATTAAAGCTGGTTGTTGAAATGTCACTTATGTCTATTATTACGTGCCAGAGGTGTTTCTCAATTTTCTCACTCCAAACTGAACCAAAATGTAATATTGACCCCAGAATCATGTAGATAATTTCACCAGATTTCCATTGATATAAAGAACGTGAAAATATGAGCTCTGAATCGAAAGATATGGCAATCTGAAGATTTAGGGCAAAAACAGGCCAAAACGGATATTTGAATTTTTTCCCGCGCTCTGCCACTTGGATGACATGTGTCAGACTCTGATTCATCCATGGGTTCATTCTCTGAAAATTCCTTTCAGGCCTTTAAACTTGGACACGTGGCACTATTTTATTGGTTCAGGCCTGAGGGGCGCACTTGGCAACTTTTCAACCTTCTGACAAGTGGCACGTTCTGATTCGTTAGTGGCTCTTTCAGCTTTTCGCACCCCACGCGTCCTTTTGTCCTGGATGTCCCAAACTATCTGGGACAAATATTTCCAAACCCCCTGATTCGGGCTTCCTTTTTCCTCTTGGCAGTGAAGACACGTGGTAAGATTTGATTGGCTCTCGGCTCTTTCAGCTTTTCGCGTCCCGCGCATACTTTTGTCCCAGATGTCCCAAATGAAAGTCCTCTATTTCAGCCAAACCGGCCGGTTCGTGTCCTCCACGTATCTTTTTCCCAACTTTCCCACACTACCTGGGACAAATATCTCCGAACCACCCGATTCGTACTGACTTGCACCAAACTGGCCGATCCGCGTCCTTCGCGTACTTTTGTCCCAACTATCCCAAACCGAGTGAAATAAGAACTTAGGAAATTTTCTTCATTTTTTCGGGCCATTTTGGCCTTTCACATCCCTCATGTCCCGATGTCCCAAACTATCCCAGATACTGCGTAGACCACCTGGCGGCTTTTTGGCCGATTCATGCTCCAATGTCCCAATTGTCCCGCACTGCCTAGGGCAAGACCTCGCCAATTTTTCTTTATTTTTACTGGCCCCCAAGCTTGGTATGACGAACCTCAGATGTATGTTATCAAAAATTACCCGGGGGGGTGAATTTTGGATAACAATTTGGTGACTCAGCGGGGTTACCTGCCTGCTAGGTAGAAGATCAATGGCCTTTTAGCAATCCATTGGGCATGGAGTCATAAGCAATAACCTGAAACCAACATGATATTTGATCCTGAGCCTGATACCACAACTACTTCTCTGAGAGCACGCTGAACTGTAGAAATCCAACCTAGGAGCAATAAAACCTGTGCCAAAGCACTTAGGGAAACTGAAACCTAACTACAACAAGACAATGTGCATATGCACTTAGAGGAATTGAAATCTAGGCTAATATTTACAAGGGTAAACCTTTTATTTTCAGTAATAATGTTTAAGATAGATTCCGTTAACCGGAATCGGGAGTTCTTATCCATCCAACATAGACATTTGGAAGGCATTACTATCCTTACATCCCATGACCATGTATGGGCCACTCCAAATGGCATCAAATTTTGAATGCCCTTCCCGGTTTTGCTCTATCCACATCCCACTTCAACACTAGATCTCCAACTCAGAAGGATCTATCCTTGGCCTTCCTATCAAAGGTCTTCTTGATCAAAGCTTGATCCTTTTCCATTCTCTTGGGATGCCTGATTTCTAATCTCTTGCATCTCCATCAACTCTGCATACCTGGCCTCCATTGGTTCGAACTCAGCCAACTCCAACTACTTCATGAACTCCAATGCAGATAGTTCTAATGATATAGGCAATACTGCCTTTTTTCCATAGACCAACTTGTAAGGGGAATTACCTGTAGACCTCTTTGGTGTTATTCTGTCAGCCCATAATGCTGATTTTAGCTTGGTATGCAATGTTCTTTGATTTTCATCTAGAGTCTTGATGATTCTTAGCAAATTTTTGTTCATGGACTCTGCCTTTCCATTACCCTATAGGTAATAATTTGAAGAGGTGCTCAAATAGATTCCATTCTTGACAGGCCCATTCTATAATCTTGTAACCTATGAATGCTAATGCATTATCTGATATGATAGTGGGCGGCACACCGAACCTGGTCACTATTTCTTCATAAAAGTCTAGTATGTTAGACTCACTTCTTTGAGTGCTACTGCTTCGGTCCACTTGGTGAAATAGTCCCGTCGCCGTGAGAATCCACTTGTGGCCTTGGCTTGAGTTTGGGTTGATGACCCCGACGAAGTCCAATCCCCATTGCATAAATGGTTGGTCAACCCAAAATTGGGTGCAATGGAAGCGCTGCTAGTCTTTCTTTTCCCGTGAAGAGTGCACATTTCTTGCACTTTCTTATCCATGTATAACATTTACTGAACATTGTGGGCCAATAATACCCTGCCTTCATTATCTTGAGAGCTGTTACTCATGGGGAAAAAATGTCCTCTGGAATATCCATCGTGAAAATCTCATAACACCCTCTCAATTTGACCTGTCCCAATGCACCTCAGTAGAACTCCATTGATGTCTTTCTTAAACAAAACACCATCAACAAACACATATGGAATGGCTTGTAATATAAAGTATCTCCTCTTCACTTTGCTCATTTATGGAGGGGCATAGGCCTGTCTGTAGGAAGTGTATCATATTCTAAGTCCAACAGGGGAGTGGGCACATCATCATTTTCCTGTTCCTGACCATCCTGTAGCACCAAGACAACCTCTTTCCCATTACCTACTTCAACTTGTTGACTGAAGGATAGTTGTTCACATAGTCCCTTCCCACGTACTAGTTTGGGTGACCTTAATCTCGATGTCATATTCCATGACATGGGTTATCCATCTTGCACATTTTCTCATTCTGATCCTTGTTTAGAAGGAAGTCCTTGACTCCCGCATGAGAGACCAATAATTGGATCTTGTTGTTTGAGAATAGGTGCTTGAATTTCTTTAAACTCTTGATCACTGCAAGTACATGCTTTTCAATGAAAGAGTACCTAGTTTCGTATTCCTCCAAGCTTTGACTGAAGAAAGTAATTGGGTTGTTCTAATCCTTCTTTGTTTTGTTATGCCAGGATTGTAGAAATTGTGTCTCCACCACCAAAGGCGTATAGCATGAAACCCTTAGAGAAGTCTGGATTGACGAGAGTCAGAGCTTGAGATATAGCCTCTTTTATTGCCTCAAAACTTGCCTTGCCTTCAGATGTCCACTTAAATGCCATGCTCTTTTTTAACATCAATGTTATTGGCTTTACGAGAGCTGTAAAGTTTGGAACAAACCTGCGGACAAAATTGATCCTTCCCAAGAAGCTTTGAAGAGCCTTCTTGTGACTTGGCAATGGCAATGCTCGAATTACTTCAACTCTTTTTGGGTCAATCGTCAATCCCTCTTTTGAAACAATATGGCCTAGAAGTTTTCCCTCATGAGCCAGGAATATGCATTTTTTGGGATTTAATGATACCCCAAATCTTCTACACCTTTGAAATACCTGCCTCAGATGAAAGAGGTTATCCACTGCATTTTTGGAGAATACAGTGATGTCATCAAGATATATCAGAACTATTTTATTGATCAACCCCTTGAATGTCATATCCATTTCCCTTTGGAAAGTGGCTCCAACATTTGATAGGCCAAATGGCATCTTCTTTTAGGCATATGTGCCCCATTTGGTGGTGAAATCCATCTTGAACTGGTCATCTTCCTTCACCATTATCTGATTATAGCTTGAATATCCATCTAGCAATGAGAACCTTTTTGAACCAGCTACAACCTGCAATATTTACTCCATGGAAGGGAGTGGGTAATGGTCCTTGAGAGAGGCTCTATTCAAGTCTTTGAAGTCAACACACCAATCTGATCTCTCCACTCTTCTTCTGACTGGAACTAAGTTGGCAACCCAACTAGAATGCTTGATTGGGAATATGATTCTTAACTCAATCAGCTTGTCCAATTCTTTCCTCATGAGAGGCTCCATGTGTGGATTGAATGGTCTTTATTTCTGCCTGACAGGCTTAGTATTCAGATCCAAGTCAATGGTATGCTGAGTTAAGTTGGGATTGAAACCTTTCAAGTCTTCATAGCTCCAAGCAAACACATCAGGGAACTCTTGGCACAGATGTATGAACTCATACCTTTCTTGTTCAGTTGTCATCCTTCCAATTTGCACTAGTTTGTTCTCTTCTACCAAGATGGATACTAAGTCCTCTCTTTTGACCTGAATGTTTTCTTTCTCCTTCCTAAACTGATCATTGGGGTTAAAAATAGATTCCAAAGTGATAAGTCCCTTTGGCAGCTTGTTAGTTCCAATCTTTCTTGATTCTTGGCTGAGAACTCAGATTCTTCCTGCAAGAAATGGATGATTTGCTGGTCATTTTCAAACACTTACCAACTGACATTGTTATCCAGCACTGAAGGCCTCACAATCACGTGGATGTTTGGCTATACCTTGTCTTTTTGAATACTTTCCACAATGTCAAAGGCTGCCTCTACTGCTGCACAGCCTGTCAGCAGCTTGATTCTCTTTCCTAGGAATGGATTTGATGTGAAAACCTTCAAAATCTTCCATGAGGTCCCACACCCTATTCTTGTAGCACTTGATTAGATCATTCTTAGCAGCATGCTGTCCCTTGACCTGATTTACAATCAATTCACTGTCCCCAAAAACTTGCAAGTTCTTTATTTTCTTCTTGATTGCCCAATGCATCCCTTGCACCAAGGCTTCATATTCAGATGTGTTATTGGAGCATGTAAACTGAAATCTAAAAGATGAATAGTACTTTATTCCTTGAGGTGAAACAAACATAGCTCCACCTCCTGTACCTTGTCTACTCCTTGATCCGTCAAAAAAACAGTTTCCATACCTCATTGTCATCTTTGTGGTTTGGCTTGGTGATGCTAGGAATAGGATGATTTTCTTCATGTATGCAATAGACCCCTAGCTCAGATTCTTCCACTTCTTGATAAGGATCAAAAAGCATGCACCTTGCTTTCCCATTCATCAAGAGTTAGATCCGGGATGCTTCCAACCTTAGTGTCAGCTTCATCAGTGCTTGGGTGATCTTCTTGATCAAATGCTGAGTAATTAGCATTAATCTGACTTGGAGTGTAAGGCTCAATATGGAAGTTTGCAATAGGTTCTGACCTGATTGTAGCTTTGGTTCCATACCTCGTTCTGAACAACATGTGTGACCAATCAGCAGAAATATAGCCTCCAATCTTGGCTGTGAAGTCCCTTGACAAGCAAAGAGCAAAGAGTGGTGGAAGGTCTATGACTGATACATCTTGTAAAACAACGACATTTGGACATGCATGCAAGGTAAGGCTCAGGTTTTTAATCACTCCAACTGTTGCTACTGTTGTCCCATCTAGCTGCACTACCCCTTTGGATATTGTTTCATACTAGAGCCCTAGCTAATCAGCTATTTGTTTAGGCATTACTGAGCTACTTACCCCGGATTCTATCATGCAATTGTGCACTAACTGATTTCCAATGATCAATGAAACATAGAAAGGAGGGGGTTTCAACATTTTACCTTGTTGTCCTCCATGATTTCCCTCAAGTTGGGGCAGCATTTGTAAGCACTTTGTCTTGCATTTGCTGATTCAAAGTTGGCCAGTCCTTCATGGCAGCCTACAGCAAATCTCTTTGGCTTGGGATGGATAGGGATTCCCACATTAATATATTGACATTTGTCTTCTTCATCTGATCAATGATACTGAATGGTGATGAAGGATATCTTTGTTGTCCCTTGGTTTATACATTCACTCCTTCCACGTGGGTAGCAACAACTGGTATTTGAGTTGGCCTAGGGGTTGTTCTTGGCTTCCCTTGTGCATTTGAAATTGGACCTTGCTTGCCAACCATTTGTGGATCCATGGAAGGTTGTGGATTGGTTGGGGCTAATGGCTATTCTTCACCCAATTCCTCTTTTTTGACCTTGTGTTGGCTGCAACACCTTGAGAAACTACCTGGTTCATGCCACAAAAATCCTCTGCTTGCCAATTTACCAATGTGGTGTCATTTGGGACTGATTGCTGTTGGAACGTTTCTTGTTGTTGGTTGTTTTCTTGACTGCTTTCACCCTCCACACCAGTAGTTGTCACCATTAATACTTGAGTCAAAGCACCATTGAAGCACATGGATTGATTATTAGGCTCATTGCATGGAAAACACCAATCATACTCCTGGGCAATATTGTTTTGTGTTGGCACCAGTGCCTTAGAGGCAGATATGGCATTTGGATTATAGGGCTGGAATGGTCTATTGGCAGGAGGCCTTGTTTGATTCATATTTGCACCTGGATTAGGTGGCCTTTGTGGTTGGTATGGCTGTCTTTTAGGCTGAGCTTGGGGTTGATAAGAAGTTCTAAAACCTTGGGCCTGCTACCTTTTGAGAGTAACCAACTCATTGCCTAGGTATTGCAATTGCTTCATGACTTCTTGAAGCTCATTTGGGGCACTTGGAGATGAAGTGGAATCTTCATTCGAACTCTAATTTCTAGGAATGGGAGAAGGAGCCAAATTAGGTGCTTGATTGGTGTTTGGACTCTCTAAACTTGGAAACAGTGGCATGGGAGGTCTAGGGGCAAGTCTGCCAGCTTGGATCCAACAATTTTCAGCCCTATAAGCCATAGGGATAGTTATGCCTCCCATGGACTGAATCAACATAGAAATATCAGAATTTAGAGCTATAAGATAGTAGAGAAAGGCACCTTCTACTGTTGGCCTGACTGCCACTGGAATTCTCTCGCAATTCTTTTGAAATATGAAGTTGAAATCGGTCAGCTACTCATTGGGAGCTCTTTTGATGGTTGTCAGCTGCTCCAAAAGAGACAAGTTGTCTCCCTTTTCTCCAAATTTTTCATGAAGTGCTATACACAGCTAATTCCAATTTGTGATAGAACCAGCTCCAAGGCTGTTAGACCATTGCAATGCTTTCCCCTTGAATGAAGATGCCAGTAACTTGACAACCACTTGCATCTCATTGATTTCATAGATTGCACAAAGGTTGGCAATGTCTTTAACATGATCACCTGGAGTATTCTGATTTTCTCCAGTGAAGTATGGAATGTTCATCAAGGCTGCAATAGGAATTGGATGTTGTGTATTGAGGGCAAGTGGGATGCTTCCTGTGAAGTTGACATAGGGGTTGTTTTGTGCCATTCTAATTGGTCTTAAAACCCTTGTTGACTGAATGAAAGGCCTACCAGGTGGAGGAGTTGAGAGAGTTCTGTTTGGTGGAGATGGAGACCTTTGAATCCTTCTTCCTCTTTTCCTTCTTCTTGGAGATAATTGCAGGTAACCAAACAGAACTTCTTCTTCTCCAACTCTTGACCTTGTGGTGACTCTTCTCATGAGTTTTCAGGCCTGCACTGCTCAAACTAGTTGATTCTTCCCCTTGGAGTCACCAGATATGCAAATAATAGCTCTTTTCAAGCAAGAAAATTATAGCATATGCACATCAACTTTTCTGCAATAAAAAATGAGACATCTCAGTGTCCCACCCGGCATGCCAAAACTGTTAGTGCAAAATCACAGCACCCCTGGACGCACATCAGGCTTCTAGGTTGATGTCTCAGGCATCCAGTGTGATTGCACAACATGGAATCCTTTCTCCAAGTGTGGAGCCTGCAAAAATGAGAAAGGAATCTCCAGAGAAGGTTGGTTCCTATTCCTCTGTTCAGATGCACACCAAAAATGTAGAGGGTTCACTCAAAACCTAATCTAATCTTGCCAAGGAGACAGGGTAAGAAGATGCATAAAAAATAAACCTAAGCTAACAGAGGTGATGCACCGAGGAATGAAGAACACCTATCTTGCCAATAAACACAAACCATTCAAATGTGATGCAAGATCATGCACAGATAACAAAATTTGTAGTGAAAGATAGGGAGGTTGCAAATGAACACAGAGAGGGTTGAGAATCGTCCACAATCATGCATTACTTGCTCTAAAGGCCGATACAATACACTATAAAATGCCAAGAGGCACGATTGCATTACAATTTCAAATGGGAGGTTCAAACTCCACAAATTCGCCTTATAAAGAGAAGAAGGGAGCAAAACATGAATATTCGACCTTTAGAAAGAAGCCCCTCCTACAATATATAGGAAGAATGAGAGAGGGAAGAGAGAGGAAATCCAGATCTACCCTAACCACTTCTAGGTTGCATTTAACTCATCTCATTATGGCAGAAGTGGTGAATCCAGGCAAAATGGTGGACTGTCTAGCAGAAACGGCGAACTGTCTGTTGTATTAAAGCTGGTTATTGAAACGTCACTTCTATCTATTATTACGTGCCAGAGGAATTTTTCAATTTTCTCACTCCAACCCGAACCAAAATGTAATACTGACCCTAGAATCATGTAGATAATTTCACCATATTTCCATTGATATAAAGAACGTGAAAATCTGAGCTCTGAATCGAAAGATATGGCGATCTGAAGATTTAGGGAAAAAACAGGCCAAAACGGATATTTGAATTTTTTCCCGTGCTCTGCCACTTGGATGACACGTGTCAGACTCTGATTCATCCATGGGTTCATTCTCTAAAAATTCCTTTCAGGCCTTTAAACTTGGACATGTGGCACTATTTTATTGGTTCAGGCCTGAGGGGCGCACTTGGCAACTTTTCAACCTTCTGACACGTGGCACGTTCTGATTCGTTTGCGGCTCTTTCAGATTTTTGCGCCCCACACGTCCTTTTATCCCGGATGTCCCAAACTATCTAGGAAAAATATTTTCAAACCACCCAATTCAGGCTTCCTTGTCCCTCTTTGCAGCAAAGACATGTGGCAAGATTTGATTGGCTCTCAACTCTTTCGGTTTTACGCGTCCCGCGCGTACTTTTTTCCTGGATGTCCCAAACGAAATTCCTCTGTTTTGGCCGAACCGGCCTATTTGCGTCCTCCGCGTATATTTTTCCCAACTGTCCCAGACTTCCTGGGTCAAATATCTCTGAACTGCCCGATTCGTACTGACTTGCGCCAAACCGGCCGATCCGTGTCCTTCGTGTACTTTTGTCCCAACTGTCCCAAACCGAGTGAAACAAGGACTTAGGCAATTTCTTCATTTTTTCAGGCCAGTTCGGCCTTTCATGTCCCTCGTGTCCCGATGTCCCAAACTATCCTAGATGCTGCGCAGACCACCTGGCAGCTTTTCGGCCAATTTGTGCTCCGATGTCCCAACTGTCCCGCACTGCCTAGGGAAAGACCTAGCCGATTTTTCTTCATTTTTTCTGGCCCCCAAGCTTGGTATGACGAACCTCAGATGTATGTTATCAAAAATTACCCTGGGGGGGTGAATTTTGGATAACAGTCCCTTTGGTATTTTGTTGGTTCTCAGCTACAACACTTGGTCACCATACTGCTACTCCAACTTTTCCTGATTTTTTGCTGAGAACTGAACCTCTTCTTGCAATAAATGGATGATTTGTTAATCATTTTCAAACACTTGCCAACTTACATTGTTGTCTGGAACTGAAGGCCTTACAATCACATGGATGTTTGGATATACCTTGTCTTTTTGGATGCTTTCAGCAACGTCAAAGGCTGCCCCAACTGCTACAATCCTGTCAACAGCTTGGTTATATTTTCTAGGAATGGATTTGATGCCAAAGCCCTCAAAATATTCAATGAGGTCCCACACCCTATTTTTGTAACACTTGAGTAGATCATTCTTGATGGCATGCTGCCCCTTAACTTGGTGGACAATCAACTCACTGTCACCAAAGACTTGCAAGTTCTTTATTCCTCTCTTGATTGACCAATGCAATCCTTGTATCAAGGCTTCATATTAAGCAGTGTTATTAGAGCATGCAAACTAAAATCTAAAAGCTGAATAATACTTAACTCCTTGAGGTGAAACAAGCATAGCTCCCCCTCCTACACCTTTTCTACTCCTTGATCCATCAAAAAACAACTCCCATACCTCATTGTCTTCCTTATTGTCTGGCTTGGTGATGCTAGGGATAGGTTGCTTTTCTTCATGCATGCAATAGACTCCTAGCTCATATTATTCTATTTCTTGATAAGGATCAAAATCATGCACTTTGTTTGCCCATTCATCAAGATTCAAATCTGGGATACTTCCAATCTTGGTGTCAGCTTCATCAATGCTTGGGTAATCTTCTTGATCAAACGCTGAACAATTGGTATTGATTTGGCTTGGAGTGTAAGGCTCAATGTGAAAGTTTGCAATAGGTTCAGATCCGATTGTGGCCTTGGTTCCATATCTTGTTCTAAACAACATGTGTGACCAATCAGTAGATAAGTAACCTCCAATCTTGGCTATGAAATCCCTTGACAAACATAGGGCAAAGAGTGGTGAAAGATATATTACTGATACATCTTGCAAAACAACAATGTTGGGGCATGCATGTAAAGTAAGAATCAAGTTTTTGATCACTCCAACTATTGTTACTGATGTCCCATCCAATTGCACTACCCCTTTGGATATGACTTCATATTGAATTCCCAATTGATTAGCGATTTTCTTGGGCATTACTTAACTACTTGCCCCAAAATAAATCATGCAATTGTGTACTAATTGGTTTCCAATGATCAATGAAACATAGAATAGAGGGGGCTTCAACATTTTACCTTGTTGTCCTCCATGATTCCCCTCAGGCTAGGCAACATTTGTGAGTACCTTCTTTTGCATTTGGACCTGTTGATTTGAATTTGACCAGTCCTTCATGGAAGCTTGTAGCAAATCTCTTTGGCCTGGGATAGATAGTGATTCCCACATTGATATGTTTACATTTGTCTTCTTCATCTAATCAATGATGTTGAATGGAGATGAAGCATCTCTCTGCTATCCCTTGGCCTGCACATTCATTCCTTGCACATGGGCAGTCGAAAATGGCATTTGAGTTAGCCTAGGAGCTATTTTAGGCAGCCCTTGCGTGTTTG
This sequence comes from Taxus chinensis, assembly GCA_019776745.2. NCBI lineage: Eukaryota > Viridiplantae > Streptophyta > Pinopsida > Cupressales > Taxaceae > Taxus > Taxus chinensis. The sequence goes on along the minus strand of CM034150.1, from coordinate 818,066,446 downwards.
GAACTACATTTTGTTTGCCAATAATTTGTGGAGTGATAGAAGATTGTGGATTACTTAGAGCCAATGGCTGTTCTTCACCCAAATTTCTACTTTTTGACCTTGTGTTGGCTAAAACACTTTGGGGAATTGTTTGATTCATGCCACAAAAATATTCTACCTACCATTTTACAAGTGTGGCATCATTTGGAGCTGATTGCTGCTGGAATGTCTCTTGTTGTTGGTTATTTCCTTGACTCCCTTCACCCTCCACACCAGTAGTTGTCACTATTAATGCTTGATTTAAGGCACTATTGAAACACATAGACTGGTTGTGAGGTTCATTTCATGGGAAACACCAATCATACTCTTGAGCTATGTTGTTTTGCACTGGCACTATGGCTTTAGAGGTAGATGTAACATTGGGATTATAGGGCTGAAATGGTCTACTGGCAGGATGTCTTGTTTGATTTTTATTTGCAACTAGATTGAGTGGTCTTTGAGGCTGGTATGGCTGCCTATTAGGTTGAGCTTGAGGCTGGAAAGAAGGTCTAAAACCTTGGGCTTGTTGCCTCTTGAGTGTAACCAGCTCATTGCCTAAATTTTGCAATTGCTTCATGACTTCTTGAAGTTCATTTGACACTATAAGATGAAGTAGAAGCTTCACTTGAATTCTGATTTCTAGGAGTGGGAATAAGAGCTAAAATAGGCACTTGACTAGTACTTGGGCTCTCTAAACTTGGATACAATGGCATTGGAGGCCTAGGAGCTAGCTTGCCAGCTTGAATCAAACAATTTTCAGCTCTAATGGCAATGCTATAAGCAAAAGGGATAGTTATGCCCCCCATGGATTGAATTAACATAGAAATATCATAATTTAAAGCTGTAAGGTAATATAGAAAAGCACCTTTTGGTGCTGGCCTTACTGCCCCTCGAATTTTCTCCCAAGTCATTTGAAACCTAAAGTTGAAGTCATTCAGCTGCTCATTGGGAGCTCTCTTGATGGTTGTCAATTGTTCTAGACGTGAGAAGTTATCTCCCTTCTCTGCAAACTACTCATGGAGGGCTATACATAGTTGATTCCAATTTTGGATAGAACCTGAGGCAAGACTCCTGAACCATTGCAAAGATTTCCCATTGAATGAAGATGCCAGCAGTTTGACAACAACTTGCATTTCATTAATCTCATGGATTGCACAAATATTAGCAATATCCTTAACATGATCACCAGGAGTGGTCTGATTCTCTCTAGTAAAGTATGGAATGTTCTTCAATGATGCAACTGGGATTGGGTTTTGTGCATTGAGAGCAAGTGGGATGCTTCCAGTGAAATTGACATAGGGGTTGTGTTGTGCCATTTTGATTGGCCTTAGAACCCTTGTTTATTGAATGAAAGGCCTACCAGGTGGAGGAGTTGACAGAGTTTTGTTTGGTGGAGATGGAGACCTTTGAATTCTCCTCCCTCTTTGCCTTCTTCTTGGAGATAACTGCAGATACTCAAATAGAACCTCTTCTTCTCCAACTCTTGACCTTTTGGTGATTCTTCTCATGAGTTTTTAGGTCTACACTGCTCAAACCAGCTAATTCTTCTTCCTTGGAGTCACCAGATGTGTAATTTACGGCTCTTTTAAGCAAGAAAATTGCAACAAATGCACATCAATTTTGTTGCAATGACGATGAAGACCTCTAAGGTCCCACTGGGCATGCGAAAACTGTTGATGCAAATCAGCAGCACCCCTAGATATTGATCAGATTTCTAGTTTGATAATTTAGACATCCACTGTGATTGCACAACATTGAATCTTTTCCCCAAGTGTGGGACTTGTAAAAATGGGAAAAGAATCTCTAGATTAGAGACTGGTTCCTCAACTCCTCTGATCAGGTGTATTAATTGCAAATTACAGAGGGTTTGAATTCAAGATCCTACTCTAAATTCCAAAAGGGACAGAGATAGAGAATGTAAAAACTGAAACTAATGCTAATAAGGTGATGCACCAAAGGAGTGGTGAAGATTTTTACTTCTGCAGATTGACACAAATCATGGAAATGCAATAAAACTTCATTCACAAATTGATAAACTATAATGGAAGGTCAGAAATGAATCAAACAATAGAAACAGAGGATTAAAACTCATTCACAGAGCCTGCATTGTCATTTCAACATCAAAAAACACTTGCATTACAACATCTGAGAGGCAAAAACAGGTTGCAGTCTTGGAATAGGTTTAGTTTTTCCACAAAATCAATTTCAAAGTGAAAGAGGGAGCCTGCAATACATGAAAAATGTTCAACCATTAAAAAATGAGTAAAATCTGGCTTTTACAGTACAAGAAACGACCCCAGGAGAGAGAAACATGGGAAAATGTAGGAGAGCTTCAACCACTGACCAAAAATGCAATAAAATCACATGGGCATTCTTATATGTCCATTCCTTGACATTTTCCACCATGCTGGGAGAGAATGCGAGCCATTCTTCATTAAAAATGATGGTTGAAACCTCTTTTCTGTCCATTACCACATGCCAGAGGCATTTTTAAATTTTCTCTCTCCAAACTGCATCAAAATACAAAATTGACCCCGGAATCTTGAAGATAATTTCACAAGATTTTTGTTGATATAAATAACATGAAAAACAGAGATCTGGATCGAAAGTTATGGCCATTTGAAATTTTAGAAAAAAAAACAGGACCAAAACTGATTGGTGGGCGAAAAATTTGAAATTTTCCATATTTTGCATTTGGGAAAATTTACCAAAAATTCCCCATGCTCTACCATTCGGGGTGCCACGTGGCACGATTCCATTGGATGTGGGTTTTTCCTTTATTTTTTTCCATGCGAGCCTGTCCTATATTTTTTTCCGCCATTGGACACGTGGCAAGATGTCATTGGTTCATGTTTAGGGGCGCAAAATTTTCCCTTTTAAATTTCATTTGTTTTGCTTTGGGAAAATTCTCAATTTTTCCCCCACATTTTGAAGCTCCGGTGCCACATGGCACAATTCTATTGGATGTGGGTTTCTGGGGTGAACCTTCCTCCTTGTGCTTTACCTTTGGGAAAAATTCCCAATCTCCCCCTGCACTCTGCCGGTCCGACCCCCATGGACACGTGGCCTGATCTCACTGGCTACGGGCCTTCAGGTAGAAAATTCCTCTTGCATTTTACAAAAATACTTTGCCAAATTTTCAAATCTTCCTCCACGGTCAGCGGGCCTTGAGACATGTGGCATGAGGCGATTGGATGCTGACCACCCGCAGAAAAAATTTGACCTTGTGCCCTCGCCAAACATTTCACCAAAATTCTAACTTCATCCCCACCCTCCACTACTTCTTGGCCTAAGGACACGTGGCACAATGTGGTTGGGCACGGGCCTTTCCTAGATATTTTTCCATGGCACCAACACTTAGTCAGTTTTTCAATTTTTCCCCCTTGGACACGTGGCACGCTCCAATTCACCGGCAGGCTTGTGGGGTGAAATATTCTTTTTGAAATTTGCCAAACACTTGGTAAAAAATCCAAGTTTTCCTCCGACCCCCACCACTTCCTTTGACACGTGGCACCATATTACTGGCTGAGGGTCTTCCAGGGGAAAATTTCCAACAAAAACTCCGTCGAGCCATAACTTCAAAAATACATGGAGTTAGGAGGAAAACTTTACCTTTCTGGAAAGCTGAGAAAAAGCTCTATCCAATGGTGCCATTTCCAGAAAGTCTTGAGTTCCTGGAAAAAAAATGACTGAGGCACAAAAAAAGGGAAGAATGAAGGGAGTTAGCCATAAAATGAGCAAGGGGCTCATTTTGGATAACAGTATGAAAGATTGAGGAATATTAAGGATCAGATATGCAAGCTCAATCTACCTAATAAAAAAGATAAGGGAATATTTGTGTGAGATAGGAGAGAATTTTGAAGAGAGATTTGTGTTTTTAGATCTGAATTTGTGATCACCATTAGTTGTTGAAGCAACATATCTTTCTTGATCATATATTTCAGGTGGATAGGTGGGTGCTTAGTCATCTAGGGGGTTCTAGCCTCCTTGTAGGATTGGTTTCCTACTAAACAAGGGATTGTTTCTCCTTTTAGAGTTGGTGCCTCACTATGTAAATCTTTCTTGATGTGTAATATTCTTGTAATTCCTTTTTTATGAGTAATATTCATGAATGTTTTAGTGTTTTTTTCTTCCCCTTGATGGTTTTCAGCTTACATATGGTGTTCATATGTTTTATATCTAGTTTCATGTTCATATGATTGGATATTGGACAATTAATAAGTTCACATGGTTTATGAATGTTGTATGAATGGTTTGAATGATGAATGTATGTAATGGAAAATGAAGTAAATTTTTGGTAGGAATTATTAACCCCCCCCTCAGTCCCTTGTGGAAGCTCCATTATTTTTTTGCATCCTTTTTGGATATTTTGAGTGGTGAAAGATTACTATTTTTGGAGGATTAATCTTTTTAGTATATGGATGCAATGATAACTTTTTATTTTAAGAATGTACACTTACCATTGTATTTTTTTGATGAAAACATCCTCATTGGAGTCGTCTCTACACCTATATCCCATGCTCCATTTTTAACAGTGATCATTCCAATGGAAAACTTACAAACTAAAAAAGTAACTTTTGGGAGGAGGATTTCTATTTGGTAGCTATTAAAAATTTAGGGCATAATTTGGTATAAATAAATGGCCTTCTCAAAGGTTCTTTGGAGGATGATCTTACGTGAAACAATATGTTGAATTTGATTTCTAGTTGACTAATTATGAAAAAATCTCCATTTTCAATTCCATGAATATTCTAGAAAGTTTTTGGTAGCATAATAGGTATTTTTTATTGTATTTATAGGTAGCACAATAGGTGCAATGGAGGTCAAGTCTAATTGTGAAAATAATTTAGGTTAAAAATAAGTTTGTTTAGGTTTTAAGTGATCCTAGAAACTGCAGTCTTAATCCCAGTTGAATGAAATCATGGTGGGTTAACAGTTGGTTTTAAATTGATTTAACATGGGCACCAATTTATGTCCCCATTATTCCATTGGAAAAGGGAAAGGAGGTGTAAAAATGGGTTCTTTTTCAAGATCATGTCATTTATCACAATCTATTCAGGTGTAAAGATGGAGGGGTTATCGAGGTAAGCACCCTTGAGATGGATATTTGATCATATGGAGAACCAGAAAGGGTGATTGCATGGGGTATAATTTTTTGTCCTCGATATCCACTTGGGAAATGGACAAGAGGTAAAAAATTGGTAGCTTGAGTAGGATGGTGTCACTTGGCGAGATCTAATGCAGTGTTCGGGAGTTAAAGTTAGGTAAATGAGCCCCCTCTGGAGGTAGGGAGGGTCATATGAGGAACCAAGAAAGGGGATAGATATTTTCCCATTCTTCACCTTGGGAAAGGTAAAAGAGGGATTAAAATGGGTGACATGAGTGAAAATTTGACACGTGGCACTTGAAATATGACTAAGTATGGGATCAACATACCTTTCACTAGATGATACTTGAAAACAACATTCCTAGAGCTTATAATGGTACTTGGAGGTAAACTAGTATATGATTATGACTCCATTAGAAACTATGATACTAATCAACTAGGACTCAAAGCTTGATTCTAACTAAACCTCTAGACAATGGCCCTATTTTGATCAGGACAATAAGGTGTGTCTATAAAAGTTGAGATATGTTTAAAAATACTTAGATCTTTTACAAAATATGATTCTTTCATAATTAAGAGGATTCTCTAATCTTTCCATTTACTACTTTTTTTCACTCTAACTCCTTACAGACCTTCTGAAACCTACTAGGGAAGGTCAGGTTCATTTGTTTACCATTAATTCTTTACACCTAAAAACCCGCTTCTACACAGAGTGTCCCTAAACCATAAAATATTCTTTAAATATTCCTAAACAACTTCCAACACCTTCTTGTATCTCCAATACCACATCCATGTGATTATAATATTTTAGAACTTTAACAAAAGATGACTACCTTCCTTGAAATTGCCAAAATTGTATTTTAAAATACTGTCAGAGAATTAGTCTTCAATAGTAATTTACTAAATGAATGAAATGACCATGTTACACCACTTAAAATACTTGCACATGCTTTTTAAACATATTGGGAGGTCCTTAAATATTTGGATGATCATGACATGGAAGGAAATTTGTGTGAGAGGGGATTCATGGAGATTTTGAAGAAATGTTTTTCACATTAGGCTTAGTTGTCATAGATCAAGTTTTGAATTTTTGGGCTTGAAAATATTCATAACACATTTGTATCTCTGTATTATTCTATCTCTTTTGCATTTCCATATTAGGTCACATGCACCTGATACTCTATTTTCTCCTCAACACAAATTAGGGATTGATCAACCCCCAATCCTTTAAAACAGTTTAGAAATAAAAATATCCAAGCACGAGTAAATAAATGTATACTTTACTTGTTTATATATTTTTATTTCACATATATGTAAATAAAAATGTTTTCAATTACATTTTTCTCTTGAGTTACAATCAATTATATATCACGAAAATTAATGACACTCTGTGTTGGAGGTTTCATTTTGGAGCATGAAAACATCAAGAAAAACAATGCAATTACACAACAAACATTCAAGAAAAGGAAAAGTTTGTTTACATACTCAAATACAATTTCCTTTAATTATGTAATTTTCAATTTCATACTTAGGAGGGGAAATTTTACATACTCAAATTTGTTAATTATCACTTTAGAAACCCTTTATTTGACTATTCTTGCTTTTCATGATAAGTAAAACTTCTCCATTCCCTCTTAGAATTTTCCAAGTATTATTGTTTATCTTTTTTATCACTGTAAAATGACATTTCAACACATTCTAAGAATACAATGCACAAAATCAATAAATAAACATCAGTATATTAGCTCCAAAATTTATTAGGCACATTTCTTACTCCTAGTCAAGACCATATAGTTTTGTCAAGAATTTATATTCAGTCCTAACCCATATGTCTTATATAGACAAACATGTCCTGTAACTGTAATTTCAGATTGACATCTTTTGTCAGGTATTATATTTCATATGGGTAACCCTTTCTTAGATAAATCATCTACAGAACCCTATATAAGAAAGTAAACACTACCTCATTTGCTAACTTAGGAACTCCTAAGGAATTGAAATAGATCACTCACTTCACACACTTGCAAAGGGCATCCAAATATCCCTAAATATAACAATAACACATCCAAATTCATTAGGGAATAACCCAAATCAGGTTTGAAACTATAAACGAGGTCAAGGTAGCCATATATCTCATCTACAAGCACTCAAACATCATCTCTCCAAGTATTTTAGTAAGATCCAAGTCAAAGAAATCATGGTCAAATGAGATGTCAAATATGATTTGTCTATATAGCTATCACATGCTATGTAGATAATGGCATGGGATTTGATACCTCTTCAAATTACTGTCAACATCAACGGTGCACCAGGATTCCCATAATCATTCTAATTTTATTTGTAATATTTTCATCCATGGTTAGGGTTTCAAATTATTATTATTACATACAGAGAGCTTCACTACATGTGTAACAACTAAGGTTTTACCATGATAGATAAATATTTGAAGACAACCATTCTATAAAGTTGCATAAGCTGACTTAGAGTAGGTTAAATAATACACAATAAATTTAGGACCATATGGTACGGTCTTGGTAGTTTGGTATGGTTTTTCCATAGGTTGATACACATTCAAAATCCTAGTTAAGAAGGTCATTCACTTTCATATCTTTTAGTTTCACTATTGGCATTCCCATATATTTCTAAAATTCATATGAAATCAGATAATTTCCTTCATACAATTTTTTTAGATTTCAATTACATGTTAGGTTTGTTAGTGTATGATAATTGCTTCTATCTCATGTGAGTTACAAATATAAGTTATTATTTATATTGTAACATATTTGTAATATTTTTAATCAAGATATAATATAATATAAAACCTTATTATATTGTCTCAAAATTTAATTAAGCGTTAAACAAAATCCATGTCTCCATATCCTAATAGTTTCAATATTTTAGGTTCATGGGTTCAAAAGATTACCTTTTCCTTCACATCTCAACTTGCCAAGAGTTTTAGTGACCCGTGATTAGTCCATATGGAAAAATAACATATTCTCAAGGTTCAATTTGGGATCTTAGACCTCTCCTTATACCCTCCAGATCTTAAAATATTGGATCTTCATGCCTTCATCGAATTTAGATTTAGACCCAACCTCTAGGGCCAAAAAATTCCATCATTTTTCCATATGAATTTATCATAGATTTTCATGCTCTTGGGCTTTCTCAAATCTTAGCATTAAACCATTTATCCATGTGAGCAATCAAGTACTACAATTATTGGTCCATGTAGACCAATAACATATTTTCATGCTCTTAGACCTTTGGACTTTCTCTAAGTTATCATGAACCTTTTTCCTTAGTTATTTTATTTTTCTTCTCAAGACCCAAAAATTTAGAGACTACAACACATGTCTTCCTCATAATATTTCACCTAGACCCTTCCATGACTTAACCCCTTTTCAAAATCAAGAAAAAAAAATTAAATTTAGATCCTTCGCTCCACTTTACAAAGGTGGTCACTTGGTTTAGAATCCTAATCTCAATCCTTCCCACGTTGTATGGGATTAATTCCTAAGGTGATAAGATAAAGTAACCACCATGTTAAATCTTGAGAAAATAATTTGGTGACAATTTTCCTTGATCTGATCAATTAAATTTGATGGTCTTCTTATTATAGGAAAACAAGGGTTTGAATGTCATTTGAATGTCTAATATCTAAAACCACAACAAAATCTTCCAAGTTTTTTAGATAAATTTTACAAGCTTTAAATTTTACTTTAAGGGTGCCAAAATCGATTATTTGCAAGAAAAGTACCCCCTGTGGGTAGCCATATATCATAAAAAAATTTAAATAAGTAAAATAATGCCTCCATAAATCACCCTTAAAAATGCAAAGGCCAAAAATCGTACTCTAGAAATACAAACCACTATAGAAAACCATTTCAAACTTATCAAAATCTGATTAAACCCCAGTTATCTAGTTGTGTAAAACATTTATGCCAAAAAAATTACTATACAAAATATACAAACTATACAAGGCAATGGGCTTGTCAATCCTCATTCAATAAACCTATTTAAAGGAATAGAGAAATATGAGAATTTTCTAAGCAACATAGAATGTTTATCCGTAAAATTACAGTAACAAAATGTCAAAAAAATACTCCAAAATTAAATCCACAAAAAATCACTAACTGTAGTACTCCCAAATGTGAAGTTGGATTTGAAAAATGAGGACCAATAAAAATAAAATTCTTGTTGGAATAAATATTTGTCTACTCAATCCCATTTTTTATCCAAGTTGAAAATTAAGTGAAAAACCAATATCAACATACAAATATGAAAATTCAAAACCCAAATTATCATAGCGAGTTTCAATACTTATAAAATATAGATTAAAATGGATTTGGGGAAAATAATGGTGGGTTTCTAGAGTTTAAATTTCTGATTTTCCCATAACTTTGATCACTTCCCAAATCAACACATAGATTTCTCTAATAACAAATAATATTCTAACTTCTCACTTGGGTTTTCCTCTTACTACTCCAAAGTTTCATCATTTTCAAAACACAAAGTCCTAATAATAAGGTTACAAATATTAGCATCAAATTCCATATTTATAAAATCTAAACAAACAACTCTTTATCTTCAAAATAAATCCTAGGATAAAAATAATAATTGTATTTGTATATTTCACACCAATAACATTGGTTTTTCAATTTTTATTATGAAACTAGGAAATGTTCACAACACAACTTATCATCAAAATATTGAAGTTGTTTACAACTTCCATTACTAGAGAAATATTCAATAAAGATAACATATTGAGCCTATAAAAGGAAATTAGACATTTGTGGATGTATTTGGTGATCAATTGAATGAAGAGGAACTAATTCAAAATTCATGCTAAGGTGAATTTTTGTTTTTTAATATTATAATGAAATACCAAAAACTCTGAAAGAAGTAGGGTTTAATGATACCTGCACTGAAAAAGGAAATTTCGAGGTAAGTTGGTACATGAAAAATGTGGAAGACTCATCCTTCCACCAAGTGAGAGGTCCTTTATGCAATGACAGCTAAATAAGGTAAATATAAGATAATGATTAAATTATTTTCTTGACAATGGATGATCCCAGGAACCAATGGGATTCTTGAGGGATGTCGAATCATGTTTATAATCAACTGATATGATATGAAATAAGATAATGAAAATATCATTAGAATTCTATAAGGATGGAGATATCTTATTCTTCTTTATAAGTGTCCTAAGAAAGGTCTATGACAAGATGAAATTCCAATAAGTACTCAAAAAAATATTGTTTTGTTGCATCATGTATTTCATGTATCACTTTGATTTAATGTTTGGTGTATTCAATCTCAAGAGTTAAAGTAACTGTGTACATGTTGAGTTCATTTATGATGTCTAACTACTCCCACATGAAGGGTTACTACACAATTGAGAGGTCATAGACTTGAAATTTTCATCTACAAGGAGACACATCTTGGAATAGATAGATTATTTAAAAACAAAATGATGAAATGAGTGAAAACTATGTAAATGTGGTAGAATTATAGAATGACAAGAATCATGGGTTATAAGTAGAATCACTGGTGATTGCTGATGAACTATGATTTCTTTGATAATAAGATGACTAGATGAAAAAATATGAATCTAATGATTTGGATAGGATAATAAATGGTGTAAAGAACTTGGAATATAATTAAGATGAGGATATGCAGCTTGATAGAGTAAAAGAAAGGATAGGGCTTGAGGGATCCTTACATAGATTTGTTAACGTTCATGGGGCTTGATTGAACTTCTAACTATGCTTGGATAATTGTATTGGTCTCACATTGATGGTGAATGAAATATAGATTCACTAACAGTAACTAAAGATCCCTAAAAATCAGTTTGGTTGTCAATTTATAATAGTTGGAATTTATGTTAGAGTCACCGAAGATCTAATAAATGTGTGAAAGATGGGTTGGAAGTGGTTTTTAAACACTTCCAAATGAGATTTTATGAGTTTGGGTATCAGTGGAAAATGTTAGGAAGAGGTTAAGGGGGTTTAGGGGGTTAGGATGTTAAGATAAAAATGGGTGAGGATGAGTAAATAGGATAGTTAGATAGGTTTTACATAATATAAATGTGATTTTACAAGGGTGATTCATGATTTAGGCTAATAAGATTGGTTTTTTGGATTTTTGAATGAGAGTATTAGGGATGTGACCAAGAAATAGGTGTCTACAATTATACGTTTTTGTCAAATGGTTTGTGATAAATGAGCTACTGGAGAAAAAACAAGTGAAATAATTCATTTGTTGCGATAGGTGTTCCCCCCTCAAATTGTGGGTCATTGTGGAATCTGTTGATTGAAAAAAAAAATATAATTATTATGAATTTATCATTTTCATGTCTTTATGTAAGCCAACTTTGGGGCAAACATTATCAGGTTGAATAAATTGTACCATGTTATTGATTTCTGGAATTATTCGAGTTGAAAATAGTAATTTGTTTTGTGAACTAATGAATTGATTGACCTGAAGGTAAATCAAAGCATGTAATGATCGGGATGATGAATATTTTAGGAAGGAAGCATGTAACACCCCGAACTGTTGTTACTTTCTCCAGAGCATTCAAGTATTGATAAATGATTTCTTCTATATAAGGACATGTTCCTTTGGTTTTGGGAAGTCATGCTTGATATGGATTCTATCCTCTTTGCTCTTGAAGATCTTTGACTGAGCCGGAACATGCTTGGACTCTTTTGTTTCTTTCATTCTTGCACTTGAGTTCTCAACCTGATTTCTGGATGAATTGTGGATTTATCCACCTTTATGACTCAGCCTTGGATCAGTTGCATTGATCCAAGGAATGTTTTAAGTTTATTCAGGATGAAAAAAATTTATTGACCTTACGAAAGTTACAAGGTCTGATTGAGTTTTGAATGATCAATCCTAGAGTTTAACTCAGGTTGATCATGATAAATGGAATTTGGTTCCAGATATCTTAACATCAGGAAAGGCCTGGACCTTAAGCCAGGTAAGATGTTTATGTTTATACCGAAAGCTTAATTTATTGATGCCAAATAGAATCCTTTACAGGAATGTTTTATCCAGTATGGACTCTAACACTAATTGGTCCTATTTTGGGGACCTAGACTAGATTCGTTAAGGTTAATAGTCTTAACCTAAACTATAACCTATTGGTTAAAATAATTACTAATCTAACCTAGCCCTAAACTATGAGCTTAATGCTCCTAAGGGTTAACTACACCTAGCGCTATGGAAGTGAGACTAATGTCATACCCTATGATCTAACCTAAGTTTCTAACCTATCTTAACTAATGATAAGAAGGGAGGGGGACCTAAGAAGGGTCGCGAGTCATGGGTGGTGGTTTCCATGGCATTTAAGAGGGGGATAAGGTTGAAGGACTTAGAATGCTGTCAGGTTTGGTGGAGGATAAAAACTGCTAATATAACCTGACGTGGTAGTATCACCAAGGATGGGAATGTTTGTTTGTTTTCTTGTGGCGATCACTAACTTTGGCGGTCGGTGCAAATGGAAAATAGGTGGGAGGATGGAAGTAAATGCAATTAATGAACTTTGGTTCCATAGCGCAGATTGCTTGGGAAGGCATGCAAGTGGAATATTGTTTGGTTGTTTGGTTTTCCATGCATTCCATTTTTCTCTCTGCTTGAGCACTGGTTCTTCAAACCAGCTTTCTACTCTGTGTTGCATGGCAACTTTGAGAGTTTCTAGCTTCCTTCTCTATCAGGGCGAAGTATATAAGGCATGGAGGTAACAATTTATTGTTGTTTAATCTTTCGTGGAAGAAGAAGAGAAGGTGTGAGCACATTCAGAGGTCTTCTTCAAATTTTTAAGTGACACTATCAGGCATGATAGGCCCTAACTTTTAAAAATCTTTCTTTCCTTTAAATGCTTTCATTAGAACAACTCTGTTCAGATTATTTTTACACAGTTGGCCTGGCTGGTAGCAATGTATTGGTTTTCTTCTTTTCTTGTTGATTTGGGAATCCTTGGTTATACGTAGACCATGTTGAATCTACTTCTCTTATCTTCTCACCTTACTGTGAATACTATATGGGTATCGTCTTTTGTAGACGTGTTTTATGTCTCTTTGTCTGACTGAGGTAATGAGTTTCCAAACTGTACCATGTTAGACGTTGTGCTTGATGATTTCGTGTTTGAAGAATGACATGGAAAGAATTGTTGTGTCTAATTTGGTTGGTTTATTGATTGTTGCTTAGTTGTATGAGCTCTATTATTACTTGACAGCTTCAGGTGAATATAAAGTTGGATTGTGATGAAACTGTTAGTTCCTTCTATAAATCTCGACTGGTTTAGTCACATGCGTAAGAAATATGTTTGAATACTAAGCATTTACCTTTGTTGAAAAGGGTCTGGATGTTTCTATGATTATAGGTTCTGTAAGTAATGAAATATTTGGTGTAGCTGCTGTTTTCTTTACGATTTTACTTGGATAATGGGAACACAGTTCTGACCGAGAGAAATCTTGCTTTGAGGAACTCTGTTCCCTAACAATGTGTGGGTAATCCTAGATCTACATGAATGGAAATTAGGTTTTGTATTTGGAAGGGAAGGGACTGTGTTTGATGTTTCCTGAAGTGACCTTGAAATCTATCATTAGAATTCATCTATTAACACTAGAAGTGCTATTTGTTTGGTATCCTTGAACGCAATAACAAAATATCCAGTGTAATGGCTGGAAATAGTTAGTGTAACCTATTGGTAAGTAATGATAGTAGTTACCCTAACTCGTAGTCTAAAATGATTCAAGTCCTGGGTGAAGGGTAGACTGTTTTATTTGGATCAGGATTGTGGACTGATATTTGAACATATATGTATTTCATTTATAACAATCTGTGGCTTTTGTTTAATGTGCAATTGCAAGACCCTAGGGATCTAAGGGCAACCTTTTAAACAGTTCTACCAGATTGGAGCTAATGGTAAACTTGGGTGTTGATTTTCTTGCTTTCTCTTCTTCCCTAATTGAATTCAAGATTGATTGTATATGCATTACTCCTGGAAAGTTGGTACAGTCCTGAACTTGTTTGGAATGGAGATCTGAATGCCTCTGTTTCTTTCTCTTAGTTGTAAAGTATATGTTGATATAGGATTTTTGGGAATACGAAAGTATTCTCTCCCTTTCTGGAAATTATGAATGCTTCCTTCTTTAGAATTTCTATATGAATTCTTCAGCATGGTCACGAGATGAATAGACTATTAAAGTTACGTGGAGAGAGTGGTAAGCGTTGTATCTTGACAGAAGTCTCCTTTCCTTATCTTTAGCTATATTATTACTCTGTTTGAGTAATTCAGTTATCTACTTGTATAAAAGTAGTATTGTAGTAATAGTTGGTATACTTATCAATGTTTATGAAATTATACATAAAGTATAAAGGAAAATCCATCAGTTGAACTTGCTTGAGGCTATAATCTGTCTTTGTTTGAATTGTTTAAATGAAAATCTGTTGGTTACATGCGTTGGTAAGATTTCATTTCTTTAATGGAGTAATTATATTAGGATTGATACTGCCCTTGGTTTTCGGATGGCTAGGTATTTAAGATTCATTTTGTTTCTTCTTATTCTCTTGTGTAAGATGAATCATCCAAAAGGATTTAAGTTGAAATGGCAGCTATAATATGAGTTATGTTTTAAAGTCATATTAGAATAGTAGAAAGATAAATAGCGTGATTCATGTTTATGGATTTGATGAAATGATTTCATTTAAATAGGTTGTTTAATGGAAACAATTGGTGGAATGCAATTGTTTTAAGAATTAGTGCTTATCATGCTCAGTTCACTGAACTGACCTGTGCTAGCAATTTTTGCAGATGGTCATCGTAAGTGGTAAAGGCACGCAGATCTGATATGATGCTCAGATTGTTTAATCTAGTTTTTATGATGAATTCCAACTTGATTTCTCTAATTGTACTATAGGAAGAAAGTTATTCTTTTGCTGTTGATTATTGTATCAAAATATGCCGAAGTGCATAAGTTGTAATTGTATGGCTTGGAAATAAATGAAATGGGGAAATTGTTACTTATGTGGCTGCATTTTTATTTGTTGAATTGAACTTCTTATGTCTGAATGAATGAGAGTGCATTTTTATTATTATATGCCATGGGAGCTAGTTGGATTCCCTAAGTAAGCCTTGTAAAAATTATGTGACTGAATACTTCATGTTTGAATAGTAATTCTTATATATTATGAATAAGGCTAAATTGGAAATTAGTCCACTGCATTTTTAGGGAAGTTAAGGTTAAACTATGCCCTGATATGTAGCTATAATAAGAAGAGTATTCTATTACTCCCTAACAATGATCTAAGTCAAGGCAACGTAATTGATGGTTTTAAATCACCATGTCTTAATAACAATAAGTCAGATATATTTCAGTCTTCGGAGTTGATATAAACCCTTACAGGTTTAGTTAGCTTCCTTATGAGAGGACTTAGGGCTATTTCCCTATTATGAGGAAATAAGATTATTAGGAACCGATGGACACCTTGACGAGGTCTCAAATCTTATTAAACTTCTCTCTGTGAAAATTGAACTTAATTACGTAAGGCAACTCAAAGGTGTGAAATTCTGGGTTGGGAAAAGACTACCCAGTTAGGAGGGCCTTTAATTCAAATTCAACTCAACTTAAGTAACTTCTTGAAGTTATGTAAATCTTTCCGAGGCAATATTGTAGGATGTTGACACATGACAACTGCAAGGTTGTACCTTTGAGAAGATTAGGATCTTCTCGAGGATACAACAATGCAGGTGACTTATGGCAACACCCTTTTGCATTGATCGTTAAGATTTACACCTGAAACTCGAACAAGATTTTCCTTTGGGACCGGTTAGGACCATAGACATGCTATGAGGCAGCCCTTTGAGACTTGGGGTACCTTGACACACGGGGTAACAGTGGGTGACCCAGTATGTCAGCTTACCCCTAGTCTTCAAGAGCATCCTTATAATGTGAGTATGATATTAACCCATTCCTAAGTGAAAACTTGGGACAGGGGAGACTGATAGAATTCAGTATAAGAAATTCTATATAACATTAGAGTGGGGTGAAGGACGTATTCCAGATTGACGAGTATGCCGTCAAGGAATAAGAGACATGAACAGTATGTTTCAAATCTTTGGCCAAAGTATCGCAAGCTACTGATTGCGTTGTCCTATGTCACCTAGTCTAAGGGATGTGATGCCGATGAATGATGGTAACAATTATTCAGATAGGTTCCTTGGACAGAGCATTCTAAAATCCCGGATTAGGGAAGAGAACCGCAAGAGTGAAGTGTTCAGATGAAAACGCCAACTCTATGATACACATGAATAGATCGGTAGTTCACCGAGTCATGGAATGAATAGATCAGTGGTACACTGAGTCATTACAGCTGCATATGGTTATCTGTTATAAGAATGATTGTTATGATCTGTGAGTTCTAAATTATGTATTTAGAACTAGAAATCACTTATAAAAAAAAAATTCTTGTTCTAATGTACTAAAATGAGGATGTTACATCTTGGTATCAGAGCTGAAGGTTGCAGCTCTTGGACCTATTGTGTCCATAATCTGATAAAAACCTAAATTTTCTTGTAACAAAAAATGGTTAGAACAAGGGGGAACATTGCGAATAATGCTCCACCAGAGGAAGGGGCAGCAACAACCCAAAAACTTGATGAGATCCTTGCTGCCCTATTGGACACAAGAGATCGTTTGGCTGTACTTGAACAACAAGTAATGGGAAATGAGGAGGATGATGAAGCTGGTAACAATAATCAGCTACCTCCTGAGGACAACCCCGATATGGGTGTTGGTAATAACACTGGAAATGTACCTGTCCAACCAGAAAACAAAAAGGCCAGGTTGGCAGCGGAACTCACTAATGATATAAAAAGGATAAGTCCACCTAAATTTGATGGCACCACATTAGGAGATGGAGCTGAGAACTGGCTCAGCAAAATGGAGAAGTACTTTGCAATAAGAAACTTCTCGGAGGAAACCAAAGCTATTTGGGGAGCCTATCAGCTTTCCCATGAAGCATCTTCATGGTGGGACAGCCATAAAGTTGAGATAAATATTGATGAGACCAACATCACTTGGGATCAATTTAAAGGCTATTTTAGGCAACGTTGGCTGCCACAACTTTTCTATGATCAGAAAATGACAGAATTCCAGAACTTAGTTCAAGGAAAGCTAACTGTAACTGAATACTGGGAGCGGTTTACGAAACTCCTCAAGTACGTACCACAGTATCAAACTGACGAGAAGTTCAGAATACGGAAATTCATCATGGGACTAAATCCCGTGATAGGAGGAGAGGTTGATGTTCACAGCCCAACCACTATGGAAGGGGTTGTTGAAAAATCCCATAAGGCAAGAACAGAAATTAAAGGCTATTTCTGCTCATAAAGAGGAAGTGTGGAAGAAGATTGCAAACCCTTCTTCAACTTCACTTGCACCCAAGAAGGGGCCATGGAAAAAGTTTGGAAACAGAAGTAAGTTTCCAGTGGATAATAATAAGAAAACGACAGCGAATAAGCCTGCAATGGAAATGTAAGGGATAGTTTTGCCAAGAATTATAACAATGGGCAGAAGCCCTATGGAGGACAACGTGATAATTTTAAGGCTGGAAGTAATTTTGAGCCTAAAAAGGGACCTGTAGGAGGCTGCTATAATTGTGGCAAAGATCACTACGCAAATCAGTGCCCTTTGAAGAAGGATGATCGTAATCAGCAGCATAAGATACATGCTGCAGTAGCAGACAAGCAAGCTGAAAAGCAAGTGACACCTATAGAGGTTCTGGGTAAGTTATTTGGCATACCTGTCACTATTCGTTTTTGATACAGGAGCTACTGAATGTTTTATTTCTAGTAAACTCACTTCTAAACTTAAAAGAAAAGCTGGAAAAATGGATAAATCTTGGACTGTACAGTATGGTAATAACTCTGTTCATACAGTGAGTATGTGTCTTTTTGGGGCAGTCCTTGACTTACCTAACTTTTCCACGGAAGTTGACCTCTATGTTGCACCTTTGGGATCCTATGACGTTGTCATCGGCGTCAATTGGTTAGCTGACCATAAAGCAAAAGTAGACTGCTTTGAAAAGAATATAAGATGTTTAGATGATCGGCTGAAAACAACAGTGATTCAAGGTGTAAAACGGGAAATTTCAGTTAGGAAACTGTCAGCTATGCAACTTAAAAAGGCTAAGAACAAAGGATGTACCTTATATGCAGTAAAGATATCTGAATTTGTAGAAGAAGACGGTGATTCCATGAAACAATACCCACTGTTGCAAAGTTTCAAGGATGTATTTCCGGAGGAATTACCAGGTTTACCACCCAAAAGGGAATTTGACTTCACCATTGAAATCAAACTAGGGACGGAACCTATTTCTAAAGCACCTTATCGGATGACTACTACAGAGTTAGTCGAGCTTAAGGCACAATTGCAAGAACTTTTGTCTAAGGGTTTGATTAGACCAAGTGTTTCACCTTGGGGAGCGCCAGTAATATTTGTGAAGAAGAAAGATGGAACACTTAGACTGTGTATTGATTATCGGATGTTAAACAAAGCAACAATTAAGAATAGATACCCACTTCCAAGAATTGACGATCTATTTGATCAGATGCGTGGAGCATCAGTTTATTCCAAGATAGATCTTCGATCTGGGTACCATCAATTAAGAATTAAGGAAGAAGATATTCATAAAACAACTTTCCGAACCAGGTACGGACATTATGAATTCACGGTTCTACCCTTTGGATTAACTAATGCACCCGCAGCTTTTATGAACTTAATGAATAATATCTTTCAAGAATATTTGGACAAGTTTGTGCTTGTATTCTTAGACGATATTCTCATATATTCTAAAAGTGTTGAGGAGCACAATGAGCATTTGAAGATAGTTTTGGAAATTTTGAGAAAAAGAAAGTTATACGGTAAGTTATCCAAATGTTCTTTCTTTGATACTGAAGTTCACTATTTGGGTCATGTCATTAGTAAAGAAGGAATTGCAGTAGATCCTTCAAAAATAGTGGCAATAACCGAGTGGCCTGCACCAAAGAATGTACATGAAGTAAGAAGCTTCATGGGCCTTGCTGGTTATTATAGAAAATTTGTTAAGGATTTTTCTAAAGTGGCTGCACCGATAACTTCATTACAGAAGAAGGATAGGAAATTTATTTGGAATGATAAGTGTG
Organism: Taxus chinensis; assembly: GCA_019776745.2. Lineage (NCBI taxonomy): Eukaryota > Viridiplantae > Streptophyta > Pinopsida > Cupressales > Taxaceae > Taxus > Taxus chinensis. Next base: position 818,047,130 of record CM034150.1, on the reverse strand, counting down.
AAACTGCTTTTAAAAGTTTGAAAAGTCAGTTGACTTCAGCACCTATATTAGCTGTACCGGACCCTAATGGGGACTTTAATGTTGTAACGGATGCTTCTGGGGAAGGCCTTGGAGGTGTTTTGTTACAAAATAATCATGTCATAGCATATGAAAGTAGAAAACTTAAGTTACATGAGCTGAATTATGCCCCTCATGATTTAGAGCTTGCTGCAATTGTTCATGCACTTCAAGTTTGGAGACACTATTTACTTGGGAAACCTTTTGAGTTGAAAACTGATCATTTAGGGCTGAAATATATTTTCACTCAGCCTAATCTAAATGCAAGACAACGAAGGTGGTTAGAGTTTTTGTCTCAATATGATTTTGATATTAGCTACATCAAAGGAAAAGAGAATAGAGTAGTAGATGCTCTAAGTCGTAGGAAGCACATTTCTGCTCTTATAACATTAAGAACTCAGTTTAAAGATGAGGTAAAAAGTGCCTCAGAATCTGATATATACTTTCAGCAAGTAAAAGCAGCACTTGCTGCAGAACCAAAAGATGAAAGGTATAAAGGTTTTCATTTTGATAATGAAGGAATCTTACGTTATGAAAACAGAGTATACGTACCTTTGCTAAATGATTTGAGAAAGAAATTGTTAGTTGAATTTCATAATTCACCCTTTTCTGGACACCCGGGTATTACTAAAATGCTTGCTGATCTAAAACAACAATACTTCTGGAAAGGAATGAAAAAGGATGTTATTGATTTTGTGACTCATTGTCTGGAATGTCAGCGGGTTAAGGCAGAACACATGCACCCTGCTGGTCTATTATATCCCCATAGCATACCGCAGTATAAATGGAAAGTAATAAGCATGGACTTTGTACAAGGGCTGCCTATGTCGAGAAATAAACATGATGTTATCTTGGTAGTTGTAGAAAAACTAACAAAGGTAGCTCATTTCATCACTGGAAATCTAAAGGATGATTCTCCAGTGTTAGCCAAAAGATTTGTGCATGAAATTTTCAGGTTACATGGAGTACCAGAATTGATTATATCTGACAGGGATCCTAGAATGACATCAAGATTTTGGCAAACGCTTAATACAGCTCTTGGAACTAAACTAAACTTCAGTTCTGCATATCATCCAGAAACGGATGGACAAACTGAGAGAGTAAATCAGGTGTTGGAAGATATGTTACGAATGTATTGCATGGATCAACAGTATAAATGGGAAGAGTATCTCCCATTAGTTGAGTTTGCATACAACAACACATATCACTCTTCTCTTAAAATGGCACCTTTTGAGGCACTTTATGGAAGAAAGTGCAGAACCCCTGTTAGTTGGGATAGTATTGAGGATAGAGTGGTAATTGGACCAGAAATCCTCACTGAAATGGAACAACAAGTTAAAATGATTCGTGAACGATTGAAAGAAGCAGCAGATAGGCAAGAAGAGCTATGCTGACCTAAAGCGGGTTGATCGAAAGTTTGAACTTGGTGAAAAGGTTTTTCTTCATGTTAAACCCAGAAAGAGTTCTATAACTTTTGGCAAGGCTGCCAAGTTGTCACCTCGTTATGTGGGACCTTTCGAAATTGTCGAAGTAATCAATCCTGTAGCTTACCGATTAGCATTACCACCTACTTTGTCTCACATGCATGATGTTTTCCATATTTCTTTGCTTAAGAAATACGTTTCAGACTTGTCACATGTTTTAAATTGGAATTCCTTGCAGGTCCAAGACCCAGGAATAATCGTGGTTAAACCCACACGAGTGCTGGAAACTCGCCAATTGCATTTGAGAAATCGTGAAATACGGCAATGTAAGGTCCAGTGGGACCAGTTTAACGAAGAAAGTGCAACTTGGGAAAATCTGGAAGAGATGAAAATTACTTTTCCCTTTCTTTTTGAACAGAATGGAATCTGTTGACTGAAAAAAAATATAATTATTATGAATTTATCTTTTTCATGTCTTTATGTAAGCCAGCTTTGGGGAAAACATTATCAGGTTGAATAAATTGTACCATGTTATTGATTTCTGGAATTATTCGAGTTGAAAATAGTAATTTGTTTTGTGAACCAATGAATTGATTGACCTGAAGGTAAATCAAAGGATGTAATCATCGGGATGATGAATCTTTTAGGAGGGAAGCATGTAACACCCTGAACTGTTGTTACTTTCTCCAGAGCATTCAAGTATTGATAAATGATTTCTTCTGTATAAGGACATGTTCCTTTGGTTTTGGGAAGTCATGCTTGATATGGATTGTATCCTCTTTGCTCTTGAAGATCTTTGACTGAGCCGGAATATGCTTGGACTCTTTTGTTTCTTTCATTCTTGCACTTGAGTTCTCAACCTGATTTCTGGATGAATTGTGGATTTATCCACCTTTATGACTCAGCCTTGGATCAGTTGCATTGATCCAAGGAATGTTTTAAGTTTATTCAGGATGAACAAAATTTATTGACCTTACGAAAGTTACAAGGTCTGATTGAGTTTTGAATGATCAATCCCGGAGTTTAACTCAGGCTGATCATGATAAATGGAATTTGGTTCCAGATATCGTAACATCAGGAAAGGCCTGGACCTTAAGCCAGGTAAGATGTTTATGTTTATACCGAAAGCTTAATTTATTGATGCCAAATAGAATCCTTTACAGGAATGTTTTATCCAGTATGGACTCTAACACTGATTGGTCCTATTTTGGGGACCTAGACTAGATTCGTTAAGGTTAATAGTCTTAACCTAAACTATAACCTATTGGTTAAAATAATTGCTAATCTAACCTAGCCCTAAACTATGAGCTTAATGCTCCTAAGGGTTAACTACACCTAGCGCTATGGAAGTGAGACTAATGTCATACCCTATGATCTAACCTAAGTTTCTAACCTATCTTAACTAATGATAAGAAGGGAGGGGGACCTAAGAAGGGTCGCAAGTCATGGGCGGTGGTTTCCATGGCATTTAAGAGGGGGATAAGGTTGAAGGACTTGGAATGCTGTCAGGTTTGGCGGAGGATAAAAACTACTAATATAACCTGACGTGGCAGTATCACCAAGGATGGGAATGTTTGTTTGTTTTCTTGTGGCGATCACCAACTTTGGCGGTCGGTGGCAATGGAAAATAGGTGGGAGGATGGAAGTAAATGCAATTAATGAACTTTGGTTCCCGAGCGCGGATTGCTTGGGAAGGCATGCAAGTGGAATATTGTTTGGTTGTTTGGTTTTCCATGCATTCCATTTTTCGCTCTGCTTGAGCACTGGTTCTTCGAACCAGCCATCTACTCTGTGTTGCATGGAAACTTTGAGAGTTTCTAGCTTCCTTCTCTGTCGGGGGAAGTATATAAGGCATGGAGGTAACAATTTATTGTTGTTTAATCTTTCATGGAAGAAGAAGAGAAGGTGCGAGCACATTCAGAGGTCTTCTTTGAATTTTTAAGCGACACTATCAGGCATGATAGGCCCTAACTTTTAAAAATCTTGCTTTCCTTTAAATGCTTTCATTAGAACAACTCTGTTCAGATGATTTTTGTACAGTCGGCCTGGCTGGTAGCAATGTATTGGTTTTCTTCTTTTCTTGTTGATTTGGGAATCCTTGGTTATACGTAGACCATGTTGAATCTTGCTTCTTTTATCTTCTCACCTTGCTGTGAATACTATATGGGTATCGTCTTCTGTAGACGTGTTTTATGTCTCTTTGTCCGACTGAGGTAATGAGTTTCCAAACTGTACCATGTTAGACGTTGTGCTTGATGATTTCATGTTTGAAGAATGACACGGAAAGAATTGTTGTGTCTAATTTGGTTGGTTTATTGATTGTTGCTTAGTTGTATGAGCTCTATTATTACTTGACAGCTTCAGGTGAATATAAAGTTGGATTGTGATGAAACTGTTAGTTCCTTCTATAAAGCTCGACTGGTTTAGTCGCATGCGTAAGAAATATGTTTGAATACTAAGCCTGTACCTTTGTTGAAAAGGGTCTGGATGTTTCTATGATTATAGGTTCTGTAAGTAATGAAATATTTGGTGTAGCTGTTGTTTTCTTTACGATTTTACTTGGATAATGGGAACACAGTTCTGACCGAGAGAAATCTTGCTTTGAGGAACTCTGTTCCCTAACAATGTGTGGGTAATCCTAGATCTGCATGAATGGAAATTAGGTTTTGTATTTGGAAGGGAAGGGACTGTGTTTGATGTTACCTGAAGTGACCTTGAAATCTATCATTAGAATTCATCTATTAACACTGGAAGTGCTATTTGTTTGGTATCCTTGAACGCAATAACAAACTATCTAGTGTAATGGCTGGAAATAGTTAGTGTAACCTATTGGTAAGTAATGATAGTAGTTACCCTAACTCGTAGTCTAAAATGATTCGAGTCCTGGGTGAAGGGTAGACTATTTTATTTGGATCAGGATTGTGGACTGATATTTGAACGTATATGTATTTCGTTTATAACAATCTGTGGCTTTTGTTTAATGTGCAATTACAAGACCCTAGGGATCTAAGGGCAACCTTTTAAACAGTTCTACCAGATTGGAGCTAATGGTAAACTTGGGTGTTGATTTTCTTGCTTTCTCTTCTTCCCTAATTGAATTCAAGATTGATTGTATATGCATTACTCCTGGAAAGTTGGTACAGTCCTGAACTTGTTTGGAATGGAGATCTGAATGCCTCTGTTTCTTTCTCTTAGTTGTAAAGTATATGTTGATATAGGATTTTTGGGAATACGAAAGTATTCTCTCCCTTTCTGGAAATTATGAATGCTTCCTTCTTTAGAATTTCTATATGAATTCTTCAGCATGGTCACGAGATGAATAGACTATTAAAGTTACGTGGAGAGAGTGGTAAGCACTGTATCTTGACAGAAGTCTCCTTTCCTTATCTTTAGCTATATTATTACTCTGTTTGAGTAATTCAGTTATCTACTTGTATAAAAGTAGTATTGTAGTAATAGTTGGTATACTTATCAATGTTTATGAAATTATACATAAAGTATAAAGGAAAATCCATCAGTTGAACTTGCTTGAGGCTATAATCTGTCTTTGTTTGAATTGTTTAAATGCAAATCTGTTGGTTACATGCGTTGGTAAGATTTCATTTCTTTAATGGAGTAATTATATTAGGATTGATACTGCCCTTGGTTTTCGGATGGCTAGGTATTTAAGATTCATTTTGTTTCTTCTTATTCTCTTGTGTAAGATGAATCATCCGAAAGGATTTAAGTTGAAATGGCAGCTATAATATGAGTTATGTTTTAAAGTCATATTAGAATAGTAGAAAGATAAATAACATGATTCATGTTTATGGATTTGATGAAATGATTTCATTTAAACAGGTTGTTTAATGGAAACAATTGGTGGAATGCAATTGTTTTAAGAATTAGTGCTTATCATGCTCAGTTCACTGAACTGACCTGTGCTAGCAATTTTTGCAGATGGTCATCGTAAGTGGTAAAGGCACGCAGATCTGATATGATGCTCAGATTGTTTAATCTGGTTTTTATGATGAATTCCAACTTGATTTCTCTAATTGTACTATAGGAAGAAAGTTATTCTTTTGCTGTTGATTATTGTATCAAAATATGCCGAAGTGCATAAGTTGTAATTGTATGGCTTGGAAATAAATGAAATGGGGAAATTGTTACTTATGTGGCTGCATTTTTATTTGTTGAATTGAACTTCTTATGTCTGAATGAATGAGAGTGCATTTTTATTATTATATGCCATGGGAGCTAGTTGGATTCCCTAAGTAAGCCTTGTAAAAATTATGTGACTGAATACTTCATGTTTGAATAGTAATTCTTATATATTATGAATAAGGCTAAATTGGAAATTAGTCCACTGCATTTTTAGGGAAGTTAAGGTTAAACTATGCCCTAATATGTAGCTATAACAGGAAGAGTATTCTATTACTCCCTAACAATGATCTAAGTCAAGGCAACGTAATTGATGGTTTTAAATCACCATGTCTTAATAACAATAAGTCAGATATATTTCAGTCTTCGGAGTTGATATAAACCCTTACAGGTTTAGTTAGCTTCCTTATGAGAGGACTTAGGGCTATTGCCCTATTATGAGGAAATAAGATTATTAGGAACCGATGGACACCTTGACGAGGTCTCAAATCTTATTAAACTTCTCTCTGTGAAAATTGAACTTAATTACGTAAGGCAACTCAAAGGTGTGAAATTCTGGGTTGGGAAAAGACTACCCAGTTAGGAGGGCCTTTAATTCAAATTCAACTCAACTTAAGTAACTTCTTGAAGTTATGTAAATATTTCCGAGGCAGTATTGTAGGATGTTGACACATGTCAACTGCAAGGTTGTACCTTTGAGAAGATTAGGATCTTCTCGAGGATACAACAATGCAGGTGACTTATGGCAACACCCTTTTGCATTGATCGTTAAGATTTACACCTAAAACTCGAACAAGATTTTCCTTTGGGACCGGTTAGGACCATAGACATGTTATGAGGCAGCCCTTTGAGACTCGGGGTACCTTGACACACGGGGTAACAGTGGGTGACCCAGTATGTCAGCTTACCCCTAGTCTTCAAGAGCATCCTTATAACGTGAGTATGATATTAACCCATTCCTAAGTGAAAACTTGGGACAGGGGAGACTGACAGAAGTCAGTATAAGACGTTCTATATAACATCAGAGTGGGGTGAAGGATGTATTCCAGATTGACGAGTATGCCGTCAAGGAATAAGAGACATGAACAGTATGTTTCAAATCTTTGGCCAAAGTATCGCAAGCTGCTGATTGCGTTGTCCTATGTCACCTAGTCTAAGGGACGTGATGCCGATGAATGATGGTAACAATTATTCAGATAGGTTCCTTGGACAGAGCATTCTAAAATCCTGGATTAGGGAAGAGAACCGCAAGAGTGAAGTGTTCAGATGAAAACGCCAACTCTATGATACACATGAATAGATCGGTAGTTCACCGAGTCATGGAATGAATAGATTGGTGGTACACCGAGTCATTACAGCTGCATATGGTTATCTGTTATAAGAATGATTGTTATGATCTGTGAGTTCTAAATTATGTATTTAGAACTAGAAAGCACTTATAAAAAAAAAAAATTCTTGTTCTAATGTACTAAAATGAGGATGTTACAGATTCCCTGAATACTAGAAAGGGTCTCTAGGAAGCAAAAACATGCCCTAACATAACAGAAACAGGTAAAAAATGTTTATTTAATAAAAATAATCATCACGAAGATTGCTAGAATAATATAGAAGTATAAAGAATTTCATCTAGCACTACGAGGGAGAGAGAAATGAAAAATCAGGGCAAAATGACTATATATAGTAGGCCAAGAGGGGTAAAATCCATCATGGCAAGTTATTTTTTATTATACCCTTTTGAGATTTAGAGAGAGTTTTACTATGACTTTGGAAAGAAATGGCACAGATTCAAAGGTGAAAACACCATGAAAATTGAGTATGAGAGTACAGGAGGCTTCTTAGGGACCCTACACTGGCCTGTAAGGAAAATGTTTTTATGTTTAAGTGCATTTATTAGTATTTATAACTAGGGTAAAATCACATGGTTGCATTAGTGCAACCCCTAGGGGGCACTTTTGCGATGGGTTACTTTTGTGCAAGTGGGTTGTATGATGGCATAGAGAGGATGCATGCTAGAAAAAAATATAAATTAGGCTAGTTTAGGTGTACTTAGGCATGAAACTGGTTGAGTTAGTGAGGAATATGATGTGCTAGCACAAGATTTAGCTAGTGCAAATATGAATGAATTAGAGAACAAAGGTGTGTGCCATCACCATCTTATGTAAGAACCAAAATGAATGCGCTAGTGCAAGTAGGCTTGCACTAGTAAAAATTTTGTGTCTTAGGTAAATTTTTAGAAGAAGATTCAATGTTTTTTAAAAAAAATAGGAATGCATAGAAGAATGTAGAATCAATTATAATATCTTAGGAATATATTATAAGAATAAAACGATGTTGATAAAGTGTTGTGAAATATTGTATGAGAGATTACGTAATGTGGATGTGGATGAGTGGCATGGGCACCTTAGACCCTATGAGAATATTTTCACATGAGAGGAGCAACGAGGATTGATTATCATTCTGACTGCCACTAGTTTGACTCACATCTCATAGATTCCTCAAATGACATTGGATCACGCCCTCCTAACCACCTTATTAGAGAGATGGCAGAGTGAGAACTAGACATTTAGACTACCGAATGGTGAAATTATAGTGTCCTTAGAGGATGTTTAGTGGATCCTTAGAGTGTCAATCCAGGGAAATTTTTGGAGTATGATGGGATCGTACCCATATCCAAGATAGAATTTATGACATATTTTTACACCGGGACATACCTTAGAAAGGTATGGTAGTAGATCCTTATGAGTGCTTTGGAGACAGAAATATCTCACTGATACCATTTTACTTGATGGCTCTTGTTAGTGGCTACTTGTTTCTTGACAAGACTAACACACACTTCCCATTTGGTTTGACGGGAGTTGTGCATAGGTTGATGGATGAAGAGGTATTTTATTGGGGCTAGCATATGTTGGCCCACTTGTATTGGGATCTACATTTGATTTCTTATTGAGGTCAGAAGAACATCAGATCAAGTACATTACTATAGATCTAGTCATGGGATTATATTGTTATTGGTTACCCACATGGAGTATTATGAGTTAGGGTTGCAGATAAGCCTTCTGTTATGGGATGGGAGTTGATGGGCAAGGATGTTTTCTCATACATGGGGGATACATGGTATTATAGACATGTCTTTGATGACTTGTAGCTATGTATGATCACATGGTGACCATACAGATTATTTGACATAAACCGTTACCTCTGACAAGTTTGGAAACTTTGATATGTACATCATATTCCATCACCTTTGTGATCCATCTAGCAAGCTTTTAATTCATTTATTTGTTCAACAAAAAGTCCTTAACCCCTGGATGAGACACCATTAGATGAATTTTTTCGTTGCATAACATGTGTTTGAGTTTATAAAAGCTAGAATAACCACAAAGAATTATTTTTTAATGAATGAATATTTGATCTCATAGTATTTGTGGGATTGACTGAAGAAATCAATTGGTTGCTCCATCAGATCGTCATTTTGCCGGGTGAGGATACCTTAATGATTTCTTAACCTGCAATAGCATAAAGAATAAATTATTTTCAAACTTGGGGTTCACCAGCATGGAGCTTAAGAAATGGTCATTTTGATGGATTCAAAGGTCTCCCTCCTTTTTCCATGAGAATGGCATATTTTTCTTCAGCATGGTTGTCACTAGTTTAGCCAATGTTGCGAATGTGGAAAGAATCTGCACGAAATGTATGGTTCCTAGAAAAATCTAGAGACTATTCTTGTGACTTGGGAGAGTTAAGGACATAATCAAAAGAATTTGGGTTGGATCGATGATATTTCTTCCACTAAAACAAAATGCCTCAACAACTTCCCTCATGCACTGTAAAAATAAATTCTTGGGATTGAGTGAAACCCCAAATTCCCTACACCTTTAGAAATCCTTCCTTAGATGTTTTATGTGGTCTTTCTGTATGCTTAGAGTATATAGTTATATTATGAAGGTAAACCAAAATGAAATCATTGATTAAGTCCCTTAAAGTCCATGTTCATGGGATCTATGGAAGGTAGCCCTGACATTAGAAAATCTGAAAATGGCATTTTGTTGTGATGCATACGCTGCCCCACTTTGGTAGTGAAATTCATTTTGAATTAATCAGATTCTTGAACCCAGAATTTGATTGTAACCTAGATATCCATCAAGAAAAGATAATATTTGAGCTCCTATAACCCATTTGAAGAATTTTTCCTCCATTGATGGAATAAGATCATGGCCTTTCAATGACACATGAATCAAATCCCTAAAGACCACGCACAAGCTGAATTTCTCCATTCTTCTTCCTTATGGGGACAAGACTGGCTACCCAAGCGGAATGCTTGACAGGAAAAATTATACAGGCCTCGATGATTTTGGTTAGCTCCTTTATCATTAATGGCTCCATGTTGGGATTAATTGGTGTCTATTTAAGATGAATTGGATTGGTATTAGGATTCAGTTCAATGGTATGTTGTGCTAGACCTAGATCAAAACCATGCAGGTCTTTGTAGCTCTATGTAAAAAATTCATGATACTCTTGAAAAACATTTGATGAAATAGGTTTTTCTCTTCAGAAGTGCATATTTTTCTGATATTCAGAAGCTTTTCATTTGCTACCTTTGACTTCCTCAAAATCTTCTTCTTTGATAGCCATGTTAGAGCTTTGTGTTTTGGATTTATCATCTGAATTGAAAATGGATTCGAGAGTAATTAAACCTTTTGGTATCTTGTTTCTTTTCAATTATATGATTTGATCACCATATGATTATTGTAGCTTATCTTGATTTTTTGTGGAAAATTCCACCTCTTCCTGTAGGAAAAGAAAAATTTGTTTGTCACTATCAAACACTTACAAGTTACTCATATTATCAGGGACTACAGGTCGAACCACCATTTTGTCAGATTATCACCCTTATTTCATGATATCAACACATATTCCATATTACGAACCAATCACAACAATCCTATCAACATCTTTATTTTGATTTCTAGGAACTGCATGGATCCTACAAGCTTTGAAATATTCAATCAAATCATAGAATTTGTTCTTATATGATCTTAAAAGATCATTTTTAGATGTATTGTGTGTCTTCACTTGATGAAAAACTAACTCACTATCTCCAAGAACAGTCGGGGTGTTGATTCCCTTATTTTGAGCTAGTTTAATTCCTTACACAAAAGCCTCATATTTACCAACATTGTTAGTGCAACTGAATTACAACCAAAAAGATAAAAAGTATTTATCTCCCTCTAGATAAATTATCATGACACTAACATAGGATCCATTCTTACTCCTTGATCCATCGAAGAAAAAACTTCCACAATCCTTCAGAATTGTTTTGTCTATTGACAAGTTATGGTGTGATCATATCTTCTTCGTAAATACAGTATGTACCCAATCTCATCTCTTCCAATAGTAGTAAACCAACTTCTTCCTCTACCAACACATAGGCATAGGGATCGTAGTGATGATCTCCACTCACTTCATCCAGCACATTATATGGGACGTATTCAAGAAGAGTGGTCAGCTCATGATCAACATCTTATTCCTCTAGATCACCAATGGTATAATTCCCATTTATAGGACTATTAGTGTAGGGTTCTACATGATTATGGCTGATTGGTTATGACCTTATAGTTACTTTGGTTATGTATTGATTTTTGAGAATCATATATGACCAATCAGCCAATAGATAACAACCCATCTTGGTAGTAAAATCTCGTGATAGGCATATGGCAAAGAGAGGAGGGAGATCGATGACTGATATGTATTGGGTGAAAGACAAACTTTGGCATGCATGGATGGTAAGTTGAAGTCCTTTGATGATGCCAATAGTAAGAATGGTTGTTCCATCCAACTAAACAACTCCCCTTACAACTGGTGCATATTGTATAGCTAGTACATTTACAATTTGTTTGGGCGTGACCGAGCTACATGCACCAGAATTGATCATGAAATTATGTACCAAATGATCAAAGAAATATAGAATGGTGGTGGTTTGTTAGCCTTAGGAATAATTTTCCCTTTTGGTTGACAAAAAATTGTAGTACTTATTGTTCCATGACTCGATGATCTGTCGGTTATACAAAAACCATTCAAAGCCTCTTGCAACAAGTTTCTTTGAGAAGGAATTGAGATTGCATCCCACATAGTAATGCTTAGGTTTTTTTCTTCATTTTTTATACAATACTAAAGATAAATTGCTCCTACTTTGGTGATACTTCTTTGGGCATTGGGATCCTCTTTTGGAAAACTCTTGTTGGGTACCGTGATGCCTGAATAACCTTCTTTCTTTATGGCTTGGATAGCATGTGTTTCTGGTGGTTTCTTTCCCACATCATTATCAACTACCACTTGTGACTGAGGTTTTGAAATAGATCCTTGATCAGATTTGGAAGGTTGAGATTTTATTTCTCTCTTTTTGGAATGAGTCTTTTCCACCACTGATGAGGAATCTGTATTCAACCCATAAAAGTCTTTTTCTTGCCAATTTAGCATAGTGGTTTCCTTAGGTGCCTACTATTGATCTTCTATTTCCTATGTAGATGAATTTTCTATTAGCTCGAGAGGGGTAGATATGCTTTGAACCATAAGGGCCTAGCTAAAAAATACATTGGGGAAAATATTTTGATTGTGTGGTTGAGAACAAGGATAACACCATTCGTAGTCTTGAACTAGATTATTCTAGATAGGTACCATAGCTCTAGATGAGCTAGTAATAAGAGGGTTCTAAAATTTCAAAGGCCTAACATTCACAACTTGATTTGTAGTTTGATTTTGAGGTTGAATTTTCCCTTGAAAGGGAGGATGGTTAGCCTAATACTCCTAGTTTTTTGGCTGGTATGGAAGATTATATTGAAATGGTTTCCTCTTGAGTGCAACGAGATCATTCCCAAAGGTTTGCAGCAATGACTTGACTTCAAATATGTCATTTGAAGAGGTGGGCGGTAGACTGAGCTAGTTGTTTGGAGGCTATTAGACTATTAGAAATGGTATACTGGGTGTTTGTAAGATCTAGAGACAACGACATTGGTATTTGTGGAGCTATCTTTCTAGCCCAAATCAAGGAATTCTCCATTACTATGGCAACTTTGTAGGCATCAAGTAGTGTAGTCCCTCCCATGGACTAGATCGTAAATTCTACATCACTATTTAAGGCTTGTAAATAGTACAAAAATGCATTATTTGGAGAAGGATCTATAAGTTTTAGAATCCTATTCTAGGTCCTATGTAATCAGAAATTGAAATCACTCATGTATTCTTGGGGAGCTCTCTTTATGGTGGTGAGTTTTTCTGAAAGTGACAGGTGATCGCTCTTGTTTTCAAACTATTTACAGATCTTTTCTCCTAAATCATCCCAAGTGGTAATAGTACCAACACTTAACCCTTAAAACCATTTAAGTGTTTTTACCTTGAAAGAGGTAGCAAGAATTCTAACTGCAATGTTGTCCTCTATGATATTATGTACTGCACAAATGTTGGCTACATCAAGAATATTTTCCACTAGAGTAACGTGAGTTTCCCCTATGTAGAAGGGTAAACTTTTGAGTTACGCAATAGGTATAGGGTCACATTGAGCCAACAGAAGAGGATTGTTTGCATTGAAAGGGGGAAAAACTTGGTTCCTCACCATAACAACGAGAGGTTGATTGTTCCTGGGTGGTAAATTTTTTGTAATGTGGAGTGGAATGACCCCTACAAGGTGATACTGTAACAGGTGATTTTGGGATGTTTCTTCTCCTTCTCCTTGGAGAAGCCATGGATAGTTTAATATGTGCAGTCATTTTTAATCCCATCACAAAAAGAAGGAACCCCATATGCATCGGCCTATCACCCAGCAGAAGCTGAGTGCTCACCTGAGGCACGTGTGGGTACCAAGTGTCTCTTTAATGTGAGTTTAGTGGGAAGCATCATTTATGATCAGTGTAAGAGTTTTAATGAGGGAGGTTGAAACATATAAGGACCATAGGGCTCAGAACGGCCTCTAGATCCTTGTGGTCACCTTAGACTGAGTAGTTTAATAGAACCCAGAACATGCATTATGATAGAAAGAATTATACAAGCATTCATACATAGCATGAAAGGAAAGAGAACTCATATGAGAGAAATGTGCATTAAAACCATTGATATCCATGTCTATTTATAATAGGTAACCTCATTATATTCATTGATTGATTACAGAGTGTCAGAGAGAGCAGACCGTTGTCATGCATATCACTAGAAATATGTAACTAAGCTAACAAAAAAATAAAAATTACAACTCCATGCTAAGTGCATTCTTTCCTAAATATAAATAACCACTCACAGTAATTCTACAGAAATCTGCTCACTCTCTAACCCCGCTATACCTCGTACTTCCTCTCCATTTTACTCCATAGGCACTTGTATTAATAATTCTCCTACACTTCCAACTCACCTTCCAGCATCCTCAGATCTGCTTCCAAGTGTCAAATGTGGCCCATGCGAGTATGCTTCTTCAAGCCTAAGATTTCCACTTTACCTCGTGATGTTCTTATAGAAGATTCCATCTGGGGCATGCTCTTTACTGGTCCAAAATATCACCACACTGGCATCTTATCCATGCACAACTGATCACGCTTTTCATGTGTTCTTCCTTGGACACTCAAATTGACTAAGTCTCAAGCCTCCTTTCGTGCCTCACGCATGCTATGTGTTTCCCTAAGCCTTTCTCTTATGCACTTTTGCCTTGCGTGCCTTTTCATAACTGGGACCCTGTGCACCCACACGCCTTCATACTTGGTTAATATTACAGGGGTCCAGCATCACCCCACACTACACCTGTTCTCCATCCTCATAAACATTTTACTTGACCAAGATGCATGTTGTTCAGGGAACCAATGAATAGTCTTACACTTTACAAAAAGAATAAGGAATGAAAGAATCAGGGAAAAGAATGAAGAAAGGGGGGAGAATCAAGTCAACAAGATAGGAAATTATTTCTAGAGTTCTTCCTCTAGCTTATTCCATACTTTGACCTCGCCCTGTGCCTTCTAGCAGAGGTCACGCACCAGGGTACTCACTTCATCAAAACTTAGGCCAACTCCCTGTGTGCCCAAAATGTCCACAATCTGCTCCATCTCTTTACCTAGGTCATCAAGTTTATCCATCCTTCTAGTGATTAGGGGGTATAGTTCCTTTAGACAGGCCTTAATTGAGCTCCTTAAAGCCTCAATTGCCTCTGATTTCTTCTCTACTTTAGCCAGAACCTTGTCTCTCTTCACCCTTTTCCCCTTGTTCTTTTCTTGGAACTCTTTTAGCTCTACTTCAAGCGTGGTGACCAAGGAGCTCGCCACCTTATATCTATCCGTGCATGTATCATATGTAGCTTCTACAGACTAGGTAATGACCTTAACCTCCACGTGTACTTGGTTGTACTCTACAACGAGCACTACCACCTTCAACCGGTCCTCCTCTTTTGAGCGTGTGACCACTTCTTCAACAAATTCCAGGGCCAAGGGTCATCTCTCCATAGTGAGGATGCACGTTAGATCTTCCATACACTCCAAGAGGGATGAGTACTTCTGTGTGGGTGGTGCTAAGTCCAGGTGCTTTAGGAGGATGGTGCCCTTGATGGAATCCATTTTCTTATACACTTCCTGCACCTTTACTTTCTCTTCCTTTAACTCATGCCTTAATTGTGCGCTGATAAGTTCCTCCTATTTCAAGCTCTTGGCCTTCTCTTCTAGTTCTTCCTTCTTCCCTAACTTCACCTCTAGCACTCTAATCCTATCATTGTGCACAAATAATCTATCCTCGGTCTTGACTGTTACCTTGTTAAGAGCATTGCAGAATTTCTTGTCTAAGATCTCTTGAGAATTCACTAAGGGATTGACCCCCTTAGATTCTAGCAATGTGATGAGAACTCCTTGGAAGACTTCGAAGTCTAGCTCATCAATGTGGGACTTAAATGCCCAAGAGAGCATCTTCTTGGTTCTGGGGTACGCACCATCCTTCTCAAAAGTCCCCATGGCTATGAGCCTCTCCGTGGGTATGGTGATCTAGAATCACACGCGTAACACCTTCTTTGTGTCATCAACATAGCCCATTACCTATCTTTTTTTTGCATCCAGAGTTCTTCTACTCGAGCACGTGCCTTTGGGGAAGCTTATTGTCAAAGTGGGGCCTCCCAGGATGTCATGTTCTTTTTCAATGTTCTCCTCCTTCCCCTCCTTCAGCACTATATCCATGTTGCACTCCAACTCTTGGTGTACCAATAACTCAAGAATTCTTTGTGCTTCTCTCTCTACCACCTCTGTGATCTAATCCTTTGTAAAACTTATGGCTCCCTCATTTTCCCTGGCAACCTCGTCATCCTCCATGTCCTTGGCATCTTCCTCATCTTGTGTGTCCTTGCACTGTGCCAATATGAACTCCTACTTCTCAACTCCACTCTCCTCTTCCAATTCATAGATGCTAAACACATGTGGCTCTTGGTCTTTCTCTGCCTCTTCTTCCTTGCCACCATATTCTTCACTTTCATCCCCTCTTCGGCCCATGTATTTCTCTAAGCTATCGATTGCCTCTGAGTCATCTTCTTCGTCAACCCTCTTCTGTTTCCTGAGAGGTGGCTCTGATTAGGGGATTCAGCCTTATCTTCTTCCTCAATTGATTCTTCCTTGGAGATGGGTTTCTTAGGCGCATCTACCTCTGGCATCTTCTCCTTCACTGGAGACTTCTATCTCCACATGTAAATGCTTGGCTTAGAACTTGTGGATGGCATGCTTATTGTCTGAGCAGTCTACACAATTGGTTGTTCTTCTTCTCCTCTCCCTCTTTTCTTCGATGTTGCCTTCTTCTTCCCCAAGGGGTATTTAGGTATGGAGACTTCATTCTCCAGATACGTACCCTTCTCGAACTTTGGCCTTATGCATAAGTAAATTTGTGTCACTGATCCTCTAGTGATTGGTAGTGTCATTGGCCTTGTCAATTGAATCTCGTGCGACATGTACTTTTCCACGTACGTGTGCTTACCACCAGGGTAATTCAACTTCTTCCTCATCTCCCTATGTTCCTGGTCCAACCTACCAAGTTCCAGTCTTAGCTTCTTTGACTCTTTAAACTTGTTCACTTCTACTCTGAAGTATTGGGAAGTAAATGTGAAGGGAATCTTGCACCAAGGGCTCCATGATTCGTCTATCAGCTTGAATCTACCTAAGCAGTAGTGTTGGTCGACTGTGAATTCAGCTTCTCCCTCAGTGGCTGCTAGGAGTTGTTTGGGGATTCTCCACTCTACCTAAAATGCATTCCTCAGGCACGTGTACCATTTTTCCAACCACGTCTTGTGGGGTGCTGTCATTTTATCATAGGCATATTTTTCAAACCTCTTCACGAGTGAAGGATCCTCAATGGGGTACTCCCATACAAATTTTTCCAGTGCGTTAGGCACCCCAATCTCCATGAATATAATGGTGAGCAAGATGTTGCTGAAGAGGATCATGTCCCCTTCCTTTGCACAACTGATAATTTACTCTGCAATGTATGTGGATAGGTTGTATATAGTTCCCTCTATAATCTTCATGCAGACATGTAGCCAAGGTTTGTTGACATGTGTCCATCTTCCTAGCCATTCATCTTAGTCACCAGATGCACAGCTATTTTCATTATGGGGTCCTTGATATCTGAATTTTCATAGTACCGTGACCCTTTCTTGTAGGCATACTCGGTGATGGTCTCTTGAATAGATTCCTTATCGCCAAGGTCATCTTCTAGGCTATCTCCCTCACATATGAGGCTTGTAAATTGTGAAATCAGCTGGGGAGTCATGCGCATCTTGCACCCAGTAAAATAGAAGTAGTCTTCATGCACCTGTGACATCAACCATTAGTACAGGAACTCTTGCTTTCCAAAATAAGGTAACTCATAGATTTGTAACAGCCCTGCCTTCTCCATTTTTACCTTAACATCATCATCGTATATAGGAAAACCCTCAGGTGTTCATTTGTTGGTGGGGCATACTAATTCCAGCACTATTTATTTTTCTATTTTGTTCGTGTGGTGATTATAGTCACTAACAGGTACACTTCTCAAGTGGGATTCCCATTCCCTCCCCATTATTAGCCCATCTGGGTATTACATCTCTGCATACCATTCTTCATTTGTCTACCATGGGTTCTGGTTGTTTAGCCTTGGCTTTTCCCTTTCCTTTCTTGGGTGTCATGGTCGAGGTATTTTTATCACTCCTACCCTCTCCTTGTTATTTTGTCTTACTTCTTCCAATCCTCTGATCTCATATTCGTGATACAATTCTTCTAACCCATGCCCTAGTTTGTGGAACCCTAACTGGGATAAAATCTTCATAAGACAGTGTTTCTTCACTCTCTCCACACCCGTGTAACCCCTTCTGGTTTGCAAACTCAAATTAGCTACTTCAATCTCATAGATCTTCCTTCACTCGATCGAATCTTAAAGCCCTAGTTTATGGAACTCACTTATATCTCAAACTCTTCTATTTCGCAAAGTAAAAATGAGAGTTCCCCCGACCCTTTACTTATAGTTTTTCTCTTTTCTAAACATTAAATGCTACTTCACCTACCACCATACTTTGTTCATTTAATGTAGCTTTTTCAAACAAATCCCTTCTTCAGTGCCTTCCCTTACACGCCCAACCTATGTCAAAACTCCTCCAACCTTCTGGCGTGCAACCAATCCAACCTGATAGGGCCTCTTACACGCACATAACCCGCATCGAAGGCACTTCTTCTGTCCTGATCCTTTCTCTCACATACCTCATGTTACTTTCAAATGTGCTTTCTCTTCCTTAGTACGTGGGATCTATAAGTAGCTTTACCCTAGCACCAACCATTCTTCCATCTTCCTCGTTATATACCTCTTTCAACCCAGCTACTCAACAAGGATTTTCAACACAACTTCCTTGGTACTTTGAGCACGTGCATCTTCACCTTTCTCCACCCCACACTTAAAGCGATACCTGCGGTCCTCTACGCACTCACAAATTCTCCAAAAATAGCAATAAGGTTACTGGCGCCCAAGGAAAAAAACAAAACAACAACGGGAAAGGGAAACACAAGAAAGGGAAAATGCATAAAGGAAACTTCTAAACTAATTAGAAATAAGGGGGCCTTATTTACAAACACCAAGAAATACTTATTTATATTAGGGCTTCATCCTACTGCCATTAAAGTTTCAAGGCAACCTCATCCTATCCAGCGCTTATAACTAGCATGCACCTGAATCAAGGATGTGTGAGATTGTGTAAGGACCTAACTAATGGACATTCAACTTCCTAGGATGGCACAAAAACTTAGAATCATATAATAACACCATCTTCCCAACCTCAAAGTTCTTGTTTCTAATATAGTGATCATTCCAAGCCTTTTTCTTTGCCTTGTCCACTGTTTAGCTCCATCAAGAAAGTTATCATCTCTCATCTAGTTTCATTATCTCATCAATTCTTTCTTCCAATGCTTGTTCATTGACTAACCCTCTGGTGCGCACTATTCATAGAGAAGGCAACATAAATTCAACTGGAAAAACAACTTCCGTGCTAAACACCAATTAAAAATGTGTGGCTTTGTTTAGTCTTTTATACGTTTTCCTGTAATCCCATAGTACTGTCGATACCTTTTCATCCCAATCAAGTCTTCTGACATCACAAATCTTGGTCAAGGTATGACTCAGTATCTTGTTGAATGCTTCCATAGTTCCATTTTATTGTGGTTGATAGGGCGTAGTATTGTGATGAGCTACCATGAACTTTGATAATAGGATCCTGACGGTTTCATTCAAGAAATTTATACCACTATCACTAGCCAAACTCAATGGACATCCATACCTTGTGATAAATTTTTCCCATAAGAACCTTACCGTTGTTGTTGTTGTGCAATCTTTAGTTGGGGCTGCTTGTGCCCACCTTGTGAGATAATATGTGCAAGTGATGACATAACGTGACCTAGTCCTACGTGCTTCTGGTTTAATAGGTCCCACAAAGTCTATCACCCACTTTTCAAAAGGCTTCACGCTAGGAATAGGGCACAAAGGCATTTCATCTCTCCTTCCTAGTTTTCCAATGCACTGAAAATGGTCACACACTTTACAATAATCTCTGTAATCCTTGTACAAGGTTTCCCACTATAAACCTGCCATTAATATCTTGTGCATGGTGGAATCACCTGTATAATATGCACCTGCACTTCCTTCTTGTGCTTCCTCCATGATGGCCAAGTACTCATGCTCTAAGACACACCTGTGCAAAACTTCATCATGTCCTAATTTGTATAAGTCTCCACTGATTCACATGTAGGGCATGGTGCATATGGCTAATTACTTCTTTTACAATGTCTTCATTCCATTCAGTGCCACACCTTCCTTTAAGAATATTGTAATCTCGTATAAATCTGAGGGCATGCACCACAACCTAAACAGTTGCGCGTCTGGAATTGCTTCCTCAATACTTTGCTCATCCTCCCCTGAATCAATTCTTGACAGATGATTAGTCCCACAATTACATTTTCCAAGTTTTACTACAAAAGTGAATTTAAACTCTTGAAACAACAACACCCATCAACATATTTGTCCTTGTAGAATAGGTTTATTCACTAAATAATTCAATGTCATGTGGTCGGTGTAGAACATAAAGGGTGTTGCCAACAGATACTCCCTAAACTTGAAGAGTACGTAGATCATTGACAATGCCTCATGCTTGGTTGTGGAATAATTCTGCTCTACTAGTGTCAGCTTCCTGCTTGCAAAAATAGAGAGGATGATCAACAATCCCTTCACCTAGTTGTGCAAACACTTCTCTAATGGCGGTTCGTAAGCCATCTACATGAACATGAAAGGGCTTGTCGTAAGAGGGAAACCATAAAATATGTGCGGTAGTAATCCTATATTTTAATGTATCAAACACCCTTTGATGTGCCTCTCCCCAATGGAAGGCACTTTTATGTTTAAGAAACTCCTCTAATGGTGTGGCGATCTTGGCATATCCCTTAATGAATTTTCTGTAATAGCCTGCATGCCCAAGTAATCCGCGCACTGCACTCTAGCTTGTATGCTCCCTTAACCCCATAATAACTACAACTTTAGTAGGATCTAATAGCAATCCCTCCTTACATATGATATGCCCTAATAAAGTCCCAAAGTGTGTAGGAAAACACACATTTTTTAATGCTGAGGGATATCCTCAACTGCCTACATCTCTCAAACATTAACCTCAAATTGTTACAATGGTCTTTAACTAGACCATATATTGTCCAGTCATCCAAATATACCTGAAGAAATTTATGGATAAAGTCCTAGAATGCTTGCACCACTATGTGTGAAAAGACATCTGGAACATTCTTCAACCCAAAGGGCATGACCATATATGCAATAATTCCCTACTTGCTGGCAAAAGTTGTCTTTTCCTAGTCTTCCTTTACAATCCCAGACTTGGTGCTACTCTAAAAATCCATCCGTAAAGGAATAGATTTCACATGCAGCGACTCCTAAAATTTCTTCAGTGAAGGGGGTAAGAAATGGATCAATGACACAAACTGAATTCAATTCCCTATCATCCACACAAATTCTAATCCACCCATCCTTCTTGATGTTGATTACCATCAGGCTTATCCACTTTGATTCTTCCACTACCTCAATGATCCCAGAAGCTATCATTTTGTCAATCTCCTCCTTGACCTTCACACGCATAAGTTAGGAATCATTCTGGTAGGGCCTTTTCCTAACTGGGTGCACACCATCCTTCAGTTTTATCTTCATTTCCCCTAAGGAATGGTGAAAACCTTTGAGCTCATGTTACCCACACAGGAATGAATTCTCAAATTCATGCTAATAGATCAATGATCTTTGATACTTCCTTCTCTATCCAGTAATCTCTAAATAATAGCTTCCTTAGGCTCTTCTCCTAAACTGATGTTAACTTTCTTCTGTCTTTAAAGGCTCATGGTAGAAACCACACGCGTGAGAATCTGTACAATGTCCCACTACCTCGTGCACGTCCCTATAGAATGGATAACATCTAAGCTTTCTGATTCCTCTCCATCAATCACATATACTAAATTTCCCTTCTCTTTTTACTAAACATGCGCTCTCAAGCTGTAACTCTTCTGCTTCCTCTTCTTCTTCAAAATGCGCACCTCCAATCTTGGTTCACCTAGTAATTCTAACAACCTATCTTTTGTCCTGGCAATATCCCTTGTGGTAAGGCGCTTGATACCCTGCAAGGCCTTATCAACTGATGGCTTGGTACTTCGATATTCAAAGGTTTGAATAAGTTTAGCCGTAAAGTCTTTACCAATTCCATTATCTAGCGGCGTGTCTCCGAATGAATGTACCATGTATGCGCACGGGTAACCATGTAGTGTAGAGATATAACTTGTGCACTGAAAGGGATGGTGGAAAAGCCTTCACTCCTTCTCTCTTGACCCCCGTTCACACTCCTGGATATGGAAAGAGGTGGGCTCCTTCCCATGGTACTCTTTGATGATGGTGGGTACATTACTCCTAGAAAATTAGACAGAGAGAGCAATACTTACCTCACGCGCTATTATAAAAGGCTCTCCTGTTGTGTGGCCCACCACCAAGCTGCTATACCAAGCAAGACATAACTTAACATCTTCCTTCATTCCTTCTCATCCTTCCACTGAGCTTCTACCTCATGTAAAAAGATCTCAGGGAAGGCTCCTCCTGAATACTTGGGTAGTTATTTTCCTCCAAGGCATCTAACTCATTCTTGCACCTTTGTAAGCTTGGTCACCGACCCTCTCAACTGCCGTCCCATTAATTCATAAGTTCCATGCACCCAATTATCACATGCCAGACCTGTGGTATCACTCACTGACTGAGACATCTTCAAATTGGATAACCCTGTTAGTAATGTGTATCATCTCAGGGTCTCTGATTGAGTGCACATAAATTTTGTTTAGAAACTTCTTCTCCCAATGATTCAATATAGGGTGTCAAATTCCCATCACCCAGGGGTATAATAACCCATTCCTCCTTTTTCTCGAAGCTGATGTACCCTTTGTTGAACCAAAGGTCCACATTGTTCTCATAACACCAAGGGCGCCCAAGCAGTGTTGGGAAATTGTTCACCTTGGCGAGCGCCAAGACTTCAAAGTCCCTCAATAAACTTGGCTCCCTTGAATAATAATAGATGTATCCTTCAAGACACTGATGGGAATTTCCTTAGTCTTGTTCTCCATATACAACACATTCAAAGATGGTTGTAATGTAGGTCTTCCCATATGATGCCATGCATCCAAACTCAGAACATTAATCTCGTTGCCTGTGTTAATGAGGATATTGCTGAGGAGCCATCCATCTACAAATGCATTCAACGTAATCTCCTTTTCATAGTCGAGGTTGTGAGGGGGAAGGTTCACGTGCAAGACCTATCTCTCATGCACTCTTCTCTAGCACATGTGGTACCTTCTCTCTCAACCAGGATCCTAGTAAGGGAATGATATTCTCCTGCCTTAACATTTTACACACCTCCTTGACCTCATCTAGGTCATCCTTTTGTACCTCGACTCTCCTTCCTTGTTCCTCTCTCTTGGATTGCTCCTTTAGACACCTAGATCTCCCTTTGTAAACTTCAAATAACATCCATGGTGTCCTGATATATCTCCTTTTGATGTGTGGGGTCTGGATATTTTCCATGAACAACCTCCTCCCTCATAACCAGGGTCTTCTATGTCTTGGCACCTCTCTCATGCACATGCAGCTTCTTTCCTTGGTTATTACCAAGATAGGTTTTAAACCTCCATCCTGTGTTACCCTAGGGCATCCACTGTATGTCTTCCTTCCTTGATACTGACCATTACAACACCCTTGTCCTTCTGGTGCTTCTGATTCATGTGATCAAATAATTCCAAGCACTCCTCATACTTATTCTTCTTTCTACACCATGAGCACTGTAATAGGTCTGGGCACTCACGCTTGTAGTGTTTTGTAGATCCATAGTTGAAATAGGTTCCATGCATGGGAACTCACTCCTTCCTCCTCCATGGTTACCTCGACCAAAAAATCCTCCTTGAAAACCTCTTCCATGCGTGCCTTTTTCCGTACACGCTCCTCATAATGGTGATCATTTTTCCTTGGAACCACTGGCAATGCTAGTTTGGCACACCCCATGATCAATGGCCTCATGGATATGATCAATGAGCCTACAGTCCTTATTATCATAGGTTATAGAGGTGTAAAATTTTGCAATAACAAGATACATTCTTCCTGATCTCACATGCTGTCAGAAAGGGACATCTACTTGCATCATGGTCCCCATGAAAAATTTCACAATCCACCGTCACAGCATGCGTAACCATCCTCTAGGGGCAATTATCCTTAACGTGTCCCTCTATTTCACAATTTGTGCACCATAAACCACTACGAGTCTCATGGGCTGTGTTTGCAGATAATTTTTCCAACTGTTTGGCCATAGTAGCAATCTGAGCCTCTAAGAACGGGCTAACACCAGTATCAATACTACCAATAGCCTCAACATGTGCAAGGAAACTTCTAATGCTTTGCGCGGGTCTGTAAAGGTTTTATGAGACAAGGCCCTTCTAAAAGGGGTGATTAATCCTCCAACAAACCATTGTGCATGCTGAGAGGGATGAATATCATATGATAATTTAGACAAGAGATTTTTAAAGCACGTTCACCATACTCTTGCACACTCTCTGCCATTCCTTGTTGAATCTCCTTCAAAGCTGCCGATGATCTTCTACTCAAACTCAAGAATGTGGAACTCTACCAAGAATGCACTATTTAAGGTAGTATAGTCCACCACAATTTGATGAGGGTCATACTTCCTATACCAACTATGAACGCACACCCTTGCAATGTGGTTATAAACTGATCTAGCCTTCCATTTTGTGGTTTTGATACCCTTCGCGCACCATAGTAGTTCCACACTTGTTGAACATGTTCCGCATCATCCTTAATGCCCCCATGTAATCTAGAAAATGTAGAGACATTTCAAAAGTATACTTGAGGCGGTGGCTAGGGTCCCTATCCTCCTGAGCCTTGAGCCTTGGTTCCCTCTATTGTTTCCTCTACCACGCTTGATCCACCAGGCCCACCAGGTCCTGCAGAGCCTCCAGATCCACCAGAACCACTAGGTCCAATAGGGCATATAGGAGCTATGCAAAGTGCCCCCATGGTCCCACTAAACTCTATGCACCGATAGTCTGTGATAGTGCCCCACTACCACTACTTTATCCCGCATGCCACTCCCTGATGTGAGACCAAAATCTTGTACACTTGCTGCCTTGTTCAAAGACTCCTCCAAATACCTGGAATATTTGCATCCATAGAAGAAGGAACTATAAAAGTTGTACCTCCTAGGCATAGATCTGGTCTCTTCCACTGATATCAACTGGGTCAATAACACTTCTTCCTAGTTTGGGAAAACCAAGCATCAGGGCTCTGGTCACTAGGTGGCTTAAGCTATGTGCAATAATGAATCTCCTTTCTTCGTGCTTCGAAAAACTATCACCAGAAGCCTAAAGGGGTCTCCCTCACGTGCATTTGCCAAGATGGGGTAGCACAAACTACTTAGGTTTTATGTCCTCCACATGAATCTCAAATCCTTCCCGTAACTGGTCTGTCTCCATAGATCCATCACACTAGCAGCCTCACGTCATCTAGTAATCTCCCTTTCATGTGCTCCACTATACTTGAGCCATCTCTCTTCCCTCTCCTTCTCTGTCATGATATCTTCCATCTTCCTCCACCCAACCTCCCTTACCCAACGCTTAGAATGGTTTAGCCAGCCATTGGGAGTGCCTCTAAACTCATGGTAACCATCTAATATCTTCATGGATATAGGAATAACATGTAAAAACATTCCTCTAGGTTCTCACAGAAATTCAAACTCATCAACCTCTAGAAAAAAATACTTAGAAATGGTGTACTCCAGAGTGTAGCTAGTCTAGTACTCTTCTCACACCAATGATCTATAGCACGGTTCCATGTCAGATCTGCATCCTGCAACCCTTGGTAGTCTTCTTTGGTCCACACATGTGATCCATAATGCCAACCTTGATCTAGATGCATAGGATAAAAGCCATTCATATAGTTCTACTGGGAAAGTAGATAGAAGAAGGTCACATATAGATCATGGTAGAGGTTCTCTTCTACCCATCTACGTGCATTAAACTCAGGTCCAATGATGTATCTCTGAGAAAATTCATCCTCCATGCTCTTGAACCATGATTCAACAATTTCAATGTTAATCGATCTGTCATTACTCATTATAGAGATCATGATGTATGCTATATCCCACTACCACTTCAAAAAGAGGTCTCGACAACGGAACTAAGATGTAGTCATTTTTACTCCCATCACAAAAGGAAAGAACCCCATGCGCATCGGGCTATCACCCAGCATAAGTTGAACGTTCACTCGAGGCACGTGTGGGTACTAAGTCTCTCTTTTATGTGAGTTTAGTTGGAAGCATCATTTATGCTTAGTGTAAGAGTTTTAATGACAAAGTTTGAAACATATAAGGACCATAGGGCTCAGAACGGCCTTTAGATCCTTACAGTCACCTTAGACTGAGTACTTTTATAGAACCCAGAACATGCCTTATCACAGAAAGAATTATACAAGCATTCATACATATCATGAAAGGAAAGAGAACTCATATGAGAGAAATTTGCATTAAAACCATTGATATCCATGTCTATTTATAACATGTAACCTCATTATATTCATTGATTCATTACAGAGTGTCACAAAGAGTAGACCGCAGTCATGCATATCACTACAACGTATGTAACTAAGCTAATAGAAAAAGAAAAATTATAACTCCATTCTTAGTGCATTCTTTCCTGAATACAAATATCCACCTCGCAATAATTTTGTAGAGCTCTGCTCACTCTTTAACCCACTATACCTCATACTTCCTTTCCCTTTTACTCAGCAGGAACTTGTATTTATAATTCTCCTACATAGCCAACTCACCTTCCAGCGTCCTCAGATCAGGTGCCAAGTGTTGAATGTGGTCCATGTGAGCATGCTTCTTCAGGCTTAAGCTTTCCACTTTACCTCATGATGTTCTTCTAGAAGATTCCATCTAGGGCATGTTGTTTGGTGGGCCAGGCCTATCGCCACGCTAGCATCTTATCCATGCTCAACCGATCATGCTTTTCACGTGTTCTACCCTGGGTGCTCAAATTAACTAAGTCCTTAGCCTCCTTTCGCACTTTATGCATGCTATGTGCTTCCCTAAGCCTTTCTCTCACGTGCTTTTTCCTTGTGCACCTTTTCATAACTAGGACCCTGCATGCCCACACACCTTCATACTTGGTTAAGATTACAGGGGTCCAACAATATGCTTATAATTTTCTTTCTTTGAATAATCCTCTTGTCTGAATTATTTGCATAAGTTAACGCACTAATATTTGAAGTCCAAAGATGTAGATTCAATAGGTACTTTGATTTGTGCAAGTGAGAAAAGAAGTACCTTTTCTTTGTCCCACCGGGCATGCCAAAAAAACATTTTTTGCCAAATCACTGCACCCTTTGAATGGAAAAAATGTGAATACAATGTTTGGTTTGATTGGGAAAACATGGGATCACCTCTCAATCTATGGGACTTGTTTTCGAGGTGAACCTCTGGAGAGGGTCTGTTTCCTCTTCCTAAGCTAAGTGTTGTATTACTCCTAGTGCAATAAAATGGTTATCCTAGACCTATGCTGACATTTTCATGGTCTTTAGGGAAATATATTTTCAAGAAATGAAACTATTCTAGGGATGGTGATGTACCAAAATAAATGGTGTTTCCAAACTTGATAAGGATTAACTTTCAAGAGGGTGTTATGCACCATAAGATAACTTCGCCTAATGCAGCTTAGAGAGGGTAAAAAAATACCATAGACTAGGAAGCATGCATTCCCTTTGTTAAACTGAATCAAATGAAAAAAATCTATCAGTATTTCAGTGAAGAAGGATGAACTTGAGAAGGTTGAGCAAGCAGCACAACTCAACTGCATGTAATACTCCACCACTCGGTAAGAACAAAACTCTAAGAGTCTACAATAGAAACTCAAACTTTCACAGTATACCTGCAAGCATGATAAAGACACAAAGAAGTATAGAAGGATGAAAGGACCAATATTATTCACAAAACATGCACTTTTATTACTTCAACAACATGTAAAATGCATCATACATTCAAAAGAGGCAATGGTTGCCATTATAGTATTGAAAGAGAGTCTTGAAAGTTCAACTGTCTAAATTGTCCAAACCATTGGAATGAGCTTCCAACATACATTTATAGAAGACTTCTATGAGAAAGAAGAGGAAAAGTAATAAATTCCTTCCTAAAGTGATGATACACAATGGTTCATTTATTACAAAGTTGGTTGAACCAATTGAGAAGCTTCCATCATGTGTTATTAATGCCCAGTTTGAATTAATCTTCTCAATTAATTAAAGGAATATTTAAATTAATTTTTTTATTAATAATAATAAATATTATTATTAAAATATTTAAATAAAAAATATTAATTTAATTACTATTAGGTGGACCCCCCCGAAAAACCAGTTTACACTAAAGAGGGGAAAATCCATGTGAATAAGTCAAAAAACAGGCCAACTTGGTGGTTGGCTCTCCGAGTCAACTCACCGAGTTGGGTGATGAGCTCCTCCATCGAGCTCACTCTCGACCGCCACATCAACCAATGCAAATTTCTCTAAGTTTATCTTACATTTGAGTCACCCTTTTCAGATGTGTTGATCCCCCTAAGTTTTTGTGAGCTCATAATTTCACCATGTGAGTAAATCGGTCCATCTTAGCTCACTTGTCTACATCCTTTCTCTTAAATATTTGTTGGCCAAGTGACTCAGACCATTCTGAGTCATCTCCCAAGCATCACATCAATTGAGATCTAGTGTGTATTATGTCGAGTTCTGAGTTCATCTAAACAACATGAACCCATTTCCATAACTCATCAAGCAAACATCGAATCGGTCACCACCTATATCAAGAAACTTTTAAGTTTCATCACCACCAACTCTGTCAGATGGTCTTCACTTTACCAAGTAACTCACTCTCTTCCTAGCTCATTTCATGATGTTGAGATCCCTCACATTAACCCAGTGCCAAGATCTAAACCAAACTCCTTGACGAATCCTTTTTTATAGATAACCACCAATGTCCTTTGTGACTTCATGTTTAGCCCCTCCTTATACTAAATGACTTAATAATAAAAAAACCGAGCTCATCAATCAAGATTTATCTTCAAGTTCATTATCTTAGCGAGTTTCTGGTGAACATGCCAAGCTCCTTGACTCATTAGCCACTCTCCAACCATGCATAATTTTTCCTAATGCACTTAGAGCTTTGTTCCTACTGAGTTTGACATCTTCATCAAGCCAAAAATTCACTTATGAGAAACTCAGATCCCTCAATTTGAATGATTCATTGGACCTACTCTTTTCCAAATCTATGTCCTCTCACTGCATCGTAACCTTTAGCTTGAGTTCCTTCATGAATCACTGAGCCTACACTCCTACAAAAACACACTAAATTCTATTCCTAAACATATCCCACTCAGTTCATCTTGGTGCATGTTTTATATAGAGGTCTCACACACCAATCCTGACTTGAAAATGAGTTTCCATTCTAAAATTCAACCACATGAGTCAGAAAACTTATGATCCAAGTGCATCGGCTTCAATTCAGCTATCTTCATTTATCCTTGAAACCAATCTCCTACAACATGAACTCAACACCAATATCATCCTTCAATGCAACATTGGAAACCAAATGTCAAGCTCTTCTACATAATTAAACCCAATCTCACATTTTAACATCAACTTGAGGATCCCTGAAGCTTATTTTAGCATCTCTAATGTAAGCTTCAAGCTAAACTTGTCAAGCTTATATCTCCCACGTGTGATTCTCTATGAGGTTAGCTCAAGCTCGGGTCACATCATTCATCCAGTAACTCGAGTTGAGCTATCTCCTCCTATTTTCTTAGTCTCATAAAAATTATTTTGCATAACCTATAAATTGGCTCGTCGTCTTATGTGAAACCACTCAATCATGCTTTAACTCTCCTGACGAATCTCCTGGGTAATCGGTAACTGAATTGGAATCCTCATCTACGTGGAACTATTGTCTTATGTTTCCATTTCAACATCCCCACATGGAAACCATAATAAAATTTTCCCACTTGTGGAAATCTTATATTGGTTTGCCATTGCAGTATCTCCATCATGGGCCATGAAGGCCTAAAAACTCCCCATTGTCGACTTTATCATCTTATAGCTCATCATTTTTATGATGGAAGTGATTGAAACATGTCCCCAACTCCTTGAGTTAGAAAGGTTCCTTTGACTGATCTCAAATCTCGATACGCTTCAAGATATACATCTCCATGGATCATTGCATCATCATGTGCCACTCGAACCGCCAAATGAGATCTAACCCTTGGCTTTTTAAACTCGAGATACCAGACATCGTTTTTCCAAGCTCTACTCATAGTGCGGAATCCATTTTATTTAACCTTCATGGGCATAAGAGATCGAATTACCTTGGCTAATCTACCTTAATTCTCCCATTTTTATGACTAGATTGGTTAATTTTTTCACCATTCTACCCACTCAATTGGTAATGAATCAAAGGTTTCCCAAAACCCACATTTCCACCTTTGGCTTATCTCGATTAATAAAATTTTGAGCCTTCACCTCGCATCACATTGGCCTCTATCATCTTCTTGATCGCAACTTTTCCGAGTTGTTCCTGAGTCTTCACCATACCACTTCTGCAAGAAGGCCTTTACCGTGTTGTATTGAGTGAGCCACTGAGAAACTCATCTTCTGAGCTCAACCTTGAGCTTTTCTGCATACACACAGTCATGGATCAACCATCCTGAGCTTCATATTACCTTTATTTGCATTTAGTTTTGCACAAAATTCATCTCCTCAAGTGAGCTGCACTTAGATATGTTTTTCTATGCTTGATCTAGATCCATTCTAAGTGCTTTATCTCTTTTGGAGCTACGTTTAATCCTATTTCTTTGATATCTCTCGATAGTCAAGACGTGGATTTATCTCACTTCTCAATTTTGTTCTGCATGGTTGACATTGTTTAAACTATGTACCATCTAGCTGTGTTCTTCTATGAGTTCCTTACCCTTAACTTATTGATTTGAGCTCTTTGTAAATTTTCTATTCTTCATATGACCACCTCTTTTGAGCTCATTATCGACCGAGATCCAAGCTCTAATCTTTTCATCAAAGGCCAGCGACCATTTCATTATGAGCTCGATGAATTTTAATGAATTTCCTCTGTATCATGTTGAGAACTACACCTACTCATCTTAATCCCTATGGTGGCCTCCATATTGACTCGATTCTAATTTCATTGAGTCCAACATGGAAATCAACTCATCAAGTAGCTCACCAAGTTGCTCGGTGAGTATTCTTTGATCCTTCAAAATCCTATGTAAAAATTATTATTTTTCACCTAACTTTGGATTTTCTAGTACTTCATTCCTGTCAAACCTAGCAGTAATGTAAATAACATAATACTAAAACATGATTTTTTGTCAATTTTACCATTTTTAACCGATTTTCACAAAAAATGGGCCCCAAAACCAATTTTCCTACTCTGAATAAACATTATAAACTCCAAGATGAAATGTATTGCTAATGTTCCAGAATGGTTAATGGATCCTGCCTTTTTATCCTGAAAGCATGATAGGCATCCGTTAACCAATTTTTTCCTCAAGGTAAAAAATGGATAACAAAATGTTTCTACTCCTCTAGTTGAGGCTCCTCCTATCCTTTCATATTATCAATCATGCTTAATCGTGATAGGGATCTATTCTTTAAACTACTCTTGCTCATCTGAACTACTGAGGTGGAGATTATACCTATGAATTTTTTTGCCATGCTCTAGCTTGACCACATGCCTCTGAAACTCCAAAACCAAACTTTTGATCTCTACCATATCCTCCATGAGAGATTTTTGGGTGATGAAAATTTTCTTAGAGGTGTCGATGAAATACATGACATTGTTTCCCATATCCGTTCTAACTTCACCTAAGGCTTCCATATCCATTTCCAACTTACTCACCCTAAGATAAATTTTATAAAAATCCACATTCTAACCTAGCTCCTCTCTCTCTTTCCCTTTAGATGACTCCCCTTTCGTATCAATCAAATAACTTCCAGCTCCTAGTACCAATAGTGTTATTCCCCTAAGGTGCCTTGCTCTTCTTTCTCCTCAGTTTTTTCATATGGTCTGCAAGAGTACAATTTTCATCTAAATCCCTAGATTCAGGATCTAAATCCTTTTCCACCACTAATTTACCATTCTTAAAAAGAAAAATAATTATTTTATGGTGTATCAGGGTATCAATTTTTCCCTGTTGAAAATCATTCACCAAAGTAGAGAGAGACATAAACAAGAAAAAGGGAAGGGTCACAACAATCTTATTCCTAAACATATTAAGAATAGTGAGATGGTGAGTAAATATATTTCTATAATTATCTTTGAGACTAATGTACCTCATAAGGTGGAGATGGGTCATATTCTAAATATCAGGGATGCAGAATCTAGTTATACCATCTACCAGCAAGTAAATCATTTCTTTACCATAGAATAAATTCTTAATTTTGTGTTTACGTTTAGTGTGGTATTTGAATATATTTAAGCCCTTCGTCTTCATTCCAATCACTTGTGTTATCAAATCCTCCGAAACCTAAATTTCCATGTCATAGATCACCATGTTTTCATTGTTCCATGCCTGACCAAACTCCAACGCAAGATAAGGATCATAACCTGTGATTTTTGAGATGAAATTCCTAAACCCCCCCAATTTTTATAATGTGCCACAATGAGGGGTTATCCTTTAGGGAACCATATCTTATGGGCTTAGTTCTTAAACAACCACCCCCCCATGGCTTTATTCGAACGAGATTGAAAATGGAAGAAACAATGGCCAAAATGAATTGTAAGTGAAAAATTAATACAAATCTTGCCATATATTTTACAGGTGGGAAGGGTCTTGTTAACCATAAGTACAAGGACGAAATCCCAACAGGGGAAAATATCCACCAGTACATCAGTACTTAATGTTATTAATGAGATTAATAACATTGGTGATATCATCTCCCCTTTCACACACTTTAAAATTACTACCTTTAGCCCCCAATTTGGCAAGATAATCCGCACATTTATTGACCTTTCTCGTAGTGTGAATAATTAATTACATTTATCGAAATATCTTAGAAAATTTTCTATAGTATCTACAAGGATATTGCTCATGGTCCACTTATTAATTGTAGCCTTTCTCACATTGTCTAGTGTTAAAATCTTGTTTTGAACAGCTAACCAAAAAAACATGTTGACATTGGTGAGTAAATCCTTAATCAAAATTTTCCTCTACAAATCCTTTACAAAACAACATATGTTCAGAAAAAAAATATGTTTGGCCCAAGAACATATATGTCAGGTGTTATACTTAAGCATTATAGTCATTGATCTCCATAAACGTATGTAGGAAAACCATTTATGTGAAAACCATTTATGTAGGATGTTTAAAAGACAACAAATTATTTTAGAAACACGTTCAATATATTTCATTCAAACAACAACATATTATAAGTACAACATAAAACATATTTTATAGTAAGTAACAAATATTTCAAATAAATAAAAATGTTGTCCTCCAATCTTTACAATTCAAATCTAGTTAAGGCAGGAAGTCTTCATGTTGTTGACCTTGGGGAGTAAATCCTTAGTCCAATTTTTCCTCTAGAAATCATTTGCAAGACAACATATGTTTTGATAATGAATATGTTTGGTCCAATAACTAATATGTCTTCTGTTATACTTAATCATTGTAGTCATTGATCTCCATCAATGCATGTAAGAAAAGAATTTTTGTGAAAGAAATTGATCTAGGATGTTTAAAACACACCAAACTATTTTAGAAACATGTCCAATATTTTTTCATTCTAACAACATATTATAAGTACAACATAAAAGGAAGATTGTAGTAATTAACAAATATTTCAATCCTTTCAATAATAATAACTTCTAATATCCACGATGCTAGTCACACTTCTGTTCGAGCAATAACAAATTTACAAAATAGGTTATAAATTTCACTTCACTCCTAAACTACTATACCTTTTTTGTTATATCAATTCAATCCTCCAACTAGGATGAATTTCATTACGAGATTAACATTGGAGATACTAACGGAAACTAAACTCAATATGTCTTTCTTTAGCTCGAAATAATATAGTATTCAAATACATTCACCCGCTAAGCTCAAACTAGGTTGATTTAATTTGTTAAATCCTAGTGACCACTAAAATCATAATAATATCTCACTTTATTTTTTCGAAACCCTAAGACCACAAAGATCCAAATATTATGTTGTGTCATAAGCTAGTGGATGTTAAGTTTGAAATATCATTTAATAACTTGTAATATGAAAGTGACCACTACGCTTGAAATAATATAAACAACCAACTGTTGAATGTACTTGCAATAAAAAAATATTCATTCAAGTTAATATCTATATACCCACACCATTCTGAAGTCATGTAAGGGTTCAATATAAGAATAAATTTTAACATCCACGAGGCTAGTTAAAAGATGAAAAATTATATTGTTCATGTCATGTACCTATAATTGTGAATGTAATTGTACCTATAAGAAAAAACAAACCCAATAAGGATATTATTCTTTCCATGTATATGTAATTGTATCTACATTTAATTTTATCTTGGTATGAACTAAACACGCTACGTTCCGTTGAAAAAATCAGACCCCGGGATAGGAATGAATCATGGGGATGCATTTTTTTTAGACAACACCATCCCTATCTTATTATAGTCAAAGATTGTTTTGTGAAATCACCTTACCAAATATCACAAACAAATTCCCATCACAATTGTTGTTTGTGCTCCCTGTAGGGTAAGTGCACCAAGTTGGGGGGGCAAAACGGGGTCTTAAGTGGATGCATTTTTCAAACAAAAAATCAACTTGTATGAGTTTTTCAAAATAATTAGACTCAAAATTGGAAGATGTTATAGAAATATGAATCATAGAATTTTTAGTCTAGTTTCTAAGCTACTAAATTTTATTCAAAATGGATAAGTTTAAGTGGGTCAAACAACTAAAATACCAACATATGCTCCTACTTTTTTTAAAAAACATAATAGAGTGAATTTCGTGCCCCGCACCATTTTTTGAGCACCATTCAGTATTTTTGAAAACCCTTCAGTAGAAAGATAGCTAGGAGAATCTAGTTCGGGTTCCATTTTTTTTAGATTGTTTTAGTGAATATTTTTTATTTATGATTTTTCTAGTACATAAATTTTATGTTTTGAAAAATAATGGAGCTCCGACCATGACCCCCCCTAACTACCTTAAAAGATATCAAAAATTAGAATTTTTTTTAATATGTATAGAATTATGCCTAGTTTGGGCTAGAATAAATTTTTTGGAATTTCTATAAAAATAGGGGAATGGCTAAGAACACTAAGGGGTTATCAATCACCTAGTAAATATTTCTTGTTTAGTTCTAAATGGGAGTTACCTGGCCTACGACTTAGTGACCTTTCATTCATTGATAACTCCTTATATGATAAACCCATGGATGTTTTCAAAATTCCCTTAACAAAAAGATAGGGGTAGTTATCAATCCTAGTGAAGGGTGTGATGTGATTCCCAAGCAACTTGAAATTCATATAGATTTATAGTTCATAACATGAGTTTACAAATATCTCTATCATTATAAATGGGAGCCAAGTAACAGTGTCTCCCTATACATCTAAGGATTGAGGACTACTGGGGTCTTTGGAAGGATTGGATAGTCAAGAATATGAAATTTCCCTCCTTCAAAATATCAACAGATGAAAAAGATCAAATTTTAATGACTCTCTTTGAATGTTCTACTTACAAATTCGATGAACCTTGAACTTTGTGACCTAAACCCTTAACCCTCAACCATGAGACCTAAACCCTAAACTATAAACTATAAACCCTAAAACAAAAATAAAAAATCCTAAACCCTAAACACTAAATATTAAACCATAAACCCATAACCCTAAATGCTTGACCCTTGACCCTAAACCCTGAGCCCTACTCCCTAAACCCTAAACACTATATCCAAAGCCCCGAGCTCTAACCCCCAAACCTTAAACTAGTAACTGTGAACCTCAAACCTTAAGCCATAAACCATGAACCATGAACCCTAAACCCTAATCCCTAAACCATAAACCCTAAACCTTAAGTCTTGAACTCTACACCCTAATCCTTGAGCCCTAAACCCTAAACCTTAAACCCTGAGCCCTAAACCCTAAATCTAGAGTCGTGGTCTCTAACCCCTAAACCTTAAACCCATACCTCTGAACCCTGAACCCTGAGTTATAAACCTTAAACCATTCACCCTAACCCCTAAACCCTAGACCCTGAGTCCTGAGCCCTAAATCATAAACCCTAAACTTTAAGGCCTAAATGTTAAATCCTAAAGGTCCCTAAATCCTAAACCCTAAACCCTAAACCTTATAAACCCTAAAAACTAAAAACTAAATCATAAATCCTAAACCCTAACACCTAAACCCTAAACTCTAAAACCCAAGCAATAAACCCTAAACCCTAAGCCCTAAACCTTAAACCCTAAACACTAAGCCATAAACACTAAACCCTAACCATGAACTCTGCAACCTAAACCCTTAATCCTAAAACCTAAACCCTAAACCTTGAGCCTTAAATCCTAAACCCTGAACCCTTTACCCTAAACCCTGAACCCTGACCTTTAAACCTTAAACCCTAACTCCTAAACCCTAAACCTTAAAGCTTGAGCCCTAAAACTTGAACCCTCAACTCTTAACCCTAAACCCTCAACCCTGATACCTAAACCCTGAACCCTTTTCCCTAAACCTTGAACCTTGACCTGTAAACCTTAAACCCTAACTCCTAAACCCTGAACTGTAAACCCTAAATCCTCAACCCTAAACCTTAAACCCTAATTCCTAAACCCTAAACCCTAAACTGTAAACCTTAAATCCTTAATCCTAAACCTTTAACCCTAAGCCCTAAACCCTAAATCATATATCATAAACCCTAAGCCCTAAACCCTAAAATCTAATCCCTAAATCCTAAACCCTAAACCCTAAAACCTAAACCCTGACCCCTGAACCCTAACCCCTAAATCCTAAACCTTAAACCCTAAACCCTAAACCCTAAGGCCTGAACCCTAGGCCCTAAGCCAAAACCCTAAACCTTAAACCCTCAAATAATATACCTTAACCCTAAACCCTTAACCCTCAACCCTGATCCCTAAACCCTAAACCCTGAACCTTGAGCCATAAATTCTAAACCCTCAACCTTGACCCCTAAACCCTAAACCTTGAACCATAAACCCAAAACTCTAAACCCTAAACCATGAACCCTAAGCCCTGATCCCTAAACCCTAAACCCTAAACCCTAAAATCTGAACTATGAGCCTTAAACACTAAACCTTAAACCCTAAACTCTGAACCTTGAGTCCTAAACCCTTAGCCCTAAACCCTAAACCCTAAGCCCTAAACCATAAACCCTAAATCATAAAACCTCACCCAAAGGAAATTCCTATAAAGATCATTCAACATGTTTTAGTGTGTAGGGAATAGTATTTAAGGTGATCGATGAACTCTTTTAGTTTTTATAAGAGACTACTTCCTTTGAAGGTCATAAAAGGCATTTTTGGCCATTTTGTAGTTAATTGAACACCCTTCAGAACAAGCTCAAATGAGCTAGTCATGTCACTGAGTTATCAAGGACCATTATTTGTGAAGAATTAAAGCATCGTTTATATCCATAAGATACATATGAGATGTATGAGAATCATGAATTTGATTCCATGAAAGGATGATTTTAGAGATATGAAAGGTGAGGGGATGATATTTATATGGAGCATCATGTTTCTAAGAATGAGGAATCATCTGAGTTTACTTGATGCAATTTACTTGGTATTATTCATAACTCATTCAACACCTAGTAGTCTTATCACACCTTAAGGAGGAGGCACATTACAATCACCTAATTTTGGCCATAGGATAGGAATCTCATTCAGGGAACAATCCTCTATCTACAAAGTGAGATCTCTTTTTAGTAAGAAGTAGAAAAACATCATAGAGTTAATTCATGGTCACTAAAGTGAATTATGGACCAAATTTAAAAGTTAGTACCAATTCAAGAAGTGGTAGGGCCAAAATCCATTTCAAAAGTTCAAAAAACCTTAAAAATGACTATATGCTTTCCCAAAACAAAGACCGACTACAACATATATGCTCTGAAAGTTTTAGGTCATTTGTTGAAATCCTAAAAATGAGTAAGTACTGACTAGATTAGATTTTGAAAAACTATCTTCTAGATTATAACTGTTGGAGCTACGAGACCACTTCTATAAGGTGCAGAGTGACCCTAATTTCTTATATTTACTAAAATAAATTTAAAGTATAAGAAATAATAAAATAAATCTTATACTTTAATATATTTTTTTAAGTATAACCCACCAAAACACATATACATGGTCCATACTACACAAAACATATGTGTTTTGACTTGTTTAAAATGCATACCGTTAAAAAATGCATACCCGTTGTAAAACTGGTACATGTTGTAAAAATCATACACGTTACAAAATACATATGCATTATGCTTTGGTGATTTCCAAGCCAAACAAATTAAAACGCAAGCACATTTTAGCAAAACGCGTACGCATTTTGTTTTTTTCTAAATTCTTGTCCACTTTTTGGCCCCCCAACTTCATGCACTTACCCTGTAACATATCTTTGCTTACCCACTTCATTTCCATGTGTAGAATGAACAACCTTGGAGAACCTAAATGTAACAAATAAAAATGTCAATAAAAAAATTCTAATAATATATTGCTTTATGATTTGTTGTCTAATAATCTATACAATATGAAATCATGTCTAGTAATGTTAGTTATTTCACCTTGCTTCATTCTTTTTACATATTCTTCCTTTATAATATATATTAACTAAATACATCTAATATCTCTAACATTCAAACCTTCAACCTCCACTAAATGCAATAATTTCAAGAACATTAACTAATTAATGTTATGGTTGGATGAACATTAACTAAGATTAAAATTTGTTAAGTTATGTTTCAAGGCATAACGTCTTTTGGCAGCGGTAAGAGAATAAGGCATTTGTGGATTTTTTGGGAATTTAAGACATTCATAGATTATATTTATGTGACAAATTAGATCATTTAAAGACTATTACTAATTAGGATAGAATTCAATTAGAAATATTGGAGACATGAGTTGAAGATTGGAATGAAAGTTCTCGACATCTCTATTTAAGCATCGTGTATATTAGGCCTTTGGAAATCACTGTCAAAAAATCCCTGTTTCCTATGGGTAGCACCAGGAAATGCATTGAGCCTTCTTCCTGTGAAGAGGTTAAATATGACCCGATAGTATGGAATATTTTTCATGATGGTGGTGTTATGTCATTTATGGAAATATTGTCTAGTCACTTTGTCTAAGTAACGTGTAATGTTCTGGAAACCTAGAAGAAAGGAAGAGTCAAAGTGGGAAATACTTAATTTATTATTTTGAAAAATTCCATTGTGGCTATGAAAAAGCACCCCAAAGGGGGAAACATTTATTTTCAACACTCGCTTTAGGAGGAGATAGATTATATTTTGTATCCTAGTCAAAATCCAATAATGTATCACTCGAGATATGAATGGGACTCACTTCCACAACCTTGGGATTGGGTTGTTGAGAAATTGAGGAGGTACTTCAAGCTTCAATGATGCTAAAAATTGATCTATGGACCTCATCATTTTCTTCTTTTGCATCTTTGACATGATCAGAAGGTAAACTTTATAGATTTTTTTTTTCAATCACTTGAGAGGTCTCTTAAATTGGCTAGATAAGATGAAGGTCCTTTCCTACACCAAGGCCTTTTGTATTTTCTCTTTAAAATGGAAGCTTCCCAAAATAAAATCTTGCACTTCCCCTCTAAGCTATGAGAGAAGTTTTGTGTCCCCCCTCCTCTCCCACAACCATCTCCCTATATCCATCTTCATCTTCTTCGCCTTGGTCTCCCTTCCAAATTTGATTCGAACATCATGATCATTAGCCTGCATTATTTCAATCTTAGGTCTCCCTCATCTTCTTTTGGGGATTGTAACCCTATAGAAACCTTGGTGTGTACAATTATTATTTTTCCTAGGTTATATTGAAAGCAAGAAACTACCACATAAAATAGTTCCCTAACCTAGCTAGAAATAAGAAAGGAGTACCATGAAGATGAAATGAACAAGGCCTACATTAGCATCATAACTTTGAAATAATGAAATCAAGAATAATGCAAATCAAGAACTCTATTCTTCTAATTTCCTAATTAAATAAAGTGGACCTATGTATTCCAATAGCAATCAATAATATTGTTTACTTTAATCCTTCAAGGATGCTTGGGTGTGTGGCCTAGCTCTTCAAGATGGATGACGGAGGGGCTTGAGAATGGAAAAAGGATTTTAGTGAAAGACTATGTGCTTTCCTTTTCTTTCTCAAGGGAATTAGGTGTAGGTATAAAGGTAGGAGGACGGCTCCTTATATAGCCCAATGGATAGAGGAAGCACTTCATCCCTTTGCATGTGGGATAAAGGTAAAACATGATTAGGAATGGATAAGGTTGTTTTGTTAAAGGTAACCTTACTTTAGAAGGGTTTAATTTATGTTTAGCAAGTCATGGGAGTTGGGGGTGCTTTAATTAATCAAAGGTGATTAACTAATAGGTAGGTGTAAGCTTATAGAAGCCAATTAGAGGAATACTAGTACGATCTAGGCCATTAGGAAGGGATTAAATCAATTAAATATTGATTTATTAGTTAAATGAAGTGGAAGGCTAATTAATTAATAATAATTAATTAAACTAGAGAGAAGGGGTAAATAATTAACGGAAGGTCATTAATTAGGTTGTTAGCTAGATAGGCGACTTAATCAATTAGCATATTCTAATTAATTAATGACAACAAGAGGGAATAAGAGCATTTTTGATGATATGTCGTCTATTTGTGAGAAAGGAGATGATTAGCACAATTTAAATATTTAAATTGCTTGGGTGTAATTATAGGTGTCTACATTTTCCCCTCTTTAAGGTGGCATAAGTGACACCACTTCAAAGATAGTAGATGGAAGAAAATTTTGAAGGGATAGAAGAAAAATTAGTAGGAGGGAGAGATGCCCCCTTGAGTGTTGATGGGGGTGATGAAATAAGTCAATCGACGATCGAAAAAGATGAGAGATAGGCAGAAGAATGGGGAAGAGGTAGGATGCCCCGGTGAGAGAAAATTAGGGGTGAAAGGGAAGTGATGTAGAAGAAATATGGAGGAGGGGAGAGAAGATCTTAGCCTCTACCCGCATTTTATTGGAACAATTTTGATGTCATCATATTGCCACAAGAGCTACGTCATTGGTCCTTGAAAAAAATATAAGCATACGACAAAGGTAGAATGACATGAAAAGCCATAGTACAAACAATTGTCCATTGCTGAAAATACCAACTCCACGCAGCATACAACAATGCAGTGCAGTACGAGAAGGAAACAAGCTCATTTAACAAGGAAAATAAATACGAACGCACATATCCAACCGAACAACGGTCAAGATAGTTGTACAAATTTTTTGTTATCAGTGCTGAAGAGATCCACAAGTTTGTGATTGATGAAAAGGGTTAAAAATGATGCCCTGAGTAAGGATACATACAAGAGGAAATAACAATGGACATGGGGTCCATGAAAAGCATTTGTGCACAACGAAATAGCACCAAGCAACAAAAGTGCCCCAGAGTACAAACAAAGCAAGAATCTAGCTTTTTGAATGGTTGTGAATTCGGTGATCCATGAGTCATATTAATCAGGGAAGATTTGAGATAAACCAACAAGATATGGAGAAAATACCATGCGTAAGACACAAGTTTCATCCGTAATAAGCAAGTTACCATTTTTGTAGGGTTTTTTACTTTTTAAGATTCTTTTGAAAAAAATTGCCCCTGTTTTTGGGTTTTTGACATATATATCATTTTTATTATTTTTACTTTCAAAATTGTGGTAAATAGTAGAAGAAAATAGAAGAAGAAAGCGAAGGGCCTAGGGGCAACGGAAATTTCCCTAGGTGGAAGAAAGAAGAAACAAATGACAAATAATGTCCTTGTTTGGTGGAAAAAAAAAATTGAAAAAATTATTTGAAAAATAATTATTTACGAGAGTGTGGAGATGAATAAAAATCACTAGGGAGCAATAAAATTGTCTGAGGGAGAAGAAAGGGGTATCGGAAAGCAGAAAATGCCCCAATATAGTGAAAAATAAGAGAAAAATAATTATTTAATAAAAATAATTATTCCACAATGAACAGAGGAGAAAACGGTGATTGAAACAAGCCTCCTGGCCCTCCTAACGATTAAAAACAAGTTAATATACCCCACCAAGGGGGGTAAAAACATCGTGACCAATTCATTTTAACCGAGCTATTTAGAAAATTTACCAAGAGGCTCTGATGCTAAGGAGAACCATGGTGATCGTACATGAGACCGATTGGGGAACACATATGCAGTCCGGGGGTACCAACGGCATGCAGATGATAGCCCCTTTGTGAGTATCAAACCTTAGCCTTGTGATTTTAGTCATTAATGCATTAAATTAGGTGTTTAGCCCTAGGAAATCACATTAGCATGTTCCTGCACGCAGGCAAAAGCATTGAATAGGGGGCGCAAGTGCCTTTTTAGGGGTGCGTAGGTGTCCTTTTGGGGGCGCATGTGCCAAAACACATACATGCACATGCAGTAGACATAGAAAACACACAGTCACACACATGTGAACACATAAACACATGTGTGCACATGCGCACACATGGGAAACAGGTGCACACACATGAAAAATGTGATGCAGGTATGAAAAGGAAAGCGCAACACACACACATGAGCATGTGTGCACAAGCACAAGCACCAAATGCGTGGTGTACATGCCAAATAGAGTGTGTAGGCACTCGGAAAGAGGGTGCAATAACCAAAATACACATGCGTGTAAGCACAAGTGCCAAAAATGTGGTGCACATGCCCAAAAGGGCATGTAGGCACCCTAGACAGGCAGAGAAAAGATCGGAAAGTGTCAACAACATGACACTTAGAAGAATTTTTAGGATTTTTGGGTTAACCCTAAAAGGGGAGATAGATTTTTAGAAGAAATGATAAGAAATAACTAGCACTATGTTATTTTGCAGACATGATTACTAGTGTTACAGATGTGGGAGTGCCACACCAAGATAGCAGAGCTAGAGGGGAGTATGCACTGGCATGACCGGTGAGCCATGACAATACTTCTCGAGGTGGTGGGGCTAGGCCCCGTGTCTTGGATGCCATCCATCATACTGGATCACACCCTACTGACTGCACTAGCCAAGTGATGGCATAGCAAGAGTCAGTGCTTCAAACTACCAATAGGAGAGATGAATGTCACCATCAAGGATGTATGGTGGATTCTTCGCATGCCGATGATGGTTACCTTGATCGAGTATAGCTC
Source organism: Taxus chinensis (assembly GCA_019776745.2). Classification (NCBI taxonomy): domain Eukaryota; kingdom Viridiplantae; phylum Streptophyta; class Pinopsida; order Cupressales; family Taxaceae; genus Taxus; species Taxus chinensis. Next base: position 818,003,969 of record CM034150.1, on the reverse strand, counting down.
TGATGTAGGGATGATTAGATCAGCTTGCAGTGCCCTTTTTGGTGTTGATGATATACCACACAATGGGATGACGATAGCGTTACATGAGTGCATCTCCGACCCCACACTGCATCGGGGGCCTCTCTACATCATGTCTCTTATTAGTGGGTTCTTACTTAGTCATAAGACAGGGACCTCATTCTCGAGAGGACTATTGCCCTTGATTCATGACATATATAGTGATGAGAGATATTACTAGGGGCAATGCATATTGGCCCACCTATACTGGGATATACACTCGATCACATACCACAGTCAGAAGACCGTGGGTCCAGCCTCCTTAATACAGATACGGTCATGGGATAATATTGCAATCGGATGCCCCATGGGACCTTTTCATGTCTGAGATCCTGAGGAGACATCGTATAGGGCATGGGTAGCAGATGGTGGGGATGTACATGGCCATCTTGGCAGCTTATTCAAATATAGGCAAGATTTAGATGAGCTGGTAGAGATAGATGTCATTTGGCAGCCATATAGGAATTTCTAGTGGCCAGAGGATGCCACAGAGCTCAGCGTGTGCCTGGTGGAGCATTTTATCATTGGAAACCATAGTTATATTATGGAGTTGTATCAAGTAAATAGGTGCCAGCGATAGCTTGGTAGGGTACAGGGGGTCCCCCAGCCAGATATCTGGCATGCATGCAGGGATTCAAAGAGGTAGACCATGGGGCCTCGCATACTGGTGGCCTGAACTAGGGTGAGTTTCACACAGGTGGGCCCATAGGTATGGGACCCAATACGATAGGTGAGAGATCCAGGGAGGTATGGGACCCAATACGACAGGTGACAGATCCAGGGAGGTATGGGACCCAATACGATAGGTGAGAGATCCAGGGACCACATCTGACTATGCAACTTGGTATGCTACAGTGTTAACCTGGTGTCTCACCATTTCAGAGGAGGCCTGGGTATTAGGCATTCACTAACCTATAGAGATATGGCACGATGTAGAGCACAGAGTGAGGGTAGTCACATAGGGGCCAGACCCAAAGGATCCTTTTGATGGTATTCCACATGATGGGTAGTGTTCCTCACAGGCACAGGGATCGAGGCCGCAGGGCCCAGTATAGGCAGTAGTGCATCCATCGAGAGGTAGGGTCCTAGAGCAGGGACAATCATCCAGAACACCTCAGGGACTAGTCCCTGAGGCACACATAGACTCCCAGCCAGTGACATAGATAGCCAAATTACAGCTATAGTTACAGCAGGTCATAGCTGAGAGAGACGCAACCAAAGCAGAGAGAGATGAGTCTCGAGGCTAGTGTGTGACTGCCATAGCAAAGCGTGAAGAGGCCTGAGCCCATATTGTTACTTTACTTTCAGAGCTGGATCAAGCTCGGGCTTAGGCTGGCCCAGGAGATGATAGAGTGACATGGTGGAGCCAGATTTGGGAGACAGCGGCATAGGGGTCTTAGATATTGAGCCATCTTCATCAGTCCTAGTCACAGGTGTGGATGGTTATTGTGTAGAGAGACCATGTATATGCATGATCACAGGCACTCCTTGCACAGAGGGACTAGGCCCGCGCCGAGCTACAGACTGTTACTGTATAGAGAGACTGTATTGGTTGAATATTTTGTCAAGACAAAATATTAGGTTCAACCATAATACATGGGATTGAATCCCTCCTCAAAGACATGTGAGGCTTACTGTTTATTACTAATCTAAAATAAAGCAGAAATGATATGTACAGTACTCACACTAATCTAACCATTGGAGTTAGGATAGAATCTCAAAATCCATATCCACAGTAGATGAAAATATTGTTTCTTTCAAAGTAAAATGGATTAGAAAGAATACACAATGGAAAGTAAATGATGGGAACATATTTTCTTTCGAGAAAACACAGATCATGAAATAATAATACGAGTTCTAGATAACAAATGTAATGTAATGTTTGAAATGATCAAAATTATTGAGAATGCTAAACAAAGAATAGCTTAAGATCCTGAACGTAAGAACAATATCTTAAGAGAGATGAATCTCACAACACAATGTTTGCAAAAATAACATCAATTTCTATTCCTTGAATGATTGAAAGAAAACACAAAGTTCTTTTTCTTCACAATAATTCTCAATATTCCAAAAATATCAACCCTTTAGAATGCATAAGCATCCCTTATTTATAATAAAAAGAGTAGAGATAAAATAGGATAAACCCTAGGAAATAGTCTTTAACAAGAGTTCTATTTGCTTGACTCTCACGTAGGAGACCAAGTCAAAATTTACTTCTTATGTGATGAAATAGAAATGAAAAAGACATGTTGATTTCAAGATTGAAATGACATGTTGCATTGTGCCTAGTCTGAATCATCATCTTTCTCTTCTTCCAACAAAGACTATTTGTTCCAAAATTCTTGGAATTTTTAGATTATACCTTGCATTTCATTTTCATCTAGCGCAATGAAATGATCACTCAAGACTTCATATGTTTCTTGAGTATCGCTAGCATTATCGGGAAGCTTTTTCAATTTCTTGTTGAGTTTCCTCAAGGTCTCCAAAGAATGCTTGATTTTTACAAACCTATCAATGACTTCCATACCGAATTCGTAAGTTGGCTCATGCTGAATTGATTTTTGGATCTTTTTATAAAGATCATCGACAGGAAGGATACCTGAGCCTTCACTCAATAATTTCACACAGATCTTGACCAACTCTTCTTCCAGGTCATTCTTGCCATCGAATAATTGGTATCTTGATTCTCTCAGTTTGCTACAAGCTTCATTGAGAATATTTATTCTGAATCTGATTGATTTGGTTAGCTGGAAATGTTTATCCACATGTGGGATGATGCCCTCTTCAACCAAGATGTGAGATGGAATTTGTTTTAGCGTTTAGAGAGCTTTGAAATTCAACTCCAGGTTCCTGATTTCTGAAGAAAACTCATCATCCATATTTTCCCCATATTTCTTTATATCCTCCAAATATTTATAGAATTCCACAATATCTTGGATTACTTCTTTTCCCTACAGGAGCAGCCTTTGGGTCCATTCATCGACCACTCTCCCCTTTTTGTTAATATTTTCAATCATGGGTACCAATGAGAAGTTGAACCCGATAGGAGTAGAGGATAATGGTGCTGACTCATGGGGCTTTGAGAGCTTAAGTAATACTTCAGTCAACTGCTCCTCTTTCTCTTTAAGCTCATCCCTGAATTCCTTTGTTTCTTTTAACTTTTGACATAACACGTTCATAGCATCTCGTGCATCTTGTTGAGCTCCTTCTGTAGTCACCTTCCCTAGATCAACCCTGGTTATCTGATAGTCAAAGGCCACTATGTCCTCTTTGGTCTTGTCAGTTGCGGGAGTGGCGATCTCTACAAACTTGTGCCCCGAAGAATCCACTAAAACCCTTGAAACTATTTTGGGTTTCTTGGCTGATTTAGCAGTAGAATCCTTGAGTGAACTAAAATCAAAGTTTGGTATGGGAACTACCACCTTCCTTTTCCTCGGAGTCTGATCAAGCAACCATTGAGGCATGCCAGAGGAAGTTTTTATTGTTGTAGGGGTTTGGGTTGCACCTGCAGGTGGAGGAAGACTTACTGGTGGAGTGGGAATAATCACAAGTGTGGTAGTGTATTCAGTGAAAAGAGGTGTAGAAGGTAGAGGCATATCTAGAGTCACTTTAGTTCCAGTGGAGAGAGGTGAGAGTCTAGAGAAAATATTGGCCATGGCTGATGAAGAAGATGGAGAAAGAGGAGGTGGAAGTGGTTGCGAAGGAGGAGGTGGAAGTGGTTTTGAAGGAGGAGGTACAGCTGTTGAAGCCAAAGCCTAGGAAGCGAGTGATAAACTTACTTATGTTGGGCAATCAGCAAATGGTGAAATCAAAGGTTGACTCACTTCTACCTCCAAAGATATTTCCCCTATTTTTGGTGGTCTTGGTGATTCTGGTACGTTCTCACCATTTCAACTAGAGTGGAAATTGAAGGGGCTTCTTGTTCTCCTCCCTTCTTGACAAATTTGACCTTCATATGCCTCTTAGTAGAGCTCTTTTCCTTTTCCTTTTTGGAGGGCCCTACTTCCACATCAACCAAATTTGAAAAACTATCTTCTTTTTACTCCATTCCCCAAGAGGTGAGCCATACCATTGTGTGTGCGAGAATCAGAGCTGATCTATCTGCAATAGAAGCTTTTTCACTAATAGACCAATCAATAGCTAGGAAAATATATTGATCCTCATTCATTCCATTATATGAAGGATCCAGAACACTTTCATTATCACCAGTACCCTCTGGAATGTCATCAAGCTCGATTGTTTGAATTTCTTCAAGTGTTAACCTACTATGATCTTTTCTGTGGATAGTGACTTCATCGCGAAGATCAACCCATATGTCTTCTAAGCTAGGCATGTGTAGATAGAGGGTCCCATATGACTTAAGAACCCCTCGAAAATCAAACCCGTCTCTGGGCTTCATGTGCTTCTTTAACTTGTCATGTAGCTCATGAACTACATTCTTCGCTTTTACCACCATTGAGCAGGTATACCTTCCAATAGAAATTGGGAAGGATATGGCGGCCTTGTGCTTACTCTGTTGGAACTTGTGGAAATCCAACAATTACCTGACAAACTCCATCAGGACTAGCTTGTCTCCTAGATATCTAGGAAATCGGAAAGGATCACCTGGGTACATAACCACTTGAAGATACCTGAACTTCTTGAATTGCAAGAAGACACAACCCCATTTTGATACTTCAGCCCATGCCTCATCAGAGACTCTTGTTTTCCTCAGTTTGGGGTTCATCCTGGAGATGTTCTCGTATAAGAAAGCATCATTTACTCTTCTGAATTGGTCTTCAAAACCCTTCTTTGTTAACTGAGGAAAATACCGATAAATGTGTTCGGCTGCCTTGTTCCCCTTGTGTCTAATTCGGGAAAATTCCTCATACCAGCTGTTGCATAAGTGACATATGAGGACATATAAAATTTTCCTGTACACAAATTTTTTTTCATCTAGGATTCTATCTCGTCATTGATAAGACTACCCCAATCAATCCTCTATTGATTCTTCTTAATGATGACCATGAACTGGTACATCCATCCTTGGAAAAAATTTGACTCAAGAAATCCAAAGACCCGTCTCAACAAAGTAATGATATCATTGATCTCTTTAATAAAGTCACTTCTAGGAACAAATCTTGGAAACCTAGAGATAGTCGGCTTAGCTTTGATCAGGAACTTCTTATTAACATGTTTAATACAGTCTTCTTGGTCTTTGTCCCAGGCTTTCTGGGCTGACTTGAGATCTACATCTCAATTTTCCTTGAAGCTAGGTAATTTGAGGAGGTCATCAAAGTAACCTCCATCTAACTTGACTATAACTTATCCTACCTGATTTCCCACTGAGTGAGAAGTAGAGTCATAATTCGAAGCACATGCCAAGATGAACTCGGGGAATTGAGTAGACATGGGGAACCCTGCCACAAGAGGGAGGCCATTTCTGGCTATTTCTCTCATCCAGGAGGTTTGGGAAGAACTCTTGACTCTATTCCAAAAGTCTTCCATGTCTACATTTCTGAGTTCTGTATCCCAGATTTCATAATTAGAATCAATGTAGGAAGGAGACTACACCTTCCTAAATTTTTACTTCATCTTCCCTAATTTATCTGACTTATCCTGTGATGAACCAGGATCCGACATGAGGAGTCTTGAAGAAGGAATTCCTTGATCACTTCTAGTTCAAACACTTGGGTTTGAAAACTTGTTAAAGAACCCCACGGACCCGATGCACTAGTGAGTGTGTTGGAGGTTAGGATTTGTCGAACACTATGCAAAACCTGATGCACTGGAGAAAATGTGTCGGGAGTTAGGCTTTTTCAGACATTATGTAAAACCTGATAGTCAGTTGAATGTGTCGAAAGATATTAGATGTTAGAGACCTATAGAAACCCACCACATTGTAGAAAGTGGAAGATGTCAGACACACTGGTAGACCCAACATAAATGAAAATGGATGTCAGAAGATGTTATATGTCTAGAAAGACTCAAGACCTGACACACTGCGGAACTTATAAACTACAAAACACCCTACAAAACCTGAAAATAAGGGATCAAATTTTTGAGATGTCCAGACATGAAATTTTCCCACCATTTCAAAAGTTAAGATTTTTGTCTTCTTCTTCTCTTCTTTTAAAATATAAAAGGCATATTCTAAGGAATATAATAGACAAACACCCTAAGGGTGAATTTTTAAACGATGATTTCCATTGGAATATCACTCAAAAGAAGAAGAAAAACCCAAAACCCAAAACCTAAAAAGAAAAATAGGAAAGGAAGGAGAAGATGCAGAGACCATCATAAAAACATTTCAACAAAAATTCACCAATAAAAGGTAAAGTAAATACCTTCAGCAAATTCGAAAAATAATTGAAAATGGACCGTGTAATCAAGCACAAGATCAAATCGGGTTCAGAAGTTGAGAGAGAATGTAGGAGAAAAATCCACGCAACCAAAAGCACAAAAGGTAAAAATGATGTGTAAATCTAGCTATTTATAAAGACCCCACATTTTTTACATCTCACTTGACACGTGTGCCAACTACCCTACAACTCAGCATGAATGCCATGTCATCATGTTTGGATTGTCCGAAAACCCGACACAAAGCATGATATGTCGAGATGCTTGAAGGTTCTGCAAACCTGACAAAAGGGAGTTGATATGTCGAGATGTTTGAAGGTTCTGTAAACCCGACACAATGGAGTTGGATTGGGTTTCAGGTTTCAGAAGTCATGTGACATGAAGCATGTTTTTGATTACGCATGTTCCAATGCTCAGGAGTTCTAAAAACCTGACACAAGTGAGTTCAATCAGGTTTCGGGTTTTGGGAAACAATGAGCATCTTGCATGTAAATAACCTGTCTGCATGTTGTTGAAACCCAAAAATCCAAAATACTCTTCAAACGCGTATTTTAGTCACTTTTTTCAAAAATTTCTATGGTTATCTTCATTTTAGCTAGAATCACTAAAATGTGATAATAGACCGAGAGGCTGCTTCCTCTAGACAGGTCATGGAAAACTTGGGCCGAGTGATAGGTGAGTGAGATACTACCCTTCGGGTAGTGCTCACCGCCGGAGATTCCGACCTGATACATGATGCCACCAGGTTTGGTGGTGAGGCCTTATTTTATAGGACTACCTATTACAGGGTTTTTCCTCTAGAGAAGCGAGTAGCACGTCCATGAGAGTCAGGGTCGAGCGCATTAGGCTCTAGATCAAGGAGATCAAGCCATTCCACTAGATCAGTGAGACAACCCATGCCAGAGTAGCCGGTTGGACCAACGCCATCTCACTCTAGTGTTTTGTCAACCAGATGACAGATATAGGATCCCCAGGCGAGGGCAAGAGATGTGGTTGAGATTTATAGTTTTGTTGTACATATTATTTGTATGTATGCCTCTTATGAAGACCGATTTTGATGTATAGTCTGTTATAATTGTATTTTGATGATGCCTCATGATGAAGGCTTGATTCTTTCTGATACATGCCCATTTTTTATGGCATTTTGTATCAATGATGTATTATATTGAGTACCGATCTAGACATTGTATATTTATATAGACATTTGTGATGTATCATCTTTGTACGCCTCAGCTGAAGGCATTTTTGATATAGAGCACTGATGTGAATCCATTTTTGTTGATATATATGTATATAACACACGTGTATATATATGAGGATTACTTTTTGGGCTCAGATACACATGTTTATGAGATTACTTTATTGTTTTTGTGTCCTGATGCATGTGACATGAGTGGGATAATTTTATGATGTAAAATACCCTTTTAAGAAATTACTCTATGTTAGTTCTCATTGCATGTTGCGTGTTTTGATTTAGCACGTATGGATGTGTTATGATGTTATCTTATTTTTTACTTTGTATGTATCTGATTTCGATGTTTGATGTATGCATGTGTTGTGGATGTTAGATGATAGATCCTTAGATGATATCAAATGCATTTCTCATGTGTTTTTGTAGATTTATATGGACGGGATGATATGATGATATTGGTGCCAGGGGGGTAGATTTTTTATCATGCACAACCCCTCTTGCCCCCATTGATGATACGATATGTGATGATTAGCTTAGCATACATGCATGATGTAAAACTTAGCATGTTGTTTATATATCATGTATAGATGATGTTAGATGTGATGATAATGATGTTAATGTGATGTTAATGATAACAAAAACAATGCACATGCAATAAACACAATCAAATGATAACAAAGAACACTAGGAAATAATACAATACACCATGATTCACCACGCTTTATTAACATGTAATAAACACAATCAAATGCTAAGAAAGAACATAATGAATTAACACATTACATCATGACTTCCCAAGATTCACTAGCATGCAAAAAACATACCGCAATACGCTCAAGCAAGAATAAATCTAATCTAAGCAAGAAAATATGAATCCTAACAAAGTATGCCCAAGAAACAAACAACCTAAAAAGTAGAAACACAAAAATAACTATGCAAAAAGCAAAGAAAGAAACAAGACAATGAAATTAAATGTTTTTTTATAAGATTTGCTTTCATGCACCAATTTTCTATTGTTTAGGTTGTTGTGAAACAATTTTCTATTGTTTATGTTTTTGTGAAACAATTTTCTATTGTTTAGATTTTTGTGAAACAATTTTCTATTGTTTAGATTTTTGTGAACAACAATTTTCTATATGTTTTTGGTGTTTTCTAACAGTTTTCCAGAGCTATGTGCAAGTAACCAAGAAAACATGGATGCCCCCAACGTTAGATGGGGAATATACAAGGGTAGAAGTCACGCACTTATGAACAAGAAGGTGAAGTCGTTGAGTTTCCCCAGCATAAGATGGGAAATAACGAAAGACCATACCCCTCATAGAAGAATAAAAGAAGGAAAAGTCTGGATCAAGGCTTGACAGGATGGGGCACACAGGAAATCTCGAAGGTAGAACCAGGTCTAGGCCAAAGAAAACTACCCTTCAGATGCAGGATGTTTGTGAAAAACGAATCCTCCCGAGGCACCAGAAACTAGTTTTCACCTAAGGACTTGTCCAAAGTGCCACAATTGCATGGTTTTCACTAGTGGACAACCTGTTTTCTCTTATTCTTTTTCTGATTTTTTGATTTTTGATTTTTTTGATTTTTTTTGTATTTTTGATCATTTTTAACCTCCTTGCGTCATGTTTAAGTATAAAACTGCTTAAGATGCCTGGCATTCATGGGCTCCCAAAGCTCATCACCATTGGGGTGAGCTATTTTGTATGCCCCTGTGCCGTACTTGGAAACTATAACATAGGGTCCCAACCAATGTGGTTCAAACTTCCCTTTCTTTTCTCGCTCTGCTTTGGTGTTTAACTGGTTCTCCTTCATGACTAAATCACCAACCTCAAACTGACGGGGGATGATTCTCTTGTTGTAGTTTCTAGAGACTCTGTGTTGATACACTTTCAGGTGATTAAGAGCACAAATGCGCCTCTCATCTAGGAGCTCTAACTCGGTCAGTCTTACCACTCGATAATCTTCATCCTTATCCAGATAGTCCCAAAGGAAATTCTCATGGATGGAAGTTCAATCTCTAAAGGGATGATAAAAATTTTCCTGAACACTAGGGAATATGGTTTCACACCCATAAGAGTGTGAATGGATGTTCGGTAAGCCCAAATGGCTGGATGGATTTGTAGATGCCAGTTTCAACCTGTTTTGTTAACCATCTTCTCCATTATCCTTACCAAAGTCTTGTTTTTTGCCTCAGCTTGTCCATTACCTTGAGGCTAATATGGCATGGACCATTTTAACCTAATTTGGAACCATTGGCAAATACCTTTCATATTTTTGTTCTTAAATTACTTCCCATTATCTATAAAAATGGCTACATGAATACCATATCGAAAAATAATGTGATTCATGATAAATTTAGAAATCTGGGCTCTTGTGACATAGGTTAAAGGGACAGCCTCCACCCATTTTGTAAAGTATTTTGTAGCTAGGATGATATGTGTATGATCATCAGATGAGATAGGAGTAAGTTTTCCTATTAAGTCAAGTCCCCACTTGGAGAATGGCCATGGGGTAGTGATAGGTTGCAATGGTTGCGACGGAGCATGAATGAAATTTCCATAATTTGGTAAAGTACACATTTTCTAACATAATTTCAACAATCAGTTTCCATGGCACTTCTTTTATTGCCTAGATTAACTCCGTCACATCCAAACAATGTAATAGATTCCCATCATAGCCACAATGATAAACTATACCTCCTAATAGGTTGTAACAGGCTATCTAGTGAATTAGGATTTTCTTTTCAAAATGGGAGATATCGGGAGGGAACCTGTCATCCTTAAGATAGGTGAAGATGGGTTCATACCACGAGAAATTGGGGCCAACAACCTCACAAGCCAAGAGAGATTCTGGCATGTCATATATGGGCTAGCATAGATTTTCTACAAAGAATGGCATGACATTATTCCCTGGTGGAATACAAAGCATAGACCCCACCATTTCCATGGCATCTTCCCATCTGTTTTGTGCTCTTGGGATTTGTTCAAAGGTAATGTGCACAAAGTACTCCTTTAGAGTTTCTACTAACTTTTTGTAAGGTATGAGCTTGTCATCCTTAACCTTGTATTCATCATTGACATGTTTGATAATTAACTATGAGTTACCTACAACCTTGACATGATGAACATTCCACTTGATGGCTAGCTTCATTGCTATAATAAGTTCTTCATATTTTGTAATGTTGTTTGTGCAAGGGAAGCCCAGGTGAAAATCCTAGCCAAAAGGAGTAATAAGGACCACTCCTACACCTAAACCATGAAACGTATAGGATCCATCAAAATGTATCTGCCATATGAGAGATTCTTCAATGTAGAGTAAAGAGGCATCTGGAAGATCCAGATTCAAAGGTTATGTGCTTTGCAAAGGTTCTTCCGCTAGCTGATCCACAAGTACTTGTCCTTTAACCAATTTTTGATGGACAAATTCTATGTCAAACTCACTGAGTAGAATGATCCAATTAGCCATTCTACCTGTGAGGTCAGGTTTGGAAAATAAATACTTGAGTGGGTAGACCTTGGATATTAGCTTGGTATTAGTATTCAACAGGTAATGGTGAAGTTTTTGAAAAGTAAAAACAATAGCCAAGCAAGCCTTTTCAATTTGAGGATAATTGAGCTCATAAGCGATGAGGGTGTAACTCAGATAGTACACCACTTTCTCCTTATGACCAAGGTCGTATTGGGCGAGTAGCACACCAATAGAAAATTACATAGCGGAAATGTAGAGCAAGAGTGGTTCTCTAGGAGTGGGATGCATGAGGACAGGTGGATTAGCCAAGTACAGTTTAAGCAAAGAAAAGGCTTGTTGTTTCTCAGGTCCCCAGATGAAAGCTACATCCTTTTTAAGCAAGTGAGTGAATGAGTGACATTTATCTGCAAGCTGGGAGATGAAGTGGTGAATGTCTTGAATTTTCTCCTGTAAGATGCATAGTTGCTTGATATTCTAAGGTGGAGGCATTTTAGTAATACAAGACACTTTAGTAGGGTCTACCTCAATACCTCATCTTGACACAATAAAGCCCAATAGTTTCCCCGATAACACACTAAAGACAAACTTCTTTGGATTCAACCTAACTTTGTACTCACGCAAGCATTCAAAGATATGCCTCAAAATGATAGGGTGATCCTCTCTTGTTTTACACTTTCCCAGGATGTCATCCACATAGTCCTCCATGATATCATGAATCATATCATGAAAAATTATTGTCATTGCTCACTAATAGGTAGCTCCTGCATTTTTAAGGCCAAATGGCATTACCTGATAGTAGAAGGTGCCCCAAAGAGTAGTAAAAGCTATTTTGTGTTGGTCTTCTTCAGCTATCTTGATTTGATTATATCCCAAAAATCCATCCATGAGTAATAGCATCTCATACCCTGCTATTGATTCAATAATCATGTCAATATTGGGCAGTGGAAAATCATCTTTAGGGAAAGCTTTATTGATGTCCCTAAAATATGTGTAGATTCGGATATCGATAGGTTTTTTCTGGACAAGAACAATGTTTGATATCCATTCAGAATAATAAATTGGCTTGATGAATCCTGCTGCAAGCAATCTTTCCAACTCTTCTTTAACCAACAGGGCCACTCTTGGGTGCATCTTTTGGAGCTTCTCTTTGATAGGATTAGCATCCACATGCATGACTAGGTTTTGCACAACCAAAGTCAGATCTAAGTCAGAAATGTCTTTGTAAGACCATGCGAACACATCTATAAACTCTCACAGTAGCATAGTGAATGTTTTTTTTCTCTAGCCAAGAGTGATGCTCCCAATTTTACTATCTTGGGATCCTCTTCTGTACCAATATTAACATCAATGGTTTCTTTGACTAGTAATTTTGATAAGTCCTCCATACGTGTAGGATCAGGAGGTAGGTTGAGATCTTCATCCAAGGATGTCTCCACGAGATTTTCATCCTTGGCATGGTCACTTTGTTTGTCCTTTGATTTTATTTTATTTTTGTCAGCGAGTGCCTCAAAGAGGTTTTCACTTTATGACTTGGACTTTGATTTTTTTTGAGGCTTTTCTTTCTAACTTTTTCCCTTGCTTTTCTTTAAGTTTTGCTAACCACAAATTTTATTCTCCTCACCAAAGTAGATGTCAATATCTGAGTCAATAAAGAAACCTTTCTTGTCATATCCAATGGGAATTATATCCCTTAGGCCCATGAACTTTACGATAGATTTTTCATTCTCAAATAAATCTAGCGGCATGTGATGTTATTGGTCCCATTCAACAAGGGAAGGGTATACAAGGTCAAGGGTTGGTTCCATGGGGGTTATGGTTAGGATAGCATTGTTCATGAAGAGGTTTGTGGAGGCCAGATCCTCATATTGGCTACAATGGGAATCTGTATCATTGTCTAGATAGTAGGAGCTATCCTCACGTTCAGAGAAAGTAGCATCCTGATCGTTGGGGTGTGCTCCATAAGGGTGAATCCTAATGTTGTATCTTTCTATATTGAAATGCAGAAGAGGGACTAGTTCTCTTTGTCCTTGTTCATTTAACCCACATCCTAGGCCTTTGTAGCCCATGGAGTACATCATTTTACTTGATTTTTCATATTCCAAGGTTCGATAACAGGATGGTTGAGTATCCTCGGGGACCCAAGTTATAGGTGGATCAAGCAATTTTTCCTCAGTTAACAAGCCTCCAGGTAGGAATGACCTAATAGTGTGTTCCTCTCTAGGTCTTCTGAAGTGGTAGTTGGGTTGACCTCTATTCTTGGGTGATAATGAGAGGTCTGAAACCAAGAGTGCTTGTTGTACATTATACTCACCACAGCCATATTCAAATGATTTTCATCTCCCATGAACCAAATGGAGATGTTGAAGTAGACACACCATTTTCACAAGAATTAAGAGAATCTGAATCCACCCGAGATTCCACGGCCTTAAAATGGAGAGGTACAACTATATCTACAGAGGGACATGCATATGTACCCTTTCATGCAAAGCTATTAAGAGATCTACAATGAGAAAATGGCTTTGAATTTCCTTGCATTGTATCGATATGTCCCTCATTCTTCAACTTAATACATTGATGAAATGTTAATGGCACCGCCTGCATGGCATGAATCCATAGTCAGCCTAGAATCATGTTATATGGAAGTTCCAAGTCTAGGACATGAAACTTTGTCTGATGGCAAGTGGGACCCACCTCCATGGGCAGCGTGATGGTGCTTGCTAATTCCCTTTCTACGTTGTCATATGTGGTGATAGTGATAGTATGGGACTCAAGATCTTCCTCCATATGTCCCAACTGTTTAACACACTTGAGTGTGCAAATGTTCAACCCAGATCTATTATCCAAGAGCACCCTGTTTGATCTTCTTATGGTTGAGAACTACCTCAATTTATAAAGGAATACTATGTGTTCAATTCTCAATAGGGATCTCCCTATGGTTGAAAGTAAGATGTTCACTTGGTACTATGTTTTCCACCGCAGCTTGAAGGTGTGCAGGATTGACTTCTATAAGTGCTCCCGACCCTAAAGAGTTTAGTAAAAAATGTCTTTATGCACATTGGACATCTTGAGAATATCTAAGATCGAAATCTTAGCAGACATATTTTCAAGTTGTTCTAAAATGTTATATTTATCGGTTTACGGGGTCAATGGAGAAGGTTCCATAATTAGGAGGCAGGCACACCTTGTTACTGCATTGCAGTCCTTTCCCTTGATACAGATGGAATTGACACAGTCAGCAAGAGAGCGAATACATACAATAAGTGAATCATAATGGTTATTGTCTGTATTAGTGTACAAGTAATTCATGTCTTTATAATTTTGGGATGACTCTCCCCAATCCGGCTTTGACTTTTTTGACTTATCATGCTTGGGGAATGGTTCTTTATATATCCCCATTTCCTCGTTAGGTGTTTGTGTTTTTCCAGGGTTATCCACCTCTATCTCACCATTTTCAATGAGGTTCTAAATATAATGATGAAGCCGCAGACATTTTTCTATCTTATGTCTTTTGACGTGATGCATTTCGTAATATTCATGCTCTTTGTACCATGAAGGTTTTGGAGCGTTGTCATCAAATGGTTACATTGTAGGATAGGTCATCATGTGGGCCGCATCCAATTGTTTTAGAATAAATGACAAAGGTTCATTGAGAGAGGTGAACATTCTTCATTTTGGTGGTGGTTGAATTGGGCCCTTGTACAATTTAAAAGGTTGACCAGTTTAGACTGTTTGAACACATTTGGAATCAGTGATTCCATCTCTAGCAACATTTTCATTTTTGTTAAAGATTTTCATCTTTTCCGTGGGTTTGAAATTTTGGTTGTCTCTAGATTTGGTTTTGAGGGTGCCTTTGGTAATGAGAGCTTTTTCTATCTGAATCCATTTCTCGATAACCTCCTCAAAAGTGCAAACACAATGCATTTGGAGGTGGAAAGCTATCTCCGAGTTGATATTGGGAACGAAAATACTAACCAGTTGTTTTTCAGGGAAAGCGCAAGGGAAGTGACTAGCTATCCCTCTCCACCACTGGAGGAAGCTGGTGAAAGTGTCATTAGGGTGCTACTTAGTGCCACATAAGTCTACCATGGTGACATCACTCTCTATGTTATACGAGAAGTGACGCATGAATCTTTCTGCCAATTCTGGCCAGGTGAAAATTGATCCGCGTGGTAAGCGTGTAAACAACTCCAAGGCTTGACCTCTGAGACTCTTGGGAAAAAGTATGATGAGGTAATTTTCACTATAAGACACCTCTTGACACGCTATGTAGAAATATTTAACATGATCCCATGGATCTCCTTTCCCTTTATATTTGTCAAACTTTGGCATATCAAATTTCTTTGGAAAGGGTTGAAGGGTCATTGTCTTGTCAAAAGGATAGGGGCATAATTATTCATATTGATATTTCCTAATGCTCCCTATATTTCTCACTTGTAAGCTCATGAGAGTCACTTTCATAGACTACACTTCTTGTGTGAGAAATTTTTCTCTAGTGGGAGAAGCGGGGATGCATACACGATGATACCCTGTGTCTTCTTCTCCTTGGTTTTCTTGATGTAGTTCATTAATCTTAACCTTAGGCCTCAACTTTTGAACATTCTTGTTTGTGTCTTTCTGTACATGGGAAGTAAGAAAAGCTAGTTTTCGGCTTAGGTTACTAATTTCTTGTTGGTTCTAAAGGTTCCTCCTCCTCATATTGTGGAGGTTCATCAGTTGTCTCATATTCTATCTTGTTTCTTCATGGAACTTTGATAAAGAGTATTCTATGCCCCACCACTTTATCATTCCCTGCGTAAGAGGTAGAAGCATGTCCATGCGTTAAAATATATTCCATATTGATAAGGGGATGTTCTTCCTCAGTAGCGTCATCATATGGGCCGCATCATGCTTAGCACCACATAAGTCTGCAATGGTGACATCACTCTCTATGTTATACGAGAAGTGATGCACAAATATTTTTACCAATTCTGGCCATGTGAAAATTGATCCCCGTGGAAAGCGTGTAAACAACTCCAAGGCTTGACCTCCGAGACTCTTGGGAAAAATTTTGATGAGGTAATTTTCACTATAAGACACCTCTTGACATGCCATGTAGAAATATTTAACATGATCCCGTGGATCTCCTTTCACTTTATATTTGTCAAACTTTGGCATATCAAATTTCTTTGGAAAGGGTTGAAGGGTCATTGTCTTGTCAAAAGGATAGGGGCATAATTCTTCATATTGATATTTCCTAATGCTCCCTATATTGCTCACTTGTAAGCTCACGAGAGTCACTTTCATAGACTGCACTTCTTGTGTGAGCAATTTTTCTCTAGTGGGAGAAGTGGGGATGCATACACGATGATACCCTATGTCTTCTTCTCCTTGGTTTTCTCAATGGAGTTCATTAATCTTAACCTTAGGCCTTAACTTTTGAACGTTCTTGTTTGCATCTTTCTATACATGGGAAGTAAGCAAAGCTAGTTGTCGGCTTAAGTTACTAAATTGTTATTGGTTCTAAAGGTTCCTCCTCATATTGTGGAGGTTCATCACCCATCTCATGTTCTATCTTGTTTCTTTGTGGCACTTTGATAAAGTGTATTCTATGCCCCACCACTTTATCATTCCGTGGGTAAGAGGTAAAAGCATTTCCGTGCATTAAAATATCTTCCATATTGATAAGGGGATGTTCTTCCTCAGTAGTGTCATTTGCAAGTGGTATTTTTTCATTTTTGGTGGGCAATTTGGCCCCTAATTCAATGACCCATGCCAACACTCTATCTTTTTTTTGAGAAGAAACTTGTCTAGTAAAGTGGGGTCAAAATCAAATTCTACGTGTGATGATTCTAATTCATATCCACTATGATCGACCATCTCTTCTATTTCTTTTTCTGCAGAAAACAACAGTCCTAAGTCATGTCCAATGAAGGGGTTTTACCCTTGTCTATTAGAGGTTTCCCAAGCTTGTGCTTGTTTTTCCTCGTATGTCTATTTCTTTAATCCTAGTCATGTTTTATGAGCCATGTTTTCGTGATAGTTTCACTAGGGTAAGTTGTAAATGTGTTCAAAGCTAAGTGACCACCCCTATGTGAGATGCAAGATGTATTTGTTAAGAGTATGAATAAGTCAACAACATGAGAATACCAATGTGATAGAGTGATAAATCACCAGTGACACAAACTTTTGGTATCGAAACCTATTTAAATGAAGCACCTCCTAGACTATGTCCCAAAAAGTAGTTTCACGTCGCAAGATGATTAACAAGATGTTTTCACTTATGCCAAGTTCAAGGGAATGAACAAAATTTAAGTAAATACAAGAAGTCAATGTGACCTCCTAATCAAGATATACTATGAGTGAGATCAAACTCAATTAAGACCCATATCTCAATAAGTGCCAATTACAATTCACAAATGACACAACAATATCACCAAGATATGTTAACCCACTTTGCAAGAAAGTAAGGTATTGATAACAAGGTGTTATTGATATAACACGCACAAATGGTAACACCTAGCACTCTTTGAAATCAAGGTAATAATAGAACCGAACTAAAAAGCTCAAAGTATAGCTAGGAATAGTTTAAAATGTGTGCAGCGTAACCTTACAATATAGATATTTATGTCGAGTTTACAAGAAACAAGACGTAAATATCAAAATTGTAGTGATACGATACAAACAAGTTAACTCTTCATAGGAAGTCCGCGGTAATGAACCACACCTAACTACAATGATGATCTTTACATGGGTATCAAGATCACAATGGCTACCAATGACATGAATACACCTCTGCACACTTTAGACATTTAACTTACCCATATGCAAACATGGATGGGCGTAAACAGACATAAAAGTGATAGAAACAGTCGATTAGTAACAAAAAGGTAGTCACCCTTCTTCTGATCAACAAAGTGTCAAAAGAATGAGAAGGAAGCAAATCAAAAAAAGGATGAAAAATGTTGGCTTTACTTCGGCAGAGTTTCACCTTGCCCTAAGGTAAGTAAAAACTAGGTGAAAGTAACGTGTCACACGTTCCACAATGAAAATATGGTTCACAACTCAATACTGTTTTAGAATGGTCAAAGTGGGCTCCTAGCCAAAGTATATCTTCCTAGGTGGTTCTCTCGTCGTAGCTCCTACAAAGATTATCCACGAGCGAGATGATTTACCCAAAAAGTCACACTGACTAGTTTGGGAGTATCTCAACTTTTCCCCCTTCAAGCAAAATGGGCATTAGATGCATCCATCATGTACTTAAAAGGGTCACATAGGGAAAACTTGTAGCTCTATCTCACAAAGGATTTACTAGTCAGGATAGGTAGTGCGGAGCACTTCCCGTTTCATCCACAAGGTTCCCTCTTGCATGGACTACTTTGGGGTTCCTGGAACCACCCCCATTGTTATAGCTTAAGGTGTTATGCCAAAGGGGTTATATTCCAGTTGAGCGGAGAGGGACGTACCCTTTTCTGAAACCTGCAATACAATGTTTTCAATATGTTGTTCTTTTTATCTTGTTTAATTAGGTGTGGTTTTCTCGAAACACCTTTTGGCAACCTGGAGAACAACTGTACTAGTATTTTTCTGACTTTTGTTTTGATTCCTCCATTCTTAAACAAGCGATGGGGTTTTGGTCATGTATGATGATTTTTAGTAGTTTTCCATCAAAAGAGAAAGCTTAATTTCTGATTCTCCATATCTTCCAAGGATGCAAGAGAAGAGCATACGTGATTGTCTACAAAAATCCAAAAATATATCAAATGGAAAAACACTTTAATTCAACTATGCCAAATTAACCAATTCCAACTCAAATACTCCTAACAACCTCAAAGCATCAAAATAACTTAAGAATCATTTCTGATTCCCAAGATCACCCCAAGGGACATGAGGGAAGAGAATACACATTCCTTATTCCTATAAGTAAACAATGCAAACTATTACCTAATCAGATACAAACATGTAAAAATAGCCTGTAAAGATAATTATATGATTAGATAAACCTGTAAGAATGTTAGCACATCAACACCTTAATTTCAAAAAAAAAAAAAGGACACCTACTTCCATTTTTTAGTGCTTATGCGTGGGTTAGGGCGTATGCACCACTTGACGTTGTTTCGGCCCACAATGCACCTGCACCACCTGAGAGGTGTGTGCACCACAAAAACAGCATATACGCCACTAAAAGAACGTATGCACCACTTTGTATATTTTTTGATTTATCATGTGCTTGCACCACCAGAGAACTGTGTGTGCCACAAAAATAGCGTATGCATCACTCTCAAGAAAAGCATGCAGAAAAAAAAATAGAACAACTGTGTTACCAGAAAAAAATGTGTATGTGCCACTAAAACAACATGTGCGCTCTAGTTAGGGAATGTGCACCAATCTGACAGGTTTCAGAATGTAGTGAAGGTATAGTATGAAATGATGTTTGTGCCTGGGTTAGTACACCTATGTGCTGGTTAGTGTGTGTGCACCGAGGTTAGTGTGTATGTGCTAGGGGTCGGAAAACAAAGTAACAGGTTTTTACCAGTGTGCCTGTGCCACCAAAGAGACATGTGCACCACGAAAACCATGCCTACACCACAAAAACTATGTCTGCGCCCCTAAAAGTGTACCTATGCCAGACCTGTGATAAAAATATGGCAACAAACACAAGAAGACTCACAATATCTCAAATTTTGACAAGTTAGCTTAAGAATGGCAATAACCCATTAAAATTATGTCTATGAACATGAGGTTACACATATCAAATGAGAAAAAATTCCAAGAAAATAGACACTAACTACTATATGTGCATATCAAAAGTTGGCCAAAATAATGAAATTTAAACTAAAATGCCATGGGACTAAGTGTCCCACCGAGCGTGCCAAATGTGTACAGTTATTCTTTTTCCTAGGTCATATTGAAAGAAAAAAACTACCACCTAAAATAGTTCCCTAACCTAGCTAGAAACAATAAAGGAGTACCATCAAGATGAAGAAATGAACAAGGCCTACATTAGCATCATAACTTTGAAATAATGAAATCAAGCATAATGCAAATCAAGAACTCTATTCTTCTAATTTCCTAATTAAATCAAGTGGACTTATGTAGTCTAATGGAAATCAACAATATTGTTTGCTTTTATCCTTCAAGGATACTTGGGTGTGAGGGCTATCTCTTCAAGATGGATGATGGAGGGGCTTGAGAATGGCAAAAGGCTTTTAGTTCAAGACTATGTGCTTTCCTTTGCTTTCTCAAGGGAATTAGGTGTAGGTATAAAGGTAGGAGGAGGGTTCCTTATATAGCCCAATGGATAGAGGAAGCACTTCATCCCTTTACATGTGGGATAAAGATAAAACATGATTAGGAATGGATAAGGTTGCTTTATTAAAGGTAACCTTACTTTAGAAGGGTTTAATTTATGTTTAGCAAGTCATGGAAGTTGGGGTGTGCTTTAATTAATCAAAGGTGATTAACTAATAGGTAGGTGTAAGCTTATAGAAGCCAATTAGAGGAATATTAGTACGATCTAGGCCATTAGGAAGGGATTAAATCAATTAAATATTGATTTATTAGTTAAATGAAGTGGAAGGCTAATTAATTAATAATAATTAATTAATCTAGAGAGAAGGGGTAAATAATTAACGGAAGGTCATTAATTAGGTTGTTAGCTGGATAGGCAACTTAATCAATTAGCGTATTGTAATTAATTAACGACAAAAAGAGGGAGTAAGAGCATTTTTTATGATATGTCATCGATTTGCGAGAAAGGAGATAATTAGCGCAATTTAAATATTTAAATTGCTTGGGCGTAATTAGAGGTGTCTATACTTGGAGCACTCTCGTAAGGTCTCTAAACCTCTTTTGGATCCAACATTTACTTCTTCTCTACCTCTTGCTGACACTTTTCTAGCTTCTCCTCTTATCTCCACTAACATTGTAATGGCTACAACCATTTCAACTCACCTAATCACATAAGAATGTGTGATTTCCCTCCCACCTTTTTAATGGAATTTATCCTAGACTTAGAAATTCTATATGAGTTGTGGGATCTCTCCTTGGTTTACTCATACTCTCCTCTATCAAAGAAAATGAGCTCCCGCTTTGTATCTTTGGAACACAAGGAGAATTTAGAGAATATCTCTCCTAATCCACACGAGTCCATCGAAGATCATGTTACACTTAGTATCTACTATCAAGGAATGGAAAATTCACATGGTCATGACCTAGATCAAAATCAAAAAAGACTTACTAGAACACATTAAGTTATTGGATGTGTTGGTTCAAGGAAGGCCTACTGCCAATGCTAAGGATGAGGCAACTAATCTGATGAATATCCATAAAAATGTAATTTGGCTTTGTCTAGTCTGGGAATTTTTGGTTTTTTGTTTTTTGTTGCATATGGGATTTTTCTCTTCTTGGTTCACTGTAATGCCTAGCCATGAGGGATTTTTTGTGCAAGTATACAGGTCATTTGGGAAAACCCCCTTTTACTATAGTTCCAAATATTTTTGTGTTTTGGCATATCGTAGTCACAGCTAAGCTCCTAATATGTTAATGAGTTTTCTTACATCCTTAAGATCGCTATTCTCCAAATTTTATGTCTTGGTATAACCTAGCGACTTCTCAGATGAGAGTATCCTACTTTTATTTGATAAAACCTAGTGACCACCAAGCTCCAACTATTTATGGTGTGGTATAGCGTACCATTTTCTAATATCAAATATATAATTTTCTTATTGTTTAGGTGGTAGCAAAAACTAAACTTGGAATATTATATTGTGGGTTTAACTTTAGAAAATTTATTAATATCTGCCTTTAATTTGCTAGATGTTGTAAAATATCCTAATTATGAATTATTAAACCCTAGTGATGAAATCACTAAATGAAATGTTGTGGAAAAACCTACCGGCCATGAAGATCAAAATAATATATTTTTTAAGTACCTAACGGCCGCTAAGATCAAACTATGTTGATTCAAATTTGCTAAATCCCAGTCACCATTAAGATCCAAATATTATATTTTGGTGTAACCCATCGGCAAGCAAGCTAATAATATATTATTTCTTTTGTTTAAACCTAGTGATTACTAAGCACCAAATATTATGATATGTCATATCTAGCGGACGTTAAGTTCAAAATATCATTCAGTAACATGTTAAATGATAGCAACCACTATGCTCAAAAATAATATATTGTGGAAGTACCTACTATCCGCTTAGTTCAAATTATGTCAATTTAATTTGTTCAATCTTATCGACCGTAACCTCCATATATTATGTCGTTGTTTAAACTAGCATTAGTGAAGTTATAAATATATTACTGTAATTTGTTAATTGCTGTAAAATATTGTAATTATGAATTATTGAACCCTAGCGAAGTTCAATCTCCAAATAATATGTTGTGGCAAAGGCTACTGGTTGCTAATTTCAAAGTATCTGAAACCACCAGTAGTATACAAATATTATGTGGTAGCATAACCTAGTAGGTGCTAAGCTCAAAATATATTAATTCCAAATCTTAAATGCATACAAAAAATTCAACTAATTTATACTAGTCTTGATTGCTATAAGGATCTCCAAATTCAATGTCTTTCTTTTGTTTGTTAAATACTATTGATTTTTTGGCTCAAAATATTTATATTCTTAAATTCTCTCTTTATTTTGTTAAAACCTAGAGACTGCTAAGATCCTAATATTATGTTGTGGCATAACCTAGTGGCCGCTATGTTGAAAATATATTAATTTAATTTATTAAATACCAACCACCGATATGATGCAAAGATTGTGTGGTGGCATAAACTAGTAGGCACTATGCTAGAAATATCTTATAGGTCGATAAGCTCAAAAAAACTTACTTTAATTTGTCAAAACGTAGCAACTTACAAGAGGATATGGTATTTACAGATTTAATGGTCATTTATGACATCGATATTTTACATTCGTGCAATAGACAGAATCAATTAAAGGTTATACGCACACGACATGTAAGATGGTGTTGGACATTTAAGATTCTTAATTAAAAGCGTGATATCTATGATAAGGATATATAATCGATGATCTTCGGTACTGTCACACTTACCTCCTTTTGTGTGTTATGTGCTGGTGGATTTATATCTCTGAGTCGGCTAAACATTTCACTACCCCTTTCTACTTTTCGTCTTTGGTCGTTGTGCTTCTAGTCTCTCTATGATGGTGATAGGGGTGTTGGTGGTTTCTTGGGTAGCATGGAGTGTGGTATTTTAGTAGGAAGAGGTAGAGAGCTATGATAGGAAAGGTCACCAGGGAATCATTTACTTCTTAGATGGATGAGAAAATTTAGAATGCAGCTATGTCAGAATTGGCTCAACAAGGTCTTGTCGGTTGTAGAGTGATTCAAAGAAGAAGATGATGGTGATATTTGTGAGAGCATGTGCAAGCTAATGCTTGACCTGAACCAGTCCAAAGGGTGAAGGAACATTTTTTGACATGGCTCAAGGGTTGAGTGCACGAAAACATATTGTATAACTCTTCGGGGAATTTATCTTGCATAAGGAGAATGAGAAGTTGGAAGAGCATCTAGTCATCCTTCAGTATCATGTTTATGCCTTGACATAGGGGATATGCAATTGATTGCACATTTTCTGGAGGTAGCTATGGAAAATTACGGTATAGAACTCCCTCCTTGCACTAAAGTGAAAATGTCATAATGTTGTGTCGATTCATCCTCCTCCTCTTATTAGAGTAAAGGGGATGTGGATGTCGAGATCATCAATGAGGTGGATCCGAGAGGACAAACGACCTAATATTTCCTGGATGAATTTGTCTTTAGTTTTTTTATTAAGGCTGGAATGGTTGTCTGTATAGAAAAGTGTATAGATATAGGAAGTATTTGTGGGTGAAGTGAAGATGATTACAGCTATTCCCCATATTTTGGCATATATTTAGTAAGATAAGTTGTTTGTAATCATCATGGGAGTCCACTTCTAGAAGACTTATCATGGACTGGTTCCTCATGTACTTTTTTTCAAGACTTATCATTGAAATATCCTAGTTTAAAATATTAAAATCATAGAATGAATTCATCTAATTTATATATATATTCTTCTTTGATACATATAATGTTTGTGATGCATAAGCTAGTGAAATTGAGTACCCAAATACTATATTGTGGCATAACCTAGAGGCCGCTAAGCTCTTAATACCTCAATTTAGTTTTGAAATCCTAACTAATGCTAGATTCCAATTATTATGTGGTAGCATAACCTAGTGGGTGTTGAGCTTGAAATATCCTAATTTAAAATAACATATCATTTTTTATATAACCTAGTGAATTGAATACCCAAATAATATGTTGTGGAATAACCTAGCAACCACTAAGCTCTTAATACCAGTATTCACTAAGATCATATTATTATGTTGCATAACCTACCCACTGCTATGCTTATAATATCTTACTTTCTTTTACTAAAACCTAGAGACTTCTAAGATCCAAATATTATGTTGTGTCATAAGCTAGCGGACACTAAGCTCAAAATATAATTGGGTTATATTGTGGCATAACCTAGTGGCCATGCTAAGCTCTTAATACCTTAATTTAGTTTTTAAATCCTTACTACCACTAGGTTCCAATGATTATATGGTAGCATAACCTAGTGGGTGTTAAGCTCGAAATATCTTAATTTAAAATAACATATCATGTTTGCGATACATAACCTAGTGAATTGAATACCCAAATAATATGTTGTGGAATATCCTAGTAGTCGTTAAGCTCTTAATACCAGTATTCACTAAGATCATATTATTATGTTGCATAACCTACCCATCGTCTATGCTTATAATATCTTACTTTCTTTTACTGAAACCTAGAGACTTCTAAGATCCAAATATTATGTTGTGTCATAAGCTAGCGGATGCTAAGCTCAAAATATAATTGGGTAACTAGATAGATTATAGCACCCACTAAGCTTGAAATATTATACTATGGAAGTACCTAGCGCTCACTTAGCTGAAACTATTTTAATTTAATTTGTTTAATCCAACCCACCGTAAGGTCTTAATGTTATACAACGTGATATACTTAATGAACCTAGCAGCCACTAAGTTATTCTTAGTTGTAAATAAATCGATCGCTTGACCCAAAAAAGTGTGTTTCCTGAAAATAACAAAGCATATTTAACATGAGAGAAATAAAAAATCAATCGCTTGACCCAAAAATGTGTGTTTCCTATAACAAAATCCACCTATCCTTGAGTCCACAAAGTAAAGGAAAATGAAGACTTCATCCATTTGATAAGAATTATAGCCTAGATGTCGCTTGAGTAGGCAACATTTTTCATTTAGATCATATTCAAAAAGGAATTTATACAAACGGTAGAAAATAAATCTAGAATTTATATAATAGTATATGTATAGACTTGGACTCATTGTACCCTAGTTGGATATTAAGCTATACTGAAAAGGAGAATATTTTTACATTTAGGACAAGAAAAGAATACCTAGACTAGCAAAAGCTATGTTAGAAGTTATACTACAAGTTCTTAAATACAACATGCAGTCTACTCATTGCACCTTGGCGGCCACTAAGTTATTCTTAAAGGTAAATATATCATGTTCATAAATGTTATACATCTAAATTCTTAATGTTTGCTAGAAATCATATTGAAAAGCTATAAAAGATAAAAAATAAATCTAGGTGATTATATAATGGATACATAAATATACGTGTAAAATCGTATCTTTAATATGTTATATAGGTAAACATATAGTTTTATCTAGTTCTTACAAGATTATGGAAAATTATTTTATAATTATGAAATCATATGGAAACTCAGAATTGTCTAAGAATATATAAAAAAAAAATTACATACGACATCATCTACTCATTGCATCCTAGAAACCACTAATCTATTCTTAAAGGTAAATATATCATGTTCATAATGAAGTTGTTTTATAAATCTAAATTGTTAATCTTTGCAAATATAACAACTCACAAACAACAAAAGCAATTGCTAGGACAAAAAAAATGTTGTGTTGCCTATATAAGAACAACTGATCCACAAGGGGCCAAACACTGATTTTTCCAAATTATAATTATAGCATAGCGGATGCTAGGGTAGAAAATTTTTCCTATGGTAGAGTTTATTCATAGAAAAAAAATCATATTGAAAAGATACAAACAATAACAAATAAATCCAGAATTTATATAATGTATAGATAAATATACTATGTAGAATCATTTATGTAATTCAAAATAGAATTGGGGTTTTGTAAATAGGTTTTTGAAACAACCAATTATATCATGGAAGCCTCAAAGCTATGTTAATTTTTGGCATAGATTAGCGGGCTCAAAAGGAAGAATATATTGATTATAAAATGCATATTGATTAAAATTATATTTAATAATATTATTGCATATATAATGTGTTTAACTTCCAATGTACATACCATAAAAATGATGAAGACATTACATTTGGTTAATTCTACAAGTAAACACGTATATAATTGGAAATAATTATCATACAATTGAATTCTTAATATATTTTTATAGTTTTGAATTAATTTTTTAACCTCATATATTTTCCTAAAATATCTAAGCAACAACCATGTAAAAAATGTAATATGCATTAATTAGTGAGGTTTCTTTGCATCATCTTGATGAACAACATTAAACTATTTTTGTTCTCCCAACCAAAATAAAATTAAAAATAAGGTGACTGTGCCAGAAGCTATCATTATCCTAAAAAACAATCGCAGGAACGAGAACAAAAAATTCAAAACGATAAATAGCCAAAGAGAGAAATAGAATGACGGAAATGGGAAAGTGTTAAACATAGAGATAAATACTAGAGAAGAAAAGTGATTAAAATTTCTTTCATTAATGCACAAAAAAGGTGATTTTTCATGAAGAACAAGGTCGTTTGGCATGAAGATCTAAAGCAACTAAAAATAAAGGCTTGACTGCGGAGCACGATTCAGTAGGAAAAAGTAGGGCTTGTGTGGATCACAATTGGAATGTCATGTAAAACATAGGAACTAGTCAACTACAGAGCAACTAATAGATCCCACAATAAAAAAAAGGTACACCTTTACTATAAATACCGAGTTTAGTAATATCTGGTATTATTTCATGTTTTATGTTGTCTGTGAAACCTCCATCTGTTATCTCATTCAAACAATCATCATGATTATTTTCACAACCTCTTTTGTTATCCTCCTTCGTGTTAATCCTTTGTGTGCATCCTTTATGTGCTTATTTTGTGTGCCTTTCTCTTTGAACAAGATTATAATCGCATGCAAAAAAAATTGAGATCCGAACACTCATCCCTACAATCTATGGTTCTACACGTATTTTTTTTATTTTGAAGACATGTTTTTCTAATTGACTGAAAAAAATCTGAAACCCTAATCAATATTTCTCTGAGGTATTTAATAATTTTTTTAGCACATTCCATGAAATAAATTTCAAAAATAGAAAAAGAGTGGGATACGAAAATTTGAAATTTTCACTTTCCCCCTCTAAAAGCAAAAGGGCGGGCTATTGAAATTTCAAATATCTGAAAACTTACCCCCTCTAAAAGCTAAGGGCAAGCTATTGAAATTTCAAAATATCCAAAAACTTTCCCCCCTCTAAAAGTAAAAGGGGCGGGCTATTGAAATTTCAAATATCCAAAAACTTTCCCCCTCTAAAAGCAAAAGAGCGGGCTATTGAAATTTCAATTATCCAAAAATGCAGGGGAATTTGAATTTCCTAATTTTTATTTTTCCCCAAATTAAAAACTAAACATTTTTCATTTCTATAGCCTATAATAATATAAACATAATAACAAATATATTTTCCAACATATAATTTAACCAAGAATAGGACAAAAAATATATTAAAAAAATAGAAAAAATAAATCCTAAACATAGTTTTGAAGATTATTATAATAATATGTAGACATTTACATACCATTATTTATCAAAATTTTTCTACATTGTTAGATATAGTGTACCTAATGTAAATTAATTATCCAACAAAATACGTGGCAAGTTCAAACAAGATATTTCACATACATAATAAGGCTGAATCCAAGACTTATAGTTAGTGTTACTGTAAATTTTCAAAATAAGAAACAAGTCTAGGGTCTGATATGTCATTTCTATCAATAATTAAAGGATCTTAGTGGGCCCTAACCATTTTCTTTGTTAAGAAATTGAACCCATTGAAATATGTCTTGTAGAACATTTTTCTTATTATATACTAAGCCTAGCAGATCCACAACTTTAAGAAGTGTTTCAACATGAGAAGAGGTCCCCTAAGATATAGGATCCTAGAGGCCACTTAAGCTAAACCATGATTTATTATTTTATGTTACTATCAAAATAAGAAACATTTTGAGGGTTAGGATCTGATTGTTATTTCTGTCAATAAGTAAAGGAGCTTAGTGGGTCCCAACTAATAGGAAATGCAAATTAAAAACCATGTATCTCATTATAAACATACCAAGTGCCATGTGATCCAAAACTTAAAATATTGATTTAAATGAGATGAGGTATAATAGTGGTCTAAGCTAATCCATGACAATTATTATTATTTATGGCTATTTTCAAAATAAGAAACTTTTGAGACTAGGGTCTGATATGTCATTTCTGTCAATAAGTAAAGGATATTAGTGGTTACTAATCATTTTCTTTGATAATAAATGATGTGAAATATGAGTTGAAAAACATGTATCTCATTGGAAACTACATACTAAGGCCTAATTGATCCAAAACTTTAATGATAGTGTTTAAAATGAGAAGAGGTAAAGGTAGGAGCCTAGTGGTCACTAAGCTAAACCATGATTTATTATTTTATGTCTACTTTAAAAATAAGAAACTTTTGAGCCTAGGGTCTGATATGTCATTTCTGTCAATAAGTAAAGGATCTTAGCGGGTGCTACACATTTTATTTGATAGGAAATGAAGTGAAGTATGAGTTGAAAACCATGTATCTCATTGGAACTACATACCAAGGCTAGGGATCCAAAACTGTAATGATAGTGTTTAAAATGAGAAGAGGTAAAGGTAGGAGCCTAGCGGTTGCTAAGCTAAACCGTGATTTATTATTTTATGTCTACTTTCAAAATAATAAACTTTTGAGCCTAGGGTCTGATATGCCATTTTTGTCAATAATGTAAAGGAGCTTAGTCACTTGGGGCCAAGGATCTAAGCTAATTTTTTTGGGAACATGAGGTTTATTGCCAATAAAAATGAGATGGACAAATATTCTAGTTGAAAAACTATGTATCTTATGGATAACTACATATTAAGGCTAGGGATCCAAAACTATAAAGATAGTGTTTATATTGATAAGAGGTAAAGGTTATGGATCCTAGACCTTAAGCTATACCATTAAATTCAATAGGTTATGGCATTCCACTCAATACGTACAAAAGCTTAGTGGTCGTTATGCATTTTCTCTCGTAAAAATCATATGTGAATTATATGTTACAAAAATAAGTCTTGTGAGTACTACATAATAGATGAAAACACAGTAGCGACCCAAAGCTATATACATATGGTATTTATAATGACTGGTAGTAATGGTGGGATCCTAGTGACTGCTAAACTAGAGCATGATCTTTTATTTTATTGATGGTTTTCAGCTTATTAAACTGTTGAACCTAGACGTCCACTATGCCCTTACTTTCGATAAGGAAA
This sequence comes from Taxus chinensis, assembly GCA_019776745.2. NCBI lineage: Eukaryota > Viridiplantae > Streptophyta > Pinopsida > Cupressales > Taxaceae > Taxus > Taxus chinensis. The sequence goes on along the minus strand of CM034150.1, from coordinate 817,974,287 downwards.
AAATGCTTAGTGTTCGCTAAGAATTTTCTCCCACAAGATCTTGATGTGAATTATGTGTTTCAAACAATATACCTTATGGGAACTACATAAGTCTTGATCCCTCATGTACCTTAATCACTCTAATAAATAACAACATAGGAAAAAAAATAGGAAAAAAAAAATTACCTACCTTTAATAATGTAGGACCCAAACAATAAAAACTTTTTTTACCTACCTTTAATATTGTACCTTAATCACTCTAAGAAATAACAACATATATTACTTAAAAAAATAATAAAAGAGAGAAACCCTAAGTCCAAGTACAAATAAAGACGTAGGGTTTTTCCTAGTCTTCCCTTTTAGCAAGAGGTTGCACAGAGTTGTAGAGGATTTGCAGAAGAGGCACAGTTCGAAAGGGTTGAGGAAAAATTCCACCAAATTTTAGACCCATCTCAGGTTGTGGAGGTGTTCATCCATGTGACAGGAGGAGAAGTTGGAGCAGGCCTCTTCATTGGCCCCTAAAATTGGTCCTTTGGGTCTTTCACCAAAGAAAATCAAGAAGACATTGCAAAGGAGACTACAAGAGATTGGAAGGGTTTGAGGGTTACCGTGAAGCTCACTGTACAAAATCATCAAGCCAAAGTTACATTTGTTCCCAGTGTATAGCTACCTTGGTGATTAAATCCCTGAAGGAACTTGAACATGATAAGAAAAAGATGAAAAACATTAAACATACTGGGAATATCTCGTTGGATGATGTTATTGAAATTGTGAAGGTCATGAAGACCCCGATCCATGGAAAAAAATCTTGCGGGAACTATGAAGGATATTTTGGGTACGTGTGTTTCTGTCAGGTGCACTATCGATGGCAAGGATCCCAAGGATTTATAATCAAGAGATTGATGAAGGAGAGGTCAAGATTCCAGAAGGATTGATTGGAAGGAAGCGATTTTTTTTTGGGTATGTTTTATTGAGTTTTAGTGTATTGGGTATTTGTTTGTTTTAAGGTTTGATTGGGGAACAATGGCTTAAATATTATGGTATTTCATTGAATAAAAAGGAGCATGCCAAATTTGGTTATAGTGGGTTTCGTTGCTTATTTAATGTTTGTGTATTTTCTTGTTTAATGTACTTTGTATTTGTAGGCCTAATTTCCTTAATAAAACTGAGTTATTTTGGTAATGTTACACTGTAAATATCAGTCTAGAAGCATTAAACCAAAATAAGAAGTAATGTCTAGTAAGATATTTACTGGCTAAGGTTTGTAATAATTTATTTTCACTTTACAAGAAAAAGCTCATGTTCCTATGAATTTGGGCATGAGGCTTAACTCATTGAACAAAAATTCTCATAAGTGGTGGTGCAAAGGCTGCAACAAGGTTGGGGTTTGGAAAGTTGGAAAATGGCCTGAATCTGTGATGGCTATGTTGAGGGAAAGGGGTTCTGCTGGAAGTTGATGTAGAGGAGTTCAACTTGGATTACATAGTTTTGAGGTTTAAGGCTGATGTAAGACCATCTACAATTCCATTCCAGTGAGATTTCACTACAATCAGATGAACTATAAACACAATATCGATGATGGGTTTTCAGTTCCGGAGAAAGTATGATGGGAGCCTAGCGACCACTAAACTAGAGTATGATCTTTTATTTTATCATTGTTTTAAAATTATTAAACTATTGAACCTAGCATCCACTATGCCCTTACTTTCGATAAGGAAAAAATGCTTAGCATTCGCTAAGCATTTTCTCCCACAAGATCCAATGTGAATTATGTGTTTCAAACAATATACCTTATGGGAACTACGTAAGGCTTGATCCCTCATGTACCTTAATCACTCTAAGAAATAACAACATAGGGGAAAAAAATAACAAATATTGTATTATCACTCTAAGAAATAACAACATATATTACTTAAAAAGAAGAAAACAAAAGAGAACAACCCTAAGTCCAAGTACAGATAAAGATGTAGGGTTTTTCCTAGTCTTCCCTTTTAGCAAGAGGTCGTGGAGTTGTAGAGGATTTGTGGAAGAGGCATGGTTCGAAGGGTTGAGGAAAAATGCCACCAAATTTGGACCCATCTCAGGTTGTGGAGGTGTTCATCTATGTGACAGGAGGAGAAGTTGGAGTGGCCTCTTCATTGGCCCCTAAAATTGGTCCTTTGGGTCTTTCACCAAAGAAAATCAGAGAAGACATTGCAAAGGAGACTGCAAGAGATTGGAAGGGTTTGAGGGTTACCATGAAGCTCACTATACAAAATCATCAGGATAAAGTTACAGTTGTTCCCAACGCAACTGCCTTGGTGATTAAAGCCCTGAAGGAACCTGAACATGATAGGAAAAAGATGAAAAACATTAAACATACCGGGAACATCTCGTTGGACGATGTTATTGAAATTGTGAAGGTCATGAATTGCGTCGATCCATGAAAAACATCTTGTGGGATCTATGAAGGAGATTTTGGGTACGTGTGTTTCTATTCGGGTGCACTATCGATAACAAGGATCCCAAGGATTTACAATCAGAGATCAATGAAGGAGAGGTCGAGATTCCAGAGGATTGATCAAAAGGAAGCAATTTTGTTTTGGGTATGTTTTATTGAGTTTTAGTGTATTGGGTATTTTTTTGTTTTTAAGGTTTGATTGGGGAACAATGGCTTAAAGATTTATGGGTCTTTCATTGAATAAAAAGGAGCATGCCAAATTTGGTTATAGTGGGTTTCGTTGCTTATTTAATGTTTGTGTATTTTCTTGTTTAATGTACTATGTATTTGTAGGCCTAATTTCCTTAATAAAATATGAGTTATTTTGGTAATGTTAGACTGTAAATATCAGCTGGAAGCATTAAACCAAAATAAGAAGTAACTTCTAGTAAGATATTTACTGGCTAAGGTTTGTAATAATTTATTTTCACTTTACAAGACAAAGCTCATTTCCTATGAATTTGGGGCATGAGGCTTAACTCATTGAAAAAATTCTCATAAGTGGTGGTGCAAAGGCTGCAACAAGGTTGGGGTTTGGCAAGTTGGAAAATGGCCTGAATATGTGATGGCTATGTTGAGGGAAAGGGGGTTCTGCTGGAAGTTGATGTAGAGGATTCAACTTGGATTACATATTTTTGAGGTTTAAGGCTGATGTAAGACCATCTACAATTCCATTCCAGTGAGATTTCACTACAATCAGATGAACTATAAACACAATATCGATGATGGGTTTTTCAGTACCGGAGAAAGCATGATGAGATCCTAGCGACCGCTAAACTAGAGCATGATCTTTTATTTTATCATTGTTTTCAAATTATTAAACTGTTGAACCTAGCATCCACTATGCCCTTACTTTTGATAAGGAAAAAATTCTTAGCATTCGCTAAGCATTTTCTCCCATAAGATCCAAAGTGAATTATGTGTTTCAAACAATATACCTTATGGGAACTACGTAAGGCTTGATCCCTCTATCTGGTATGCAGTGCAACTATTATCTCCACTAGGTACATTCCAGCCAACATGATATAATTATAATCAATGAAAAACACTAGCAATCCAAATTTGTACAGATAGTGTTTACAATGACCGTAATGGTAGGAGCCTCGCAGTCACTCAGCTAGGTCACGATTTATTATTTTATCACAATTTTCAATAAAATAAAATGTTGAAAGTAGCATCTGATGTGCCATTACTTTTGATAAGTAATGAAACTAAGTGTTAGGTAAACAATTTTTCTGATACGAAACGTTGTGAAGAGGTCCATACTTACATTTAGGAAAAGTGTAATCCTTCCCATTTGTTTTTGATAGCTTTGTTGTGGAATTTCCCACCTAGCGCTACGCTTAAAATATTGTACTTATAGTAGTTATAGACATTTAGACATAATGAATAAAGTATGTCTGATATACATATATTTCACATTGTCTTATATAACAAAAAATGATGAGCTATCACTAACTCTGTTAATGTGATTTGTTTCTCAAATACTCTCCTCAAAATACCAAACATTAGATCTTCTGAACCACTATCCTTTAAACATGTTCATTAGTCTTGTTACAGGCATCTAATCCTCACTACTACAGTATGACCGATATACACATAAATCACATAGTCTTGTAAAACAAAAAATCCCAAGCTACCACAAACTCTCTTCAAAATACCAAATATTACATCTTAATGTCCTCTATGGTTTATCATTAAAAAGGTGTAAATGGCTTAAAAATTGTTTTAGGTTGTTCTTTTATATGTTGACTAGAATTCTATCTACCACTAAAGTGTGTATTTTTTAACGTTCCTATCATGCCATCTATATAATGTTATGGCTTGTCTGGATCATATGTAATACTTTCAAAAGGTGCAAATGGTTTTGTATCTTTCAATGCATCATAATTCGATTTCATAATTTTAGAAAAATTATGTTATTATTGATTTGATCCACAAAATATGAATTATTGTAACCAGTTGAATGATACATAAGATGTCCTATCGAAGCCTAGCAGTCACTAACCATTAAGTTAATTACTCTTTTATGATACATAGTAAATAACTCTAGAAGTTGGTGTCCGCTAGGGTACTATTTACATTCCTTAACAGAAAATGCAAGAAAAACACTTTAAAGTTCGGAAATGACCTAATTATTAATGTATTTTACTCTAAATATAGGTAAAATGTCTTCCATTGTTCATGTGCTCCATTCAGAACAATTTCATTCATCAGTAGAAATATTTGTTGGAAGAAAAGAGATGAGGAATGGTTTGTGGAACTTAATTCCCTTGAAAACTACCACATCAACATGTGGTTGTTTTTTTTATAGATGACAATCACGAGGAAGTTGGTATTGTTCTATCATATCAGAAGTTATTGATTTGGGGACACTGCATGTCCAAGTGGAACACTTTGACTTTGAAAACAATAAGTGTCTTATTCTAGATATGGATTTGGATGTTTCTTTGTTCAGGAAATGGGAAATGCATGCCTCCATAAACAACGGACCATATTCCTGTTCAAAATATGGTTGGAATTTGGGGATTCTAACATATTCTGACAAAACTTGGTTGTTCAAATGCAGAAGTCATTCAAAATGGTATATTTACAGTATTCAGAAAATTGTATAGAAACAAGAAAACATCTTCTGTTTTCATTTTTTTGCATAGAAAAGGTTTTCTTTCACCTCCAAAACATGCCAAGTTGTTTACTATGTTGAGGCAAACATATTTGACTAAATTGGAGATAAACCCATCTAAATCAAAATTGCATGGGTTGAAAAGGAATACTAAATCAACTGGGTCTTTTGAGGCTAGTGTAATAGCAGAGACATTTGATTCTTACTGCCGGAGAATAAAAGGAGACAACAAAATGAGAGAAAAATTTCTACATTATTTGAGAAATAAGCATCTAGATAATATTGTATTGACATCCTGTAGTGAATCCAATGTAATCAAAAAAAATTAAATTGCATGAATCACACTACCACCAGTTGTCTGTATTGTTGGGTGAAGAGAGCAATGGAAAAAGAAAATTTGATTCCCATATTGGGGAAAAAATGGAAAAATGGAAAAAATATCATGAGGTGGAAGAATTTCTTCCCGTCATGGCTCAGACAATATTAGACAACTATGTGATGTCACTGGAAGGAAATATACCAGCAAGGGTGAAAGTCACAGATAATTTTTCTTGTAAATGTGCATATCCATTCCATCTTCCATCAACTTTATCAGCTATTCCTTCGACTAATCCTTTCAATGTTGAATGTGTGATCACTGATTTTTACAATTTGGCCAGTGATATTTCTTCCAATGTCATAATGGAGCTTCTAACAGTTATCAGAACCAGTGTGCTGGATTGTATTATTATTGTTCTAATACCAACTGGTTATTCAAAAATGTTAAGCGACACAAGTACAAAGATACATGGAAAAGGTTAAAGACATTGGAGTATCAATTCTGGATGGATGCTACAGACTCTACGATAGAAATGGGATATTCAAAAGTTTGTGTCTTATGTACACAATATCTTGTGTGCACAACCAAGACAATAATGATGATTATAGAGAAGAGGTCACTATGGATTGGATGGAGAAACTACCACAAAAATTGGTAACTACAAGAAAAATTGGCCTACAAGGAAACATCCATCCTTTTCTTTGTGAAAGATCATATGAGTTTTGGGCTGAGATGTTCACTCGATGTTGTTCCATAAATTCTCTAGTACTAGTGCTTTACAGTGGAAGTGTCACACTCCATGCATTGGTGGATTCCAAACTATCTACCATTTTTATTGTTGAGACACATAGTCAAGTGATGTTTCTGAAACATTACTATTCTCATATGAAGAAAGGTTCATCTCTGAAAACAAATTCAACAAGTGATTTTTTTAATGGATTTTAACCTAAATATGCTACTTATACAATTATTGTTTATGCAGACAACCACAAAGCTATAAAATTTGATGTACAACCATTTCACCATGACGCTACACAACCAATTCAACATGGTGATTTACTTTCAATCATTTTATAAATATGTTTAATGAGCTCTATCTTCAATTGCCATGGTTTTCAATTTTTTTAACAAAGTTATGTTTTTTACAGTTCAGATGACAAATGTGGAGGACACAGGCACATCATGGCCATGAATACGCCATCAGATCCAGGTATGTTAATCATGTGAATTTACAAAAAAAACTGCTAATAAGCCCCAAAAATTTATAAGACAATAAATGATTATGCAGACAACCAATAAGGCCCACAAATTTATAGGAAAAGATATGATATCCATGTGTATTTTACAACAAAATTATTTATAAGGCCCACAAATTTATAGGAAACGATAACTAACAGACATTAGTTTATATGCTTGGCTTAGGGTTGAAGAAAAAGTTTAAGGAAATCCATTTGTAAGCTATGATAACAATTTAAAACAAACTATATAGAGCTTAGTGGACTCTATGCATCCATGTTCAATACATAAATGGTTTGACTAAAAAACCTTACATTCATCAATATCTCACTGATTTACAACTACATATTGTCTACAATGTTTCATTGATTCACTACTGCATACTGACTACTTACATTGAATTAACATTGTTTTGGCTTCAACATCATCATAAACAGAACTACATACAGCTTGATCCAGCTCGTTTGTATGTAAAGCAGCACTTGGCTAGCCTCATTAAAGGTTTTCCAGCTAAGTGTAGTTCAGCCAATGATGGCATAGCCTAGCGGTCACAAATCCTCATCAATAGTTGAGGATTGTTCTCTGCCAAAGGGTGGTTTGACGAATATAAGTGTAGCTTAACAGCTACTAAATTTGAATTATAATATAGAGAATAATTGATATTGTACTTACCATATCACCACAGAAACACTATGTTTATCCATTTAAGTTTTCCACAGCATGAAATCAATTATGAATTGATTAATGTTTATTTCAAATACATTATGCTCACATTTTCAATAGGAAGAAATAGATTATGAATTGATGATTGTTTATTTGAAATAGCTCTTGCATCAATGGATCCAACAGCGTGTACAGGTGGTGTAATCCAAGCCGCAATCTCAATCGGTAATTGTTAGCCATAAGCTAAAATGTTGTTTATTTCAATTGGTTGTAATTGATATGTGGCTGACAAAAATAAAATTTGTTTACTTCCTTGCAGGTAGCGATAAGAGTTATTTACTCATTTTGGATATGGAGGACCTATTATATGGGATAAAAAAACATACAATAGGAAGATGTCATTCAGGTTCGGTATGAAAGTTATCAACCTACGAGGTGGCCTGTCAGAATTTATAAAATTACTATCACCATACTGTGAACTGGGATTCTAGTCCGACACTCTCATTTTTGCTGATGTTAAAAAGATATCAACTGGGATTCAATAAAAAAATATCGACTGTATTGAATCCAAGACTCACTTGGGGAAAGGAACATTGCAATATAGTCAAGGGAATAGCAATAAGAGACCTAGAAAAGGTTTGGAGTAGAAATGATTTTTCATACAGTTCGAAAAACACTTTGTGTATTACATTAGGTGCAAAGGGAAACCCTCCTGAAAATTTTATGGTGGGTATGAAAAGTAGACACAAATATTGTACAAAATATAAATGGTTGATGGCTAATTTGTACAAAAAATATCACAAATAGTGTCTCAGGAATTGAATGTGGTAGAGGGCATCAAATACTTGGAGCAAGAAAAATCTAAATAACTATTTATCTTTTCATAATGTTGTTATGATTGTACTGCTTAACATTGCCAATAATATATACATTCATATGTTATTATGAAATGTATTGTGTAACTCTATTCTATTATGTTGATATTGTCAGAAATATAAGTTGGGAGGATTTATATTTTCACTTATTATAAGATGACAGTATGATTGAATAACTTCTGTGGTGAATTATCAAAAAACTTTCCCTTGAAAATTTGTAAAATAGTATTTTTTTTTACATTGTTCATAAAATAAATATAAAATTATACTATATATACTTAATTGTTTTTATTTTAATATTTTATATATATATAATTAATATATATAATCTATATAAAATTTGATGGTCATATCTAAAATATGCAAGTCATATGTGATGGTTATTTCAAATATTTGCAACTATTTTACGGATAAAAAGGATTAAAAATGTCTAAACGGACGTCAAATTTAACACCACGTTGTGGCCTTTATTGTAACCATTGAAGGACAAGAGAAGATGTTTGGGATGATATTTGATCAAAAACCAAATTCAAGGGAACTTATTTTTTGGAGCTTCACTAAGAAAAATCATAAATAATGCTTAGTGGTCGCTATTCCCGTTTTAAACATAACCATTTTTTGTATATAACATAGCATAAATAATGGCCAGTAATCACTAGCCCTTATAAAACATAAACATGTTTTGTACATAACATAACATAAATAATGGCCAGCGGCCACTAGCCCTTATAAAACAGAAACATGTTTGTACATAACATAGCATAAATAATGGTCAATGGCTGCTAGCCCATATAATGGATTCCAATATTTGAATTTCTGGATTCCAATATATGGGACTTTGGAGTACATATAATTCCAATATAGCTGATTTTGGATTCCAATATATGTGATTTTGGATTCCAATATATGCGATATTGGAATCCAATATGTGTGATTTTGGAATTTGATATGTGCGAGAGTGCAATAATTCCAATATTTGACATTTTGGAATCCAAAAATAGAAATATTGGATTCCGGTATTGAGTATATTTTTTAGCTGGTGGGATTGGAATAATTCCCAATTTAGTGAAATAAGCATTAAAACAATAATGTGTTCTTTGATTTTCCCTTTGAATTCCACTAGAAAATTTTAGAGGTGTATTGTACTTATATTGACTATTGCATGTATTTTCATGTTAGGTTGTTCGTTTGATTTATCTTCCTAATCATGCGGTTGAAACTCTCCCTTATTTATTTTGGGACAGTCTCAATTATAATGGTTATCGCTACAATTCCAACACCTCATTATGGGAGAATATTTTCCTTGGTGATTGTGAGAATGATCATTTTTATGAGATATTGATAGATTACTTGATTGACACTGCGTAGTGCTATGATCAAATTGATTTATGTGTTCTCTTCAATTCTAAGAATGATGTAACTTATTCTCATCCTCCTTTCTCTTATTATGTGATTTCTTGTGTGTTTTAATTTGTTTGGCCATATGTGCAACTTATTCAGCTTAATTTGGTTTTCCACATGAAACATTGGCTTTGAATTCTACTCTTAATCCATTCACAAGTATTACTATTCTATATCTCATGTTAATAAATAGTATGAAACTATTCAAACGTTCAAAATATCATTTATACTCACTAACAAAATGTCATATTTGTTTTAATTTAAAAAATTCATTATGATGTTCTTGAATAATGCGATCATAGGCATATTTCTTCTAAAATAATTCATTGAATTTATCCCACTTAATTTTTTATGTTTAACTTATAGGTACTAACAATATCCTGCCACCAATTCAATGTCATGGCTTTTAGTTGAAAACTAGATATGTGGGATCTTCCATAGCTATTAGTTCCTTGTAATTCAAAATATCATTCTAGGATAGATAACCATTGTTATGCTTCCTTTCCAATACCTACTTCTCTAAAGTTTTTAGGAAATTTAATTTTTCTTACAAATTTATGTAATTATTTGTGAATTATTTCTCTCATTTGTATCAAATGATTTAGGATTTAGTGTCGGGGTCACTAGAGGAATCTTTTTAAAGTTTTTTTGTCAATTTTATGTTTTTTTTCTATATTTCTCCCTCTATGTGTTCATTTCTGAATTGGTTTATTCCTATCTCAGTTAGAGCATATAATTGTGCCCCACTTGATGGCCAAAAAATAGTTTAAATTATGACTAGGAAATAAATCTTTTAAAAATAATTTAAAGACTTAAAATAAATGGGTGAATTATGGATGTGTTATGCCTTGATATATTTAAGATCTTAAAAATACATGTCTAGTCATTTTATATATGTTTGGTCAAGTTTTGGTTGTGGCCTTATTTTTTCTGAAAGTAAAAAAGTGCAAAAAAAGTGGGAAAACATTATATGCTTCAACCCATCTTCTTTTTTACATTTAGTTTTTATCCTTTTTGTCCTTTTTATTTTAAAATTTTATTTTAAGTTTTCCTAATTTCTAGGTTTAGATTTTATATATCCCCTTAGATTTGTTGCTTTGTTGTTTTTAATCCTCATATTTCAACCAATCATAATGTCCTTTTGAATCCATGTTGCAGCCAGTCTACCTAGGGACACAAAAAAAATTATGATAATAAAAATTCAATATTCTCTCTCTAGTGCAACAATAACTTCCACTATTAATCTAAACAAAACATTTATCTCCATCTTTTCATAAGCTAATATATTTTATTATTCATTTATAAGTATTTTGATAAGAATTAAATTTTGGATTATTATCTAAACCAATTGTTATTACTTTGATTTCAGTCACTTTTGAAAACACTAATAAATCCATAAGGGAAAGGAAGGAAATCTCATGGGAAATATCCCTTACCAAAATATTTATGTTTATAATCACACATTGATAAGATAACATAAAAAAATTCATGTTTTATAATATAAAACATATCTATGTCAATGTCAAGATTGAGGGCTAGTATCATGGAGGACAAATACAGGCATTTTGAATACATGTTGGAAGATATTTGAGGATAGAAGATGATAGGTACCTAAGATGACTTCTACCTAGAAGATGCAAACATTGACATGTGATTTGATCTTAAGACGGTGTACTCTTGTGACTATGGAAATCATGTTTGTAGTAGAAAATAATCCATCCTTTGTACATGTTCATGTTGCCATGTTTATTGTATTTAATAGGAACAACCCACCTCCTTATGCATAATAAGTTCGTTGCTTAAATGAGAAATCTGGGTTCAGATTTTATAAACTCTTCCTATTTCAGAACAACATTACCTTGGATCAATTCCATTGATTAAAGGTGTACTTTCAAATTCATAATTTTTGTGGTCATAACGACCAAGTTTGTTTGATCAGTTGATCAATGGATTCTAATTTTGTTAGAGAATTAATAAGGTCTTCAGACCCTGCAGTATGTTGGATACTGAATGTCATGGTTGGTTCATCGTTTAATGGATTTCAATGCTTGCTTGAATGATAACTCATTTTTAACTATAGGTTTAATGTTAAAGGACTACGTCCTAGAACTAAGCTTAACCTATGTCTCTTTGATCTTTTGAATTAAGATGTTAGGACTTAACCTAGAAACCTACTTTAGACCTATGTTGATATCCTAGACTTATGTTAACCTAAATAAAGTGTGGCTAACCTAAAGGGGGGGCTATGGGACATATGAACATTGGGAGGTTGGTGGCATCGGTTTCAAGGTAATTAATGAGGTTTAATGCATTCTTATCCTTCCCTACCGCCTAACTTTGGCATGGGCATTGGAAAATTAGGGGAAAGCTTAGTTGGCATCTCCATCAGGATTTGGTAGCATGCAAATTTGAAGTTAGACTTCACCAAAAATGGAGATGATGGTGGCATGGAAAAAGGAGGGAACTATTTGTCCTTTGCATTTAATGTTTTTGAATTTGGTGAAAAACCGCCTAGGAGAATGCATGAGGGTTTTGCATGGTTGTTTTGTTCTTCGGTCTATTTTCGAGCTCGAGCTTTACATGATGTTTTTCTATCCTTCGAACTGCCAGATCTATTCTTGCATGACTGGTTATTTTTGCATTACATTGAGCTATTTTTGGACTCTGTAAAACTATAAGAAGAAGGAATGGTAAAGTATTGAGGGTTTGTGTTGACATTCATGGAAAGAAGAAGGTATTGAAGTTGCTCAGAGATCTTCTCTGGAATGGTGAAGAAGAAATTGTTAGAGCTCTGCTTGGAAATCTTCTGTAAATCAAGGAGAAGCACTATCAGGCATGATAGGCTCTACCCATTAAGTTGTTTTTTTTTTCTTAAGTGTCTTCATTAAAAAGAACTCTGCTCTTGGGGAATAAATGAGTTTTTATATGATGTTATGATCTCTACTTTTGATGCTTGTATTGTTTACTGTGATTACTATTTGACTCCACTATTATGATGGAAGATCTATTCTGGGTTTTGATTCCTTTGTTGGAAAATTATTGAGTCATGCTTAACTTCTGTTTGAGCTTGAGATGAAGTTGTATCTTTTTGTACACCTGTTGAAGTTGTGTTAAAACTTGTGAGTAAATTGTCTGATGTTGAACTTGAACGAATCACCTTGGGAGCAATCTACTTTTTGCATGGTTGTTAGTTTAACCCTGCTTGTGTGATTTTTGGAGTTTTTTATTGAATTCTGTTGCAACTTCTCTAGTGTGAGGAAAGGGTGGTCTAGGTTTCATTCTTCTTGATTTGACTTGTTGAGTATGTCTTGTTCTTTTTACTTAAATATGAGGTACAGTTGATATTGTATGATCTCGTGGTAAATAATGTTGAACTGTAGGTTACTCAAATGCTTAAATGGAGGAAATTATTTAGAAATATTGTGTCACTCAATGATAATAATTTTGAGGATTAACAGTTGTTTTTCTTTTCTGTTGTTGAATTGTTTGCATCTTTAAGGAGATTACACTTCTTTAACCCTAAATTTAGCATATCTTTTCGGTTGTGAAAGAATGATCAAAATGTGGAAGCAATGTGAATTCGTATGACTCCTGTGTTTTGATTTAGTGTTCTAGCTTCTATTATTTTCCATTTTAGTCCTATATCCCTGTGAGTTTGGGGAAAGTTAAATCATTTTGAATTTATTTTACTTGGGTTGGAAGTATACATCTGTTTGGACTTTCTTGAACTCATTCATTTTATTGAGGGTCTGGTAAATGAAATCATGTTTGGTTTCTTGAAATGAATTCATGCTTTAATTGAAGTTTACTTTTCTTGAAATCCCCGTAAGGGAGGTGTAAATCTTTTCTGTTCCTTTGTATTTGGGTAACCTCTGAAATTTAGATAATTGTGCTAAATTAAGGAAAATGGTCCTTTGGTATTGGTATACTATTTTCTCTTGTTGTTGTCGACTTTAAGGTTTGACAACTCGATGGAATTTGTTGTTGTGTTTGGTTTTCTTGATTCTCTTCCTTGACCATCCAACTTGGTTCAACTCTTTCTGATTTTAAATAATTATGCAACAATGAAAAAGGAATTGATTACCCTGTTTGGAATTCACTACGTTGATTCATTTCCTTATCCAATTTATGGGTCTGAGCTGGAGGGTGGGTTATGACTTGCTCTTCTGAATCCTAATTTGATCTCCATTTTGGGATTTTTATTTGGTTCTTATATGAATGATCCTGTATCTAGTATACGTTTTCCATTCATGGTTCTCCCTTGATCATTAAAAGGAACAATTAGGGGGATGGTCTCTCTTTTTAATGGTGATAGGATAGGTTAGCTGAAGCAAAGGATTGCATTAATGAATCGTTATGATTGGTTGGAAAATTATGAGAAGTCTCTTATTGGGTGAAAACATATTTGAATGGTTGTAGGAACTGTATCTGATTGTTAAAATCCTTTCATTCATCTATTTGACTTTATCCTTGGTTATGATGTATCTCATTTGAGATTGTGTGATTAGTTCCAATTGCGTGCTAAATTGATTCCATCCTTTGTCAAATTAAATATTATTTAGAGCTGACCTAAACTCATATTGGTTTCTAATCCTGAATTTAGGATATAGTATTCTTAAATAAGAAACTCTTTACTAAATATGTTGTTGATTCATCCTAACTTATTCCAATGTTTGATTGAACTTGGCATCTTATATTTTAGGATGAAATTAAGTGAAATAAATGTTGAGATAGAATGTATTAATTGATACCAAATGCAGAACTATTCCTTAGAGTTAGTAAGTGATAGTTATCTTCTCATGATAGATAGGATTAATTAAGAAGTGAATTATATTAAATGACATTTGAAAGGCAAAGTGATTTTGGTGAAATAAGTACTTATCTGGATTAATGCTTTAATTCCTTTTATGTAAAAATTATTTGAAAGTTGAATCTGTTATACATTATGATCTATTCTAAATTATGATATGGTTTATCACCTTACCTCTCTCTCTCTCTTTTGTGACTGGTATTTCTTTTGGTATGTCTTTTGTAATGCTTTAACTATTTCATAAAAGTAGAGTTCTCTTTATGAAATAGTTAGTTAAAATCACATCGTTTTAATGCTTAGTGCTTATCATGCTCAGTTCAATGAACTGACCCATGCTAGCAATTTTGCAGATGGACTTCGTAAGTGATGAAAGGAGAAAATATATTTTAAGATGTTACTTTTTTTTACCAAAGAGACTGGATCTTTTATGATGAAATATGAATCATTATTGAAATGTAATTGTTGGAAAGGAAATTTGTATTTTTAATTGATCTTATTGATGTTGTTTGACACTAAAAATGTCTGAAGTGTTTTGACTTATAATGTATGAATCCCACTTTGGAGAATGAAATAATTGTGGGTTTGTTTGATCTTGATGTGTGATCTTTGTGAGTATTCTGTGAATGGAAATGATAAGCTTATCTCTAATTGTTTTCATATATAAGTAATAAACCCTCTCGGGTTGATTTAAGATGAATTAGAGGTTAAGGGTGCTAGATAAACTACCCTCTTATTTAAAGGCAACTTATTAAAGTTGGCACTCATGTGATTGGACATTCAACTAAATCACTATGGCTTTACTAAAACAATGTTTGTGGGTAAATGAAATCATGATGCTAACTTGTAAAATAATATGGAGTTACAAATGAACCTTAATTCTTAATAAGTAAAGGGAAGGAAACTTTTTTGCAATGATAAACAGTCTGTATTAAGACCTTTTGGAATTAAATCCTAATGTTATCTTGGATAGAGGAAGGTGTGCTTCCTCTTGATTAATTCCTTAATCAGAATAAGACCAATGGAAAGAAAATATATAGGATTAGACTTCATCCCAATGAAGTCTATTATAAAAAGATCTGATTCAGAACTTAAGCAAGCTAAGACTTGGATAAGTAAATTAAGTTAACATCACTGTTAGTATGTTGAATCAGTTTGTGAAACTGAAACATAAATTAGAATGTTAATGGATGAAAAAAAAATCTTAGGAAAAGGTTTGGATGCAGATGTATCTGCATAGCAATTCCAATTTCAGTTTTTGCTTGTAACCCTAATGGATAATGAACCTAGTTGTTCAGTAGGGCTGTTGTAATTAACCCTTAATAAGGAAAATTATTAAGTCATTAACTTCTTTCTTGGGTATGTACATCCAGATGAGGTGAACTCAGTCAGATGTTGGCACATGCCAACTGTAGTACAGTACCTTCATGAAGACTTGGGTCTTCATGAGGATATTGTGTTGCAGTTGACATGTTGCAACACCCTTCAGAGTTTAATCATCTAGATCTACATAAACTCGGACTTGATCATAGTTATTCCCTAGGTTAAGTTAGAAGCATGATCTAGTGTCGGGGAAACTCACGATGACTTAGGATAACTAGACACACGTAATCAACTTAGGTCAATTGAGTATGTCTATGTACCCTTAGTCACCGTGAGTAGTCCTCTACACTAAACTATGTTGCTAACCTTGGTTAGGGTTAAACCTTGAACAAGTGGACTGACAGGAGTTAGTGAAGACCATTCTAGATAACAGATGAAGTGGGGTGAAGGACATATTCCATTTGATGAGTATGCCATCTAGGAATATAAACATGAACAGTATGTTGAAAATATTTGGCCAAAGTATCGCAAGTTGTTGGTTGTGTTGTCCTATGTCACCTAGTTTAAGAAGTGGGATTTTCAGATGAATATTGGTAACAGATATTCAGATAGGCCTCTTAAACAGAACACTTAATACCCTGAAAAGGGTAAGAGAACCAAGTATACTTAGTATACAAATCGTTAAGTTAACATGAGAGATCGGTGTTCCACTGAGTCATTTACAAGTTTTACAATATGCATATGGTTTTCTGTTATGAGATTGATTGGCTTGGAATGTGTGTTCTAAATTATGATTATTTAGAACAGAGAACATTATTAAAAAAAATTCCCTTGTTTCTAAAGTCTTAAAATGGGAATGTTACATCTTGGTATCAGAGATGAAGGTTGTAGCTCTTGGACCTATTGTGTCCATAATCTGATAAAAACTTAAATTTTCTTGTTAACATAAAAATGGTTAGAATAAGAGGAAACACTGTAAATAACCCACCACCTGGTGGAGAAGCAGCTATTGCCCAAAAAATCGATGAGATCCTTGTTTCCTTGTTGGACACAAGAGATCATTTAGTTGTACTTGAACAAAAAGTAATGGGAAATGAGGAGGAGGAAGAAGATGTTGGTAATAACAATCAGCCACCTCATGTGGACAATGCCAATGTTGGAAATTTGGGCATTGATAACAATAATGTAGCCAATGCTAATGCAAATGCACCTAATCAGCCTGAGAATAAAAAGGTAAGATTGGCAGCTGAACTCACTAATGACATAAAAAGGATAAGTCCACCCAAGTTTTATGGCACTACACTAGGAGATGGAGCTGAGAACTGGCTCAGTGAAATGGAGAAGTACTTTGCAATAAGGAACTTCTCTGAGGAAACAAAAGCAATATGGGGAGCTTATCAGCTTTCCCATGAGGCATCTTCTTGGTGGGATAGTCATAAGGCTGAGTTAAACATTGATGAAACAAACATCACTTGGGATCAATTTAAAAATTATTTTAGGCAATGATGGCTGCCACAACTTTACTATGATCAGAAAATGACTGAATTTTAGAACTTAGCTCAGGGAAAATTAACTGTAACAGAGTACTAGGAGAGGTTTACTAAACTCCTTAAGTACATACCTCAGTATCAAACTGACAAGAAGTTCAGGATACAAAAATTTATCATGGGATTAAATCCCATTATAGGTGGTGAAGTGGATGTTCACAGCCCAACCACTATGGAAGGGGTTGTTGAAAAATCCATAAGGCAGGAGTAGAAATTGAAAGCGATCTCTACCCATAAGGAAGAAATCAAAAAGAAAGTTCCAAACTCTTCTTCATCCCTTGCACCCAAAAAGGGACCATGGAAAAAATTTGGTATGAAAAACAAATTTGTTACTGATAACAACAAGAAAACATTGCAACAAATAAACATGTTGCTAATGTGTGAAACAACTTTGTCAAGAACAATAATAACAGACAGAAGTCCTATGGGGGTCAGAATGATAACTTTAAGGCTGGAAATAAATTTGAGCCTAAGAAGGGACACGTAGGAGGCTGTTACAATTGTGGCAAGGATCATTATGCAAATCAGTTTCCTTTGAAGAAGGATGACAGAAATCAACAGCATAAGATACATGTTGTGGTAGCTGACAAACAGGCTGAAAAACAAGTTACACCCATAGAAGTTCCAGGTAAGTTATTTGGTATACCTGTAACTATAATTTTTGATACTGGAGCTACTGAATGCTTTATTTCTACTAAATTAGCTTCAAAATTAAAAAGAAAAGTTGGAAAAATGGATAAATCATGGGTTGTACATTATGGAAATAATGTTGTTCACACAGTTAGTATGTGTCTTTTTGGAGCAGTCCTTGACTTGCCTAGTTTTTCCACTGAAGTTGACCTTTATGTTGCTCCTTTGGGGTCTTATGATGTAATCATAGGTGTTAACTAGCTAGCTGAACATAAGGCAAAGGTTGATTGTTTTGAAAAACATATTAGTTATTTTGATGACCTGCAGAAAACAACAGACATTCAGGGGATAAAACGTGAGATTTCAGTTAGGAAATTGTCAGCTATGCAACTTAAAAAGGCAAAAAACAAAGGTTGCACTTTGTATGCAGTAAAAATTTCTGAAACAACCAATGAAAGTAGTGACTTCTTGGAAAGATATCCGTTGTTACAAAATTTTAGTGATGTGTTTCTAGAAGAGTTACCTGGTCTTCGCCCAAACGGGAGTTTGACTTCACAATTGAGATCAAGCCAGGAACCAAACCTATTTCCAAGGCACCATATAGAATGACTACCATTGAATTAGTAGAGCTTAAGGCACAGTTACAAGAACTTTTTTCTAAGGGTTTGATAAGACCAAGTGTCTCGCCTTGGGGAGCACCGGTAATTTTTGTGAAAAAGAAGGATGGAACACTTAGATTGTGCATTGATTATAGGATGTTAAACAAAGAAACAATTAAAAATAGATATCCACTTCCTAGAATTGATGATCTGTTTGATCAAATGCGTGGTGCATCAGTGTATTCTAAAATAGATCTTCGATCTGGATATCATCAGTTAAGAATAAAGGATGAAGATATTCATAAAACAACTTTTAGAACAAGGTACAGACATTATGAATTCACAGTTTTACCATTTGGATTAACGAATGCTCCTGCAGCTTTTATGAATTTAATGAATAATATTTTTCAAGAATACTTGGAAAATTTGTGCTTGTATTCTTGGATGATATTCTCATATACTCTAAAAGCATTGAAGAGCATCATGAGCATTTGAAAATAGTTCTGAAAATATTAAGAAAGAGAAGGTTGTATGGTAAGTTGTCCAAATGTTCTTTCTACGAGATGGAAGTGCACTATTTGGGACATGTTATAAGAAAGGATGGAATAGTTGTAGATCCCTCAAAAATTGTTGCAATAACTGAGTGGCCTACACCTAAGAATGTACATGAAGTTAGAAGCTTCATGGGTCTTGTTGGTTACTATAGAAAGTTTGTTAAAGACTTTTCTAAGGTCATTGCACCAATAACTTCATTGCAGAAGAAAGATAAGAAATTTGTGTGGAATGAAAAATGTGAATCTACATTTAAGACTCTAAAAGATCAATTAACATCTGCACCTATTTTGGCTATACCTGATCCTAATGGAGACTTTACTATTGTAACAGATGCTTCTGGGGAAGGTCTCGGAGGTATTTTGTTGCAAAATGATCATGTTATAGCTTATGAGAGTAGAAAACTCAAGTTACATGAACTGAACTATGCTCCACATGACCTAGAGCTTGCTACCATTGTTCATGCACTTCAGGTATGGAGGCATTATCTTCTTGGTAGACCTTTTGAATTAAAGACTGATCATCTTGGGCTGAAGTATATTTTCACTCAGCCAAATATGAATGCAAGACAATGAAGATGGTTAGAATTTCTATCTCAGTATGATTTTGACATAAGTTATATTAAAGGCAAGGAGAATAGAGTGGAAGATGCACTAATTCATAGGAAGCATATTTCTCGCTCTTATAACATTGAGAACTCAGTTTAAAGATGAAGTAAAAAGCATCATGGAATCTGATTCTTATTTTTAGCAAGTAAAAACAACACTTGCTACAGATCCAAATGATTTGAGATATAAAGGTTTTCACTTTGATAATGAAGTAATCTTGAGGTTTGAAAATCGAGTATATATACCTTTGGGGAAATGATTAAGAAAAAATTGTTAACTGAATTTCATAATTCACCTTTTTCTGGACACCCCGGCATTACAAAAATGCTTGCTGATATAAAACAACAATATTTCTGGAAAGGGATGAAAAAGGACATGATTGATTTTGTGACACACTGTTAGAATGTCAACATGTTAAAGCTGAACATATGCATCAGCTGGGTTATTGTATCCTCACAAATACCACAATATAAATGGCAAGTAATTAGCATGGATTTTGTTCAAGGGTTGCCTATGTCAAGAAATAAACATGATGTTATTCTAGTTGTTGTTGATAAACTAACAAAAGTAGCACATTTTATTGTTAGTAATCTTAAGGATGATTCCACTGTTTTAGCAAAAATATTTGTGCATGAAATTTTTAGATTACATGGAGTACCTGAATTGATCATATCAGATAGATATCCGAGAATGACATCTAGATTTTGGCAAACACTTAATGCAGCCCTAGGGACTAAGCTGAATTTTAGTTCTGCATACCATCCAGAAAGGGATGGACAGACTGAAAGAGTCAATCAAGTTTTGGAAGATATGTTACGAATGTATTGCATGGAACAACAGTATAAATGGGAAGAGTATCTTCCATTAGTTGAATTTATTTATAACAACACATATCACACCTCTCTGAAAATGGCACCTTTCGAAGCATTATACGGAAGGAAATGTAGAACTCTAGTTAGCTGGGATAACATAGAGGATAGAGAGGTAATTGGGCCTGAAAATCCTTACAAAAATGGAACAACAAGTTAAAATGATTTGTGAACATTTGAAGGAAGCAGCAGATAGGAAAAAGAGTTATGCAGACTTAAAAAGGGTTGACAAGAAATTTGAACTTGGTGAGAAGGTCTTTTTGCGGGTCAAACCGAAAAAGAGTTCTATAAATTTTGGCAAGGCTGCCAAGTTATCACCTTGTTATGTGGGACCCTTTGAAATTGTTGAAATAATCAACCTTGTATCTTATCATTTAGCTTTACCTCCTGCTTTATCATGAATGCATGATGTTTTCCATATTTCTTTACTTAAGAAATACGTTTCAGATTTATAACATATGTTAAATTAGAATTCCTTGCAGGTCCAAGACCCAGGAATAATCGTGGTTAAACCCATTCGAGTGTTAGAAACTAGCCAGTTACACTTAAGAAATCATGAAATAAGTCAATGTAAGGTCCAGTGGGACCAGTTTAACAAAGAAAGTGCAACCTAGGAAAACCTAGAAGATATGAAAGTTACTTTTCCATATTTGTTTGAACAGAATTGATTCTATGGATTGATAAAACATTAAGATTTATTCTTTGTATATCAATAAATATGCCAGTTTTGGGAGAAACTAAATTCTTTAGTACTAAAACAACTATTTTAATGTTGAATAATTATGAAAAATTGAACTTTTCAAATCTAGTTTTGTTAAGAACTTATGAATAAATAAATTATAAATTGTTATATTCTTTATTAAATTATTGACTAAGTTAATCATCGGGATGATGATGATTTTTAGAAAAGAGGTATGTAACACCTCTAGCATGACAGGTACCTAAGATGACTTCTACCTAGAAGATGCAAACATTGACATGTGATTTGGTCTTAAGACGGTGTACTCTTGTGGCTATGGAAATCATGTTTGTAGTAGAAAATAATCCATCCTTTGTACATGTTCATGTTGTCATGTTTATTGTATTTAATAGGAACAACCCACCTCCTTATGTAAAATAAGTTCATTGTTTAAATGAGAAATTTGGGTTCAATTTTTATAAACTCTTCCTATTTTAGAATAGTAATACCTTGGATCAATTCCATTGATCCAAGGTATGCTTTCAATTCATAATTATTGTGGTCATAACGACCAAGTTTGTTTGATCAGTTGATCAATGGATTCCAATTGTGTTAAATAATTAATAAGGTCTTCAGACCCTGTTGTATGTTGGATACTAATTTCATGGTTGGTTCATTGTTTAATGGATTTCGATGCTTTCTTGAATGATAACTCATTTTTAACTATAGGTTTAATGCTAAGGACTATGTCCTATAACTAAGCCTAACCTATGTCTCTTTGATCTTTTGAATTTATATGTTAGGACTTAACCTAGAAACCTACTTTAGACCTATGTTGATATCCTAAACTTATGTTAATCTAACTAAAGTGTGGCTAACCTAAAAGGGGGGAAGGGAGCCTATGGGACATATGAACATTGGGAGGTTGATGGCATCATTTTCAAGGTAATTAATGAGGTTTAATGCATTCTTATCCTTCCCTACCACCAACTTTGGCACGGGAATATGAAAATTAGGGAAAGCTTAGTTGGCATCTCCATCAGAATTGGTAGCATGCAAATTTGAAGTTAGACTTCACCAAAAATGGAGATGGCGGTGGCATGGAAAAAGGAGGGAACTATTGTCCTTTACATTTAATGACTTCCTTTTTGGCAAAGAAACTGTCCTAGGAAAATGCATGGCGGGTTTTTACATGGTTGTTTTGGTCTTTCAGTTCATTTTCAGCTCGAGCTCTACATGATGTTTTTCTATCTTTCAAACTGCCAGATCTATTCTTGCATGACTGGTTATTTTTGCATTGCATTGAGCTATTTTTGGACTCTGTAAAAATATAAGAAGAAGAATGGTAAATTATTGAGGGTTCTATTGACATTCATGGCAAGAAGAAGGTATTTAAGTTGCTCAAAGATCTTCTCTGGAATGGTGAAGAAGAAACTGTTAGAGCTTTGCTTGGAAATCTTCTGAAATCAAGGAGAAGCGCTATCAGGCATGATAGGCTCTACCCATTAAGTTGTTTTTCTTTTACTTAAACATTTTCATTAAAAAAACTCTTCTCTTGGGAAATGAATGAGTTGTTATATGATGTTATGATCTCTTCTTTTGATGCTTGTATTATTTTACTGTGATTACTATTTGACTCCACTGTTATGATGGAAAATGTTCTAGGTTTTGATTCCTTGTTGGGAAAATTATTGAGTCATGCTTAACTTTTGTTTGAGATTGAAATGAAGTTGTATCTTTTTTTACACCTTTTGAAGTTGTGTTAAAACTTGTGAGTAACTCATCTAATGTTGAACTTGAATGAATCGTCTTGGGAGAAATCTGGTTTTTTTATGGTTGTTAGTTTAACCCTGCTTGTGTGATTTGTGGAGTTATTTATTGAATTAATCTTGCAACTTCTCTGGAGTGAGGAAAGGGTGATCTAGTTTTTGTTATTCGTTATTTGACTTACTGAGTATTTCTTTCTCTTATTACTTAAATTTGAGGTACATTTGATACTATATAATCTTGTGGTAAATAATGTTGAACTGTAGGTTACTCAAATGCTTAAATGGAGGAAATTATTCATAGAAATCTTGTGTCACTCAATGATAATACTTTTTAGGATTAACGGTTGTTCTTCTTGTCTGTTGTTGAATCGTGTTTGCATCTTTAAGGATATTATCACTTCTTTAAACATGGCTTTAGCATATCTTTGTTGGCTCCTGTGAAAGAATGATCAAAACGTGGAAGAAATTTGAATTTGTATGACTCCTATTTTTTGATTTAGTGTTCTAGCTTCTGATATTTTCCATTGCAGTCCTCTATCTCTACAAGTTTGGGTTTAAATAATTTTGAATTTGTTTTACTTGGGTTGGAAGTTTACATCTGTTTGGAATTTCTTGAACTCATTCATTTTATTCAAGGTTTTGTGCCATGAAATCGTGTTGGTTTCTTGAAAGGAATTCTTACTTTAATAGAAGTATACTTTGTATTGAGAGCCTCATAACGGAAGTGTACCATTTCTATTCCTTTGTGAATTCATCTAAACCTCTATGAGATTTGGACATTTGTTGCTAAATTAAGGAAAATGGTCCTTGGCTATTGGGTATTGTTTTCTCTTGTTGTTGTTGACTTTAAGGTTTACTACATCTCGATGGAATTTGTTGTTTTTTTGGTTTTCTTGATTCTCTTCCTTGACCGTCAAACTTGGTTTAGCTCTTTCTGATTTTAAATAATTATGTAACAATGAAAAATGATTCTAATTACCCTATTTTGAATTCACTACATTGATTCATTTCCTTATCCAATTTAGGGTCTGAGCTGGAGGGTGGGTTGTGACTTAACTCTTGGTTGAATCCTAATTTGATCTATGTTTTGGGATTTTGATTTGTTTCTTATATGAAGAGATTGTATAAGTATAAATGGTTCCATTCATGGTTCTCCCTTGATCATTCAAATGAACAATTAGGGGGTGGTA
This sequence comes from Taxus chinensis, assembly GCA_019776745.2. Classification (NCBI taxonomy): domain Eukaryota; kingdom Viridiplantae; phylum Streptophyta; class Pinopsida; order Cupressales; family Taxaceae; genus Taxus; species Taxus chinensis. The sequence goes on along the minus strand of CM034150.1, from coordinate 817,950,139 downwards.
TATCTTTCTTTCTAATGGTGATAGGATAGGTTAGCTGAAGCTAAGGATTGCATTAATGAATCATTATGATTGGTTGGAAAATTATGAGAAGTCTCTTATTGGGTGAAAACATATTTGAATGGTTTCAGGAACTGTATCTGATTGTTAAAATTCTTTCATTCATCTATTTGACTTTATCCTTGGTTATGATGTATCTCATTTGAGATTGAGTGATTAGTTCCAATTGCGTGCTAAATTGATTCCATTCTTTGTCAAATTAAATATGTTTAGAACTGGACCTAAACTCAGATTGGTTTCTAATCTTGAGTTTAGGATATAGGAATTCTTAAATAAGAAACTCTTTACTAAATATGTAGTTGATTCATCCTAACTTTTTCCAATGTTTAATTGAACTTGGCATCTCATATTCTAGGATGTAATTAAGAGAAATAAATGCTGAGATAGAAGTATTAATGTGATACCAAATGCAGAACTATTCCTTAGAGTTAGTAATGATAGTTATCTTCTCAAGATAGATAGGATTAATTGAGAAGTGAATTATGTTAAATGACATTTGCAAGGAAAAGTGGAATTTGATGAAATAAGTACTTATCTGGATTAATGCTTAAATAGTTTTAATATAAAACAATAGTATGAAGTTGAAGTTTGTTACATCATGATCTATTCTTAAATTATGATATGGTTTATCACCTTATCTCTCTCTCTCTTGTGAATACTATTTCCTTTTGGTATGTCTTTCTGTAATGCTTAAACTGTTTCATAAAATCAGAGTTCTCTTTATGAAACAGTTAGTTAAAAGCACATCATTTTAATGCTTAGTGCTTATCATGCTCAGTTCAATGAACTAACCCATGCTAGAAATTTTGCAGATGGACTTTGTAAGTGATGAAAGGAGAAAAGATCTTTTAAGATGTTACTTTTGTTTACCAAAGAGACTATCTTTATGATGAAATATTAATCATTATTGAAATGTAATTGTTGGAAAGGAAAGTTGTATTTTTAATTGATCTTATTGATGTTGTTTGACACTAAAAATGTCTGAAGTGTTTTGACGTATAATGTATGAATCCCACTTTGGAGAATGAAATAATTTTGGGTTTGTTTGATCTTGATGTGTGATCTTTGTGAGTATTCTGTGAATGGAAATGATAAGCTTATCTCTAATTGTTTTCATATATAAGTAATAAACCCTCTCGGGTTGATTTAAGATGAATTAGAGGTTAAGGGTGCTAGATAAACTACCCTCTTATTTAAAGGCAACTTATTAAAGTTGGCACTCTTGATTGGACATTCAACTAAATCACTATGGCTTTACTAAAACAATGTTTGTGGGTAAATGAAATCATGATGCTAACTTGTAAATAATATGGAGTTACAAATGAACCTTAATTCTTAATAAGTAAAGGGAAGGAAACTTTTCTTGCAATGATAAACAGTCTGTATTAAGACCTTTTGGAATTAAATCCTAATGTTATCTTGGATAGAGGAAGGTGTGCTTCCTCTTGATTAATTCCTTAATCATAATAAGACCAATGGAAAGAAAATATATAGGATTAGAATTCATCCCAATGAAGTCTATTATAAAAAGATTTGATTCAGAACTTAAGCAAGCTAAGACTTGGATAAGTAAATTAAGTTAACATCATTGTTAGTATGTTGAATCAGTTTGTGAAACTAAAACATAAATTAGAATGTTAATGGATGAAAAACAAATCTTAGGAAAAGGTTTGGATGCAGATGTATCTGCATAGTAATTCCAATTTCAGTTTTTGCTTGTAACCCTAATGGATAATGAACCTAGTTGTTCAGTAGGGCTGTTGTAATTAACCCTTAATAAGGAAAATTATTAAGTCATTAACTTCATTTCTTGGGTATGTACATCCAGATGAGGTGAACTTGGTCGGATGTTGGCACATGCCAACTATATTACAGTACCTTTATGAAGACTTGGGTCTTCATGAGGATATTGTGTTGCAGTTGACATGTTGCAACACCCTTCAGAGTTTAATCATCTAGATCTACATAAACTCAGACTTGATCATAGTTATTCCCTAGGTTAAGTTAGAAGCATGATCTAGTGTCGGGGGCAACTCATGATGACTTAGGATAACTAGACACACATAATCAACTTAGGTCAATTGAGTATGTCTATGTACCCTTAGTCACCGTGAGTAGCCCTCTACACTAAACTATGTTGCTAACCTTGGTTAGGGTTAAACCTTGAACAAGTGGACTGACAGGAGTCAGTGAAGACCATTCTAGATAATAGATGAAGTGGGGTGAAGGACGTATTCCATTTGACAAGTATGTCATCTAGGAATATAAACATGAACAATATGTTGAAAATATTTGGCCAAAGTATCGCAAGTTGCTGGTTGGGTTGTCCTATGTCACCTAGTTTAAGAAGTAGGATTTCAGATGAATATTGGTAATAGATATTCAGATAGGCCTCTTAAACAGAACACTTAATACCCCAAAAAGGGTAAGAGAACCAAATATACTTAGTATACAAATCAACAAGTTAACATGAGAGATCAGTATGATACCGAGTCATGAATGAGAGATCGGTGTTCCACCAAGTCATTTACAGCTACATATGGTTTTCTGTTATGAGATTGATTGGCTTAGAATGTGTGTTCTAAATTATGATTATTTAGAACAGAGAACATTATTCAAAATTTATTACCGATATTGATACACGTGGTAGAATCCCAAATGTTAGGGGTTCTCGAGGTTCACGTAGGTCTTGTAATTTCATAAATATATGGGGTCTCGAGGTTCATATGATTCTTAGGGTCTCAAGGTTCATGGGATTCTTAGGGTCTCAGGGTTCACGAGGAAATGTTAACTCCTTTGGAACATAAAGATGAGGTCATAGGTGGTGAAGGACACAAATGACTTATGAGTGGGTACCATAGGGGTATTAAGCTCCATAGTAATATCAAAAACATGGCTTAATCACATCACTGGTAGATTTCAACCATTGATGACATTAGCATTATCTACAAATCACACACTCTCATGCTCATGTACGACAAGTGAAAGGTAATGCCTTGTATGACTTTTGGGAACTTCAGATTAATATGATAACAAGATAATAAAATAATTATAAAATTAATGCTAAGTTTTGTAGACTATTTTTTTATTAGCTTTAAAGAAGGGTTAAGGGGACCCAACGTTGTACAAAAGGTGGAGAAAAAGATAAGACAATAAGGAACAAACGAAGCTACCTCTTCTAGTGGCACAAAGAAACCAAAATAACAGTACATCAAACTAACAACAGCAAACAAAATACCAACAGCTATCTCAACCATGTGACCCCTTCCCTTTGGATCTTAGTTACATCTTAAGGGGAGAGATAGTCCCTTTCTTTTTTATTGGCTCAAAACTTTCCAATCATATTCTAAATTTGGATTAACATTTTCATTGTTATGAATTGGAATACAAAAATTCTAACTTCTAGAGATTTTGGACCTTGATAAGGCATTTATATCATTCTTTCTAACTTTTTGTAATTCCTCCTTTCTAGATCATCTGATTTCTTATAATATTAATTAGAATCAAAATCTGAGGGATCATTCACAACCAGATGACTAGGGTTAGAATTTTTCCACCATGAGCTTCTAGCCTTGAGCATGTTTTCTAACCAAGTGACAATATGAAGTTAAATGGCCAAGAGAGAAACATGTTCTATACCTACAGGGAAGACCCTTTTCATAGTCCAAATCTTGAATCCAAGTTCGATCCTCAACTTTGAGTTCAATAGTGGCAGGAAATCAACAAAAGTATCCATATCAACCAAGATTCTAGCATACATTGTGTGCTCAAAATCTTCCTTTTTGGGTCAATAGCCAAACATTTCCTTAAAGTGCTACCAATAGTAGGTTAAGCAAGTTGTTGGAAGTGAACAACTTGAGAGTTTCATAGGAAAAGTTCCTGACTCATCAATAAAATAGAAATTTTTCCACTTGTCAAGATCTCTAAAAATTAGTCCCTCAACAATTACAAAGAACAATGTGGATACATGGACCAATGATAGGAAACATGTAGGTTTCATATCAAAAACATGAGCACATCATAGATATACCAAAAAATAGAAGACATTTATTTCCTCTCATTGAAATCATAGTCTCGCACTACACATTATATATATGCACACAGATGTTTTATATAGATTACAGTTGATAATGATAGATCAATTTGACAAGGTGGGTACACTGAATCCTATATATATTCAAGAAGCACATGCACTTTAGTTTCCCCATAAATCCTTTAAGATCACAAGCTCTGATACAAAATGAGATATGCCTAAGTCCCATATATATATGATTCCCTTAGTTGAATTACAGTAATTAATAGCTTGCAACATTCTGATCCAAATTGTAAATTAAGGTGATCTATTGAATAAAAAAGGAACCATAAAGACTAAGCAGAGGATAAGAGTGGAATAAAAGCACCTGGGAGGGACACAGAGTTAACATGGGTGATTTTGTCTTGCTTAGGTACTAGTGTTTGAGGCCATCAAAAGATAAATTAGTCAAAGTGCCAACTGTTATCTAAAAATAAGCCCCTTACTCATTTTTGGCTAACTTTCTCTTCATTCCTTCCTTCCTTTTTCCTCGGTTGGATTTCAAATTTTACACCTTTTAGGCACTCAAATTTTTTTGAAAATGGTTTCATCAGGTAGAGAATTTCCTCCCCTTTCCAGAAAGGTAAATGTTTCACTCCTAACTCCTTGTAATTTTGCAAGTTATGGACTCAACGGAGTTTTTTGAGGGAAATTTTCCCTAGGAAGGTCCACACCAATCAAAATGTGCCACGTGGCGGCAGAATGGTGGGGAGCGGAGGTAAGTCTTAAAAATTTGCACCAAGGAAGTGTCGGGGGCAAAAGGAAAGATTTTGGCTCATAGGCCCGCTGAGAAATAAATTGCTTGAGGCCCACATGAATGAGAGGTCGCCACGTGTCCCTATGGCCAGTGGAAATTGGGGCAGCAGAGTGAACTTTGGCTTTTTGCCAAAATTGGAAAGGGTAGAAAATGGAGAAAAGTTGGTCTGCGGGCCCGCCAAAAGAAATTGAAAGTTGGTTTGGACCCGCGTGTGAATAGGATGGCGCCACATGTCCATATGGCTAGTGGAAATTGGGGCCGCAGGGGAAAATTGGAAAATTTTGCCAAGAGTATTGGCAAATGGCGTAAAGGAAATTTGTTTACCCATGGGCCCATGGAGGAGAAGAGAAAATGAAGGTTTTATTGAAGCCCCGTGAAGCAATCCAAGAGATGACACATGTCTTGGTCTAATCGGAGTGGCGGGGTTAGCAGGGTGAGAACTTTGAAATTTTGTGAAAATATTTCTAAAGGATGCGAAAGGAAAATTTTTCCCACGGGCTCGAAGAGGAAAAAAGACTGAAGTGCAGGTCTGCACCCAATCAACGGATGACACGTGGCTCATGTGGACCATCGGAAAGCGGAGTATGGGGAATTTTTAGAAAATTTTCCCAAGATCCAATCAAAGGCATAAAATGGTGATGTTTGAACCCGTGCTTCCATCAACCAATCAAAGATGTGCCACATGTGGCAATCGGAAGCATTGGAGGTGTGGAAAATTTTGGGGAAAAATTCCCAAATTCAAAAAAAGGGGAAAATTTTCAAAGTTTCGGCCCGCCAATCTAACTTTTGCCCTAATTTCACCATTTTTGTCCTAAATCTTCAGAGGGCCATATCTTTCTGATCCAGAGCTTGGATTTTCATTACGTTCTTGGTGTCGTTGGAAAGATGGTGAAATTATCTACATGCAATGGAGGGTTGAATTTTTAATTTTAATGGAGATTTTGTAGAGAGAAAAATGGGATAGAACGTCCCCTGACATGGAAAAAAACACAGAAATGACTTTCCAACCACCAAATTTAATGAAGTATGGTTGCCTCTTTCTTTGGATTTGCAGAACAATGTACTTCTGGCGTATGGGTTTTTTCATGAAGCCCATCACTCTGTAGGAAGTGATATTGGAGGGATCTAGTTGGTGGTTAGAGTTTCGTAAATCAAATTTGCCCACGTATTTTTCACCTTTTTTCCATTCTACTTCGATGGTTAAAAGCCATATTTGGCTCATTTGTAAAAGAGTTGTTAATCATTCTTCTTTGTCTCTCCCTTATTTTATTTACCGGGGTTGAAAATGGAGTTTGAACCTCTTCCCCTAATTTGTAATTGTTTTTTTTTCCTATTACCCAGTGAAATGATGTTTTGTGCAAACTTCTGAGAGCAATAAAAAACATGTTTCATGATGCATTTGTCCATCCTTTCTCACATTTTGCTTGTTTTCTTCTTGCCTCTCTTCATTGCAGGTATTTGTGCATGTTTGAATGTTCATTATAGGTTTTAGAGCTGGTGTTCATGGAGTTTTGGAACATTCTTCCATGTGGAAATCTATCCTTGGGTCATGTGATGCACTTGTCCATCCTTTCCATTGCTCACCTCTTCTTTTTCGATGGAAGTTTTGATAGATGTTCAATATTTTCCTTCTTTATTGTATCACCATTTTAGTGTAGGCTCTATTTTTCCCTCTGTTCTCTCTCTCTCTTATCTCCTTAGCATAGTTAGATTAGGATTATATTAGCTTGCCTACACTGGAATAACTTGTGGCAGGTAGTTTAGGAAGAGGAACCATCCTTCTTTAGAGAGTTTTCCCCATTTGCAAAGGTCCCACAATTTGGGAAAGCTCAATGTTGTGCAATCACACCAAATGACATTCCCATTATCAAATCATAGAAATATGAGAAAACATCCAGGGGGTGTTGTGAATCTACACTAACAATTTTTGGCATGCCCGGTGAGACCTTAGAGGTCTTCCACTTTATTTTTTGATAGGTTGGTGTGTTCCAGTTAAGGATTTCAGCCTTTGGAGGCATATTGCAAAATCACATCTGGCGACTCCATTTGGTCAACAACCCATCTTTGAAGTTGCAGACCCTCCTTTCCATTGATTTCCATTCACTTTTTCATTCATTCTTCTTTCCATCTCTTTCATTCTTTTCCATTCCATGAAGTTGTGCAATCATGACTTCATTTCCATCATGGAATTCACATTTACAACAGCAGTATATTCCACCTCCAACATGTTTTACAACTCCTTCAAATCAGCATTTTGATCAAAATTCAAAATCAGCATGCATACTCATATGAGCAAGTGCCAAAATCAGTTTGGTTATGAAGACATATCAAGAGCAAGGGTACGCATGTAATGAAGACAATCAAATGCAAGATGTTGGTTTGTTCGAGAAAATCCAAAAAATGGAGGCATTGACATGGTGCAATAAAGAGCTCAAGCACAAATGAAGGTCTTTCAAAATTGGTTATCAGAGACACCTTGTCCATGGGGAGGACCTTTTCCAAGACATTTACAGCCCTCAGGAGAAGCTGGACTTCATGGTGGAGATGCTGCCCCAACTTACACAATGGATGGTGACAGAGATAGAGGCCTATAAATTTGGTGCTGAGAAACCTTGTCAATGGGTAAGTTCTACACCATCATCTTGTTTTCCTCTTTCCATTCCTCAAGAAGCACCATCTCATTTTGAATTCCAAATTTCAAGCCCATTGAATGTTGCCCCAAGTGTTGAATCCATTTCTCCATCCCCTAGTCTTCCACCCACCTCATCTCAATTCTTCTATCCTATTCAAATCCAAACAGTTCCCTCCACAAGAGATAAATAGAAATACCATTCCCTCCAAAGAAACAAGAAGTTTCATCTCCTCCACCACCACAAATGAAATGCTAAAAATTGAGTTGAACTCCAATCTTACTTCTCCTCTTGCATTCCCAATTCCATGTGGGGAAGAAGAAATTGCAAAAATAAGTCATGGGAGGAAAGCAAGAGGAAAGATCCAAGAAAAGAAGTAATGATTAAGAGATTAGTAAGCTTGGCTCTTAGATATGGAATTGAGAAAATTCCTTTGCTGGTTAAGCCTACATAAGAGGCCAAGGATGAAGAATCAATGGTGGTTAGGACTGATTTTGTTGCAGCAGAAGAAGAGCAAAAAAGAAGAAGTAGATCAGCAATCAATTTTCTCAGAATGTAGTGTCCATGTTGGGCACTCTACTTGAAGGAAATGCTGATCTAATCCAAGTTGTGCAAATCAGCCATGGAAAGAGGAAAGAAATCAGCTCCTAACTTGTCCCATTAGAAAGGAGAATAAATGGAAGAAATTAAATTGACAAATTTCATAGCTAGAGGAAGAAGAAGTTCATCATTGAAGATTTTCTTTCTTTCATTTGAAGGGCATGATTTGCTTGATGAATCCAAAATGGAGGAGCACCATAAAGCTGATCTTAGTAGGCCCCAAAGTGCATGATCCAAAGGCTTGAGCACAAAGAAAGCTATAGAAGAACCTTCATGTTTCTACTTTCTACTTCATCTCTCTCAGAGGAAGAGTTCAATTGTTGAGGAAGAGTTTGAGTCTTCAATCTTCATGTTGGAAGGATGAAGGTGCTCCAAATGGCCAAAAGAAGATCAGTAGATTATGCAGATGTCAAGAGAACAAATGGGAGAGACCTTGAACATTTGTAGCAAGACAGGCTATAGAAGAGTTTGAGTTTCCTGTCATTTCATCTTCTCGAGGACTATTTTTGAACGAAGAGCCAACTGAAATTTCAACATTATCTTCTGGAAAATGACTTCACCATGGTGCATTTCCAATCAACAAGAACCTTCTGTCATGGAGGAGAGAATTTGCATTAGGACAGCAAAGAGGAAGATTATTTGTTTGCATTTGACAGGACTATTTTGATGGAGAAGAACTGGCTGAAATCACCTTGTTCTCTCCTTCATCATCCACCTGGAAGAACTCCATGAGCCAATAATGTATTGGAGAAGAGCATTAATTCGCAAAATTCTTCACTTTGTAGCATGTTGGAATCATGTTTATGGGCTGCATATTATAGAAGAGTTCCATACTTCTTCATTGAAGAAGAAGGGAAAGAACAAGAGGATTCCACCATTTCTTCCACACCATGCATCCAAGAAGGTCTGCAAGAAAGATCTCCATTTTTGGAATTGAGAAAGGTCAGAGAAATGGGCATATCAAATGGATCAGACCTTGCCCAATCTGAGTATTTTGCTTCATTAGAAGCTAAAGGAGAAGCCACAACCAGTCATGCTTGCCTCTAAGCATGAGGATTATATGCTCCAAAGTTCCAAGGATCAGTTAACAATACCTCTTCAATCCAAATGCAGTAGTAAACTAAAAGAGGTATTTAGATTTGCTTTCAGTTGACACCTTGACTAATTTGGGTATAATGACCAGCTTCTTGTTGTTTTCCACTCATCCTAAGCAGCCATACTCAGCTCCAAATCATTTGCATGGCTACCAATTTTGAAGAAAGGAAGCTATTTTGCACAACCAGTTGCAGGGTTTTTTTAGCTCACCTTTTCTTCCAGTTAGAGTAGAGTAGGTAGGTTTGCTTTCAGCATAGAAGAAGTGCTTGTGCACACTCTTCATATCACCATTTGGGGTATGTATGATTTTCAAATTTGTACATAGTTTTTATGGTGTTGTTGTATTGCTCTTGGAATTTGGTCAGAATCAGTTCATTTTAAGTGGGTTCCCAAGTGGCTAGTTGGAAGTTTTTCAAGTTTAGATCAGTTGCAAGTGATAATCATGACTGCACGTTTCCAAGTGGATGCAACAAAGGCCATTGATCATTCATCTAGTAGGTAGATGACCCCTCTGAGTCGCCAAAATTGGTTATCCAAATGAGCCCCTGACTCCATTTTGGCTAACTTGCCTTGATTTCCTCTTTCCCTTGTGCTTCATCTCAAATTTCATTCGACTTCTGACACTTAAAAATTTATAGTGTTATTGCTTCATTAGATGGGAAATGTCTTACACCAAAAATTAGTGATAAACCAAGAAAATTTATGAGCTGGTTTCCCAAGAATGCCCTTTCAGAGAGATAATCAGATTTTTGGGTTTCCATAGCAAGGTATAGCATGAGTTTTGGATTCTTCATGTCGCATGTTCTTCCGATTCTTGAAACCTGATTCACTCCTTTGTATCAGAATTTTGGAACCACCAAGCATTGGAACATGCCTTTCCATTATGAATATGCATGCTCATGTCTTCCGATTCCAGAAACCTAATTCGCTCCTTTGTATCAGGATTTTAGAATTACTCAAGCATCAGAACATGCCTCATTCAAGAACATGCTTCATGTCACTTGTCTTCTGATTCCCGAAACCCGATTCGCTCCTTTGTTTTAGGTTTTCGGAACCATCAACCATCATTCTTCATGTCGCTTGCTTCCCATAACCTGAAACCTGAATTAATATGAAATCCTTTGTGTTGGGTTTTTAGACATCCCAAACATGCTAACATGGCATTAATGCCAAGTTATTGAGTGGTTGACACACGTGTCAACTGAAGTGTATTAAATGCAAATTTTTTATAAATACTTAGATTTCCACGTCATTTTTACAAGACGTACTTTTTACCTCATGGATTTTCATGCATGCATTTTCAACCCCGAAACCTCGACTCGCCTTTGTGCTCGATTGCGTTGCTCATTTTTTATCATTTTTCACTCTGATTGAAGGTATTTCCCTTTATTATTTGTTTATGAAATTTTTGGAATAATTATGTAATGATCCTTCTGATTTCCTCTTTCTTTCTTGTTAGGGTTTTGGGGTTTTTGATTATTTATCCCTTTTTAGGGTTGTGTTCCAATCAATTTTGTGTTTTAGGGTTCACCCTTGGAATGCTCACTTTATTTTATTCCTTAGAATATGCCATTGTAATGACAATTAAAAATGTAAAATTCCTAACATAGACAACTTGGAGAGGAATTTGCATGTTTTGACCAACAACAACCCGATTCCCTCTTTTTGGGTTTCGTAGGGTGTTTTGTAGTTTCCAAAATCCGAAGTTTGTCACCTGGAAATCAAAGGTGTCAGACATTCTGAAACTTCTAGCATCTTCAAGGTGTTGGACACTTCAAACCTTCCGAGCATCCTCCAAGGTGTCAGACACTTCAAACCTTCCGGCATCATCCAAGTGTAGCGGGATTTTCCATCTCCCTGGCATCTAACAATAGTGCGGGTTTTCTGAACCCCTCGATATATTCTGGTGTTGTGGGTTTTCCAGAGTGGTGGAAATCTCATACCTTCTGATAGGTTCAACTGACTGTCAAGAATTTCCAAGTGTTCAACATCCCACTAGTCTCTGATATTCTCTGTAGTGTTTCGGGTCTCTGGGATTGCTAAGCAGGTCTTCAAACCCGAAGTGTCTAAATCACGAAGCAATCAGTTCACTCCTTCTTTGAAATTCCTCATGTCAGATCCCAGTCCATCATAGGAAAAGAAAAGAAAATCAAGGAGGATGAAGTATAAATTTAGGAAGGTGGAGTCTCCTTCCTACATTGATTGTAATTACGACATCCGAGATACAGAACTTGGAAACATAGATATGGAAGACTTTTGGAATAGAGTCAAGAGTTCTTCCCAGACCCCATGGATGAAATCAATAGTTGGCAGTGGTCTTCCTCTTGCAGTAGGTTTCCCCATGTCTTCTTAGTGCCTCGAGTTCATCTTAGCCTATGCTTCAAATTATGACTCTGCTTCTCAGTCTGTGAAAAATCAAGCGGGAGAGATTATAATCAAGTTAGACGGAGGTTACTTCGATGACCTTCTCAAGTTGCCTAACTTTGAGGAGTATGGGGATGAAGATCTCAAGTCAGCCCAAAAAGCTTGGGACAATGATCAGGAAGATTCTATCAAACATGTGAATAAGAAGTTCCTAATCAAAGCCAAGCCAGCTGTTTCCAGGTTCCCAAGACTTGTCCCTAGAAGTGATTTCATTTAGGAAATCAATGATATCATTACTCTGCTAAGCTAGGTTTTTGGTTTCCCCGAATCAAATTTTTTCCAAGGATGGATGTACCAATTCATGATCATCATCAAGAAGAATCAACAGGGGATTGATTGGGGTACCCTTATCAGTAACGAGATAGATTCTCAGATGACAACAGTCTTGTCTATTGAGAAGTTTTATATGTCTTCGTATGTCACCTATGTAGCAGCCGGCATGAGGAATTACCCCGGATTGGACACAAAGGGGAACAAGACAATGGAACATATTTATCAGTATTTTCCTTAGTTAACAAGAAAAGGGTCCAAAGACCAATTCAGAAGGGTAAATGATGCCTTCTTTTACAAGAACATCTGCAGGTTAAACCCCGAACTGAGGAAAACAAGAGTCTCTGATGAGGCATGGGCTGAAGTTTCAAAATGGGGTTGTGTCTTCTTACAATTCAAGAAGTTCACTTACCTTTGGGTGGTCATGTACTTGGGTGATCCTTTCCATTTTCCTAGATATCCAGGAGACAAACTAATCTTGATGGATTTGGTTAGGCAATTGTTGGATTTTCATAAGTTCCAACAGAGTAAACACAAGGCCACAGTATCCTTCCCAATTTCTATTGGAAGGTATACCTTCTCAACGGTGGTAAAAGTTAAGAACATTGTGCATGAGCTTCAAGATAATTTGAAAAAGCACATGAAGACAAGAGATGGGTTCGAATTTTGAGGAGTCCTCAAGACATATGGAACTCTACACCTGCATGTACTAAGCATAGAAGACATCTGGATTGATTTACGTGATGAAGTTGTTGTCCGAAGGAAAGATCATAGTAGGTTGACACTTGCAGAGATTCAGATACTCAGACTCGCTAACATTCCAAAGGGTATTGGTGATAATGAAAGTGTTCTGGATACTTCCTATGATGGACTAAATGAAGATCAATATGTTTTCCCACCTATTGATTGGTCTATCAGCGAGAAAGCCTCTATTACCGATAGATCCGCCCCGATTCTCACACACACTAAGGAATGGCTCACCTCTTGGGGGATGAGTTTCAAAGAAGATAGTTTTTCAAAGTTGGTTTCTTTGGAGGTGGGGCCCTCCAAAAAGGAAAAGGATAAAAGCTCTTCCAAGGGACCTATAAAGGTCAAATTAGTCAAGAAGAGAAGAGAAGAAGAAACCCGTTCAACTGCTCACTCCAGTTGAAACAGTGAATGTGCCAGAGTGACCAACACCACCAGAAATAGGGGAAATTTCTTTGGAAGGAGAGGTGAGTTAGCCCCTAATTTCACCTTTTGCTGACCACCCAACAGAAGTAACTTTATCCCTTGTATCCTAGGCTTTAGCGTTGGAATCTGCACTTCCTACTTCACCAACCACTTCCACCTCCTCTTTCCCCATCCACTTCATCATCCATGGCCAACATTTTCTCCTGGACTTTCACCTCCCTCTGCTTGGACCAAATTAACTATAGGTATGCGTCCTCCTACACCTCTTTTCACCAAATCTACTACCCACACTGGTAAATGTTCCCACTCCACCAGTGGATCTCCACTCCACCTGAAAGTATGACACCAACTTCTACAGCAATGGAAACTCCCTCTAGCATGCCTTAATGGTTACTTCAGAAAACTTTGAGGAAAATGAAGGTGGTTGTACCCATACCAGCCTTTGATTTTAATTCACTCAAGGCTTCTACTGCTAAATTAGCCAAGAAACCCAAAACAATTTCAAGGGTTTTAGTGGATGCTTCGGGACATAAGTTTGTAGAGATCACCACTCCCGTGACTGACAAGACCATTAGAGGACGTAAAGGACTCTAAATATTAGATAACCAAGGTTTCTCTAGGAGAGGTGACAACAGAAGGAGCACAACAAGATGCACGAGATGCTATGAATGTGCTATGCCAGAAATTAAAGGAAATAAAGGACAACAAGGATGAGCTTAAAGAAAAGGTGGAGCAGTTGAATGTGGTATTGCTTAATCTCTCAAAACCCCTTGAGTCCGTACCATCATCCTCTGTTCCTATCAGGTTCGATTTCTCATCGGTACCTATAATTGAAAAGATTAATGAAAAGGGGAGGGTGGTCGATGAATGGACCCAAAGGCTGCTCCTATAGGGGAAAGAAGTAATCCAAGACACTGTGGAAGTCTATCGATCTTTTGGGAATATATAGAGTGATGGGGAAAAGATGGATGATGATTTCTCTCAAGAGGTCGGGCACCTGGAGTTGAATTTCGAAGCTCTCTAAGTGTTGAAGCAAATCCCATCATGCATCTTGGTCGAAGAAGGCATCATCCCACATGCGGATAAGCATTTCCAGCTGACCAAGGCCATCAGATTCAGAATAAAGATTCTCAACGAAGCTTGTGGAAAATTGAGAGAATCAAGAGATCAATTGATTGATGGCAAGAGTGACCTGGAAGAGGAACTGATCAAAATCTGTGTAAAAGTGTCGGGTGGAGACTCCGGTATCCTACCAGTTGATGGTCTTTTCAAACAAATCCAAGAATCAATTCAATATGAACCAACTCAATTATTTGGCATTGAAATCATTGACAGGTTTGTAAAGATTGAACATTCTTTGGAAACCCTGAGAAAACTCAACAAAAGATTGAGAAAGCTTCCTGAGAATGTCAGTGACACTCATGAAACATGTGAAGTCCTGAGTGATCATTCTACTGCACCTGATGAAAATGAGATGCAAGGTATAATCCAGAAATTCCAAGAATTTCAGAACAAATAGGCTTTGCTAGAAGAAGGGAAAGATGAAGAAGAGAAAGATGACGATTCAGACTAAGTCACAATGCAACATGTCATTTCAATCTTGAAATTGACATGTCTTTTTCATTTCTGTTTCGTCATGTAGGAAGTAAATTTTGACTTGGTCTCCTGCGTGAGGGCCAAGTAAAATAGGACTCTTGTTAGAACACTGTTTTATAGGGTTTATCCTATTTTCTCTCAACTCTTTTATTATAAATAAGGGATGCTGCATGCATTCCAAAGGGTTGAGATTTTTGGAATATTGAGAACTATTGTGAAGAAGAAAAGCTTTGTGTTTTCTTTTAATCATTTGAGGAATAGAAGCAGATGCTATTTTTGCAAACTTTGTGTTGTGAGATTCATCTCTCTTAAGATATTGTTCTTATGTTCAGGATCTTAAGCTATTCTTTGTTTAGCATTCTCAATTATTTTAATTTTTTCAAACATTACATTACATTTTTTATCTAAAGCTCGTATGATTATTTGGTGCTCTGCGTTTACTCGAAAGAAAATATGTTCTTCTCATTTACTTTCCATTGTGTTTCTTCCATAATAATAATTTCCTTTCCTACCCATTCCATTTATAAAAACAACATCTTCACCTAGTGTGGATATGGATTTCAGGATTCTATCCCAACCCCAATGGTTAGATTAGTGTGAATACTGTATATATTATTTCTACTGTGTTTTAGATTAGTAATAAATAGGCAGCCTCACCTTTCTTTGAGGAGGGATTTAATCCCATGTACTGTGGTTGAACCTCATATTTTGACTTGAAAAAATATCCAACCAACAAGATGACCCCTCTAAGTTGCCAAAATTGTTATCCAAAATGAGCCCCCTGCTTTTTTTGGCTAACTTGCCTTCTTTCTATCCTTCCTTGTGCTTCAATATCAAATTTTACAAATTTTAGGCACTCAAAGGTTTTTGGAACTAGCTTCATCAGATAGAGAATTTTCTTACCTTTCCAGAAAGGTAAATTTTTCCTCCTAACTCCTTGTAATTTTTGAGTTATGGCTCAGCGGAGTTTTTTGGGGAATTTTTCCCTAGACAGGCCCGCAGCCAATGAGAAGCCGACACATGTCTCAGTGGCGAGCGTCGGGGGGGATTTTTAGCACTTAGTTGTTTTGGCTAAAAGGCACAAAGGAAAAAATCATCCCGCGGGCCCGCGGAAGGAATGGAGAAAAGTTTGTTAAGGTCCCACCGAGTATTCGCATAACGCCACGTGTCCACATCGGCAGTGAAGGTCGGGCTAGCAGAAGCGAAGTTGGAAAATTTGCCAAGAAGTTTGGCAGGAGCCACAAAGGAAAATTTTTTCCCGCGGTCTTGTGGAGGAGAAGGAAAATAAAATGTTCGAGGTCCCACGCCTAGCTAGGAGCTGCCACGTGTCCTTGTCAATGGAGGAGTCGAGGCAGCACAAGGATTTGGTGAAATTTTCCAAAGTTGCAAAAAAGTGCAAAAGGAAAAAGTTGAAGCCCATTCCCCCAAGCAATTAGAAGGTACCACGTGTCACCAGGAGAGCGGGGGCGCAAGGAAATTTTGAGAAATTTTCCCAATGTGAAATCAAAAGGGAAAGGTGAAGTTTGAGCCCGTGATTCCATCAGTGAACCAGAGAGTGCACAACATGTCAGCGGAGGAGCGGGGTGTGAAGAATTTTGGGAAAATTTTCCCAAAATCGAAAAAAAGAGGAAAAGGTTCAAATTTTGGCCCTCAAACCCAATTTTTGCCCTAATTTCACCATTTTTTCCCTAGATCTTCAGAGGGGCATATCTTTCGATTCAGAGCTCGGATTTTCACAATTTTTATATCAATGGAAAGCTGTTGAATTCCTCTACATGATGGACTCTTCAATTTTGAATTTTTATGGAGTTTTACAGGATAAAAATAGGAAAACAACTTTGGCATGTAAAAAATGCAGAAATGGTTCCCAACCACCAAAATTAATGAAGTATGGGCCTCTTTCTTGCTCTACAGAGCAATGTACTTTGGCATATGGTTTTTTTTCATGAAGCCCATCACTTTGCAGGAAAGATTGAATGGATTTTTTGGTGGTTGAATTTTCAAATCAAATTTACTCATGTTTTTTCACCTTTCTTCATTCTGCTTCATGGTTAAAAGCCAGATTTGGCTCATTTATAAAATAGGTTCATCATTCTTCTCTGCCTCTCCCTTATTTTCTTTCCCAGGGTCAAAAATGGAGTTTGAACTTTCTCCCCTACTCTGCAATGGCATTTTTTACCTCTTACCAGTAAAATGATGTTTTGTGCAAACTTCTGGAGTAATAAAAAACATGTTTTGTGATGTATTTGTCCATCATTCCTCGGTTTTTGTTTGTTTTCTTCTTACCTCTCTTCATTGCAGGTATTTGTGCATGTTTGAATGTTCATTACAGGTTTTGGAGTGGTGTTCATGGAGTTTTGGAACATTCTTTGTGTAAAATCCATCTTTGGGTCTGTGATGCATTTTTTCCATCCTTTCCACTGCTCACATCTTCTTGTTCCATGGCAATTTTGATAGATGTTCAACATTTTCCTTCTCTGGTGTATCACTATTTTAGTGTAGGCTCTATTTTTCTTTGTTCTCTCTCTCTCTCCCTATCTCCTTGGAAGTTAGATTAGGATTAGATTAGCTTGCCTGCACTGGAATAGCTTGTGGTAGGTGGTTTAGGAAGAGGAACCAACCTTCTCTAAAGAGTTTTCTCCATTTACAAAGGTCCCACGCTTTGAGAAAGCTCAATGTTGTGCATTCACACCAAATGACATTGCCTTAGAAAAGTAGATACATAGGTCATTTTGGGGTTGATGTGAATTGGCACTAACAAGTACATGTCTGAAAAAAAATTCAATGACAAGTTTTCTGAGTAAGATGACATTGTGACCACACTCAAAAATGAGGAGAATATAAGAAATCATATTACAAACTAATCCTAGCAAGGACACTAGGAATTTTACTTTGTGCCTCATCTTGGACCCACTTTATGGACCCTATCTCACTGTTATTCATGGTGTTCTAGATATTCTTCCTTTTACCCTATAGAAAATTACAATTCATAGTCTTTTTTTATAAAAGTTACACACATATTATTCAAATGTTTGACCCATTATATAGGGTGGAAGAGGTGGTTACCAATAGGTGTAAGCTCTCATTATATTTATTCGGTTTTTTGGAACAGAAAGTTTAATACAAACTTTATTCTTTTAATAATACATAGTCTTCTCATAATTCTTTTTTTTCCTTTTTCAAATGAAATACTTCTATATCCTCTTTTATTTACTATCGCCCTTTTACATGATTTAGTCATATAACACCTACACAACTACAAAATCCTAAAGAAAGGATGGTGCCTAACTTGCACTAGGAAAACCATATCATTTAAAGAATCTCATGATAGGATTGTATCCCCTAACAAAGTATCATGCACAATACAAACCTCAAACTATATCACCAACGATAATAACTAGTTTCTCATAATTCCATCCCAAATAAATTATGAATGTAGGAAATTTTTTTACATATGGGCAACTACCTCCTTAGCCTATTTCTAACTATTTCAGTCCTCTTGCACTCATTCAAATTATAGAAATGGGTCATATTGTGTGGCTCTATTCTTATTTCTAATTTTTACTATTTTTTTTTTACTTTCCTCATGTGTTGAATTATTTTATTTCAATATATGTTTATGGTTGTTTATATTCTATATTTTTAAATACACTTTATTTTCCAATCTTTTTTAGGCTTGGGTGTAATATAAGTAAAACAAATTCTTATTTAAAACATAGAATATATGTGTACTCTCAGAGATATAATAGGATAAAACTTCATCAAATATTATATAGCAAATTATTGGATACTATGAAAGAACTACATCGTATATTGGACGATCATTTAAATTACATGACAAAACTCAAGCTTTTATATGTTCCCATATGTTGAGAGAACTTAATCATAGAGTTACATAGTGGTATATGGAGAGGTCATTTTGGGTGTGTCAAAATTGAAGTATTTTGTGGGAGTTTTTTTTTTTCATACTTTTTTTTTTAAAATGTTAGAGAGATTTGGAAATATAAAAAGCAAATCGTTAAAAAAAGTTAGAATATCGGATCAAGTGTAAACCATTGATAATGATGCCCATGGGAGGAATTGATAATGTATTTTATCATGGGATCGTGAGAGACATGGTGAATAGATTATTATATATTTATAATTGTTCGGTATTTTTTAAAAAGTTGCACATATTTAGTTATAGTAAATTTTTCCATATCATTTAAGGAAACATGAATAATTAGATGTGATAAGTTAAATTTTATTTTTAAATTTTTTGGGCAAAAAATAAATCAAAATAGTGAAATACAATTTTAGAATAAGTAAAGTTTTCTAACAATAATGCTATTAATTAATCAGCATGAAACACACTATTTCAAATTTTACATATCACCAAAAGAGTGGTTAATTTGTTACACCTAGTTGAGATAGAGGAAAAAATCTAATAATAAAAAATATTCTAAAATATTACCCAAAAAACAATGAACAAATAAAAGGCTCTAATAAAAATAGCTGTAAAAATAATAAAATTAGAAAAACAAATAAATTTATCATTGAACATTCAAAATTGGCACCTATAGGTACCCAATTAAAATGTATAATAGGTTATTGTAACCCTTTTAAAATTTAGGGGAAAAAAAAATCTAAGACAACTTTTATTCATTGTAATTTGTGGAAAAATGGAGCAGAGTCTTTAAATTGGTCACCTTCTTAAAATTATGACCAACACACCATGTCGTCCTGAACCACAAAAATAGGAAAAAATATTTTTCATTTTGATCTCGCTAACAAGCCACACTAAATAGAAGGTGAAAATGGCTAGGGCAGACCACCTAATTCACTTAGATAGTGGTTGGGACTGTCTAGGATAATAATAATTCCCTCTTCCATATATTGGTGGATACATATATTCTTAGTCACAATATTTTTGTTTGTTATTGTTTTTTTCAACTCTAAACTGCATTAAACATATTATTTTTGTTGTATAAGCGCTAAAGGTTTGTCATGAGTGTTATTATTGATGAGCAGAAATATGTATGATAAAATTTTAACATATTGAATATCAAATTTGCTACTAAATCTAATTAAAACCGTCAAGCAAACGTTGGGTTCTTCAGACTTGAAGAATGATAGGTTGATTAAAATGATGTTTTTATACAAAAATAACAGAAATTACTTTTTAAGTGCTGATCGATTTGTTTGATTAGAATCTTATTTAAAAATATAAATAACTGATATAAAAAAAACCACTACTGCAAACGTACCAAAGATTCGAATCGCTCCTGCAAACGAGCCAAAGATTTTTTTGTTTTAAATGATGAGCAAATGAAAAATAACCACCTACAATTGTTGCCAATCACCAATGTAGAATTTTATAGAAAATTGCAGGAACATTGAGCATTTAGAAGTGGGAGTTTGAATATATTAAAAATAAATAATGAAGGCACTGAGCATCAAGGTGGGCGTATACATATACAAATGCATATGCACAGCTTCAATTTGTAAATATGTTATGGAAATGCAACTTTACTAGGAGGAGCAGAGGCGTGTATAAGGTGCAATTCTTTGAATTTGGTAGCCTTGTTATATTTCACTACGACAGGATGGTTGCCCTTGTTACAGTTAATACTCTTCAACCTGCCCTTTCCCAGATGGTGCTCACACAAAAGGTAACCTACCAGAGTTCTTTCCGAGCACCGCCACCCCCTTCCGTTCCTCCTCCTGCACTGTGATCCCGCATGCACATTACTATCCTTCTTATGAGCCTTTTCTATCTTTTTTGGTAAATCCCTTTGCATACTCTCCTTTCTGTACTTGATCTTCATGGCATTCACATGGCTGATGTGCAACTTGCTTCGTTGCTTCTTCACGATAGACCCAGCCAAACACTTTTCTGCTCGACCTGATTCTGCCAACTCATTCATGCTTCTTGACATTCCTTCCTTTGCAAACGCTGCACTTCAATTTTATATAGGCAAGTTGAGAGTAAATTTCTTTTCATCTTGAAATCACCAGACGATTGATCAATTAAAAAAAAAAAACACACAACAGGTAAATGTATTGTTTGCAGTGGCGAGTTTTAAGGAACATACATCAAGGCCTTAATAAATACCTTCCCTAGTGAGGAGTTCGGATTTATCGTCTGGATTTGGCCTGCAATGAGAAATTCACAGGTAGCTGGTATCAGACGACATAGGATTCGAATGACCCGCACAGATAAGAAGTAACGTGCCCAATTATCAGTGCGACTGTATTAAATAAACAACTGTAAAAAGGATGGTGTGGGGACTACCTTATAATTCCACTCCATTTGGAAGTCGATTTATCGGCTTCCCCGATTGCCTGCACAACACACGACAAAACCCTAAATGTTTTTTGTGCGGCCGAAACGGAAACCCGTTCTTCTATTTCCCAAATCTGGTTGAGAAGAAAACCAGAAGAAACTTTCGCGAAACTATCGTATGCAGTTGTCGGGAATCGATGGTTCGCATAATGCATTTCCGAGTACAACATTCTACTGGTGTGGGAATTCACATATTGAGACAGGCTATATCTTAGAGGACATTGGAATATGAGGGATACACGAGAGAATAACTACTATTGACGGTATTTCTGACGATATCACTCTCACGCATAAATATTCTAATTGACCAAACCCCATTAACACATTCTATGTCCGATGCACAGTGTTTAAATAAGCAGCGACAAATTCGTTTGCTTTCTGGTGCACCCAAAGTGCAACGAAAACGAGGGTTTTTGTAAATAAAAAAGTGATTTGCACCCAGTGGTTGCACTATCGCCTCCATTAGCACTGCTTATGGGACTCGATCCCCTACTAGTTTACATACGCCTAAATTCGACTGCGCCTATAACACACTTAAACACATCTGTAAGAAGACGGACGCCTAATACCATGGATGTACTTTGACGGCGTGCAGACAGGTAATCGGTGTTTCTATCACACCGCCTGCATGCACAACTACCACATAATCCATTCACATTTCATAACCCTTTCGAAACGCACAGATCACGGCATAGGACGATCTTTCCTCTAAATCTCATGAGGGGGCTATGGTTTCCGAATAAATGATTTCTCGAAAACACCGCGGGTCCAAATATTAAGAATGGAGGGCAACATTGACGAATTGCACAAACTCAAGTAACCGAAATAAAAGCGAAGGCAAAGATCTGAGGCTTACTTACCTCACTTTCTGCGTTGCACCGCACAAGTGTATTCCTCCATTTGTGCACGGGCCGCGGGGAAATGTCGGCAATTTCATGAGGCGGTGTCGATATAAATGTGGCATCTCGTCCACAGAACTCAGCCCTGGCCTGAACGTCGATGACTGCTGCAACCAGAGGGAAAAGAAACTCCTTTTCCATGGCCGCCGCCTCCGCCTGGCCTGTACAAGCTGTAGGTGTTCCCGAGGAAGAGGAGGCTAATGCAGCAATAGAACGCTTCCGGATCCTCATCTCTATGCGAGGGCGATCTTTCTTCCTGAGTTATGCAGGCAAGTCTGTTTTGCCCCACTGCACTCCAATATTGAACGGCGAAAATAAGCAGTGAAACACCCCGTTGAATGAAAAACACACCACGCCAAATCCTTTCCCTTTTCCTCACCCGTGCGCGAAGAGATCGCACGTGTAGACCGGGGAACCGTTTGTCGCCGGTTGGACCGCTATTGTTTACGGGCAGCTCTTGTGGCTGGGGAAAAATGCCCTTTTTAAAAAACTTAAGTAGCTTTTAGTGCCCGCCACACATGATTATTTTGTTAGATTGGGATCCCAAAGAATGAAACCCCATGCGGGACGGGGAGAGCGAGTACTGTTTATGCACATGAACACGTTGGACTTCCTTATGAAATGACTTAATTTTCCTCCTATTGCATAACAAATCTAAGTATAATGCAAACATGTTAATAATCTACGTATTTAATTGGAGTAATATAATTTTCTCAATTAAGATGCTCTTTTATGGTGTAGACACCTAGTTTTTGTGCAGGATTAGGGTTAATGTGATTAGTCACTTTCAACTTTTAATCCTATATAATTCTTTCCGACATTGTCTTTTTCTTATTTATTTATGTATTTTCTTTCTGTTGTCTTTTTCGGATCCTTGTTTTTTTTTTAAAATTTGGCAAATTTTCAATTTCTTGTTTTTATATATCTTTACACATTTTAATGAACTCTAATTATATAATTGGTGTGTTATATTATTTGTATAATTTTATTTTAATAATGGTGACCATTTCTAGGAACTTATCAAAGTTAGAATCGCTATAGAAACACCCACCTACATTCATATATAATAAATTAATTAAAGTTTAAAACAAAGACATTATAACATATATTTATCACATTAGTACGAAAAGATAAGAGGCTAGTATACTAGTTATCAATACTACACATGCTAGTTTTATACTCTTACAAGAAAAGATAAGAGGACAGTATTACAGTTTAGGAGTAATTTCTTACAAAGCAAGTATTAGAAAACATTATTAATAACATAACTCAAACATGTTAATAATTTGGTTGATCTTTTTCAATATTTGTAGATATTGATAAGTGTGTGGCAATGGGTGAATTATCTACATATTAACTTATTATTAATACCACAAGTGCATTTTAAAGCATACAATAGTTTATGGAAACTATATATACTAACATTAATTCCTAAAATGTACATCCATGAAGGGAAAGACAAAGGAATAATAGAATGATTCCCCTTGATAACATCTTCCTTCACTCCCAAACATTGCTTAAGTTGAACAAATTGAGCCTCAAGCAATGGTTTTTGTGAAGATGTTTGTGACCTAGTTTTCTTCTCAACCAAAATTAAGGTCAACAACCTTGTCTTGGATCCACTGGAGTTATAATTTATGTCCATTTCAATGTGATGTGTGTATGAAAATAAAGAATAACGCAATAGAATATCTTCTTTTTCTATATATAAGATGTTATCTACACTGGGATCATGAGAGAGTCCATGCTAAATATGAACACAATGAAGTTATATAAGTTATAAAAGACTTGGAACTATGAAGCTGATAGTTCACATTTGTATAGAAGATGTAAGGTTCCACAACTCGATCTAGGATAGGGTAGTGGTATCTAATCAACTGTTGATAGTAAGTTACTGATAATGAGTTGCATAACAAATGTGGATTCTTATGCTTGGTTTGTAATCATAGGTTGTAAGAATTGATATCTTGAGGGAGGTTATAAATCCTAAAAATTATTTAATTTATAAGGAAAGAACCAATAGATAAATAATGTGATAGATCAAGAATATGTTGAGCTCTACTTTATACTATGTGTGAACCAATAAAAATTCCAACTATGAAGTAACATAAAGGAAAAGAGATGTTGAAGATACTCACCTGATTGCAGACAATTAACTTCTCTAGGGTTAGCAACAAAGTATGACAAAACTAATGCGGGGAATAAAAAACAAATAAGATAAGACGTAGCAAAACCTCTAGTTGAAGTCTCTAAAGACTCCAAAGGCTATGTAGATTATATCAAATGCAACTTCTGTGCTTGGGAATCATAATTATTATCCAGTACTCTAAGCGTAGAATCCAAATCTATAAGTAAGTCCAACTTGAAGACTCTCTAAATGTTTAAGGGTACAAACCAGCGCGAACTAATAGACTTGAAATGAGTGATGATGATGTGTTAGAATGAGTCCTCAAATGAAAGGTAGATATAGCAATCATAATAATTTATATTAGCCAACTGTATCGATTGTGGTTGATGTCATCGATTATTAAAAACTACAAGGTAAATTAGATCGACCATGTATGATATTTTTGACTATAGGCAATGCAAAACCATGGGATTCAAAAAAGATATCTTGATTGATGGAGGTGGACTTGGAGCTTCTGGAAGTTGGAATAACAAAGGTGGTGTGTGTGTCTGTGTGTGTGTGCGTGTGTGTGTGTGTGCGTGTGCATGCGTGTGCATGTGCATTTCCATGCATGGGTGTGCGTGCATGTGCATGTGCGTGTGTGTGTGTGTTTGCGTGTGTGTGCATGTGTGTGTGTGCGCGGGTGTGTGTGTGCATGTGTGTGTGTGTGCGTGTGCGCGTGTGCGTGTCCGTGTGCGCGCGCGCGCGTGTGTGTGTGTGTGCATGCGTGTGTGTGCATGTGCGTGCGTGTGTGTGTGCATGCGTGCGTGCGTGCGTGTGTGTGTGTGTGTGCGTGTGTACGTGTGTGTGCGTGCGCGTGTGTGTGTGCGTGTGCACGCGCGCACAAACACACACGCACACGCACACACACACGCGCGCACGCGCACGCACACACACACACGCACGCGCGCACGCACACACACACACACACACACACGCACGCACGCACGCACGCACGCACGCGCACGCGCACACACACACACACATATTAGGGTTTCTCATAAATTTTCTCCATAGGATGCAAATTTTGTAATTTATCTAAATTCTCTACATTTTTGGAAATATTGAAAATAAATTAGAAAGGTTTTGTTCTCCATATTTGTCTCTATTCAGCCAAAATTGATATAAAACCCCAAACCCTAAATTTCTACCCTAATCACTATACATTATGACCCAAACCCTACATCATGACCTATAATTCAATTAGAGCCCAACGAAAGGGGAAATTAAATCCAGGGATGAATCCAAATAAGAAAGATATCTGATTATTGCAAGTACAACCAACATGATCATTGGCCTCATACATAATCATTGGTCAATCATGTCCTTAGATTATGAACCCATGTATGCTTATAATGATAGAACTTGATCAAATACATGAAGTGAATAGTTGGGAGTCTAAATATATGTTTTTAATAAGGTGCATTGGTTACAAGTCATCTTTTGACCCTAAAAAGACTAGCTGTGGAGCTTTTTCAAAGAGCAAGGCACCTATTTTTGCACACCAGGGCACCTTGAGGTGCTCGAGTACCTTCCTGGGTGCTCCAGTCTGTTTAATTCTTCCAGATCCACTCTTTTTGGGACCTTTGTGTGGGCGTTCCTGCTTCTAGAATTTCCTGTCATACCTGCGACACTTTGCGACAGTCATCTGCAATCAGTTGAGTTCCTTCCTCACATTACTCTTGCACATTAGGGTTTCATTTCTATTAGTTTAATTATTTAGCCAATTTATATTGTTTTAGGGTATTTATTTTATAGCATTTATTGTCTTCCTAGATTAGATTAACTAGTTCTTAGTTAACCTAAATATTAGTTAATTTCTGTTAATCATTAATTCATTATAGTAAATATAATAACCCTAGAATATGAAAGGATGATATATTGAATAAAACACCCTTTTAGAAAGTAAATAAACGAAATTAGTGTTATTATTTGAAACATATTTACCTCAAATAGGGCTTAGGCTATGTGATAGTGATCCAAAATTAGATGAAGATGTTGTGTACATGTCATTTAAATATGTTTGTGAAATCTATGAACGATAGTTGGATCATGCATTTGTGGATTTTTTCAACAGACAAAGGTGTCCTATGGCTAGCAAATGTTTCCTTTACTGCTTGCATCTACAATCTTCCTCTAACACCTACTTCAATAATGTCTCTATACATATTTTTTGTGTTTGAATCTCTACTTTGAATCTCTTATACATGCAGATGAATTAATTTATCTTCAAGACCTTATTGATTTGCAAGTGGGTTTCTCATCATATTATGCATTGGATTGGTCCCATTGATGCAAGTAACATTGTATTACATACCAATATGCTAGAGAGATCAAGCCACATATAGTTCTTCAAGCCCTAAAGTGGAACAAAGGTTAGAAAAGTGTAAATAAATATAGAGCCTTAGTTTTTCCCTCAAAAATTTCACAAATATGTTTGGCTTAAATTTTTGTGCATGATGTGATCCAAGGAAGCAATGGATGGTTGTGTTTGTATTTTTATAACTCTACTAGAATATGCTTTAGGGGATAGATGCTTCAATGTTAAGCTCAAAGACCTTCTTAGAGTGTTCTTGGATATGTCATCCTAGATGTCCCTATTAGGTTAGGGTGTGCATGTTTATAGAGATGAATTGTGTGTGATTGATTTCTCAATCAATAAACCCTATGCCAACTAAAGTAACTTTTGTATTTAGAAAGATGATCGTTGGAAGTACAATAGATAAGTTTTTTGGCCTTGAGACATATTTGTCAATTGAACTTGTGCTAGGCCTATGAACCGGTCCAAGCTTAGAATGCAAACTAATATGTGATGGATTGTAAAGAGTTTGAAGATGTGTTCTCTATAAGATGCTTTGATTCTTGAGGCGATTCGTTAAAAATAATTCATTACCTAGCGGGTTTCTCAATACGAAAAGTGTCGTTTAGTGTTAAGATTATAACATAAATTTGGTGTAGAGGATTTTTTGTGTCAACACAAAATAAATATAAACTTTAAAACATACAATTTTTATGTTAAAAGTGAATCAAATCACCATAAATCAATTATATGCTTCCTCCAAAATATGAACAAAGATGACGATAATCTATGAAATATAGTGCCGTGTTGACTACTCGTTTAATATATACAAATATTTTAATATCAATTTTCTTACAAACATGGTGCACATCCACCTCCATGCGAAAGAACTCGAGTTTGGAAAATTTTAAATACAAAACATAAATACATGTTAAGCATATATGTAACCGTTCATGTGACTATTGGATAAAGCATAATCATGTTAACTTACAAAGCAGAAGTTCACATTTACGTTTACAAAGGAGGACGAGGAAGGTGTATAAGGTGCAATTTTCTGAAGTTAGTACTCTTGTTATGTTTGATTACGGTTAATACTCTTAAATCTGCTCTTGCCCAAATGATGCTCACATAACAAGTAGCCTACAAGAGTTCTTTCCCAGCACCGCTACCCCGTTCCATTCCTCCTCCTGCACTGTGATCCTGCGTGCACATTACTATCGCTTTCATGAGCCTTGTGTTTCGTTTTGGTAATAATTGTTTTGGACAGTCATACTCTTCTTTCTTCTCATCTTAATGGCTTCTCCCTTTTATTCCTTAATGTGCCTTATGACATGGCATTTGGTAATGCAGTTCAGCATATAGTTCTTGATTTCTTCAAGATTTTACGCATATCTAAATTCTGCACACTACCCCTCCACATTAACTGGTTTTAGGTCCGGCCCGATTTTGGCAATTTCAGTTGTCCACCCTTCGTCGAGGCTGCTTAATCATCCCTCCTGCACACAGGCTGCATCAGTTTTACACTTGCAAATATTGAAGGAGGTTTTTAGAGATTTGGAATCCTAATTCTAACAATAATCACTACACAGGTCAATGTATCGGGTTTAAAGTGGAGATGAATGCCTTCGTTCAATGTTAGGAGTCCGGACTTATCCTCTTCATTTGTAGGCGTTAAATGTCTGTGATGCGGCATGAAATAACTTTGGATTAGATGTATTTGTATTGAATAGACAAAAAAGAAACGGTGTGGGGATTGGGGACTGAGGACTACCTCATAATCTCATTCCATATGTAATTCGATTTAACGCCTTACCCAATTACCTGCACAAGTCGAGAAACAGTGTTTTCAGTGCGGTGAAATTGAAATAGCACTCCAACAATAATAAAGACGTTTGTGGTCATAAGTACCTAACTATTCTTGTATTTCCCAGTTGAGAATAAACGAGAAACCAGGTTTCGGGTAAGTATATTTTGATATATTTTAGGCGCCCTCGCAATTGAAGGCCGCTTGTATGCAGACGTCTGCATCATTTCAAGGGGATTCAACGCCAGGGTTGCGGATTCATTTCTGGAGAGTTCCAAATATTGGATGGGGATAGACGAGATAGAATAACGCCCTAATACGCAGCGACAATTCTGAACATCTTCGGGGGAAAAAGGGGTTTCAAAGATGCATCCAGTTACTAATGCACTACCGCCTCCATTTGCAGCGCTGCATCCTCTCTCAACATAACATAAGTTGTAAAGATGAAATCCGATTAGGAGTTGCTTTGTAAGGATGATGCGGGTATAATCCCTGGCACTGCCATTTGCTTCATGTAATATCCTCTTCTGTCCCATCGCCCATTCTTAGCCTCTAGTGGACATTAATATCAAAATTAAACTATAATAAAATTCAGCAATGTACTTTGACGGTGTTTCTGGCACATCGCCTGCATGCGCAAGCAGCGCATAATCCGTGATTATGATGCCCATAAATCTTTCGCCTAATCTAGTTGGAGAGCTATCGTTTCTTAAATATGATTTCTCCCCAAATATTAAGAATGGAGGGCTGGGCAACATTGACGAGCTGCACAAACACGGAAACCAAAATCAAAGAGAAGCCAAAGATATGAGGCTTACTTACCTCGCTTTCTGCGTTGCACCCGACAAGTGTATTCCTCCATGTCCGCAATTTCATGAGCCGGTGTTGGTATAAATGTGGCATCTCCTCCACAGAACTCAGCCCTGGCTTGAACGTCCATGGCTGCTGCAACCAGAGGGAGAAGAAATTCCTTTTCCTGTACAATTAGATTTCGGATAATGCAGCAATAAAACGCTTCCGGATCCTCATCTATGCGAGTGCGAAATTTGTTCGTGAGTGATATAGGCTTCGGAGATGCAAATGTATTTTGCCCCACTGCAGTCCAATAGTGAAGGGCAAAAACGAGGAATCCCTTACCTAATCCTTTTTCTCTTCCTCCCCAGACGCGAGGGATCGCACGTGTAAACCGGAGAACCGTTCGTCGCCGGTTAGCTCGTGGAAGGGCTACGGGCACCTGTATGGAGCTCTACGAGAAGAAAACCGGTTGTTGCCTGTCAATAAAGTCTGTTTTAAGCTTTTGTCCTGTAACCTGTTGGGCACATTGCGCACTTTCCACATAATTGAGGTCCTAAAGCCTCAAGAAGCGCATTGGGTGCCACTTTAATTGGAAGGTTTTTTCACTCTTAGGTACTTACTCAGTTTTGAAGAACAATTACTAATGCGGATTCTTCCGCACGAATATTCTATCGTGAAAGGTGTGTATTACGAAACAAACGAAGATTTCAAAAACATTCTCTCTTCAAATTATTAAAATTGTTTGTTTCCTCTGTCTTTAACTTTTGTACCGGTTTTGTTTTTATTTTAAAGTTTTACTTTCTCATCGATGTCATTTTTCTTTTATGAATAGTGATGTATTGTTTGTTTTATAGAGGAGTGTGATGCAGATACCAAAAGGGATGCGTTGAAAAAGTAAAACTTGAGGGAGCAAAATAATTTAGGAGGTAGAGGGGGCGATGATGTAGGGGATTGAGAGAAAACGTTGGGAAGAACATATGTGAAACTCTTCTTTATTGCGATAAAACACAAATGAGCCATGTGCTACTCCCAATGTTAATACTTAATTTTTACAATGTCAACGTTTTGTGCTTTGCAGGGTGTCAAAACATGCAACAATTTTATGGTAATTCACTTGCATGTTTCGTGGCACACTCTAGACATAGGGACGTGTGGAGGGGACAATGGACTCAACATTCCATGTCCATTTGATGTAGTAGTTCAATTTGATAGCCACAAAACATGCCAAATCAGGTGGTTTTGCGTGATCTTTATAGACCATTATCTCATGTCACTCTCTATGCTTAACCAAGCAACAACAAGAGTTTTCTTTATGGATTTGTAGTTGAGAACAACCCCTCAACATTATGAGTTATAAAACTCATTAAATCTGAAGCATTGCCATGTGTATAATCTTATTTGTAAATTATTTTCAAATATTTGTGTTATGGGACTTTTGTAACATGAAGGAGTGAGCAAAGAAGATGAGAGAGAATGAAATGTATGGGCTTTCTCATAAAATTTGTAAGGAATTTATCAAAATTAAATACCCTGACTTTTGATTCCTTAAATGTTATTTTCTAATATCACATGTTTTCTATATCATCCAAGGTATACACGACTACCAAACTTTTGTATACTTCGCTACTGCTACAAATGTTATCATAAAGAGTTGAATTATGTGACTTGATATTGCTCTTATTATTTTCTTGTTTCTCAGTGAAAGACATGGCTTTGTGAACAAAAATCACCACCTTCAAATGGTTTCTTGTGTGAGATGTAAGAATAAGAGGATTTAAAAGAAAGAGTTAAATGATTCTTTTATTCTATGTTTCCTTTCTTTCTATCGTTTATGGCACGCCCATAATAAGGGGTTGTTTGCACGAAAAAATGGAAAATAGAAAATAGAAAATGTGGCAAAGGATATATGGGAAAATATTTGGACCGAAGCCTCAAATATTTGACCCCACAACAGATGGTCCAAACAAGCTAAATTTTAAGATGGTGGAAATTGAGTATTTGAGGTCCTCCCATGTGGTATTGTTTTCGTCTGTCTAGTGGGTTCCATATGACCTGAAACCAATAAATGTGGAGTGGGTGAGCACAAAGGGGCACTTGTTGAGGAATTTCTTAAGCGTGACATGGGTAGCAAAGAACAAAGAGAAACAATAGATGTAGGGATCATATTCCAAAAAAAATGTTATATCACATGAAGTTGGTAGCAATGATATTGTAACCAAGGGGTACACTTGCCGAAGTCATTGATTCTATAAGAACTGTTGATGCGAAATCACAGCACCCCTGGGACTCTGCAACGCGATGGGTTGAGACTCTCAGTATGATTGCATAACATGGAGCTTTTCCCAAGTGTGGGACCTTGCGAAAATGGAAAAGCTCTCCGGATGAAGGCCGGCTCCTATTCCTCTGTTCAGATGCACCAATAAAATGCAGAGGTTTACCCAAAAAACCTAAATCTAACTACCAAGGAGACAGGGAGAGAAAAATGCATAAAAATAAACCTAAGCTAAGGAGGTGATGCACCGAGGAATGAAGAACACCTGTCTTGCCAATAAACACAGACCATTAAAATGCAATGCAAGATCATACACAGATAGCTAGATTCACGGTGAAAAGATCAAGGGGATGCAAATGAATATAGAGAGGGTTGAGAATCATCCACAGACATGCATTAATTTGCTCCAAAGATTGATACAGCACACTGCAAAATGCCAAGAGGCAAGGTTGCATTACAGTTTTGGATAGGAGGTTTGAACTCCACAGATTCACCTGCCAAAGAGAAGAAGGGAGGGGAAAAACAAGAATGTCCAACCTTTAGAAAGAAACCCCTCCTTAAAATTTATAGGAAGAATGAGAGAGAAAAGAGAGAGGAATTCAAAATCTGCCCCAACCACCTCCAGAATGCACTTAACTCATCTCATTATGATGGTAGGTGAGAACCCCAGCGAACCCAAAAGTGGCGAACTGTATTTTGAATTTTTAAGAATTTGTTCTCACCCAATTAAAGATATCCAGTCGTAGTTGGATAGAGGACCTCGTAAGATTTCCAAAAATTCCAACCTTGCATGAATCCGAGCTCCCAGTCAAAAGTTATGGCCATTTGAATATCTGCGTTAGGGTCTGCTTCCTGTCAGCGCTCAAAATGTTGCGCCTCCTGAAGGTGCACCATAGGCGCATCCATGTGTGTGTCGACATCCTCTTTTGTGCGCCAAGGGTGCATCCTTTACCTTTATCGACACTCATTGTCGTGCGCCACTTCTGTGCGCCTTGGGCGCACCATTTCCTCTGTCGACACTCATTGTCGTGCGCCACTTCTGTGCACCTTGGGCGCACCATTTCCTCTGTCGACACTCATTGTCGTGTGCCACTTCTGTGCGCCTTGGGCACACCATTTCCTTTGTCGACACTCATTGTCGTGCGCCACTTCTGTGCGCCTTGGGCGCACCATTTCCTCTGTCAACACTCATTGTCGTGCGCCACTTCTGTGCGCCTTGGGCGCATGTCAGGGATTTGAGCTTCTTTGATTTCTCCATTCTTCTGCTTGTCTATATCTACCCCGGGGAAAAGATATATACAACAATTTGGCAACTCAATGGGATCACCTGCCTGCTAGGTAGCAGATCAGTGGCCTTTTAGCAATCCATTGGGCATGGAGTCATAAGCAATAACCTGAAACCAACTTGATATCTGATCCCAAACCTGATACCGCAACTTCTTCTCTGACAGCATTCTGAATTGTAGAAATCAACCTGAGAGCAACAAAACCTGTGCCGAAGCACTTAGGGAAACAAAAACCTAACTACCATAAGACAATGTGCATACGCACTTAGAGGAATTGAAATCTAGGCTAATATTTACAAGGGTGAACCTTTTCCTTTTAGTAGCAATGTTTAAGATAGATTTCGTTAACCGAAATCGGGAGTTCTCCTCCTTCCAAAGTAGACAATTGGAAGGCATTACTATTCTTACATCCTGTGACCATGTAGGGGCCACTCCAAATGGCATCAAACTTGGAATGCCTTCCTGGCTTTGCCCGATCTGCATCCCATTTTAGAACTAGGTCTCCTTCCTGGAAGGTCCTTGCTCTCGCTTTCTTATCAAACCATCTTTTTACTAAGGCCTGATCCTTTTCAATCGCCTGAACTGCATGTTCTCTTATTTCTTCCAATTCCATCAACTCTACATACCTAGCCTCCATTGGTTCAAACTCAGACAACTCCAACTGCTTCATGAGCTCCAATGCTGGCAATTCTAATGATATAGGCAACACTGCCTCTTTCCCATATACCAACTTGTAGGGAGAATTACCTGTAGATCTCTTTGGCATTATCCTGTCAGCCCATAATGCTGATTTTAGCTTGGTATGCCATGTCCTTTGGTTTTCATCTAGAGTCCTTCTGATGATTCTTAACAAATTCTTGTTCGTGGACTCTGCCTGTCCATTACCCTGCGGGTAATAATTTGAAGAGGTGCTCAAATAGATTCCATTCTTGACAGCCCATTCTGTAATCTTGGAACCTATGAATGCCAATGCATTATCTGATATGATAGTGGCCGGCACACCGAACCTGGTCACTATTCCTTCATAAAAGTCTAGTATGTTAGACTCATTTGCTTCCTTGAGCGCTACTTGCTTCAATCCACTTGGTGAAATAGTCCGTTGCCGTGAGAATCCACTTGTGGCCTTGGCTTGAGTTTGGATTGATGACCCCGACGAAGTCCAATCCCCATTGCATAAATGGTTGGTCAACCAGAATTGGGTGCAATGGAAGTGCTGCTTGTCTTTCTTTTCCTGTGAAGAGTGCACATTTCTTGCACTTTCTTATCTATGTATAGCAGTCACTGAAGACTGTCGGCCAATAATACCCTGCCTTCATTATCTTGAGAGCTGTTACTCGTGGAGCGAAATGTCCTCCAGAATCTCCATCATGAAAATCTCGTAACACCCTCTCAATTTGACCTGTCCCAATGCACCTCAATAGAACTCCATTGATGTCTTTCTTAAACAAAACACCACCAACAAGCACATATGGAATGGCTTGTAATCTAAAGTATCTCCTCTTTGATTTTCTCATTTCTGGAGGGCATAGGCATGTCTGTAGGAAGTGTATCACATTCTGAGTCCAATAGGGAGTGGGCACATCATCATTTTCTTGTTCTTGGTTATCCTGTAGTACCAAGACAGTCTCCTTTTCATCACCAGCTTCAACTTGTTGACTCAAGGCTAGCTGCTCACATAGTCCCTTCCCACGTACTAGTTTGGTGACCTTGATCTCGATGTCATATTCCATGACACGAGTTATCCATCCTGCACGTTTCTCATTCAGATCCTTGTTTAGAAGGAAGTCCTTGACTCCCGCATGAGAGACTAATAATTGGATCTTGTTGTTTGAGACTAGGTGCTTGAATTTCTTTAAGCTTCTGATTACCGCAAGGACATGCTTTTCAATGAAAGAGTACCTAGTTTCATATTCCTCCAAGCCTTGACTGAAGAAAGCAACTGGTTGTTCTAATCCTTCTTTGTTTTGTTGTACCAGGATTGCAGAAATCGTGTCCCCACCACCAAAGGCATATAGCACGAAGTCCTTAGAGAAGTCTGGATTGACGAGAGTTGGGGCTTGAAATATAGCCTCTTTTATTGCCTCAAAACTTGCCTTGCCTTCAGATATCCACTTAAATGCCATGCTCTTCTTTAACATCAGCTTTATTGGTTTTACAAGAGCTGCAAAATTTGGAACAAACCTGCGGACAAAATTGATCCTTCCTAAGAAGCTTTGAAGAGCCTTCTTGTGATTTGGCAATGGCAATGCTTGAATTGCTTCAACTCTTTCTGGGTCAATTGTCAACCCCTCCTTTGAAACAATATGGCCTAGAAGTTTTCCCTCGTGAGCCAAGAATATGCATTTTTTGGGATTCAATGATACCCCAAATCTTCTACACCTTTGAAATACTTGCTTCAAATGACAGAGGTGATCCGCTGCATTTTTTGAGAATACAGTGATGTCGTCAAGATATATTAGAACTATTTTATTGATCAACCCCTTGAATTCCATATCCATTGCCCTT